>CM062254.1:18030929-19230929 GCA_031216405.1 Syzygium malaccense
CCGGGGAAGGAATTAGTGATATGGAAGAGCAAGGGGGGGAGAACTGGTTATCTCCCCCCCAAATACACGTTCCCGAACCTTGGCCTCACAAACTACGGAGGATCCTTCCAAGGCCACCATGGGACTGATCCCTAGTACAAGCTGTCCTGATACGATACCCGGACCGTCCTCCTCAAGGAAGAAAGATAAGAAGAGGAGGGCTAGGAGATCACGGAGATAACTTCTCTCATCCTTGGTATGTTTTTTGGTATTTGGAACATTAGGGGGCTAGTAGACCCCCTTCGACAAGCTGAAATCCGGGCCTTCATTAGAATGAATCGGCTCTCTTGTGTTGGCTTAGTTGAAACAAAAGCCAAAGCTTCCTTTTTTGATGATATATCTAGAGGCATAAATGCTAATTGGAATTGGACTTCCAACTATGATCACTCTCCCTTTGGCCGAATCTGGCTCGGATGGGACCCAAGTGAGGTTGAGATCACCCTCATCTACTCTTCTTCCCAAATGATTCACACTCAAGCTAAGCTATTGGCGAAGCACAAATCCTGTCTCCTTACTATTGTTTACGGTGAACACACTTTTGGGAAACGGCGCCCCCTATGGAATGACCTCATCCGACTGTCCTCGTGTGACGTACCCTGGATTGTTGCCGGTGATTTTAATGCTATTAGAGACCCAAATGACAGGGTGGGCAGCTCTACACAGTGGATTCCGGTTTTTGATGATTTTGGTGCTTGCCTTAACCAAGCTGGGCTGGATGATCTACGCTATGTGGGACATAGATACACCTGGTCCCACTCTTCGGGGGACAACAGGAAACTTCGCAAGATAGATAGAGTCCTCATCAACGATCTATGGTTCCAGCACTTCTCCTTTTCTGAAGCGCTCTTCCTTGCTCCTGGTATCTCTGATCACACACCTATGGTGATCAAAATCCTACCAGCTCATAACTACAACAAACCTTTCAAGTTTTTCAACTTCTGGACCTCCCACCCGTCCTTTATGGAGCTGGTTGCTCAATCTTGGACCTCTCAGATTGTGGGCACTCCCATGTACAAGATATGCTCCAAACTCAGAATCCTCAAAGGCAAGTTGAAAAACTTGAACAGAGACTTTTACTCTGATATTTCTTCCAGGACCGAAAAGGCAAGATCAGACTTATATGAAGTCCAGGTAGCCTTGGAAATCCACCCCTTTGACCAGAACCTGATTCAAAGAGAAATAGAACTCTCGCGTTCATTCTCCGCTCTGAGAAGCCAAGAGGAATCCTTCTTCCGACAGAAATCCAGAATCAGATGGCTTAAGGAGGGGGATCTCAACACCAAGTACTTCCATCATTTTGTCAACAAGAGACGACTTCTCAACCGCATTCTCACAGTATCCACAGAGGATGGTGTCTTACTTACTGACCCTCCTGCAGTAAGTAACCATATAGTTACTCACTTCAAAGAGCTACTCAATGGCAGTCCCCCCCCCCCATTCAGGCCTCTTCTCAGGGGATCAGATTATATGTTGGTCGTGCTCTAAGTGAGAACCAGCGGTTCATTCTAGCCCAGCCAGTACTGGATGAGGAAATACAATCTACCTTATTTTCATTGGCTAAAGGTAAGGCACCGGGACCGGATGGATATAATGTCGACTTTTTCAAGTCCTCTTGGACAATCATTGGACCTTCCATCCTTATGGCGGTTAGAGACTTCTTTAATACTGGACGGTTGCTTCAGGAATTAAACTCTACCATCTTGACCCTAGTTCCGAAGACCCCAAATGCCACGGCTATGGGTGATTTTCGACCGATCGCTTGTTGCAACACCCTCTACAAATGCATCTCTAAAATTCTTGCCAGACGCATTGCGCGGGTCCTCCCATCCATCATTAGCCCCTCCCAAACAGCCTTTGTCAAAGGGAGAAGAATAAGCGACAATATTATGATCGCCCAGGAGCTCTTCTCGGATTTCCATCATGACGCATACCTTCCAAAATGTGCCATCAAAGTAGATTTCCAGAAGGCATTTGACACAGTCGACTGGAACTTCATCGAAGAGGCCATAAAGGCCTTCAACTTTCCCGATTTCTTCATTAAGCAGATAATGGCCTGTGTTTCCTCGGCCAAATTCTCAGTCTCCATTAACGGAGCACTTCATGGATACTTCTCGAGTAGCCGAGGCATCAGACAAGGTGACCCCCTCTCGCCGTATCTCTTCATCCTAGTTATGGAAGTCTTATCCGGGATCATCCAGGCTAAAACCGAGGACCCCAACTTTCGCTGGTTCTGGCGGTGCAAAAATAGCAGGATCTCTCATCTTTTCTTTGCGGACGATGTGCTCCTCTTTGCTCAAGCCCACCTGAGGTCAATTGAACTCCTTAAAGAATCACTTAATCTGTTCTCAGATTGGTCTGGACTCAAACCGAATGCCAGTAAAAGTAACATATTCCTTTCAGGAGGATCCCCGGAACTTCATGAACTTCTTACTCACAGCCTTGGCTTTCAACAAGGAACCCTCTCCTTTCGCTATCTTGGTGTGCCTATTGTCTCATCTAGACTTCGAAAAGAGGATTGTAAGAACTTAGTTGACACCATCACGGCTAAAGCTCGCTCTTGGTCACAAAGATTTCTTTCCTTTGCTGGCCGACTGCAACTTATCAATTCAGTCCTAACCTCCATACAAGTATATTGGGCCACAATATTCTCCTTGCCGAAATCTGTCCTTCATAGCATCGAGACTGTTCTTCGACAATTCTTATGGAAAGGACCGGACCTAGGCTTCGGAGGAGCTAAGGTAGCTTGGGATACGGTTTGTCTACCTAAAGCGGAGGGAGGCCTCGGGATAAGAAGGCTTGTTGATTACAATAAAGCACTCACCCTTAAACATATCTGGCTACTGTTCACCGACAAGGAATCATTATGGTGCAAATGGATACACTCCAACTTTTTGAAAAGATCCAACTTTTGGATTGTACCTAAACCTACTTTTTCCTCCTGGACTTGGAAGAAAATACTGGATTTGAGATCCTCAGCCCATGCTCTTTTCAGATGGAAAATAGGAAACGGGCGCTCGGTTTCCTTTTGGTTTGATTGGTGGCACAACAAAGGGCCACTCTTTCTTCTATTCGATAATATGGACATTTATAGGTCGAGGATTCCTCGGGACATTACTGTCCGAGACTTCTACGACAATACATGGCAGGCATCTAGCACACTGACTTCAATCTTGGGATGGGCGGATGAATCGCCATCTTTTGAGGACAATTCCGCGGACTCCCTCATCTGGACGCCACATTCTTCTGGATCTTTCTCGGTGGCGCATGCTTGGAACCACATCAGGATCAAAGGACTTTCAGCCCCTTGGCACACCTTCGTTTGGGATTCTCATGTTGCCCCACGCCATGGCTTTCTTCTGTGGCTCGTCACTTTAAACCGTCTACCCACCCAGGTATACCTTCTTCAAAACCGCAGGATCCCTGATGGAAACTGTGCCTTTTGTGGGACTACTCCGGACTCAGCCAACCACCTCTTCTTTGACTGCCCTTCCACAAATAGACTAGCTTCTTTTTGGGCTACAAAATGTTACCTCCCGTGGCGAAATAGACCCTGGCATGACCAGCTAATATGGGCCATGAAGTTCTGTGGAGGCTCCTCCTTTGCACACCGGCTCTCGAGATTCTCATTTGGAGCTCTTTGCCACATCATTTGGACTGAAAGAAACAACGCTATCTTCAAGAACAAGAGCATTCACATCCCGGGTATGCGTAAGCACCTCATCAAAGTAGTGAAGGACAAAGCTATTTCTCTTGGAAGAATCGCTGATACACATAGAAACCGGAGATTACAAAGGAACTGGGATCTCCCTCCATCCATCTTTGAGGAGACCGGTCTTTTATAGTCCTTTGATGTCGCTCATCCTTTGCGGCTGGCTTGGTTGTTTTGTCCCTCTTTTTGTCTTTCTTGTTTTGGAGCCGTTCTTTGGCTGGTTGTATAGTTCCTGCTGGACCCGCTTGACCTTCTATGGACATCACTATGTTCTTATACGGTCAGGTGTTGGTTTGAGCTTACTTTGTACTTGGTGATTTGAAAAGTTATACTTACTCTTACCTTACCAAAAAAAAAAAACAACTGCGAAAGCATCATACTTTTCATTTCTCACCATTTCGCGGGTACTGTTCACACAGGCATGAAAATGCTCTCTGTTGGGTTCCCGTCGGCACCGTTCATCCGGCAATCTTCCGCTAATTCCCGTTGATTCCGGTGGCGGTTAGGGCTGAAAATTGGAGGACAGGCCACCCGGCTGACCCTCTTCCATCCCTCCGAAGGGCTTCCATCCTCGTCCAACACAGGTGCTGGGCTCTCAGATCTGATTGTCGCTGGTTTCTGCGATCCCTCGCGTGAGCGACGCGACTGAGCTGAGGCCCCGGGGCTTGTTGGTTTCCTTTGATCTCAACCTTGGTCCTATGCCGCCCTTGTGCCTGGTGAGTTGGGTTGGTGCTCGCATTAGGCTGGGGGGAATCGTATGCTTAGTCTGAAATGCTTTCCTGTTCTGGAGTTGGTGTTGCTGCGGATTGGCTGGTGCTGGGTTGTTCCCCTGGATAGGCTCTGTCATTTTGCTGATTGGTAGGAGTTTGTGGTTTGAGGCTATACATATGCTGGGTTACTTGCTGAAGTGCAATCTGCTCTGGTCTTTACTGCTGGTGGTTGACTGGTAGGTGTTTGTAGTTTTGCCCAAATGGCTGAGACTATAGGAACCACCTTACCTGGCTCTTCCCTTGGCATATCAACTGAACCCCCTGTTGCGGAAGGCCATCAGCTGGTTGTAGGATCTGAAGTATGCAGAATTCCTGGTAATGAAATTGCTGCTTCCTTGAAGACAGCTAAGCCTAGAGGGAAATTGGATGCTTTCACTAGTAAAAGCCCCCCTCCTGGTTCCAGACCTGTCCATAAAGGTATTGCTAGGCGTAGTCGCAGCAGAGGGCGGTCTAAAAGTCGGCATACCTCACCTAGACATGCCCACATTGCTAGCCCTCCTGCTGGTTCCGATCTTAAAACAATTGTAGCAGGCCATGTCAATAAGGAGAGGCCGAGCTCAAGCACTCAACCTACTCCTGCTCAGGCGTCCAGATCTTGGGTTAATGTGGCTAAGGCCTTGACAAAAGGGTACAACCTGGCATATGTCCCTCCCTTGGTTGAAAATGGTGAGATCATTGTTGACATAACACCTGAGGTTGCTGCTGCAGAGAGTCCGAGGTGGCTGGAATGCCTAGTTGGTCACTACATAGGGAAGAAAGTCCCTTTTAAGTTGACTGAAGAGGCTATAAAAAAGTCTTGGGGTGACCAAGTAGTCGATGTTAAATTGCATGAGAATGGTTTTTTCTTTTTCCGTGTTCCTAATGCTGATTTCCGCAAGAAGATCCTAGATATAGGGCCGGTATCCATTTTTAGTTGCACCTTAGTTCTTCAGCAGTGGCATCCAAAAATGACACTTAAGAAGGGCAAGCTGGATTCAATCCCGGTGTGGGTCAAACTAAGGGACATCCCCTTCTCCCTCTGGTCTTCGGCGGGCATTGGGCGCATTGCTAGTGCAATCGGCAAACCACTTTATGTGGATGCACAAACTGAACAGCTATCCAGAATATCCTATGCCCGAGTATGCATAGAGATTTCAGCCACCAATCCTCGACTGGAGTTCGTCAAGTTCAGGTGGGATGGTGAAGTAAATTCGATAAGTGTTGAATATGAATGGAAACCGCTTGTTTGCCCTTCATGCGGAATATTTGGTCACAAACCGGGTTCTAAGGGCTTTGATTGTGCCACTCAATAGTCTGAAACCCGACCTGAGCCTGCCTCTCGGTCCCAAGCAGCGGATGACTGGACTTTGGTCAGGAGGAAAAAAGGTAATGCATCTTCTGTTCTGGCCTCAGAATAGCGGCAACACACCCCAACTCCTAACTTGAATCATAACATAGACGTAGAGGTTCCTCTGCCTCTTACTGCCAGGTCAAATGCCCCTCTGCCATCTGGTGTGGACTCGGTTACTGAACCAGCCCCAGTCAGAATTGATCTGATCAACTCCATGAACCTTGAGATAGGTCTTAGCTCTTCTCCTTCCCGGTGTCCAACAAGCACTCTGGTTCAGCAGGTTCTGGATTCCTCCCCTGTCCCGTGCAGCCCCAGTCAGAATTGATCTGATCAACTCCATGAACCTTGAGATAGGTCTTAGCTCTTCTCCTTCCCGGTGTCCAACAAGCACTCTGGTTCAGCAGGTTCTGGATTCCTCCCCTGTCCCGTGCTCAGACGACCCATCCAAGGCTCACGATCTGGTAAGGCATGACCAGAACTGTCCAAAGGGTTGTAATGCTGCGTTGTCTAGAACTACAACTGACCTTCCCCTGATCATGAACCCAGGGACTAAGGTTCTTTTGCCTCCTGTTCTGAACCCCACACAGAATCAGGAGCGACCAAGGCCTGAATTGTTTTCCCCGAAGGACCCAAACGCTGAGGTAGTCCTTTCTGCTGCACCTGATCCTAAAGGACGCCTTGACCAACAACTTGAGGACCTTATCATCAACTCCCATTCTTCCTCCGAAGATTCTTTTGGATCACATGTCGGGGAGGAGAATAGTGACTCTGAAGAGCAAGTGGTGGAGGAAACTACTGTTATCTCTCCCCCAAACACCCGTTCTCGAACTTTGGCTTCTTATACCGTAGAGGACCCCTCCAAAGCCTCCTTGGGGCCTATCCCAAACACGAGCTGCTCTAGTATGACTCCTGGCCTGTCCTCCTCGAAGAAGAAAGACAAGAGGAGGAGATCAAGGAAATCTCGAAGATAATCCCCTCTCCTCCCTATGTTTTTTGGTATTTGGAATATTATGGGACTAGTAGATCCCATCCGGCAAGCTGAAATCCGGACCTTTATTAGGAATAATCGGCTCTCTTGCATTGGTATTATTGAGACTAAAGTCAAAGCCCCTTTTTTTGCTGATATTTCTAGGGGATTATGCAACAGCTGGAGATGGGAATCCAATTACGATTCCTCTCCTCTTGGCCGAATTTGGTTCGGTTGGGACCCGAATGTTCTGGAGATGAGCTTGCTATACACTTCTGGTCAACTGATCCATATGCAACTCAAGCTACTAAATTTGCACAAATCCTGTTTGCTCTCTATTATCTACGGGGAGCATACTTTTGTTCATCGCCGTCTGCTGTGGGCTGACCTCATTCGACTCTCTTCCTGCGACTTACCTTGGCTTGTTGCAGGGGATTTTAATGCTATCAAGGACCCGCAGGATAGACTGGGTAGTTCAACCTCATGGATTCCAGTTTTTGAAGAGTTTGGAGACTGTCTCAACCAAGCTGGACTTGAAGACCTCAGATATGTAGGATGCAGATATACATGGTCTCACTCTTCTGGCACTAACAGGAAACTTCGTAAGATTGATCGGGTTCTCATCAACAACCTTTCGACCCAGCATTTTTCCTTCTCGGAAGCCTCCTTCCTGCTGCCTGGTATATCGGATCATTCCCCAATGGTGGTTAAAATCTTTTTGCCACAAAGTTCCAAAAAACCCTTTAAGTTCTTCAACTTTTGGGCTATGCATCTCAGCTTTCTGGAATTAGTTGGCCAAGCCTGGGACTCTCCAATAGTGGGCACACCTATGTACATTCTCTGTTGTAAACTGCGAGTCCTTAAGCAGAAGCTGAAACAACTCAACAGGAGTTCCTTTTCTGACATCTCTGCAAGAACTGATCAAGTTAGATCTGATCCCACAAGTGCTAGTTGAAGACCCGGATTTGATGGATGATGAGGAGGATGAACCGGAGGCCATGAATCAGGAAGAGGACGGGGAGGTCGAGAAGCTGGGATCAGACGAGGAGTTAGGGCTTTATCTGGACCCTGAGTTAGAGTTGGATTCAGAGGACGAGAGGGCTCAAGCTGAGGATATGGATTCAGAGGAGTCCGAGCCTTCCGAGAGTTCTTCCGAGGAGTCTTCAGAATTCGATCCAGACTGGAAGCCCTATAGGTCCTAGCCCTAAATTGGGAAGCTCGTACCTTTTTGACTGTGACCTTCCTTGTAGTTGACCTAACCTTCTCCCAGCCATTTGTCCCTTTTTTATTTGGTGGTTGTTGTATGTTGGTTTTGTTCTTATCTTTCCGTTTGTATAAAACGTACGTTGTAAAAGGTTTTCCCCTTTGAAATGAAAATGTATGTTTGTAGTTATATTCCTTTTGTGGCTTGTTGTGCTATCTTTGGTCTCGTGTATTTATATTGTACGGGTGTTTATTTATTGCTTCCCATGAATCAGGAAGAGGACGACGAGGTTGAGAAGCTGGGATTAGATGAGGAGTTAGGGCTTTATCTGGACCCTGAGTTAGAGTTGGATTCAGAGGACGAGAGGGCTCAAGCTGAGGATATGGATTCAGAGGAGTCCGAGCCTTCCGAGAGTTCTTCCGAGGAGTCTTCAGAATCCGATCCAGACTGGGAGCCCTATAGGTCCTAGCCCTAAATTGGGAAGCTCGTACCTTTTTGACTGTGACCTTCCCTGTAGTTGACCTAACCTTCTCCCAGCCATTTGTCCCTTTTTGATCTGGTGGTTGCTGTATGTTGGTTTTGTTCTTATCTTTCCGTTTGTATAAAAAGTACGTTGTAAAAGGTTTTCCCCTTTGAAATGAAAATGCATGTTTGTAGTTATATTCCTTTTGTGGCTTATTGTGCTATCTTTGGTCTCGTGTATTTATATTGTACGGGTGTTTATTTATTGCTTCCGCATGTGTCTTATCTCTGTTTGAGTGTTGGGTCGGCGGTGCGTCCTGGGAGCGTTGCACCATAATCGACCGAAGGTGAGATGCTCACGTACAGGAGGGTTCGGACCGTGACAGCCCAAGGTAGCAAAGAGCTCCGACCCTGTCCGTAAACGAGACATGACCCCTTACGTGCATGGGACGTGGCCCATTCGTGCATGGGATATGGCCCATTCGTGACTAGATACGAATATTATCCGCGACCCTTCAGTTGCCTCTGACAAACGACCCTACTGTTTCCCTTGGCAGGCGTCTCTTGAGCTTCCCCACGCCCTTATGGCCTCTATAACTTCTTGAGTAGCTATGTAATGATTGTATCGGTTTAAACACCACCGTTGGATCATGCGGGAATCAACGGATCATATTAGACCCACACTTGTATATGTAGGGGACTATCCCCCTTCATTTGCACATGCTCATTTAGCAAGAAATACAACTACGCTGCTTTCTCTCCATTCTTGTTGAATCGAGTGTGTATGTGCAAGGCTGACCTACGAGTGATCCTAAGGTCGTACGGGTGTGGGATCGTTGTGAAATCAATCGACCCGTGACACATGGCTCATGGTCAAGTCTCTTGGGCATGGAATTAGGTTGGAGCTGGATCTGACGCGCACATTGCCTAGCACAAGGGTCAGACACAATGATTGGCACACGACCAGGCACGTAGTCGGTCTGTGGCCTAGTTGATGGGCCTAATGGCCAGTCATGTCCAGGTAAGAGGCCTGGCCGGCAGAGCGCATACATAGACTAGTCTGCGGCCAAGCCATTAAGCTTGTGGCCTGGCATATAGCTCGTCTCTGGCCTACCTGATTTGATGCAACGATATGTAGTCGATTCACGATCGGTCCACGTTCGAGTGTCAACGACCCATAGTCAACTCTTGGTTGTCAAGTAACATCGTGGAATTCAGTACCCCGAAATCAACTCATGGTCATCTGTGACTGATGCATTGCTGTGCGGTGTCACCCACGACCAACACATGCCGACATAATACGAATCCATAGCTATCCCGGACCATCCCACTAATGACCCTTATGGTCAAAGGGTCAATCCACAGTCACATCACTCTAATCGTCTTGCATGATCAAGAGTCATTCCACTGTCAATCCCTAGGTCAATTCATAGATAATTTTTCGATCAAATCATGACCAACCCTTAGTACACTCATTCCGATCATATTGTCCGTTCCATTACCGACTCTTGGCTTGAACTACCTGCTCATTTTTTTTATCACTTACCCTTGGCTCCTAAGCCCAATTTCGGGGATGTCACACATGCTAATGCTTTTTTTAATTTATCAACCATGGCTCGGGACTTGCTCACCTCGCTCACTAGTGTACATGGTACCTTCGAACTCCATGTTCTACTAGCCAACAAATCTTGGAAGATGATAGTTCTAAGCCTGTTTGCAAAAAAAAAAATGACTAGCATAGGGTATGATTGGTTTTTGTAAGAATCGACTCTACAAGAAAATGCACAACTTGAACAAAAGGGCAACGATGACATTGTATGGTCCAAATTACAGCGAGGGATATGGTTGTTTAGGTGCAATCATTGCTAGGGTTCGGTAAGTGTAATTTCTTTTAAATAAATGAAGATGTATTTGTGTATTACGATATGATTTAATTAAATGAGTATTTTTCATTAATTTTTCTCAATTAATTTCTATATTATTTGTAATGGTTTCTATCATGAAAAATCTCAGACTGGTACAGATGTGACAAATTTATCCTGAACTAATTTTTTGACTACTTAAAACCCTAAACAGGTACACTTGTGACAACTTTACTTTTTGTTAGTTTTTATTAAATTTTAGCTTTATAATACTGAGTTAAATGACACGTGACAATTGATAAGTATGCCAGTTTGGGGTTTTATCCCCTCATTTTGTCACAGACTTACCAATCTGTGATTTTTTTATGGTATTAATCAAACTTAACGAAGGGTAAATTTGTCACAAGTGTATAAGTTTGGGATTTTTGGTAGTTAAAAAATTAATTCGGCGTAAATTTATCATGTGTGTAAAAATTTGAGGTTCTTAGTGATCAAAAAATTAATTCAAGATAAATTTATTATAGATCTAACAGTTTGGGCCCGACCCGGCCCAATGCTTGATTTTCCTGTTGGGGGTCATATAAAACATGAAAAACCTCCCTTATCAGTGCCCATTATTTTACATCCTTCATATGGCTCTACAAAATCGAACAAAGACTCTGCCCTGCGAAATGCAAAACCCCCGCTAAACCGCCGCGAGACTCTTCCTGCACGGCGAGCGCAATGTCCTCCTCCGCGCATCTCGGTCGGAGCGTTTCCGGTGAGTTCTATCCTTCTTCTTCTCCGACAGCTCTCACTTCGTTTAGGTTTCAGAAGAAATTTTTGGAGAAATCAAGGGGATGTTCACGTTGTTGTCTTCTCGAAGTGTTTCGGCTATTTTTTTACCTTTATCTTCTCGTTTTGTTCCCTTGCGGCCGTGTTTTGCTTGTTGGTTATTCGCGCCTGGACGTTGAATCTGTGTGTGTGCACGTATGTCTGAAGTAGTTGTTTGTGCTTGTCGTGAGTGATGATTGTTCCCCCCTATCGTGCTTTTTTCGCGTGTTTTGGACTTGTTTTGTGAGGATTGGTGGCTTTTCTGTCTCTCAGATGAAGTGGGTCGGACAGATATTCGTGCAATTTTCCAATACCAAAGTGTTGTGCTCTCTCCTGAAGGATTGAAATGGGTTGAACTTGAGATTGCAAAACTTTTTTTCCCTTTTGCTCTTTTCTTTACTTTATATTTTTCGTACTGCTTCGTATATGCTCGTATATTGGGTCCCTCAGCGTCCAGTCTCTAGCAAAAGCAAGCTATAGGATGCTGAAAAATTAGTGGGTTTCGGGACTTTGGCGGCCTCGCACAATATGTTTGTTGAAATTACTTCGTGACTTCACAATCGTAGGCTGGCTGGTTATTTTTTGGTCAGAAGGCTGGCTGGTTGAAATGGCATGAATTCATGCGTTTGTACATCATTTGTTTATGTTGATACACTGGAAGTTTCTATCATGTTGGAACCCTTGGTGGTTAATTTGGTTCTTTGTTGCTAGAATCGTTCACATAATCTTGGGCACATTGGAATCTCCATAGAGGTGTGCGCTCCTGGGTGCACTTGTCATTCTAAGAAGTGAGTGTGTTAACATAACATGAAGTGTGCATAGTAGAATTTGGAGGAGGCATTGAGTGAGCTAAGGAAGGCTTGTTCCTCAGCTGCTACTGTGTAGTTTCAGTGCAAAAAATCCAAGCTTATAGAAACAAAATCTTGAAAGGGGGATCACAAATAACTTATAACTAGATAATCAGGAAGCAATTGTCATACTAGAAAATTACTTTGCTATGCTTTTCAAGTTTTTTAATTCCATGTTTATATTGCCAATGACATTAAACATAAACATACCTATGACCGCTTACTATGCATGTCCATTTATTTGAACATGTTCAATAGACTCTGGGAAATCTGTTGCTGAAAGCCATTCTGTTCAATTTATAGGGGTAGCTAAACTGAAAGTCTGAATTTGTACTGTTGGCAAAAATGCAGATGGTATCTTCAATCAGCATTAAAACTAATGGTTATACAACAACACGTATAGTTTTCTACATGTGAGATAGTAGTTTCCTTTCTCTTTTCCTTTATATCCATGAGGTTGCTCTTGAATTGCTGGTATAGAAGTCATTAAAACCCTGGTATGCATTGATGATACTTCATTTCTATGATTTAAAGAAGAGTTTAAGAAATGGCTCTACTCAATACAAGTAGTTTTAGCGCTGTGAATTGGGGGTTGGGGAAAGGGGGGGGGGTTGAGAAAGGAGATAATGAGCAAGAATATGGAGGAGGTGTAGCACCGGAGAGGGGAGAAATAAATTGTCATAACCTCTAGGAGGGTTGAAAGTATGTCTGATTTGATGCTTCACAATGACAAATTCTTCTTCTAGGTATTTCTACCAACTCTTGGTCAGATACAAGTACAATTGCCTGGGAAACTTTTGCCAATAGCTGGTTTGAAACAAGAAATGCCCTTAATGACAGATGTTACTGATTGATATGTGAGAAATTAGGGGGTAAAGCTTTGGTTGGAACTTGGAACTGCTTCCTTTATGAGCTAGCACAGGAGACATAGCCTTGGTAGTACCTATGTCCAGTGTTGCTGAGAGTCCCAGGCACCCATAGGACGACAAGTGGGGTACACCTTAGCCATCTTCTGAACTATGATTTACTTGAGCTAACTATTCTTTTTATCAAAATGTGTGATCTTTGTGAAAGGACAGGCTTAGAACCTTTTTTGATAGGCAAAAAATCCATGAAGCATAATTGCATATGTTTGTTCTTTCAGTCAATTACTTGGAATTCTCTCTTTGTTTCATCTTAAATTATTCTTAAATCCAATATAATTTTTAGTCAAAACCAGTGTATGAATCTTATCCTTATATGCTTGAACTGAGAACCCCGAGTTTTTCTTCTGTTCCTTTTGGTCTTTTGATCTTTTGTTATTTTTTATTTTTATTTTTTTGGATTAAGGGGGTGTTGGTTGGGGGTGGGGGAGTCAGGACACATGAGTGCCAACTTGTGATGCGAATGGTATTTTGTTAATGGATGTGAATATTTTTACGTTACATATTATCATCATCCATCACCCATGTACATTTTATACTTGTCTGCAGGTTATGTATCCTCTGATGGACAACATCTCCCTTGTTCTGGATTTTCCGGAAGAGTAGTCAGTGTATCACCATGTTCTTCTTTTGCTGTCTCTAGAGGCCATTTTCAAATCAAATTGACATCTTTAAAGTGCAGTTCTAGTAGAGCATCTTTCCTATGCAAAGCAAGTGGTAGTGGTCAGAAGAGAAACCCTGACTTCTCAAGGCACAATAGGCATGGTTTCTCTCGTGGACGGAATAGGCAAGCAGAAGAAAGGGAGAGCTTTGACAACCTCGATGACTCTGAGATGTTGTCTTCAAAGAATGGTCCGCTGCTCTCTCTTTCTAGTTCTCCCAGATCTCAGGCCACTGCAGTGCCAGGGCCAAGGGAGAAGGAGATTGTTGAACTTTTCAGGAAGATCCAGGCTCAGCTTCGAGAAAGAGCTGCCCTGAAAGAGGAAAAGAAAAATGAAGCTACAAAAGGGCAAGGTAAAGAAACTGAAACCGTGGATTCCCTCCTTAAGTTATTAAGAAAGCATTCAGTAGAACAGTCTAAAAGAAAAGGCTTTAGTGGTGGTAGCAGAGACCTCACTTTGGAGCAGCCAGAACAAAATGTTTCATCCAATGAAGAGAAAGGCTCGAGCTTCTTTGATTCAAATAGCATTCTAGGAGACGAATCTCGAGATTCTAATGCTTCTTTAAGCAGGCCGGCTTCAAAGTTTCAACGCCAGTCTCCGATTCCACGAGTCAAGTACCAGTCTATTAACTTTGGTGATGACAGCGATGACTCTACATCAGTTGCCAACTTAAGTGGAAGTAACAACAAGGACCATGTTGAGAAACATCCTGAGCCTTTATATGAGCCGGCAGTGGATCCTGAGCCTGAGCTTGAACTTGAGGCTGAAGCAGAAACTGTTATTTCGGATGTAGGGGTTTATGATGAAAGTTTGGATGCAGAATCTTCAGATGCTGATGAAGCTGATGACAATGAAATTATGGATCCGCAAGGGCTGGTCGATGAAACGGACTTGAATGCGCTAAAGCTACCAGAGCTGAGGGCTCTAGCTAAATCTCGAGGGGTTAAAGGGTTCTCCAAGATGAAGAAAAGTGTTCTCGTAGAATTGCTCAGTGCGAGCTCGGGCTGAGTCGATTTCCTGTTCTCTGCATGAGAAAATAATTTAGAGCAAGTGACCAGTTTTACCTTTTGATACCTGAGATGCTCCTTTTTGTTTGTCCAGTCCTTTGGCGTAGTACCCACTTTAAATTTTCGCGGTTTGGATACTTTTATGATGATTTCCATTAGTCCTGGATTCTCAGACATGGATGGTGTTTGAAGCTTCCCTTTCTAGTTTTCTCTAACCGCAATACTTTGAAGGTACATTTCATTTCCTTCTTTTCATGTAAGGATCAATAGTTATTTTCAGTGAGCAACTTCTCTGTTTTGTTTAGCTCAAGATCTAGGATTACTAGGCCCCGATGGTATGCACTTCTTGGTCTTTTGGGCTTTTGTTATTGTAGAAGAAACTTGTGGATTTACTGCTTCCAACACAAAGATCTCGTCTTATCCAACATTTGTTCCTAATGTTATTATCACATATCGTCCGCCTCTGGAGTTCCCCCGTCTCCTTGGTCTCATGGGACTTGGGCCAACAAGCACAGGCCAAGGCCCATGAAAAGTGAGATGACAGAGATGTGATTAAATTATGTAGAGACCATCATAAACTAACATTTTGGCCATTTTAGGTGACCACTTTGAACCCAAAATAGTACCGTCCCATTTGTTTACAATTGAACTTTTATAATTGCAAAAGATGTGAAATTTTGCAGATAAATTGATAGATGAAAACTGTCACGATGTCCTTTTTTTTTTTAAATATGAAGGAAAGATTTGGCTTAATTCCCTGAGAAACTCCCAACATTAGGACCAATTTCAATTCTACCCCTAACTTTTTTTGTCTAAAAAAAGATTCATAAACTTTTGCTCTGATTTCAAATCTAACTCGTTTACTCTACCAAAAAATCGCCTTTGGGCAATGAACTTCTAGGTGGGTGATCTTGAGGGTGTTGATGAAGATGCAAGTTCTGATAATGAACCTCTAAGTGGTCTTGATGTTGATAATTTTGAAAAAACCGATGATGATTTTTGGACGGTGGGTTAACTGGGGCATTTTTGGGACTGGAGTGAAAGTTGGTTATTTTGTTTTTTTGCTAAAAAAAGGTTCAAAAAAATTCGGATTAAACCTAAAGTTGGGATTTTTTTTGGAAATTAGTCCAGAAATATATTAGGGTGGCTTCAAGACGAACATTGTAATCTAACTCAAATGCTCAAAAAGTCAAGAGTGGGAGTGCATGATTTACTTTGTGTTAATTTGATCGAAAGGGTCACGTGCCTACGGCATGATGAGCCCAATGGGCCACTCGTGAACCCACCCTGCAAAAGAGACTCGTCCTTACTCCACTGGGCAGAATCCAAATTCTACACCTGGAAAGAACGACTCAAGTGTGCATTTGGAAAACTTTACAAAATTGGTCTGAGCCCTCAAATTAAAGCTTCTTGTGACGATGAGAGGAAATAGATGTGAGCGATTCCAGGGTATGTTCAAGTTTCACTTGAAACCTATCTTGTTGGACCGGTTCCCAGTTTTTGGAACTCGGAACCCACTTTGTATACTTTGAAATTGAGCTTAAAATTGAACCTACAGTTCCAAGGTTGGTTCCAGAGTCTAATCTAGAACTAGTCAATTCATGTTTTTTGTTTCATTTTTTTTATTCCTTCTTTTTTTTTGGCACCATTTTTAGTCAAGCAAAATGAAAATTGTAGCAACAACAAAAATTCCCCCTTAGATAGAGTTTCATCAACAAAACTATCTATCCCAAACAAAACCATTTATAATTGAAGTAATCTGTCAAACTTAATGAGAGAAGTGGTATCATATTGTTATGTAGAGTAAATGAAAAGGGTTGATTCAGGAGAAAACTAGAAACACGTGTAAAAGAGTAGTAATTAGTTAATTTAAGGTTTCCAAATATCTCCTGCAATAGATAGACATATATGTTGCAGATGGAACCTTGAGGAACTTCCACATAAATGTGGACGGACTTGGAATTGACAAGTCATACTCTAAGGCGATCAAGATCAAGTCCTCCCACGTAATGCCAAAAAGGAGAAACAGAAGCAAAATAAGTAATGGGTATTTTGCTTCTCTCTAAAGCCTACCGTTTCTAGAATATGCTCTTCAGAGCACGAAATCCCTTCACGGGCACGAGGCACATGCCAAGTCGGAAAACGAATTGACAGTGATAGATTCTCTTATTATAGCATACTTAACAACCAATTGCAAGGCAGTTTACTCCAACCAAACTCACTTTCTTCTTTTCCACGGGATGAATCGCCAAAAATCAGTCGAAAAGATTGATGGCAAGATATAGAGCCTCGGTTGGGAACTTGAACACCTTGCGTGCCTAATTATTAAGTGAGAAAGTCAGTAAAATTGCCAGCTTTCCACAGCTATGAAATAGATTCCCAATTTGGGAGAAGATAAGTCGAGTTGTATTTGATATAAGATTGTAAAATTTCATCCATTATCACAGTGCGAACATTAACGGTTGTGCGACCAAAATTTCATTGCAAATTATGCAACAATTCATACCAGAAATGTCATGAAAATCCTCTTGAACTTAACGCATTATTCTAGTCCTTGATTGAATAACACTGTACAGTGATGTGAACCGAAAGTTACAATCCAAGAGGTAAAAAAGGAACTCCATAGTTACCTCAACTAACCACTCAACATTACGCGCTCTCAACTTCTCGTCAAAGCCGAGCTTCAATCTATCGATGTAATCGGGTTTTAATTCGTACGTAGCTCTTGCATGCAAATAGAAGGTGGGTTGACTATTGTTTGGCATTGGATTTTTGCCTATTTGGGACCGTTGCATGTTATGGATTGGATTCATCCATTAATTTGCTTTTGCATGCGTAGCATATTTTCAAAGAGAAACTAATTACACACAGCACGATGAAGTCGAGTCATTTTTTTTGTCAGAGATGTCGAGTCTTTATCCACCCTATAACGTGGCGATTTCGCCCGAGGGTGACCAGCAAAGTGTTTTCAAAATCCAAAAGAAAACTACATGAATGTTAGAATTAGAAAATTTGATGATATTGTCTGATATATAACTTAGCCAAGGAATGTGGTACCGATTGGGCGATGTGATGGTGCTAACCCTTTCCCCTGCGTATTATGTAATTGAAAACTTTGTAGGCCATATTTGGTTCAGCTTTCTCAAGGAATTTTCTATTTTAACTATATGAATGTTAGAATTAGCAAATTTGATGATATTGTCTGATATAACTTAGCCAAGGAATGTGGTACCGATATGCCGATGTGAGGGTGCTAACCCTTTCCCTTGTGGATTATGTAATTTAAAACATTGTAGGCCTCGTTGGGTTTAGATTTTTCAAGGGATTTTTGGCCTCCTAAGCCCTTTGGGGGAAAATGCTAAGCCGTTTGGCAAGCCTTTCCAATGGGCTTTCGGCTGAAAGCCAGCATTGAGAATTTTGAAACTAATTTTTTTCTTCCCAAACTACCCTCACTAATTCTTTAATATTCTAGTTTTGCGCCTCGTTGTTACTATTCATCTTATTTGCGCGAGGGCGGCCAGCTAGAGCCGACGAGACCAGATTTGGACGGCAAAGGGCCGACGAGAGGCCAGCGAGGGGCCGGCGAGGTCGCTCAACCCCGGTGATGGCAGCCTGAGGTCATACCACCCTAGGCAAGGGCCACCTAGGTTGCGCGACCTTAGGGGCTATCATGGCTTGGGTCACGCGACCCCAAGCGATGCCCACTTGGGTCCATGATCTCAAGCCTCGTCACCTGGGGTTGTGTGATCCTCGTCGGGGGTCGCACAGCCTTGGGTGATGACCGTCGGCGCCAAATTTGGCTCGCCAGCAATCATAACCCTTTGCCGGCTCCGGCAAAGGGTTTGCTTTTTTTTTTTAATAAAAAAACAAAACCAAAACCCTTTGCAAAAAAAAAAATCAATCAAATACTACAAGGGCCAAAATAGCTTTACAAAATTTTTTTAACCAAACTCAAGTTGCATTTTCCAAAGGGCTTTAATTTAAATGTATTTGCATTCCCCGAGGCCCATTTATAAAGTCAAACCAAACAAGGCGTAGTCAGCTTTTGCTGGCTTTTGTTATGTATGGTTACTTCGAGGCTTCGTCTTTCTCTCAATGGATGACCATTTCACCCCTTTCTCTTGTGTGCACTTTTTGTCTTCTGGTCATAAAATATCTTAGGAAAATATTAAATACCGCCACGTTACCGCATATCTTCGGTTAATATTAAAAATTCCCATGTTACCTTTCCTCGTTAATAAAATCTGATGAAGCTAATGAAATCACTCGACCGTACTAATTAAACAAATTTTAACATTTGATTGCACCATTTATATGTCCTAATATCTAATGGCACTTTCGCGAGAAATTTTACAAGTCTCGATTAACTTCCACCGAAATGAATGTGCAATTTCGTCATGTGTACTTTTTCTTACTCCGTTTTTTAGGGAAAACATGTGCCTGACATATCTTCAGAATACATGCTGATCGGGGGGAATTCCCAAAAAAAAATATTATATTGCGATAACATGAAGTACACGGCAAACCCACTATTTTTTTTTTGGGTGATGGGCAGATCCAACAGAAAAGGGGGGAAGATTAGAGTATAAATTCCATTAATGAATAGGACAGTAGCATGAAATAAGCTAGATATAGTTGACGTTTGTTTCGAGAATCACTGCCAAGGAAAAGCATGTGTTTCTCGTTTCGACGACTCAAAGAGGAAGTCGTAATAGGGGAAGAGACACTAGCACGAAAGTTGGTCGCGTGTCGGTGCCGTGCGCGTGGTGCATTCCCCCTTGTCTCTTAAGTTACGTAGCACTCAGCCTAGCAAAGTTGGGTTCCATAGGAGAAATGCAATTAGGCTCCGTTTGTTTCACTGGAAATAATTTTCAGAAAAGCTTTTTCTAAGGTTTTTTGGTGTTTGGCTCACGAAAAATAAACTAGTCAAAGAAAGTATTTTTCGCCAATGGAAAAAACACTTGAATGGTGAGGCTCGAGCTTACTTGTGGCCGAGAAAGAAGCAAAAAGAAAAAGAAAGAAAAAGGAAAAAAAAGAAAAGAAAAAGAAAATAATTAAAAAAATTCGAAAATTTTGGTAATTTTCCCCAGAAAATCAAATCAGATATCAAATGGCGAAAAATATTTACTAATTCATTTTCAGGTTTCAGTAAACACAAGAAAATATTATCATTTTTCTAAAAAATATTTTTCAAAATCGTCACATTTTCCGCGAACGGAGCCTTAGTATAACCAATGATTTAATTTGGATTCAAATACGGATTGAGCAGAATATCCATATTACTTTGTGCCTTCATCATTGGCTATCTCATGTAGAGACACTATTCTAATTTCTAATACGCCGAGGGAGTTGTAATTATGGGATCGTACATTCGTGGGTTGACCGAATAGTTATAAATTTAAATCGATTATTCTCGACGAATATGAGGTTCTTGATAACACCGAAATAAGATTGGTGTGCCGGTTGCCCATCCACATCCTTTTACTTATTGAAAAAAGCATTGAACCACAAATTTCAAACTTAGAGCAAATCATTTGGGATTCTACAAAGACCGATCAATTTCTTAGCTACTCGGCGAGAGACGAATTTGGAAAATTTTTGGAAAGTAGCTTTTAACTTCCAAAGTCTTTTTGACTGGAGTTTTATTTGGATGATGGTATAAAATGATCTTTGAAACCTTTTGATCTGATCTCAAATTCTAACTTTTCAAAGCTCAACTAACAAATGGTCAATACCATGAAAAACTCCAAACTGGTACATCCGTGACAAATTTACCTCAAACTAATTTTTTGACTATCAAAAACCCAAACCGATACATTTGCGATAAATTTACCCTCCGTTAATTTCTGTTAAATTGGATTGATACCACAAAAAGTCAAAAACTAGTACACTTGTGATAAATGGAGGGTAAAACATAAAATCGATACATTTATCAATTGACGTGTGTCATTTAACAAAACAATTTGACAGTAAAAATTTAACAGAAACAAATTGAGGTAAATTTGTAGCAAGTGATCAATGTAAATTTGTCACAAATGTATTTGTTTAGGGTTTTTCGTTATACTAATCCAATAACAAAGTAGCTACCGACTCAAGTTTGAAAATGCTTTAAAATGTTCTCCTATAAATCACCTAAAGAGCTTTAACTTCTCAACGCGAAGACCATGATGGTCTTGTCATTCATGATCAATGGCAAAAGCTATGTAGAGCAAAATCACTCAAATTTGTAGGAATACTAAAAGCAAAAGAAAAAGGTCCAACTTTTTTGTCACTTTTTTTTTTCCTTTCATCTGCGTTGGCATTTGTCCCTTGCGGGCCGTAGTGTCGGCATAGCAAACGAGATGATGAAAGAGATGAATGTGCTGTTGGATAATGAAACAATGATTATTTCTTACTCTTGATGGATAAGACAAGTCTCTAATCTTTTATTTGACAACAGTTGTTGGATTAGGTAGTGTCTCTCGAACCTTATTATACTTGCAAATATTATTAATAAGTAATCTCTAATACCATATTAGAATTAAGGAAAGCATGTAAACAATGATTATTTCTACTCTTATTGATAAGATAAGTCTCTAATCTTCTATTTCACAACCGTTGCTGTTGGATTAGGTAGTGTCTCTCGAACCTTATTATTCCGTGCAAACATTATTAATAAGTAATCTCTGATGCCATATAAGAATTAAGGAAGATCATACATATGTGAAGCATATAAACCGTGTAACCTAGTTATGTTGGATATTTTAATAAATATTTTTTGGAAACTTGAACACGGTTCCTTAGATTTTTCTAGGTTGATTCAATATCATGGCATTGTGTGTCCTCACATAATTGCTAACGATGCCTAGAATTTAGGGAAAGTGATACCGATGGTTCCTAAATTTTAGATCAAGTGTAATTTCATCCTTGGATTTTTAATTCGTTCAATACGGTTCTTGAATTATTCCTAAATATTTAATTTATTGTAGTCCATAAATTTTTCATTTATTCAATCTAGTCCCTCAGCCTTTTGACAAAGTCATCAAATCAGTCCCTCGGTAGTATTCATAAGTTTCATAATTGCACCATTGCCCATATTTTATGATGTTTTTTTTTTCGTTTCAATCCTTTTCCTAAATCAACAAAAAGTAAGCTATCTTTTTATTAACTTTTTTACCTTTTGCTCTTTACGAATGTTATGGTAGTTTAATTTAAATAAATTTTAGCTTTATGATCCATAAAAGTATAACCTCTTTTGAGTTGTATCAAGTTGAAAATCCTGATATTTTATGTCAAAGTGTTTTCATAAGAGCATCTATAAACAATATTAATGTGTGTATTCAAACTTATACTAATTTAAATCTTGTTCCTTATTTTTAGAAAACACAAAAAACAAAAGATTGAAAATTTCATCAATATAAAAAGTTAGGAACAAGTTTATGATTAATATAAGTGCAAGTATCTGTAGTTAAATTTATGTCATTTAGAATTTTTTATAGTCAAAATGTCGTCTAGACTTTAAATAGCAGGAATATCAACCCAACAATAAACTTAAACTTTTGTCATTATAGAGATCATAAGCTAAATTTTACTTTAATAGAGTTATGTTTTATTAATAAAGACCAAAAAGGTAAAACTTTACTAAATAATCTTTTTTTTTGGTTGATTTAGGAAAAAGACAGATATTCTAAAATATAGACAATAGTGTAATTAATGAAAATATGTAATTTATATTGGATGACTGATTTGAAATTTTAAAGAGAGTCGAGAGATTAAATTTTGAACAAATTGAAAGTTTAGGGACTACATCGAACCTTTAGAAATAGTTTAAGAACCATATTGATTAAATTAAAAAGTTTAAGGATAACAATATACATTAGGCCAAAATTTAAAACTCGTGTCAAGCTCCGTAAAATCTATGAAAATGTGTGCACAAGTCTTGGCTGAGCAATTTATCGCCCAATTATTATTAATTAATATATATACATATATATGTATGTATGTGTATATTCCTTTTGGCGATGCACATATTAGTATATGTGGCATGGCATTGGGGAATTGCTTCGCGAATTGGAGTCTGACATTTCGTCTTAATCAATCTCCACAATCCTTGAGCGAGTTATTTTGTCATTAAGGTATCGTCGCATTATGCTATTTTGTATGACTCGAAATTGCAATTTGCACACTGATGCGATTTTTTTTTCTAATATCTTATACAAATCAATCCATGGTAGTATCCAAAACTCATGGTCCATTTGTTTGAAGGAAAACTATTTTCACAAAATTATTTTCCTACTTTCCGGTGTTTGGACGCGAAAAACTAATCAATTTACTGGAAATATTTTTCATGGACTGCGAACAAGTTTAGATTAGAGAAAAATGACTTCCCTTTTCGGTAAGAAGGAAATTACTTTTCTTAAGAGTGTGTTTATTTCACGGAAAATGTATCATTTATGGAAAACACTTTCTAGGAAGTCATTTTCCAGGAAAATGATTTTGTTTTTCAATGTTTGGCTAAAATCTAAAAAAGACTAGAAAAATAATTTCAATTATTTGGTGAGGAAAATCTGATGATGAAAATTATCAAAAAATTTTATAATTTTTTAAATTATTTTTATTTTGGAAAAAGAAAGGCCGTCGACCGGCGAAGGGAGGAAGAAGGGAAAAAGAAAAGAAAAAAAAAGAAAGAAGAGAAAAGAAAAATATTAACAAATGCAAGATGAACAATTCTGAAAAGTGTTTTCACCTTCTTATATTAGGGAATTCACTTTCTTAATTTTATGCATGAATGTTTTCCTTAATTGAAAAGTATTTTTAGTTGACTTATTATTTTCGGCGAACCAAACGAGTGAAAGTCCGAAAAATAAATTTTCGAAAAATACTTTCCCTCAAATAAACGCACCCTAAATAACTAAACAAATGAAAACTTCAATGAACAATAGTTTCATTTATTATGAAATTTTCAGTGAAACAAATGCATCCCCAATTAAAATTCAAGACTGCACATTACTAATCAATGTCACTGGGATTATTAGAGGGCTCCTGATCTTTTTGCACTTATTCATCCACTGTATCTTTGACGAGAAATCTCAAAAAAAGTTTGGTCAAATGACAAAAGAATTGGGATCTCTTGTGCCTCAAAATGTATGGGGTCTCAAATTTTCATTCCCACTCTATTCAATCCCTTGAGATCAGATCACAAGATGATAATTCTGTCTGAATCTTTTGATTTTATTATGAATGGTTTTTTTTTATCGTTCTGAAATAGAAAACTTAATCTGATGTGTGGAAGTCATTTCACAATATCATATAACCACTGCACAGTGAGAAAAATAAGAAAACCATGGAAAGAACGTTGAAGAAGAAAACCATAGAAAGAACATTAAGGCATAAAATCTTGAATTACAAATATTTCTTTTGGGTTAATATCACAAAAAACCCCAAACTGATACATTTATGAAAAATTTACCGCAAACTAATTTTTGACCATCAAAAGCCCCAAATTGGCGCAGTTGTGACAAATTTACCCTCCGTTAGTTTTTGTTAAATTTTACTGTCAAATTGTTGAGTTGGAGAACACGTAACGGTTGACGGGTATACATGTTTGGGGTTTTACTCATCACATGTTTATCAATTTGTGATTTTTCGTGGTATTAATCCAATTTAATAGTGGGTAATTTTATCACCAGTGTATCAATTTGGGGTTTTTGATAGTAAAAAAATTAATTTGGGATAAATTTATCACAAGTGTACTAATTTGAAGTTTTATGTGATAAAAAAATTAGTTATGGGTAAATTTATCACGAATGTACCGGTTCGAGGTATTTTTGTGCTATTAATCCTATTTCTTTATAGTTTAACATTATTAAAATATTTTCTTCATTATTTAATAAGTGCAAATGGTGTTTAATTATTTGACTTTTCTAGGGTTTCTTGGAGTCACCTACCAATTCTGGCGCGATTTGATAGTACAGAGTAGTTGTTGGGAGGGCCCCCAAAACAACTTCCCTACTTGACAGCTGACATACTAAAAGAAAAAAGAAAGCAGGAAATCATTATTTCATAATCTCATTTTCATATTTACTTGAATTATTTGTCAGCGTTTCCTATTCTATTTTTCCCTGAAAACTTTCCATCAACAGCTTATTCTTTCTCATTTGTGCGAAACAAAAGAACTTGAATATAGCAAATACAAAATGATTTTGCAGATAATAAAAAACAGGGCTAGCCAACTTAATTAATCACTTAAAAATACAACATTATTTGATAAATCAATTTAGCAGATGACTTGAAGATTCCTAGCATTGCTCATTATTTTATTTGTTTTTAGTTGGGTTATAATCATAAGTTTGAGGTAGGAAATAAGAATGAGAGGACTCCATTTTGTCTTTTTTAAAGGAAAAAATGAAGTTATTTATTGACTTTCCTCCTAGCCACTCAGAAAATTATAAAAAAAAACTGCGTATCATGTGTTGACATTTGTATATTTTGAAATATTACTGATACTCCGAGTACTTTTCTGGCATTTATTTCCTTTTGAAACTCTTGCTTTAAAAGATTCTTCGAAACTTGCCAGAATTTCTACTACAAGTTCCCAAATCTTCTTTTCCGATACAAGAATTTTTTGCTTCTTCAATTTCAATTAAAGTTTGCATGACATGTCATGTGCAACTACAAAATGATAGCACAATCGAAAGGGCGCATGAGGGTCAATAAGATCCATTTTGATCGTACCAGGATGGATGGCACTGCATTTAACCCATTGAATAGCAATTATCTCAAAAAGAAGATCGGTTACACCAAATCAATAATGAAATTTTACCAAGTTTAAGTGGTCTTGAAATCACGTTGATACTGATTGGGCGCACGAGGGTCAACAAGATCAATTCGGGGAATGATTCTAGATGAATCCTTTAAATGATACTTGGATGAATGGCGTAAATCTTTGAAAATTTGCGATTGATCAATGGCTAGTAACTTTTAATACGAAGAACATAATCAAATTTATAAGTTTAAGATCTTTTGGTTTAATAGTAACATTATATGTAATTTTGTGACTATCTTATAAACGGGAGTAACTTTCATCATTCTTAGTAACTTTTAACAAAATAAAGTAGCAAATAAAATGGGGAAAATTACTCAATGGGTCATTAATCTATGGATCAGTCCAAAACCTTTCAATTTTGTCAATTTAATCCTAAAACTTAGCGCGAAATACCAATGTAGTAATTTTTCTCAATTTTAGCCAGAAATTACAGACATGGTGGTTCAGTCATCGTTGGCTGTCCTATGTAGACACCACCCGGTTATCAATTTTCAGTAAAAATTGGCTGGAAGGACTACATTGAAATTTTGCATAAAGGCCTAGGACTCAATTGGCAAAATTGAAAAATTTATAGTTGAGTTGATATTTGTACAGTCGGTTGAGGACCGATTGGACAATTTCCCCAATAAAATGCAGTTACTGATTTTCATTTACTCGTGATATCCACAAGCAATTAGGACTCTTCACATATGACGATAAAACAACTTTTAAAATAGAAAAAATGACAAAATTTAATGATGTTAGATATGCCCTTGGTTGAAAATTTTGTAGTTTACTTTAGCTGACAATTAGCTGTGGGAATGGTCCTAAGCAATATCTTAAACTGCTTCGTCCGATAATCTCGTCCGAATATCAGGATCCGTCAAATGTAAAGCAAGAAGAGGGTATTGCCTGAGGTTTGGCAAGAAAAAGACAACCTCAACGGGAGGCATAGGGACAGGCGGGTATCGGCGTATTAAATTAAGTAACGCATTCTTAAAGCTTTAATCACATTAGATGTACCTTAATTGAAAAGTTTGAATTTTACCATAGCTGTGACAACCAGCTGTGGGAGTGCTCAGCCTCTTTTCCCTTGGATCAGAGAAATATCACTCAATGCCTTGACTTCCCCTTTCTTTTCTCTCTCTAGCCTAAGCAATTATTATATATCCCCCTTGTAAATTTGCACCACCATCATTGCTGCTGCTGATGATTTGATTATTGCTAAATTCCCAATTTTAAAATTAGTTCAAGCCCACAAAAACCCAACAAATCTGCAACCATAAAACGGGCCCCACCACAGGCTTCTGTCCCTCCTCTCCCATTGTTTCTATTTCCCCCACTTCCCTCTCTGGAGCTTTCCCTGTGTTCAGCTTTTGCCCATAGAAAAGCATGGCCATTCGAGGGTTTGTACTGATTGTTGGAGGAGATCGACGCTGATTTAGCTGGATTCGAGCTTCGGGCATCGAAAGTTGCTTCCTTTGGGCTCATCGAGATCTGGGTATGTTCTGGGCATCTCATGGACGCAGGTGGCTGTCCGTCCTCGGTTTCTTGTTTTGTTAAATGTAATTAAGGATGTTGTCATTTGGGTTTTCCAATCCTTGCTCAATCTTCCAATGGTGTAAGATTGAGTCGCCTATGGAGTCAGTTCGAGCTTTGAGTCTCGTCTTTGTAGTTGTTAGATGTGAATTGGTAATCTTCTTGCCTTCTTAGAAGAGCTTGGGGACTGTGCTTTTCAAAATGTAGGGTAATTCTGGCCAAATAAATGGAGGGCAGTTTGATGGTCAACTTCAGTTTTTGCGCTCCATGTTCTTCCTTGTAAGTGTGCAGTCTCTTTTGGCTCGCGAGGAACTTGGGAAAGAGAAAGAAATTCTCTCGTATTGTTCGGATAAAAGCTAATGTGATATATGGTATCACAGTTTATACTTCAATTTTGCATTTCTTGTGATGGTTGAATTGCAGCTTCAGTGGTCTGGTTTCGGAAGAAGAGAAAGCAGAATTAAATGCCCTGTAGTTTTATAATGCCTGCATGTCCTGTGCCTGAACCTCAAATAGTATGTGCCGGAAGATTTTGGATAGATACTTTTGTCAATTTACTCTTTCCCATAAATTATGAACTGACTGTTCTATATGGTCATTTCTATGTGCTCACCGAACCTCTGATTAAGTCATCATGTGGTGAATCATGGATAGATGCTAAGTTAGCAACAGATTGAATTGAAACTGCTTCTGCACGAGCTGTAGTAATGTCTCTTGGGTTCAGTTCCTGAAATTGGACAGATGGTTCAATGGTGTGTTGACATCACAGTGATGTCCTTCATTCAAACTTCATATGGATATAAAAGAAATAAGACCATTTCTGTCTCACAGGTTATTATAGCATATGTTCACTAATTGGCTGAGACACTGTGGTAGTATCTTGTGAATATTTTGAGAATAGCAAATAGAAAATGTAGAAAACGAGAACATATGGGGCATGCAGACACCGTCCTCAAGGATAACTCGCTTCACAAAGTGTAGAAGGTGTGTTGTGGCTATCCTCCAGAATATAAACAGTGTGCGCTTCACTATTTAGGTAATGCAAGTACAACATAATTTTTTTGATACCACAAGTCTCACTCTCTAGACACTTGAGCTTAATTGTAAAATTCAATGTGCTAGTGCTATATCATTCAAAATTCACTTTAACTTAGACAAACCCACCCATATTAATAGCGAGAGAACTGACTGCAACATGCATTTTATTGGATTGTTTTGTTGGATGCTCTACTGCTAATGATTTTGTTACATGGCTATATCATCTTGAAAGACTAGTCCAACTTTGCTTCCTCTTCTTGTAGCATGTAATCAA
Source organism: Syzygium malaccense (assembly GCA_031216405.1). NCBI lineage: Eukaryota > Viridiplantae > Streptophyta > Magnoliopsida > Myrtales > Myrtaceae > Syzygium > Syzygium malaccense. The sequence goes on from CM062254.1 coordinate 18,059,160, forward strand.
GACAACGAGCACTAGCCAATCCTTCATCAAATTTAGTTTGCTCACATGTGAAATGTTGATCCACAGCCTCAACTTATGCTTCACAAAGAAGCCAAAAAAAAAAGAACAATTATTTTGGACTTCATGCAAGTTTCTTTTCAAAGAATATAAAAGCTTTTGAAATACCTATTTTATATGACATATCTTTCTGAAAGTCACATTGCTAAGCCTTGAGATCTTGTCAAAGATGTGTAGACAAATGCTTACAACACAGCTTCGGTACTTCTAAATTATGTCCATACGACAAAGGGTGACCATAGAAAAGTTGCTCTGGCTTAGTCTGGTATTGGAACCTTATGGCACAACGTGTTTTTGATATCTTTTGTTGTGACATGTGCACCTTCACCTTGATGAAGCAATTTACTTTTTGTATGTAATTGCCAAGTGTACTTTTCTGCTTCTATTTATCTTTAACTCGTCAATTCTTGAACTGGGTGCTTCTTGATGTCTTCAGATAACTACTGTCTTCTGGCGACTTATGACTTTGCAATTAAAACTTTAGATAGGTTAACTAGTATCCGTAGTTGGGTTGTTGAAGAAAGAACAGATGAGCTTGCCACTTACCTGGGGGTTTGCTAGGGATTTTCAACACCGATCAGCAACTTAGTGACCTGGAATAACAGAACATTCAATCGTTTTCTACCAAAATCTGGTGATTTTTATGTTAAATTAACAACAGAAAGTGATATGATGATGGTTTACCTAAGGCTTTCCTACTTCAGATCTTTTAGATTTGCATGGCTTCTCTAGAACCTAGTTGGTAAATATGTTGGCAACTATGTGCCTAAGGTTTGTTGGACCATTTTGCAGTAACTTTTGCTAGGATCATTCTGCCTTGTACATTTTCTCTGATTTTATTGTTAGTTCTCAGTATGTACAATTCTAGCAAGGTTAACTTCTCCTCAAGTGGTTTCCTCTCAAAAGCATTCGAGATTGTTAGGCAAAGACTATATGCAATACTAATCTCCATAAGAGTGCACCAAATCAATAGTATACGAAGTAATATATTATGATATTCTCTCTGTTTTTTGCTTTGACAGGGCAAATGGACACATCTGTAAGGTGTCTTATTAACAGCATTTCTCGGTTTATTCATCTGGTTATGTGTCAGACAAGAAAGTCCCAGCATCTTCAGCAGATTTATGGAAAAACAATTGGTGTATTAAAGTTACTAAAACCCCTGCTTGATGATGTGGTTGAATGCAAAACACCAGTCTTGGATGAAATCCTATACAAAGAGTTTGAAGAGCTGGACATGGCTGTTAATATGTCGAGGGAATTTTTGGAAAATTGGTCACCAAGGATGAGCAAGATTTGCAGTGTAAGTGATCTTTGTTTATATCTTTGGCAAATTTATACATAGATGGCATAGGTTTTTTCAGTTAATGTTCAGTTCAAACTATACAAAAGATAATACAATGCGGCATACAATAGTTGATTTGATACCTTTGCTAATGCATCCCCCTTCAGCTGCTTTGGAGGCCATTTTTCACAGCAAAAAGTTCCATCACAAAGTTTCAAGTTACTTATTTTGGCCTTCGAGTATAACCATGATGTATAAATGAGTAAATGAATTAGTGTCATTCCTTAGAAATTCTGGAAAATCATGCTGACCACTGTTCTGGTTTTACCTACTTTGAGTTACTTATATTATTGCATTGGGTTGACGCATTCTGGAATATCATGCTGACCACCATTCTGGTTTTTCCTTGTAATATGTTTGAATATTTCTCTTTGACATTTGAAATTAAACGTAAGCATGCACCTTTTGAATTTCCCATATGTACCTCTTGATGCAATTGGGGAGTTTAATCCTGGACACCTTATGCTTAAACCGAATTGGTCTAGGTTGCACCAAAATAGAGGATTCGACTTTACACACTTATTGATTGGTTGGATGGTTTCGTTTTCTCTTCTTGCTTATGCGCAGCCAGTTGTTTTTTTAACTGAAAATTTGCATATGAATCTTGCGAGAGTAAATTCAGATTCCTTTTGGATTTATATGGACATGTTTTTACTACACAGCTATTCATGCTTTTGTTTTCTTGCAATGCCCTTGGGGCTCTGGTTTCTCCTTTTATTTGCTGCTTTTGTTTGTGCCTTGTGGCAATAGAGCACTGTATTTTTCTTCCGAATAGGGAATTGACTGGATTCACCCATGGGTATGAGGACAGCCAATCTATATTCAGAAAAGTGATTGCTGGATGACATGTCAACGACAACATCCAGAAAATGCTGCTCCGGTTACAGAGATCAATCCATTTTTATTATCTTCAGTAGTTTTTGGTAGTTGTCCCCTTCATTTAGAGAATGTTTTTTCTTTTGAGCTTTGTAGGGATAAGTAGGAGGATCAGTTTGAAGAGATTATTCGCATTGCGCCACAATCTGTTTGGCCTTCATATCTCTTTTAGCCACAAAACCTGCATAAAGTAGAATTCTCCCAACATGGATTGCCGAATCCCGTGACTCTCTGTCTGTGATCCGCTCATGCAACTCCTGTATCCTGTCGATGCTTTGAATAGCTACCTTTTTCGAGCTAAACATGCAAGCAAATGACTCTTCAAGCTTCCATGCAAAGGACATGTTTGAAGGGATGTCTTCGTTGCCCAGATTGCTTTTATAGGATCCATCTTAACTCTGTTTTCTATCAATTATTCTCTTCAAGCTCATCATCATAGGACCTTTTCAGTTTAACTTCGTAAAGCATATGGTAGAAGTTAGTGGAAATTACCTATTCCAAATCTTGAGCATTTCCGAAAGAGTTAGATGTGCAATTTCAACTTTCTGTTAACCCAACTGAAAAGTATGGACATTTAGACCGCTGAATTTGCTATGTTCACTAATCGACTGCTGAAAATCTTCAGGTTCTGCAGAGCAAATCATCGTTGATGAAAATTCAAATCTCTTCACTTGAGATATGCCAAATATTATGTAGATTATCACAATCAGGCCCGGCTGCATCTAGCTTTGGTTGCATTCAGGTATAATCAGAGCTATGATGTCTTAATACATGACTCTTGCAATTGCAAACTAGTCTCACAGAAATAGCTCCAGAACACTTTGCAGGAACTTCAACGACTGAAGCTGGAAGGAGTAGCAGAATACATAGAAGAGGTGCTTATGAATCAAAGAGATGGCATCCTTCCTTGTGCTGATACTGTTTCCAATATTATCGAGTTGCTTAATCTGAGATCAAAACAGGATTTGTTCAAAGAAAGTCTAGCAGTTGAAAAGGAGAGAATGAGGGCTGATGTCAATGAAGTGAGAGGAGAATTTGATGAAATTAACCAAGTTGTTCGACTTGTGTCATATATACGGGACTTTATGATCGAAACTGACTTCTTGGAAGCAGATGATGGCATGCCGATCCCACCTTATTTCCGTTGTCCTTTATCCTTAGAACTAATGATGGATCCTGTTATTGTGGCTTCTGGTCAAACTTATGAAAGGGCTTCCATACAGAAGTGGCTTGACTATGGCTTGACTGTTTGCCCAAAGACTCGTCAGCTGCTTACACATACTCACCTTATTCCTAATTACACTGTCAAAGCTATGGTTGAAGGTTGGTGCAAACATAATAACATCAGGCTGTTCAATAGCCTTGAGAGTCATGTTACTGTTCCAGTTCCCAACTTGTCTGACCATGGCTCCCCTCAAAATTTAGTCCGCACGGATAGTTTCAGTCGCTTTCTTCAGAGTAGCAGTTCCACTTCAAGGTCTTCTAGTGACAATGGCAACAGATTTGAGAAGCAGAGGAGTGAAATTTCTTGTAGATCAAGTGGTGAAGAATCCAATGGAGGGTTCTGCAGGGAGATTGAAAGGGTTGATATTCAATCTGCAGAACAATTACATACTCACAGTAGGAGTGAGTCGACTTCTAGTGCCATATCTAGTGTTGATTATGTTCCTCGAACTTCAATTGAAGTATCAACAAGATTGAAGTTTGAAAATTTGAGTCTGTCATCAGAGAAAATTTCCTCACGTCATGTTGGTGTAAATAAGGATTCAGTTTTGTCACTGCACGTTTTGAGAAACCAGTCATCTGGCTCCAATACAAGAATGGTGGTGGAAGGGAATGGTAACTGCAACCAAACTGGAACAGAGTCTCCTCAGTGTTCTGATTCTGCCTATGATAATTTAACTACATATTCTCATGTCAAGATATTGATAGAGAATTTAAAGAACCAATCAAATGAGGTACACACTAAAGCTGCTGCAGAATTACGGTTTTTGGCAAGGCATAATATGGAAAATCGCATCATTATAGGACAGTCTGGAGCTATCACACCATTACTTTCATTACTCTACTCACGAGTGAGATACACACAAGAACATGCTGTAACGGCAATTCTGAATCTCTCAATAAATGAGGAGAATAAGGCCATGATTGCAGAAGCTGGAGCAATTGAACCACTTATCCATGTTCTGAAATGTGGAAGTGAAGGAGCTCGAGAGAATGCTGCAGCGACACTGTTCAGTATCTCTCTTCTAGAAGAATACAAGGCCAAAATTGGCCGCTCTGGTGCAGTTAAGGCACTGGTGGATCTTCTCGGTTCAGGGACTCCTAGAGGGAAGAAAGATGCAGCTACTGCTCTTTTCAATTTGTCTATCTTTCACGAAAATAAGGCTCGAATAGTTCAAGCAGGTGCAGTGAAGTATCTCATTGAATTGATGGACCCAGATACTGGAATGGTGGACAAGGCTGTGGCTCTTCTTGCGAACCTGTCAACGACTGGAGAAGGGCGCTTGGCGATTGTGAGGGAAGGGGGTATTCCCTTGCTAGTTGAGGTCATCGAGTCTGGATCTCATAGGGGAAAGGAAAATGCAGCCTCAGTAGTGCTGCAACTATGCCTCAATAGTCCCAAGTTTTGCACCCTAGTTCTCCAAGAAGGAGCTGTACCCCCATTGGTTGCTTTGTCTCAATCTGGCACTCCAAGAGCAAAGGAAAAGGTATGCCACTTAATTTTCTTATGAAATATATGTTACTTTAGTTCCTAGTTGCAGCATGCCTGCTTATATCTACAAGTATCTTAGCAACTTGGGCATTCATAAGTCATTGATAAACTGCAAGAGAAACTACTTACCGGATGAGTCCTTATATAGTTGATAGCCTTTGAACCTGCAAATGGCTAGGTTTATCCTTGATATGAAGTGACTAGTCCTGATATGTCTTTCCTTAGTCATATAGTTGATATTGCTCGACTTCTGTTTCCTAATCCGTTTATCTTTTTAGTTGTTTTTGGCACTCTCATATTTATCAATAAATGAGTATCGAGGAATTGTAGTTGATCATTCCCAAGCCAGGTAGAGAAAATGATGCTCAGGAGCACAATGCATGTTCCCGGGAGTGAACCTGCATACTTGCTTGAGTACATGCATTGTGCATCTGGATTTGTGTGCCCATTTGCATGGGATGTATGTCCTAAGTGATGTATGTCCTACGAAATCGAAACATTGTGAAAAGAAATTGCACATAAACTGGCACTGCCGGAAGAGGGCAATGTAGTATGGGATGCTGCTCTTGTTCTGTCAAGATAACTTTTCTGTCTCGGGTATACTGTTTGGAGTCTCAGCACGAGAAAGCTGGACTCTATGGCTTAATGGATCACATAAAGCAATTTTTAGTGAAAATGATGATGTTTCTAGCCCTCAGTCTGGGAATAATAAACTAAGATATTTAGATCACCCAACAAATTCAGATACCTGTAACTTCACTAATTTTATATTCTGTGACAATGGCACAAGAAAAATTGTTGTAATGATAATTAGAAAGAACAGCTAGACCAATTGTTCTTTAACTTTTTGCCACAGGCACAGCAGCTACTTGGTCACTTCCGAAACCAGCGAGAAGGGGCCATGGTCAAGGGGAAGTCTTGAGATGAGGAAATGTTTGGCTTTTGATATTATTTCCTTGTTGATTGTGCTCTTTCAAGAAATTCATTCAGGAGGTTTTGGTATTTGTTTTCTGCCAATATGTATATAAATTAATGTGCTTGTAGATCTTTTCAATCGGGGGGGGGGGCCGGCGCACACAATTTGCTTTTGAAGCGACTCTTGGGTTGCTGTCTGTAGCATGCTTGATGTTGCACTGTGAAACATGGGTTGGGGTTTAAAGTTTGAGATCGAGTCGTTGTCTTTCCCTTTACAGGCAATAGTTTGGTCAACAGTCTTGTATATTCTTTTTGTACATATGTACAAAGCGCACATTGTTTTTCTATGAGATTGAGAACATTATTTTCAATTCCAGTCCATGCGGGAGCCATAACATTACTGCTATCGTTACGTTTTTCAGTAGATTAATGGTGATGGACGCCAATGCTTTTAGTTCCGCGACCATGGTACAGCTTGGAGACACAGGTCTAGCTTCTTGTAAAATTGTCTGCTTTCTATCTTTTCTTCACTTGCCAGATTCCGCAGGGACATTTATGCTACAGATTTTTGTTTGGTACTTGAGTGTTGCTGAGTTGAATACAATACCAATCTCAAAAGTTTATCACATCATTTGGTATATCAATTTTGTAGATCGACTTACCGCATTTCGATGAAAATTAAGCCTTTGTATAGTTGGTAGTAGGAAAGACACGATGAAGCCAAATCAAGTTATGATCATTTTCTTGGAGATTCAATACGATGAAACTTGCCTGCAACAAGACAAAGCGAATATCTGCCCCGAATGGATAGTCATATGAGGAGAGTATGCGAAGCTGTTGACAATGTGGATTCTATCCTCCGATGGGCGATTATGTCAACTTAGAAACAGATCCACTTTCTGTCTTTTTTTCGAATAGAAAACATACAGCAACCATATGCAAAGAATTCATAAGACCAACGTTTATTTAAGAAACCTCTCTGCAAGGAAGCTAACACGAGACGAGACTATAGGAAAGAAGATGATCTCTTCCGAGAGCATTGCGTTCATCTTGCTCAGGCTACTCTATATGTGCACTGATGTCCACGGCGAAGCAAATCTGAAATTGGTGTATGGACTCTGCAACGACGCATCGTTCGCCGACCAAGGCTATGAGACCACCGTGGAAGAAGTCTTTCAGGACGTGAAGGTTAATACGCCGAGTTCGGGCTACAGTTACTACGACCATATCCCAGTAGGCAACCAGAACACCGATTTCTTCTACGGGCATGGGGCATGCAACGGAGTGATTACAAAATCTGAGTGCGTCAATTGCTTGATCGCCGTGATTAACTGGGTGAGGAAAGAGTGCCCGTGGAGATACGGGGCTCAGTACCAGCTTGCGGACTGTAGACTTAGGTACGAGTTTTACCCATTTCAGGACAATTGATTTTGTAAGGACAGTCAAATAAGCATTTCTCATTTTGTAACGCGTGAGTCGATTTATTTTTGCGAGTCAGCGGTTCGACAAGGTGAGTTGATTGCTCTCTCAAATTGTGGATGGCTATACTCAGACCAAAGTGCTTGTTTGACATCTTCACAAAGAGAAATAAGAACACATATATGTCGAGATTTATCGGTGTGAAGCTGAGAACTCTGATTTAGAATGAATTAGCAGTTACAAATTGGATCGTCTTGCATGAGATTTCATTTCTTTGTAATATAATGGAGTCTTCAGAAGTCAAATTCAACGTAATGGCTCGATTAGATGGACATGAAGGGAAACATCCATTTTTCAAGATCTTTCTGCGTTCGGCAACACTTTGCCAAAGGCATTTGGGGCCTTAAAGGCATTTGGGCAAATGTAATTAGCGTTTTGTAAATTTTTTGGAAAGCTTTGGAGTGATGCAATTGCATCTCCAAAGGCCTTTAACCCAAGGGGTGTTTGGAGGTTTGAGCATTTTTGGAATGCAAACACATTTTTTAATTCTAACTTTGCCCTCACTAAAGTTTCATAATTCTGGAAATATCCCTACCTCATGCGATGTTATCGGCAAAGATTTAGGTCGTCGGCTAGCCTCCGGCGAGGCCAAATGTGGCAATCGGCGAGCTAGATTTAGTGCTACCAACCTCGCTTGGGTTACGCAAACACAAGCCATAGGTGATTGGGTTGTACAAACCTAGGTAGCCGTCGCCGTGCAACCCAAGTGAGGCTGCTGGCACCGGATCTTGCTTGTCGGTAGATAGATTTGGCCTTACCACTATTGAGTTCTTAGCTAGTTTTGAGGTTTTTTTTTAAGCAAAAGCACTATACAAAGTGTAATTTTGGCAAATACTATTAAGTCAAAGTTTTTTTTCAATGCGCTTTTAAATTTAAATTTACCAAACACTATGTACATTTCGCAAAATCTCTTTAATCTACATGCCTTTGTATTTATCCATAAACTTTCCCTAAATATCGAACCAAACACACATTGCTCAATGGATTTGCATCCCGCAATGCCCTCACGATATTGTATTTATTCTGCAGCACAATGGATTTGCATCCCCACGATGCCCTCTCGATACCAATACTTTTTAATTGAGCCCGAATTTGCACATAATGTGTATTTTCCTTGAAAGAGTTTGAAATCAAATTTTGACCGATACACAGTCAGGTAAAAAGATTGCATTATCTTACTTGTTGGGTGACCACTTTGTGTGTAAATGTGTATTTGAAATATTTTATGCATGGTGTGCAACATCGAATGAGATATTGAATGTGACGTGATTGAATGATTTTTAGAAGTCAAGGTCAAATGTGCAACGATTAAATATGACATCAAAGTCGCAATCGAATTTTAAGAAATCAAAATAGGATTGACATAGAAGTATAAACCAAATGACTTAGATATCGGGTGCAGTGTGAATGGTAATTGAATATAGCATGAGTGAATAACAAGCATAATGACGTGGTAATAAGATACGGCATGAGCGAACGACATAAGTAATGACATGGCAATTGAATATAGCATGAGCCAATGACACGCAAATTGACCGAGCAATCGAATACCGTACAAGTGAATGTGCGCAAGTAGCAAATGAATACAGCATGAGCGGATGGCATGCTAAATGATGCGACAATCCAATATGATGTGCGATGACATGTATGATGACGTGGCAACCGAATGTGACATGTGCGAATGACATGTGAATGATATGGCAATCAAATACGACGTGTGCGTATCATACGCGAATGACGTGTCGATCAAATACGACATGGATGTGTGGTTTCGGATTAGACCCTCGCGTCTTTTCACCATGGATACGTTCCTACCATTTTGCATATGCGCTTCACAATCAGCTAGAATGGGAGATCAATCACCGGAAGACGTACCATAATGGACATTGGTTTGGCCCTTTTTAGTTGGATCTGACTATCTTACCACCGCCGCCTCCATCACCACCTCATCCCCGTCCCCTCGGTTTTCCCCCGGGCCACCGCATAGCCGGAGTAGGATCCAATTCTACTTGAAGACGAAGCTAGTTCGTAGACTTGTGATCTTATGCTTTATGTTATCTTTTGATGTACGTGGCTTTAGGTTTTCTTTAGTGAAACCCCCTAAGGATTGAGCTTTTCCATGATGCTGTTATGTAAGTCTGAACTTCCTACTTTTCATGCTTGTCCTATGGGTTGTCTTAAAATAAACTTTGACTTAGCACAGTTGGATCTATGGACCGATCGTTAACCTAAGTTTACTAATGTTTATGGAACTTAAATTCAAGATTTCTTCCCAAAGAAGGATTATATGGTTTCCATTTTAAAGATGGTTTTCTTTTTCTGATGCGTCGCCCTCTTGGAACCATCATGTAACACCGAGTTCGAGACCTTGTTTCCTGGACCAAAGCTTCGCTGCTTCTTGATCAATGTGAGCTTCACCTCGGGATCTTGGCACGCCACAGTTAAGTTGAAGATCAAGCTCGATCACATGAAGAAGAAACAATACCGCAAGTAGAGATAGGGGATATCTAGATGAGGCCTGATTTAGGCATTGTAATGGAAAGCTGAAGTTTCTTTTCTTGTTTTCGCAAAAAAATGATGTCTGAAAATGAATTGGAACAGGACTTTTTGGAAAATTCTTGGGCTCCGTTTTGTTGCTTATTCTTGTTTTTGCATTGTAAATATAATATGCACACAAGAATGAACTCAAACAGCGAATCGTGTTACTTGGGCAAACGGTATCTCCCCTAAAATCTGGCTTTCTGGAACGGTCTTGGAAGACCTTAGACAAATGAACGAAGTTACAAAAATGCAGTCACTCAGATTAATGGAATGGTGGATGAACTGACTCTGCATGTGACGACGGCAGAAGAGAGACCTGTTGGAAACATAGACAAGGATACGCCTAACACCAAACCAGAGATTGAAGTAGGGAGGAAATCGAAGACGAGAAAGATGAGGAAATAATCATATGAGAGAAAATCATATTAATCTATGAGGAAAGCGAAAGGGTTAGAGAGGAGGTGGAAAGGCTAGAACCAGAAAGGGTCCAAGAGGCCAACCCTAGAGTGGTATAAGCATGAAAATTGCAAGGACAGGTATGAAAATCCACATTCATTCTAGGATTCACTAAGCAAGCCAAGGAAATCTTCTCCCATGGCAGATTTTAATATATCTCGTCAGCACATAAATGAACCGCAAGACCAACTTCAAGAAGTGGATGATGAAGGCCGCACAGCAAAATTAAATTTCCATCAGAAGAGGATGGGCAGTTGGTTACATTCTTGTATATAGCTCCTCGTTGCTTTCGTGACAGACTGCTCACGGGTCTCTTCCCAAGCTTTGAAGTGGCAAAACCACAACAGACCTAGATATGGATTGCAACTTTTGCTATAATTACGGAGCAACAAGCGAGGATATGGATGTCGAGGGTGACTCGAATGTCACGGACTATCTTGATGATTAGATGTTAGTGACTGAAATACAACGTCATGTAATATGTAAATATGATCTTTTTCAATGAAACGAAAGTTATCTAAAGGCGCTCTCAATACATGGGATATTCTAGTTTGCTCATGGCTACAATATGACATGACATTCGTTTAGGCTAATACTAATACAAAGCATGTCTGTCTTACAGGAAATAAAAGAAAAAATCAATATAATAAAATGGAGTATTCATTTCCTTCAAGTGATTAACTTAACCTTAGATACTGAACCATCCTAATTCTTACTTACCATTTGTCAGGGGTGAACAACGAATTGGCGCAGTTTGGCAAAGCAACAGAGACATATTGACTATTGGTTGCTTGATCTCGAGCCACGAAAAGATCAGCTGAGGCATGAATGTGTAACAACAGGAACGATCACGGGGGGCACCATCGTGAAAAGGGAGTATACCGTTCACCAAGTTTTAGCAAAGATTTCCTTTCGGTTTCACTTTCGATGATGCTGTCGCTCTTTGCAGGAAATCCAGAATTACTCACAGGGTTTAGAGACATAAATGAAAACTGTTTGTATCTTCTGATCATGCCTGGTGCTAACCGCATGGTTCGAGATTTTTGCACATGCCAAATGCCTGAGGACTCGGTGGCAGCCCTGATAATTGCTTGTGTTGCTTGTGTTAACATTTTTGGAATTGTTAGCATTTTCACGTCTGATTATGCTGCAAGTGGAGACTGTTACCGTTGCATCTCTTTTCCTAATTATGCATACAGATGCTAGAAATTACAATAAATGTGTATTTTCACTTGTTCAAAGATATGGTGGTAGACATGATGGCTGTATATGATGTTTCTGCTGTTCCTGCATCGCCTCTCCTTTCCTGAACATGCATCAATCGTTTATGCTTCCTGCTTGCATTGTCCTCGCCAGAAAACGAATTTTTTATCCCTTCATTCCCATCACGCATCATGTCATCCTTTATTTTAGGATGTTTTTGTCATGGTCCGATTTGGCTCACCTATTTGAAAAAAATTTGAGGATTGGTTTGTTGCAATCCCAAAAATGAAAGAGTAGGGACAAATTTTTTACCAACTCATACCTGAGAGGCTTATTTTTTACTTTCCTAGCTTGTTTTTTTTCACCCTTTTAAACATCAATTAGGAAATCCTCGTTCTAATGGTTGGAAGGGTGGATACCGCAAAGTCAGATTTAAACGAACACAACAACACAAAAGTGAATCTCCTGACCGGATGGATAAACAAATATCAATTACATCAAATTGTAGCAGAAACAAGGTGGGGCATATCCTTTTCTCATAGTCATGGCGATTGTTTCCACTAAAAGCAGACAAAAACAGGAAATGGTAAAAAGAACATCTCCAAGGACCAACCCTCCGTGTGGCAACTTCTCTAGAAAGAAAAAAGATGGTCTTTCAAGAAAATTTCAATTGTTGTGTTCGCACTTATTCAATCTTTGCACCGGTGTCGCTGGTTCTTCCCCAGATTTGACAGTGGCTTCTGAAATATGCAACACCCAAACTGTTAGGGGACAAGGTTTGGTGGCAGCCGTGCAAAAAGTTCTTCATGACGTGATGACAATAACGCCGCTTGCAGGTAGTGATTTCTATTGCCAGATCCCAGTAGATGAATCCCGCACTACATTCTTTTTCGGTCATGGAGCGTGCAATGGAGCACTTACGATGTTACAGTGTTACAGTTGCTTGGAAGCCGTGGCCGATGAAATCAAACAAGATTGCCCTTCGAGATATGGGGCTAACTTAAAGGTTAAGGACTGTAGAGTTAGATACTAGTTCTATCCGTCTACCGATCGATGAGTTTTGAGTGATTGCCAAGTAAGCGTCCATTTAATAAGCTGTTCAATACAGCAAGTGTGTGCTATCTAAATTTTCAAGAGCTACACTGGACCTTGCTGTTCATTTTATGGTTTGATTTCTCTGTTATGTTGTGAGATCTTCAATCATCATGTATCTTTCAAGTTTCCTTAAAATATGATCAGAGTGATTCAAGATTTGAGTTATGCAACTTAGCATGCTCTTCGGAGATGCTTTCATGAGCATACATGTGATGCTTAACTTCTTACATTGATTTGTCTGGTTGCTATCCTTGCCAAGTGAATGTTGATTAAGACAATCTTGATCAAGGACCTAGTCAAGCAAACAAGAGTTCTTTGATGAATGCAAGTGTACTTACCCAAAACGATTAATGACAAAGAATGATTACTAGTGCTGAAAGATGATAGGGAGGTTCAAAGATATCAATCTTGTCTTCTTATATCAATGAATTATTTCTAGGGTTAATACTACAAAAAATCCCAGACTGATACATTTGTGACAAATTTACCTCAAACTAATTTTTTGACCACCAAAAACCCCAAACTAGTACGTATGTGACAAATTTACCCTTCGTGAGTGTCGCGCCGCGCTTTCTTTTCGGGGGCTTTCGGGGTTTGCGCGCTAAGGAGGTATTTCCATACAAGGGTCTCTCCCAGACCATACCTCATGTGACAATGGATGGTAATTTTCCTATTTGATCTAAGTTTTCGATTTTGGAGTTGCCACTAGTCATTACTAGTAGATAGACTAGAAACCTAATCGGGATATGGGAGAAATATCACGATTCTACGAACCAGAAATTCTGAGTACGGGAACTTGATTACGCTAATGATCCCAAATTGAGATCTCTAGCGCCCTTTTGGTACTTAAGAACGATACGATATCTAATATGTCATGCAAGTTTCCGAGGCTTACTCACTAATCTTATCCATTCTAATCGCGGGGAAAATCAATCAAGAATTAAATGCACAATCAAGGCCAATCAAACCAAATAATCCTAAATTGTCTCTAAAAATGAAAATCAATCAAAACATCCAAACCCTAGTGAAACCCTAAAGGCTTGTTCATTTCATGATTTGTGTCTTTTTTTAAGGTTTTTAGGGGTTATAACCCCTGAATTTGAGGTTTTCTAAAAATGCCACTTGGACACTTTAAAAAATTCAAATTTCATTTTCTAAGGTTGGCCACAGTGTTTTTGTACAATTCTGCGAATTTTTGAAATTTTTGAATTGTTTTTTGAAAATTGAATTTCTGAGAATTTCATTAACCGAGAATTGATTTATATGATGTTCTGAAAATTTTTATGAATTTTCGAATTTTTTTAGATTTTCTGAATTTTTTTTACATTTTTTATTTGTATTTTCTGATTTTTCTGAATTTTTATGGATTTTCTGAAAATCTTTGAATTTTTTTTTATGAATTTTCTAAATTTTCTTTACTCTTTATGAATTTTCTATTTTTCTGAAAATTTTCGAATTTCTAAAATTTTTTTGTATTTTTATGAATTTTTATTTATTTTTTCTGATTTTTAATTTTTTATGAATTTTTTTAGATTTTTATTATTTTTTTAATGATTTGTTAAAAGATTTTTTATTTAAATTTTCTGCCGGGAAACGAATTGGATTGGGTCGATTCAACCTGGTTCGGCTTGGTCGAACCAGGTCTCACCGACTCCGGTCACCGGTTGTCTTCTCCGGCGAGAAATAGCTCCAAAACGGCGTCTTTTCCGGCGTTTCTCTTTGAAGCATTTTGTCGAATATGTGGTGGGCATGTTTCTGAGTTTTATATTGTCGAGGCCGTGACTTTGAGCTCATTGCCGACGACCTTCTGGCAACTATTTCGTCTGATTTTTGATTTTGTATCATCCCTTCATCACCACCTATCAATCTAACCTATCTAGTTCCTTGCCAGAGTATTCTCGGCAGGTGAAAAACCGATCCAAGAACCCTAGCCTAAAACCAATTGTAATAAGCTCCTCTAATTTCCAGATCAACATAAAGTCCGCCATAACCGTCTAAGTCAATTTAAACAAGCACAAAAACATCAAACAAAGTTAGAAAAGGCTAACTTGAACAGTTTATGGCCACAAGGACGCTCCGGCAAGGTTTGGATGGACTCCGGTGAGATAGTTCATAGACAACCGGTTCGGTTTATTCAAGTTTATCCACCAAAATGCAATCAATCAACAAAAAAAAATGATTAGAAACTTGTTTTAGACATCAAAGAACTAAGAATCAACAAGGAAATTGCATAAGTGTTAATTTTAAACTACAACTCATCTTTTGAAAATTTGGAAAAATCGTGACTGTGATAGATTTTTACCTACTTCGTCGAGGGATCAAACGAAGTTGTTGTGCTTATCGGTAGCCGTAGAGTTCTTTCTGGATACTTTGGCTTATAGTAAATGGCCTCAGCTTCGCCGGAAAAGCTTTGGACTCGCCGGCTGAGACTCGTTTTCAGACCTAGATGATCAGCTTCGTCATAGGTTCACCAGATGTGGAAGATCACAATCGGAGCCGATTTGTCGGCACTTTCTCACCAGAGAAGATGCTGATCACTCAATCCTTGGATCCTCAACACATCTCTTGGTCTCTTTCTCTCTCTTTTGTGTTCTCTGTTTTGCTCTCTCCCTCTTTGGAATTTCGTCGAATACCTTCCCTTCAATGATCAGTTTTTTCTCCTGTTTTTATTGCTCAATTTCCCGCCCAAAGTTTGTTATTTACCGGCCTTAAATCAGTTAGATCGAATCTCCAATGCCAGCCGGTGATTATCCAGCTGGATTTGGAGTTTAACACGTGCTTAATCGTTCCAGGTAAGTCGGCAAAGTCATGGGTTTGAATCGCTTTTTTTTGGGTTTAGAACTTTATGGGTGAGTCGGGTGAGGAAAAGACCAACCCGGGTCGGGTCGGGTTAACTCGGTAGACCCTAGTTGGTATAAATTCGCAAATTAAGCTTGATTTTGACCCAATTTTCAAAATTAAATCCCAAGATTGAATTCATTATCACATTTTTAACCCAAATATGTGATTTTCCCCAGTTTTTGTCATAATCATGTCCAAGATTTTCAAATTTTTATATTCGGGTTGGTGAGGTTTTATTCAATTCAATGCCTTAATGACCCGATTAGGCAAAATTAGTGCCAAAATTGAATTACTCACATCAGATTAACCGTAGAAATGATGGTATCATGGTTTGACAATTTTGAATTGGACATGCTTTCCAATTTGGGCTCAAAATTCCTAATTTTCAATTGAATTTTGAGGTTTTCTGATTTATTTAAAAAATTGTGCAATTGGACTGACCATCATGTAATTCAATGTCTCAGAATCATTTGTTGTGAAGACACTATGACTTAAAAATGACTAGAAAAGATTCAATTCCATATTTGGTCCAATTTGGGTTTGATTTTGCCCAATTTTGGAAAAACACATACCCGATTAAGATTTTTCAAAATTGATGATGCATTAATGAAATTGGATTTAAAATAAGACTAATGACTATTTTTATGGAATTTTCTGATTCCATTTGCTATTTTTCTTGATTTTCTCACTCATTTTGATTAAAAGAAATTAAAGAAAAATGCAGGAAAATGCAAAAAAAAAAAATTTGGTTTAGAAATAGGTTTCTAGGCTTGGCCAAGGTTCCTAATCCTAATTTTAATATTTTTGAAAAAATGAAAAAAAAATGAGCTAAAAAAATCAGGTGTCAACAACGAGTTTTCGTCTGTCATCAAATTGCTGAGTTGGATGACACGCGGCAGTTGATGGGTATACCTATTTAGGGCTTTACCTCTCTGTTTGTCACAGGTTTACAAGTTTGTGATTTTTCGTGATATTAATCAAATTTAATGAAGAGTAAATTTATCACAAGTGTACAAGTCTAGAGTTTTTGGTGGTAAAATAATTAGTTTGGGATAAATTTGAAATAGGTGTACCGGCTTGAGGCTATTGGTGGTCAAAAAAATTAATTTGATGTAAATTTATAATATATGTACTAATTTGAAGTTTTTCGTGATATTAACCCTTATATTTATTTGTACCAAGAAAGTTCAAAGACCTAGTCGAGTAAACAAGAGTACTTTGATGAATGCAAGTGTACTTGCACAAAAAAATATAATGACAGAGAATGATTAATAGTACTGAAAGATGATTGGCAGGTTCAAAGATATCAATCTTCTCTTCTTATATCAATAAATCATCTATGTCAGTTTTGTCGTATCCTGCTATAAACTTGAAGTAAATTGTTTTTTGAAGTATAGAGGTGCTGATGAGAAACAAGTGCATTCATGAAACAACAGGAGGAGTTTTAGGTCTCTCTAGAAAAATAATATTCCAATTATTGAAGCCAATTACATAAAATACTACGAGAGTTTTTAAAGACTGTTGACACTTAAATTTGCGCCTAAATGATCATTTAGGTATTCCAAATATTTAGGGGTTAAATTCATTGTTAACAACAGAATCAGACTCTTGAACAAAAACATCGATCTTGCATCTCGCCTTGGCCCTTGTCGACCATAGCAATGGCCGGCGAGGGCTCAGGCGAGGCTCCTGAAGCCCTCACCGGCCACAATGAGGGCTCGCGAGGGTGTGGCGATCTTCACCGGCCACAACGAGGGCACGTGAGGGCATCACGACTCTTGCAAAGGGGGCTGGCGGGGGTCGCTGGCCCTCAGTAAGTGATTGGCAGAGGTTGTTGGCCCTCAACCAGCGATTGGCGGCCTTGTCGACCCTTTGAACCAAAAAGGAAAAAAAAAAGAAAAACAAAGAAAAACAAAGAAAAGTATAAAAGTTGAGAAAACATTAAAATATTATTAGAAATCGTCAACATCAACACTGGCTATACCATGTAGGATGATGAACGTTAACATTAGCAATTGCCGGTCAAAAATTGATCGGATAGACTCAATTGGCAAATTGCCAAAAGATTTATGACTCAATTGAAAAAAATTAAAAAATATAGAATTGATTTGGCAAAAATGCAATTGATTTAAGATTTTTTGGACAATTTTAAGAAAAACAACAGTCGAACTCATTAAGATCCACGGAGAATCCAAATGAATGTGGATGATTACACTTGGAATATCTGTGGGCAGACCTAGATTTCTTCGTTTGCTGGGAGGCCGATTACGCCTTTTGAGTTTGGCCAATTGCGTCCGGATGCAATTCATCTTGGAAGGATGAGGCCAACTAGGGTTGACAATTCATGCATTTATTTCATAATCAAGTCTTGTCAAAATTCGACCAAAAAAAAAGGCCTGTCAAATTTAGCTATAATACGAATATCTCACATTTATTAATTCCGGGGATAATTGTCCACCCAAAAAAGTCTTGTCAAAATTCGACAAGAAAACAGTCTTGTCAAATTTAGCTATAATCCGAATATCTCACATTTATTAATTATAAGGATAATTATCCAAAAAATCCTAAATATATTTTACGGTATCCTAAACTTTTCAATTTAGCCAATTTAGTCCCAAACCTTTTAACAATTTGTCAATGTAATCCTGATGGAAAAAATTGGACAAGAATCGTTGATGTGGCCATCAACTGTCCGACGTGGCACAGTCGATATTAATGTGCAAGACTTTTACAATTTTTTTAATTTTTTCTTTCTTTTTTTAACCCTTAGTCATGGTTGGCAAGGGATGGCAAGCCCTCACCCAGTGGCACTCAAGGGTTGTCGACCAACATTGAGGCCTTGGCTACCCCTGTGGCCATTCCTAGAAGATGAACATTGAAAAAACTTAAAAAGTATAGAAAAATTGTAAAATTGTCCATATTAGTGTTGGCCATTCCATGTAGGATAGTCAGTGGCCACGTTTGTGCTTTTCAGTCAATTTTGGCTACACGAAATACATCGGCAAACCGTAAAAAAGTTTAGGACTAAATCGGCCGAATAAAAAAGTTTAGGACTAAATTAGCCGTTAAAAAGTCCAATCCAAAAACTTAATTTGATAGGTGAAGGGAGATC
The DNA here is from genome assembly GCA_031216405.1 of Syzygium malaccense. NCBI lineage: Eukaryota > Viridiplantae > Streptophyta > Magnoliopsida > Myrtales > Myrtaceae > Syzygium > Syzygium malaccense. The sequence continues at coordinate 18,077,796 of CM062254.1, forward strand.
ACATGTAACACGAGTGGCACGTAAAATTTGATTAGCACAAGTGGACCCACACGTGAAAGGGGCAAAACTTGGCTCTAATACCATATTAGAAAATCCAACTTGAAAGCTTAAGTTGATAAATATAGGGAGACCATATGTACATAAAGAGCATATAAACCCCATTATCAAGTAATGTGAAATATTTCTACACAACGTAAGCATGTGTCTATTAAACAAGTTAAGCGACACGATACATTTAACATGTTTAAGATATAACCTCTTATATGAACTTGTGAAGAATGTGTCTAAATATATTCATTACGGTGTCTAAATAAGTACCAAAATACGTCGTATAACATGGGTATCACGTTAGCCTATTCACTAAATATGTCTAAACATAGTGAAATAGTCAACTCGCAGAATACGTCTGCTATTCATGTATAAACAGGTTAACCTATTCATATACGATTATGGTTAAACTCATCTGAGCACACTTGATTACAAGTCACGTGTGTTGTGTAGATGAATCGTGTCCCAAATTATTAGTCCTAGACTTCCTAGTTCAAACGGGCAATGGCTATTTTTTATCATAGTGTCCTCTATATCAGTCCAGAATTTCCATGCAATTTCTTGCGTGAGGCAACTTCGTCCTATATAGGATTTTTCTAAGATACCTTCAACCATTCCGAGGATATGCTCAAACAATAGAAAAAGTAGGCACAAAAAACCCTAAACAGATAAATATATAACAAATTTACCCCAAACTTAACTTTTTGATCACCAAAAACTCCAAATTGATACACACGTGACAGCTGACGGGTGTACCAATTTAGGATTTTATCCCTCTATTTATCACATGTTTACCAATTTATGTTTTTTCGTGGTATTAATTCAATTTAACGAAAGGGTAAATTTGTTACAAGTGTATCAATTTTTGATTTTTTTGTAGTCAAAAAATTAGTTTAAAGTAAATTTATTACTTATGTACCGGTTTGGAGTTTTTTGTGGTAAAAATTGTAGATGTACCAGTTTGAAATTTTTCGTGGTATTAATCCGAAAAAATATATGTTTTCTATAGAATATACACTGTTTGAGAATAGTATAAGCCGAGAACACACGGTCAAATGTTGACTTTTATTTGACTTGAAATTTAAAACTCGGCAAACGTATGGAGCTTGAACTTTCCATGAACACCAAGTGGGTATTCTTTACGTTACAAGTGCCTTGTTTGTGTTATAACTCATTTCTCTAAATGGGAAAATAAACAATTGGAATTTGTGGGAAGAACTTCCAAAAAAATCATAATGTTTATTAAGCGATGATATATGATTCTAAACCTTTCAATTGATGCATTCAAGTTCCATTAGAAATCGCTAACATGATAATCGAAAACGAGGCATGTTCTAGTAATTGCCACATGGGTGTGAAATTGCAAGTTGAGCTGATTGTAGCACAACTAGATCGAGCTGACCGTTGGAACAACAAACTAATGCACTTTCATCGAAAGATTTAGGACTTGATTTCAGCATTTGAATGATCTCGAACCCAATTATGATTCATACATGTAGTTTAAGACCTTCCTATACTTTTCTCAACAATTGGTGACAAAGGATTTCCTTTATTCACCAAATGTTGTCACTGCTTTTGGAAGAACTCAAAAGCTGCTCGAGATATTCAGGCCCCAGATCCTCAAGCACCACCAAATTCTGCTTCCCCATTTCCTCCTCATCCTTCCCTTGATCTTTCTTGACCACCAGCCTCTTCCTCATAGAATGCTTCCTCTTTAGTGCCTCCACAGGAGAGCAACCACCCACGAAGGTATACTCCATCCCCTTGAGAGACTCCCTAACCTTTTCTAGTGGGAAATTGAGCACGGCCAAGGGCCCCCGCAAGGCGAATGCGGCTTGGTCGTAGGCCAGAGCAGCGGCCTCTGCTGTGTTGAACGTCCCGAGCCAGACCCGGTTCCCTTGCCTTGACGAGTCTCGGATCTCCGCCGCATATTTCCCCCATGGCCGCCTTCTCACACCCCGGTAGGACTTCCTCTTCGGCTCGAGCCTCCCCGTCGCGAGGCCCGAGGTGACCTCCTCCTCACCGATGCCAGTCGATGACGCGGACTCGGATTTGCACGATTCTTTCATGGTTCCTTGCGCTATGAATTCCAACAGAAGCCTGTCTTGAGAGTCGTCGAGGTTGAACGGGAGCGAGTTGTGGCTAGAGAGAAGCTCTTCCCAAGAGAGAGACTGGGGGGCATTGAAGGAATTTGGTGGTGCTGGGAGGTTTGGTTTCTTGTCATGGGAGAAATAAGATTCCATGTTCGAAGGCGACAAAGGAAACAGCATGAGAAGATGGTTGGTGATAGATTCAGTGGATTAGTGACAGAGAAGATGACTCTTATATACACGAGAGCGGGGATTTGATTCGATGGGAGATCAATTGATTATGTGAAGATTCAAATATGGTGGGATGTTGGAGACAAAAATATTCTAAAGCACATTATTGTTGATGTGGAGATAGTGCTACGATACATAAGATTGGACAATTTGAATAGTCACCTGAGGATTTTATATTTGGATGACCACCCTTTTGAAATAGTCGTCGAGCACGTGAGTCAAATGAAAGCATGGCGGCTGGTTGTTGGGCCAAAATCAAGTGTAGAATGATTGGTCTCAATTTCATTTTGGTCACTAATTTCTTGAAATTGAAGGAACCAAATGAAGGATTTGATTACGTTGCTTGATGTCCAAGGACATTGCGCTCTCCTCTTTTTCCTTCTGTAGGTTCATGGCCAGACAAATAGTCTGCCTTTGTGCGGCACGAGATAGTGGGAAAATTCAGCTTATTCAGTGCCATTGATCCACATAGTATTTGATTTTTCATTTTGATTGGCTAATGGGTGAGAGGGCACGATCATTGCTAGTGACCTTTTCTGGGTATTATCCCACACCCGATACGGAATATTCGGAATGAGTTATGTTAAGATAGTATTTGGTTTAGATAAGAATGCTAGTGTAATTTCCGAAGAATTGAATTCAAATGAACTTAGATAAAAACTATGATTGATTTCTATTTGTGGGGGCTCATAGTAGGCCTAGTCTCCTGCAACTTCAATTGACGCAACCAATGTCTTGCTTATTCGAAAGCAAGCCTTGTGATGGTCCCTTGACTTGTAATTGTGCATTTGTAAGGTCAACGAGAGAAGCGACATTTATATCGTTGCAAAGAGAGAACAGGTACCAAAGTGAGGACCACAATTTACAATCTATTTCGTTTTCTATAGCTAGATTTACATTTTGCTTCATCTAAAACTTATGCGATAAGGAGTGTCTACATTAACCCAAGGGACAAAGTGCACACATGTCCAAAGACTTTTTCTATGACTAATGCCAAAAAACTGCCTTGAGGAATCCGACCTTGCAATGCCTCAATTGAGAAATGGTAACAATCCACACAAAAACCAATTTCTTTCGTATCCTCTTAGTCAACATTGAGAGTCACAACATTTCCACGTTCGTGGACTCCACACTCGCAAGACAAAACGCCAAGAAAAACGAGTAGCGTTTTGGTTCTCGACAGTGATCAGTCAAGAACAATCAAACCCCAGATAGCTGATGCACTTCAATAAAGATTGTGGAATTTTTCCATTGATTGCGACAATTTGGAATAGATTTATTTTTCATGTAAACGTATGTGCTGATTCTAATGATGTGAAAGCTAGGGAAAGACCCGACCATGTTTTGATATAGTCCTAACCACTCATTCCTAGGATCCTCGCGCGAAGCTTCGCTCGGTGAAAAAGTTCAAATTGACATTTCCATCGATAGTGGGGAGAGCCACAACCATAGCGCTTCATGCGACTAGACAAAAAAAAGGATCCACAGCCACCATAGCTTCACCTTATGCTTAGATACGGAGCAAATAACCAAAAAAAAGTCCTAAACTTTGTTCTGATTGAGTTCTAAACCTTTTAATTTGGCTAATTTACTCTCTAAATCTATATCTCACTTATGCCAATTTAGTCTTAAATCTTTTAATTGTTTCAATTGAGTCATAAACATTTTGACAAATTACAAATATAGTCATAAACCTATTGATAATTTGCCAATTTAGTCATTCCGGTTAATTTTAGTAAAAAATCGCCGACGTAACGGTCTAGTTAGTGCCAATCGTGCCACCTAGGATGACCGTCGCTGACGTGGCATTGATGTTGACTATTTTTGCCAAATTTTGAAATTATTTTTCCTTTTATTCTTTTTTTCTTTCCTTTCTCTTTTTCTCTTATTTCCCTTTGTCGGTTGCCGGTAGAGCTTGCCGGCCGCCGGCAAGGGTTGGCTGAGTCCCCTCGCCAAACTATCGCCTAGCCCTCACTAGAGGTCGGCGGGGGCGTCCCGACCCTCACTTGGGCCAGTCCTTGCCAGAGGTTGGTAAGGGCTGGGTGAGGCCCCTCATTGGATTTGGCGAGATCAGCCTTGCTTGTGGCTGGCGAGGATGTCTTAGCTCTTGCCCTCGCTGGTAGCTGGCAGAGGGAAATAAGGAAAAAAGAGAAAGGAAAGAAAAAAAATGAATAAAGTTCATAAACTTTTCTAAAAAATTACAAAAAATTATTTATGTCAGTGCTGACTGTACCACGTGGGATAACCGTTGTTGACTGGATTGCCATATCAGCGATTTCCAGCCTAAATTAGCCGGAAGGACTAAATTGGTAAATTGTCAAAATGTTTAGGACTCATTGGGCATAATTAAAAGGTTTAAGACTAACTTGGCAAATCGTCAAAAAGTTTAGAACTAAATTAGTCAAATTGAAAAGTTTAGGACTGAATTAGTACAAGTGCAATAAGTTTAAGATTTTTTTTTGGTAATTTCCCCCTTAGATATACTTTTTCTTTTAGTCCCTCTTGATAAATAAACTAGGGTTCATACTTCATAAATATACTTGGGATTTCATGAACCAGTAAGATGCAAGCCGAAATATGAACGAGCAGTCCACATAAAGAATTTTTGGCCCGGATCGTAAGTTAATCCACACACATAGGTCGACTCGTTGATTATAGTAAGCCAATCTTATCCGGGTATGCAGTTTCTTCTCTCTATGCATGTAATGTACATCAACAATTGTGTAAATCAATAAGATTGTGCTAATTAATACCTTTTTTCTAATGAATTTATGTGTTTTCAGCAATTCGAGGACATAGGAGTACGACAACAACTTGAGTTTTGATACGTCGTGGTTTGAATATCGGACGATATTCATCTCCATCACAAACTCAATATCTAATGTGGGCATCATTGTACCTTGCAACATACAGTTTCGCTTGATTGGAATCGATGTTCTAAAGGCCATTAGATATTCTAAAGGCAAATAGTTGACTTCATTTCTATTGTGAAAATTACCATAAAAAGGTTTAAATCTATTATACGGAAGCTAATTCAGTATTAAACCTTTTAATTTAGCCAAATTAGTCCTTTTGTCAATTTTTGATCGAAAATTATTGACGTGGACGCCGGTCATCTTATGGGGCACATTCAGCGCTGAAATGAACAATATTTGAATTTTTTATTAATTTATTTTTATTTTTAATTGTGGCCGACAAGGGTTGCCATTGTCTGGGCTGGCAACCCTTGCTCAGATTGGCCAGTGAGGGCCTTTGGGCCCTCGGGCAAAGGATTCCATGTAGCTTGGATATGTTATCACATTGCTTTTTAGTAAGTAAAGTGATGAAAAAATTATTCAAAAAGTCGTAAACTTATTGTACTATTGTCAATTCAATTCTAAAATTTTTAATTTTACCAATTGAGTCCTAAAACTTTTCAATTTTTGTTAATTGAGTCCATTCGGCCAATTTTGACTAGAAATTGCTGACATACGGTTGTCTTACGTGGCACAGCCAACGTTAACGTGGATAATTTTTAATAATATTTTAATATTTTTTTGAATTTTTCTATATAATTTTTTTTATTTTTTTGAAATTTTCCTTTCTTTTTTTCCCTATACTTTTTGCCCTCACCAGATCTAACGAGGCCAACCCTCAGTTAGGCCACGACGGCCTCGCCGGGTGTTGCCTTGGGCCGGGCAATGTCGAGGGCAAGTCCCCATGAGGTCGACCCTCGCCTAGGCCACGACGGCCTTGTTCACCTCGCTCAGTGTCAGGCAAGGCGAGCGAAATTGACCTTGCCAGATTTGGCAATGCTAGCCCTTATTGGCCATGCATAAAGAATAGGAAAAAAGAAAAAAATTAGAAAAATTATTTAAAAAATTCTAAAAATATTAAAATGTCATTAAAAATTATCTACGTCACCGTTGGCTGTGCCCATGTAGGATGGCTAGCGTTTACATCATCGATTTCTAATCAAAATTGACCAAATGGACTTAATTGACAAAAAGTGAAAATGTTTAGGACTTAATTACAAAATTGAAAGATTTAAGACTAAATTGGCAAAAGTGCAATAAGTTTATGATTTTTTGACAATTTTCCCTAAATCAAAGAATAAGTGGATATATTGGTAGAATCCCACTCGAGCAACACAGGATGGACAAAAACTTATTGTGCCATACATGCTAATTCCAAAAGGGTCAATTTTAGAAATCGAGAAACCAAATTATAAGCAACTTACCAGATTTAGACTTAAACGAATGGGTCAAGTACCATTTAACCCGTTTTGACACATTTTCATGTAATACAAATCTAGTGATCCATACTCGACCTGACACATTTTGCTAAAAAATTTCCATACTTAACTCACTTCAAGAAAATTCATGCCCAAACTGATGTGGGAGTACGCAGTGAGTGAGAGCGAGATTGAGTGAGGATGAAAGAGAGTCATAGAGGTGGGTTAGATCTAAGTAAGTTGTGAACTCATTTTTATCCATATTGTGTTGGATTTTACCTTTCTAAACCTATTTATGACCAATTTACTGAATATTATTAAATCATATAATAACTTAGTCAATCAAATATTGGTTAAAAAATGCGTTTATAATCCATTTTAACGGATCTAATTAGATGTACGCATACTTGCTGTGGGACTTCGATTCTCCCAGCATGTGAACGTCTGTCATAAACTTCACCCTTCAACAATGGGCTATTAGCTTCTCTTTTTGATAAATAAAGTGAAGTTGATAAGGGCATTAGTTGGCATATCGGTGTAAAGCACACTCGAGATTACCACGTGGGTTTGTCTTTGGAGAAGCACTCCTATTATAGTTGACGATTTGGAAGTATCTCAATTCTTTCGTCATTGATCTCAAATTTAAGGCCCATAGGCCGAAGTAAACCCGGGATGGGCTCGGGGGCAAGTAGAAAAGACTATCCTAGCTCCAATACATCAAAGACAATATGTTGGACGGTGGGTTGGCCTTCTTCTAGGCAAATTTTCAACCAATTTCCATTTGTCAAGGCCCGCTCCAGCGAAATACTAAGCCTCGGGGGGAAAAGAAAAGGTCGAATGGTTTTAAGACTCCACCAATAAGCCTACTAATGCCCACACCAGCCTGAACTGAACCAAAAATTTCAGGTCTTTTCGGATCGGGTCTTTTCTGGTTCGGGTAATAAGCAAACAGGACTAGGTATCATGACGGTTCGATTTGGTTTGGATCATAAATTTGTGCCGAGCCGAAATACCTTCAACATTAAAGCAAATTTGAGCCCATACAAGTTTGGGATCAACTTACATACACATTTTCATACGAAATAACCACCTATTTATACAAATATCATTTTTTTGTACATGGACTGATTCTACCCACCGCATGACCGTTAAAAGGGATCATATATAATTTGTGATATACAATAAAGACACAAAACAGTGACTTTCTTAAAATCACAACTAAGTGGGTAAAGTGTTGACATCCTTAGTATATCGGCACAAATTGAGGCACAATATAAGAAGGATGACAGACGGCAAATTAAGGCCAATTGTGCTAACGAGCCTCATATGGAGTCCACCAAATGTATGTAAAAAGTATGCCTAATTCAATAGTGTAGATGCACATTTACCATCGAAGGAAAAAAAAAATCAGATCCATGCTATAATCTGCTTCTAACTTTGCTAACCTCATGGTGCGAGTCATGCACATTATGCACACTTGTCTCAGTTTTTGCCCCACCTGGCCCACAACACAATACATAAATATACGAGAGACATAACAATAATAGACAAGTTGAAAATAAGGCCGTCGTCTAATTCGAATTCCAAAAGGCATGAGAAAATATCGGGTATCACTGTGATTCCAGGTCAGCAAAAAATAAGTCCATTCTTTGCGTGCCACGTGTTCATCGCGGGCCCACCTGCCATAAAAACTCTCTTTCTCTTCTGCACTTGCTTTCTCTCCTCTCTTCTCTCTCTTCATTGCAGTTTCTTCTCGGTGCTGTTAGCTCAAGTTTGAACTCCGCGTCCATGGCCCGCTGCAAGTTTTCAAATCAAGTGTCGGTGGCCACAAGACTCTGGGTCTAACTACCATAGCCGCAAGCTCGAAGCTCCATCTACATGGCTTCTGCGAGGTTGAGCTTGAGTATCCATGGCCACGAGATGTCGCAACTCAGGCCGCCATGGCTGCCAGCTGAACATATGGCAGCCATGGTCGAAAGGTTTTGCTTGAGCTCGCACTCTAGGCTCGAATCCAAGCTCTGTGGCTATGGTGACGGCTAGACTCTAGATTGAGCATCCTTGGCCATAAGTTTTTGGATCTAGCGTCTGTGGACGGGATTTGAAACTTGAGCGACCATGGCCAGCCATGGCTGCGAGCTTGAAGCTCGAACATGCTCGCAACCGCGAGCTCGAGCTATATGGCCATGGAGGCCGAGATGTTGGGCTCAAGCTCAAGCTCTAGAGCCATGGTGGCCGCAAGAAGAGAGAGACAAGGAGAAAAGCAAGTGCGGAAGAGAGAGAGGCGAGGAGAGTTTGTCTCGCAGGTGGGCCCGCAAGGGACACATGGCGCATAAAAAATGGACTTGTTTTTTGTTGACCTGGAATCATAGTGATACTCAATAAGATATTCTAATTCTGTCTCTCTCTCCGAACTTTCTTACAAGAGGGCATAAAAAAACCACGTTCCCCACCATCAGATACGACCAGTGCCCACCAACCACTCCCGCCCCCACCCCCCACCCCAACTTATCAGACCAAAACCCTATAAGTACCCGCCAACCTCCATCATTTGCTTGTTGCCACCAAATTTGAAATCTATCTTCTTAAAGTTCACCGAAAAAGCTGCCGCACGAATTATCTTACTCTTCACTTCCCCATTTGATATTAACTCACTTTGCCATGAAAGGATGTTCTTCAAGAGGGAATCGGAGCAAGGAGAGTGACGAAGAGACGGGGAAGAAGAGGGGATCGTGGTTGCGATGTGATGCACCCCAGTACCGAGGGATCCGGCAGCGCCCGTGGGGCAAGTTTGCGGCCTAGATCCGGGACCCCTCGAGGAACGGTGCTCGCCTCTGGCTTGGGACCTTTGAGACGGCGGAGGAGGCCGCCCATGCCTACGACCGGGCTGCCTTTGCCTTCCAAGGCCATCTGGCCATCCTCAACTTCCCCAACGAGCAACAATACTCTGTTCAAATTGACTGCAATGTCTCTGGCCACCACAGTTCTTTCTCGGTGTCCCCATCACTGTTGTCGTCGTCGTTCTCTTCAGCATGTTTGTCATCATTCGCTGTGTCAGCTCTCGACGAGCCGTCCAGAGATGTGATCGAGTTCGAGTATCTGGACAATAAGTTGTTGGAGGAACTATTGATGTGGCAGAGCGACTGTTATATTTCATCGATCCGCCCATGATGTATATGTCAAAGGAACACCATTTGCTTTAATAAGAAATATGTCTGAGAGACACCTTTTGAAGAGGTGCGAGGAAGTTTCTTAAGGGAAGTTAAGATAACTTCCTCGGTAGATGAACAATATACAAAAGATAATTAGAATTCTCTCTCTCTCGACGCATAAGGATTTCGTATCTACTTTGAGAAGACAACCGGCATTAACGCTGTGGAACAAAAATACTTTCCCTGTGATTGTATTCGGACCAACGTAAAGTAGAATTGTTCATCGTTTACTGGTTATTCAACGTACGATCCTGAAAATTTTGTTTGTAGTGCAATGAACAGGTAAGTCGATTCTCCCGACACTTGCTTCTCAACATTGGTACCAGAGCCCAGGTTATGATCTCTGCCTTGTCTTCCCGTTGATTTTTTCCGCTTGCTGTTTGATATGGAGATCATGATAATGAACTTCATACTGTCTGCATGTTCATTGCTCGGGAATTGCAAGATGAATCGACGAACATTAATTGAAACGAAGAACAGGTTTGAATGTTATGGGTGACCGTTCTGTTCGGATGTTTTTCAAAAAATTCTTTATGGTGAAAATTATTTTTTATTATATATGATTGAAGAACTCGTCGAGACGAGCAGACCAGTGGGTCGAGCGCCGCTGGAAGATGCCGGACGCAGCCATACGCGCGGCCAGAAGCTGTGGCGCGTGGGAGCCACACGCCCAAAGCGCTGCCAGCGCTTCGCGGCCACACGCGCGTCACCAACCTGTGCATGCTGACGTCATTGATGACGTCATCTCACCAATCGGCCGACCGACCGACCTTTGGCAACCCGACTGGAGACCCGACTCGACCGAAGAATCAACCCGACCCGCGACCCGACCCGTGACCCGTCAACAGTCAACCGGTCGGATCGGTCAACGATTGAACCGATTGGACCGGCTCAGAAGCCCGTATTGGGCAGGCGCGTGAGCCACACGCGCCGCGCACTTAGGCGGCGCGTGTAGCCCGTGGGAGCTCCGATTGGGCTATGGTTGGTACCATTGTATTTGTATTGAAATTCTCTACATTGTGGTAAGTTATTTTATATGTTTGAAGCTTTTAAAGATATGAAAATGCATACGGAACCCTAAATACGTGTATTTTTGGGGTATTGCATTTTACTTATATTTCCCTATAGTTTTGGAAATACAGAAGCTGGTTTACATGTTAATGACCACATAAAGATTATGTAGAGCATGATTCACTGATGGCATGTTTATATGGTTTGATGTGCTTGCAATTTCCTAATTTTGAGCATACTAAAATAATGGCTGGAGATCCTTATATTTTCATTACGTCATGAATTCCGCTGTTGATTATATTTGTTGCATGAATGTTCTATTTGTTGATTTACATCATGCCATACTATATGATTGCTAGAAAGGATGTGATCATTGTTTTAAATATTTTTTGTGAATTATCTTTTCTAGTGGGAGTTCGTAGGTTGGTAGAATTAGACTCACCTAGAACTTAAAATTTGCACAAATTAAACAAGTTAATGATAGTAGAACAATTGTACGCCGAAACTGATTGGGAATATCGTGAACTTTCGTTTTGGTGTCTTTTGTTGAATTATCATTAATTTAGTTTGTCTTTGCTGCAAATTAAAATATGTGTTTATGTGGAAAATGTGCTAGTATTGATTCTGCGTTTATTATGTCAATGTGTAATAGATAGTGATTATGGCTTTGGCATCCAAGACCATCGTTGCTGACCATAGTAAGGGTGAGAAGTTGAATGGTGACAATTATGATATTTGACACTGAAAAGTTCAATATATCCTTGAGAAGTAAGAGGTTTTGGAAACCCTCAATCACACTATGGATGAACCTGAGCGTGGAACTTTTGCTCAACACAAAAGAGATCAAGAAGCTTTTCAAGCTTGAAAAAAAATAGCATTGCTCGCATCACGTTGCTGAGTTATATGCAAGATGATCTCATGTGTGAGTTTGAAAGTTATGACAAATCTCAAGCAATGTGAGTTGCCTTAAAAGATAAGTCTAGGAGTACGTCTGCTACTAAGTCGAGGAGGCTCATCATCAAATTTGACACATACCAAAAGTTCTCAAATCTATCGATGAGGCAGTATCTTCGAGAGATGTCAAACATGATACGTGAGCTGAAGTCGGCAGGTCATATCTTAACTGACGAACAACAAGTTCAGATTGTTATAAGATCTCTTCTTGACAGCTGGAAACATATGAAAATCAATATGACGCACAATGAGAATATCGTCATTTTTGATGATATTGTGCGTCATTTGGAATTAGAAGATGATCGCCAAGAGGGTGCAAAATCGTCTACCCATGCTTATGTTGCTGAATTAGGTTCAGGCAAAATTTTGGGCTTTAAGCGCAAGAGGAACCATAAATTCAACAGCAAAGGAAAAGAGACTGATCAGGCATCCAAGAGAGCTAAGACCTTTCGATGCAAGAAGCGTAGCGGGAAGAAGGACAAGGCCAAGATGATGTGCTACAATTGTGGCAAACTGGGCCACTTCGCTTGTGAATGCACTGAGCCGAAAAAGGTATTACATTACTCCATTACTTTGAGTAATGCTTTTATTTCTAGTACTGTAATGCTTGCTGAATCTCATGCAATATGGACTGTAGACTCAGGAGCAATAGACCACGTAGCTAGAGACTGAGGAGCATTTGTGGAGTATCGTCGGATACAGCCTGGAAGAAGATGGATATATGTTAGAAATAACTCAAGAGTTGAAGTGAAGGGTATCGGCACATATAAATTAACCTTTCGTGGTGGTCAAAACCTATTCCTACATTATATCCTCTATGCTCCAGATATTCAGCGAAACTTGATCTCTGTAATTGTTCTTCTTAGCTTAGGTTATGTATTTAATTTTCATGGTGATTATATTGACATTTTATTTGGAACAGTTTATTACGATTTTGGTTATGTATTGAATGGTTTTATGGTGTTAGACATTGACTATGATGTGTACAAAGTTAATGTTAATGGTTATTTTTCTTTAATTGCATTTTTTAGTAATGTGGAGATTGATGCAAGTACTTGGTATGCTAGACAGGGTCACATTGGGTTACAAAGAATGAAACGATTAGCAAGAGAAAGCCTTTTGGGGTCACTTGCTAATGTTGAACTACTCATATATGAACATTGTCTAGCGTGAAAAAAATAACTAGAAAACCATTTGGTAAAGGAACCAGAGCTGAACTTCCATTGCAACTTATACATTCTAACATTTGTGGTCCTTTAACTGTGAGGGCGACGCATAGAGCCTCATATTTCATCACTTTTATAGATGACTTCACGCATTTTGGTTATGTTTTTCTGATCTCCCATAAGTCCGAAGTATTGGATTGCTTTAGGCGGTTTATAGTTTTGGTAGAGAATTAGTTGAATAAAACAATAAAGGCATTGAGAACCAATCGCGGACGTGAGTATCTATCGGAGCAATTCAAGGCTCTTTGTGATGAAAAGGGAATTGTAAGACAATTGACTATTTCTAGTACTCTGCAACAAAATGGGGTTGCAGAAAGGAGGAATAAAACCCTATTGGAAATGGTTAGGTCTATGATGGTGCAAGCAAATCTACCTGTCTCATATTAGGGAGATACGTTATTAACTGCTGCCTATATACTTAATTGTGTGCCCTCTAAGTCAGTTACTTCCACCCCTTATGAATTGTGGACCGGTAGAAAACTAGACTTAAGTAATCTACGACCTTGAAGGTGTGTAGCATATGTTCATGATTCTTTCCATAAATATGGCAAATTAGGCCATAGAGGGAAAAAGTGTATCTTTATTAGATACTCTAAACACTCCAAAGGGTACGTGTTCATAGGTGAACAAGTTGATGGAAGTGTGATTGAAATGGAGTCACGAGATGTCCCGTTCTTGGAGAACGATTTTCCTAGTAGATGTGAGATCGATAAGGACTTCCAATTAAATGAGATGGAAGATCCCGATAACACACCCACTAATGTTATTGAGGAAAATATGGATTTGCCTCAACATACAAGACCTAGTGGGAGTGTAGCGTTGCCTGGCGAACTGAATTCTCAAGAAGTTCAGTTGCGTAAAAGTAATCGTAAAAGCATTCTCCGTCATCGATTTGAGATTGAAAGAGAAGCATTTATGATTGCTCTACAAGATGATGCGAAGCCTAAAACAGTTCAAGAGACTCTTTCATCTCTTGACAAGAAAGATGAAGAAAAGCTTTGGAAAACGAAATTGAGTCTATGAGGACAAACCAAGTCTGGGACTTGATTGATCTACCACCTGATCACAAGGCTATTGGAAACAAATGGGTTTTCAAGATTAAGCGAAGAGCGGATGGATCCATTGAAAAGTATAAGGCTCGCCTTGTGGCGAAAGGCTATACTCAACAAGAGGGTATAAACTATGAGGAAACTTTTTCACTAGTTGTAAAGTTTGTCTCCATACGCCTTATCTTAGCTATTGTTGCACATTTGGACCTAGAATTACATCAAATGAATGTAAAGACAGCATTTCTCAATGGAGAACTAGATGAAGAAATCTATATGAAACAACTGATAGGTTTCATTGCTGAAGGTCAAGAGCGTAAAGTTTGCAAACTTCATTGCTCAATTTATGGCCTTAAGCAATCGTCTAGATAGTGGTATTTTCATTTTCATCGAGCCATAACTTCTTTTGGGTTCATGATGATCGAAGAGGATCACTATGTGTATATCAAACGGTCCAAGGATAAATTTATGTTTTTATCTCTTTATGTGGATGATATTCTGTTGGCTGGGAATGACAAGGGTTTGGTTATAACCATAAAGGAATGGTTGTCTTCTAATTTCGAAATGAAGGACATGGGAGAAGCTGCATATATATTGAAAGTTAAGATCGAAAGAGATCGATCAAAGAAACTCCTTGCTATGTCACAAGAGCCTTATATAATGAAGATTCTTGAACGCTTCAATATGCAGTACTGTAATCCCATTGATACCTCTGTCATGCAAGGCGAAGGTCTAAGTACTAAAATGTGTCCTAAGACTCTAGACTATAGAAAGAAATGGTAACTGTTCCTTATGCTAGTGCTGTTGGAAATTTAATGTATTCTATGATGTGTACTCGACCTGACATATGCCATGCTGTAGGGTTAGTGAGCCGATATCAATCAAATCCTGGTCAAGCACACTGGAAAGCAGTTAAGAGGATCTTGAGATACTTGAAAGGCACTATGGACTATCGACTTTGCTATCAAGAGAGTGATCTACGCTTATTAGGATACTCTGATGCTTATTGGGGAGGAGATCTAGATGAGCGTAAATCGACATCTGGATATGTGTTCTTGCTTAATGATGGTGCAATTTCTTGGAATAGCAAGAAACAAACATGTATAACTTTATCTATGATGGAGGCAGAATTTATTGCATGTTCTGCTGCAGTGCACGAAGCAATATGGCTAAAATATTTCTTGGAAAATTTAGCCATTGTCACTGATGTCCTAAGACCAGTGACACTATATTGCGATAGTCAAGCAGCCATTGCCTATGTGAAAGATCCTAAGTACCATGGTAGGACGAAGCACATTGACATAAAAGAATAACTTCATCAGAGATATAATAGCGCAGAAGGAAGTAGTTCTATAATATATTTCAATCAACAGGATGGTTGCTGATCCATTTACGAAAGCTGTTTCAAGAGATGTGTTTTTGACCCACAGGATGTCTCTAGGATTACGTAGAATGTGATTATGATATGCAATATTGTTGATGATCTTTGGATTATATGTGTATATGTAATGTACTTGTTTGTTAATGAATTGATGTTTTATCAATTAGTACAATGTTATAAGACTAGCACAAATACACATATATTGTTGAAAGGTATGTCACCAGGCAATGATTGGCTCACTCACACGAGCAATCACCTCAAACGCTATAATAAGCGGGTTGAGATGAGACGATACGTACTATAAATGCTGGAAGAGCAGTTTAGTACATAAAACGATTTAATGTCGCCTTGATTGGAATCAAGGTGAGGTCTATTATTCGTATGTGATAAGACCAAATATGATAGTCTTACAATCATGTATGCTTGAAGGTAGCCGGATGCGAGTACTAAATTGGGCACTGTGGAAAGCGAGCTGATATAGCACTCGGGCTAAACATGAGTACATGAGAAGCATGTGACTATGGTTAGGCTAAGATTCGTATAGTGGATATGATTAATAAATGACATACGCTCTTATAGAAAGAGAAATCCACTATAACATGTAATTCATACTACATGTGCTTTATTTGACCAATAAGGGAGATGAGTACAATAATCCCTATTTATTCATTGTATGAGTCCTTAAGGTAATTTATAATTTACCTTACTTTGTGCCCTATATTACTTCTGACTATGTTCTCAAAATAGAAGATCAATGTTGCTACTTTAGCATGTTACCGGCGGTTATGAATAGATATGCCTTTATGAGACATGTCTAGGAAAGCAGTTATTTCGAAATGGAGAGAGACATGAGTGTGAAAGAAGACTATTGTTATTTTATATCTGTCACAAGTGTTTACTGGTCGACCAATTATTTCTCCTTCAATGACTCTCGGAAATAATTGTAAATATATGGTGTTCTTGAGAAAAGTCAAGCATAGCCTTTAAGGGATAGGTATACTTGGACTGATGTAACAAAATATATCTGGGGTACTGTGAGATATTAATTGTTTATTTATTTTTGGGGTTATAGCCATTATGTTGTCCCTAACAAGTGCATAATTAGAGCTCCCAAGTGCAAGTGTACTCACTGACCACACGGCTTTCTTGCCAATATGAATTGTTTCTAAGGTAGATGAATATTGAACGCTTTATGTTCTTGATAGAGCATTATCAAGCTCATCATGTGCGAGTGGGAGATGTTATATTTCGTCGGTCCGCCCACGATGTGTGTCTAAGGGACACCATTTGCTCTAATAAGAAGTGTGTCTGAGAGACACCTTTTGAAGAGGTGCGAGGAAAGTTTCTTAAGGGAAGTTAAGATAACTTCCTCAGTAGATAAACAATATATAAGAGATAATTAGAACTCTCTCTCTCTCTCGACGCATAAGAATTCCGTATCTACTTTGAGAAGACAATCGGTATTAACGTTGTGGAACAAGAATACTTTTCCTGTGATTGTATTCGGACCAACGTGAAGTAGATTCGTTCATCTTTTGTTGGTGATTCAATGTATGATCCTGGAAATTTTGTTTGTAGTGCAACGAATAGGTAAGTCGATTCTTTCGATACTCACTTCCCAACAGCGACATGTAGGGTAAATGCGGGTAGGCGAGTGCATATTTAGGGTTTCCGAAATTTCATGGTAAGAATTTTTTTTTGTTTCTTGATTCTTCGTTGGTGAAAGTTTTCACTTGAGGAAAGAGATAGCGTGGCATCTACTTTGAAGGGTTTATGCATATTTTGCTTCAATAAATTGCATTTGGCAATCTTCAAGACTGCATTTTCACAGCAGGGGCTTAATGTGACTCGGAAATATTGTAATTTGTATAATAGCTTCGATCAATATTAGCGAAACAAATGGCTCGTCATACCTATATCTTTCTAAAGTACTTCTCTGAGTACTTGCACTCAATTTAAGCAGTAGTATTCATACAAACACAGATTTCTGGGATACTAAAGTTCTTTCATTTCAATAAACTGTTGCAATATATCTTAGGTTTCTAATGTTAATTACCAATATACAGTTTCTGAATTTGTTTCGTAGTAATCTATGTTAGAAATTTAACTATAGCGGAAGACTAAAGATTCTAGTTATTCATGGATAAACAAAATCATGCATAATCAGAATTGGTTGCGGAAACATGAAAAAATCTGTATTAACCTTCCACCATTGATGAAATCGAGAACCTAATACGCGGAGCTTTGACAATCGTTGATAGGTACTTCTAGCCAATTGTCCTCTCAACGTCCACAATATGTTTTCCGATATCTCATATCAATGAATGAGAGATCGATCTTAAAATTATGAAAGTGTTTGGCTTAGATGACCTATTTATATCCCAATTCATATCTTTATAGATAACTTCTCCCGTCAAGATAGTTATCTTAATATTTGGCTATTATAGTTATCACGTATTTGAATGCGCTCAATAAACGTCGATAAAATTAATTAATGTGGACAATAATAAACTAAATATGGGATCACATTATAGATAATATAACTATATCCATCTATTCTGGAAGAGCTTCTCTGTATTCGAGGACAGGTTGATGTAAAACCAGGCTGAGCTAAGATTTTGCAGCTTTGAGGTGCAACTATTTGTTTTGTAGCCATTTGGGTGCTCTGAAGCTGAAACAGAACTTTAGTGTTTTCCAAAATTATTGGGGTTCCTTTTTCTGAATAGGACATGATTCAAATGGCGACCGAGAAGTTTGAAAGTTGTTCTTCATGTTGACCTGAATTCTCCAGTCTCCAGTAAGCGGTTTCGCTCCTTTTCCTTTCCAATTTTGGCTGCCTTGAGTTGAATGTGACCCGCCTGTCCATTTTCTTTCCATTAAACAAGGTTAATTAATCTCTTCATGTCACGACACTCATACTATGAATTATCTTGTTTGTGGTCGCTCCCGTGTCCTCACGTTTGAGAGAGAAGAGTAGGGGAAGATAGGGGGGCCGTGACACAAAACGGTGGGGATGAAGGGAGAGATGAGCTCGACTGGGGGGTGGGTGTCGACGATGAGGTGTGGCTCGGCTTGGGGTGTCATGCGGTGACACAATCCAATGGTCATGGGCGGTCCGGGAGGAGGGGTTGGCTTGGATTTGCTTAGGGTTTTGGTTTGGTGATGTTTTGTGGTGGATGGGTTTGGAAGGGTGGTATGGTGTGAATTTGGAAGGAAAATGACATATTACCAAATAGGAGATGCAACTTGAAAAGAAATCCAAAAAGTCAGAATAGTATTTTTAGGTTATGAAAATTAACGAGGGTTTTGATCTTTGTGTGCAAAAGTGACGTGAGTGCTTGAAGTTCTCCCAACCAATCCGAAGTGCCCATCCAACCCCATGGAATGAGCTGAGTTCGCACTAAACCGGGGTGACCTAGCCTTTCATATCCAAATAGGATACGAAATCGAAATAAATCAAATCGAAATTAGTTGAATTTTTAAGTTAAATTTCATGTGATAAACAACAGGAATTTTCAAGTAAAAGGATATTCCAGATCCTCAATAGTCAAAAGAAAATTACCACAATATTTACACAAGGAATTATTTTCTCAATGTTGTAGAGATTACATCGAGCAAAATATAATAGGAGATGTACTTTGGTTAGCATTTCAATAAATTAATAAGGGAAAAAACTACCAAAATTTCAAAACTGTGCCCGCTATGACACATTTTGTCCTAAAATTTTTTTTTCCCGTGACATCAAAAATTCCAAATTTGTATCTATGTGAGACATTTATTCTCTGTTAAGATTCCCTTAATGAATAATGTTAAAAATCTACCTGTATGGACACCGGAAAGCAGACATTGAGCAAACGGTATTGATATGGCATCTAAGTGGCTTAAGTAAAATAAAGACGACGTTGTTTTGACTGAAAAATCATTTAACAAATCGTTTACGGAGGATAAATGTATCACATAGATATAATTTGAATTTTTTTATGTACAAGAAAAACTTTTAGGTAAATGTGTTAGAGTTGGCATACTTTGAAGCTTTTGATGTTACAAAAAAAGTTTCTCTTTCATATGTATATGTATGGATAAGTGAATAATTCGATACAATGACAGAGAGAGACAATAATTCCATTCTGTCCATGAGTGCCACGTCATGAGTGATGAGCGATCACGTCTAAGGCTTTACCAGTTGAAATCTAATACGATTTTTGTGATCCCACATTATCGGAAGATAAACTTGTTATATTAAGAAGGGTTAATATCACGAAAAACTCCAAATTGGTATATCTGAAATTAAATTTTTAACCATCAAAAACCCCAAATTGGTACGCCTATGATAAATTTACTCTAAATTAATTTTTTGATCACAAAAAAACTTCAAACCAGTATATTGGTAACAAATTCACCTTCCGTTGAACTGGATTAATATCACGAAAAATCACAAACTAATATGCATGTGACAAATAAATGGTAAAACCCAAAACTGATATATTTATTATCTGTCATGTGTCATCAAACTCATAATTTGACAGTAAAATTTAACATAAACTAATGAAGGATAAAATTATCACAGACATAATAATTTGAGATTTTAATTTGAAGTAAATTTATTACATGTGTATCAATTTAAGATATTTTTTATGGTATTAATTTTATTAAAAAAAGGGGTGATTTGATATGGTCTCCACCGGGGCCCACAGAGAAAATCACATTAGTCAACCACTCGTGGGCGTTCTCACTAGGGGTGAGCGGTTCCCGGTCCGATCCGATCCCACCCAAGAACCGGAAACCGGACTAGGAGGACCGGTTCCCATTTTCTAGAACTGAGGACTGGACCGAACCGATGGTTCGGTCCGGTTCCAATGGAACCGATTATGTACTTTTAAATTAGGCTTTCTATTTTAAATAAATAAATGTATTTATTTTTCTATTTTCAAATGGAACGAATCACGTTCCAATGGAACCAATCCTTAAAAAAATTGGTAAAGGCAAGAGGGAATAAATTAAGCTTTCTTTTTTTCTTCAAAGAAATTAAAAAGTAAATATCTATATATTTATTGGTCCGATTCCCACCCTAGAATCGGGAACTGGACTGCTCGGAAACCGGTTCCACTTTTGGGAACCGAGAACCGGATCAATACTCTCGAGAACCGGACCAAACCGGTCGGTCCGATTCCGGTTCGGGCGGTCCATCATGCTCACTCCTAATTCTCCACATACAAACCCCCCCCCCCCCCCCCCCCCCAAAAAAAAAAAGCTGGACAAGCGTCAACGTGGATAAGACATGCGTCATCTAATATGATATTAGACATGATAGAAAAGAACTCGCTACGGTTTTGTCCATCAAGTGAATTGACAATGTTACATTAACTGTGGAGTGGGGTCCTATCTGTCTGAATATCCAAAGTGATTTTTTTCATGATTTAATAAAAAGACAAGAACAAAATCTCAGCACATGCAAGCTTGTTCTTTTTTACTTTAGCAATTTTTATTCCACAATAATTCCCCACTCCTGCACAAAATGTTAGCATTTGTGCTTGATTGAGATACTTAGTTAAATTTGTATGTAATGAAGATTATTAGGCATATGCCGATGTTTTGAAGGATGGACTTGCTAATTTCGATGGTCTTAGGACCATCCACCATTTTTTTGCTAGCAAAGAAAGGCGAGGATGAGGAAATAGCAAGACTACACCACACGACTCTACTATAAGGATCCCAAACTAGCTATGAAAAATTGGAATTTAAGGAATGCATTGCGAAAGTCACTCAGCACCACTCTTGATTTATAGGGAACAAATGGCATTTGAGGTCGAATTCAATTCAAAGCCAATTTGGAATTTCTATTTTATTATAGGGGTTCGATTTTGACCAAGTTGGCATCCCACAGCAACAAAAGTCACACTAAATCTAGTTCTATGTGATCCTGAAAAATTTCCAAAAGTTTGAGATGAGTTTCCCCAAGAATGGTCGTCGACGAAAGATCTTTCACTAAATGTTAGATCTTTAATTCTTTAGAAGAGATTTGGGTTCTGTGGCAATTCGGACAAGAGCTACAGATAATAACAAATAAGGAATGTTGATAAAAAACTAAAATAAATTGTAGAAAAATTAGATAAGTCTAATTGATTGCGGATCCTCTACAATTGACTCTTCTCGGCCTTATATAGCCTTGTACAAAGAATGGCCATCGAGCGCAGTAATCATTCAAATTACAAACTCTAACTACTCCCGAGATTCTAGGCCTTGACTCAATTTGCTTATAATTGCACATTCATATCTATAAGAAATTACAATTTGGCTCTGTCTTTATTTCTGCATCTGTCATTGATCATGTAATCAGATATTATCCTTTTATCGTATGTCAATCTATGGTCCTTACCAATTCCCTCTCAGCGGTAACGGCCACTCGTATGAGTCGCTAATTTGTAGTTATGTTTCATAGCCGATCTCTTGACAACCCATTATGGACCTTTATCAATCCTTCGGAGCTTGAGTTATTTTTGGGTATCAAGATATGAATAGGGCTTCAGGTACAATCCACCTTCGTCAACCCAAACAACGCTCGAATGCTTGACATAAGCTCGGTCATCTCCTAAAGGATACTCCACCTCCTGATTATCCACATGCCTAGGGATCCCAAAGCGAGGTGACGGACCTCCTGGGTTCATGACTGGAGTCTGAAATGTTTGGTTTTAACAACCATGAGACGAATCTCAGCGAGTAAAACCCTCTAAACCTAAACTAGGCTAACATACACCTCCTGACATGCAACAAACCACAAACAACCAATAACAATTGACAATCAATTGACCTAGTCCCTCGAGCCCAGTTCGATCACACAATTAACCCTGCAGGTTAGGCAGTTCATAATAATACTCATGGCACGTACGCGATCAGATTTAATCATACGTACGCCATATGCATGCTCATACTCATTAGTGCCTGCTTCACGTACGAGTCACCGGTATGCACATGCCCGTACACTTGCTCATGCATTCTTGCACACATATGTCATCACTATGCCATGCTCATGATTCGGCTCGGTAATACACATTGGCACACTGCTCATTTCTCAATTAGAATTCGACTTGCGTAAAACGCATCAGGTCTATCGATCAATACTAACACTTCTTGGCCCGCATAAAACGCATCAGGCCTGGTATCTCTAGCCCGCGCAAAACGCATCAGACGCAACACCGATCTCCATATACGGATCAAAACCCGCGTAAAATGCATCAGGCTAGTCGTCTTCTGGTATAACCGGGCATCGTCTCGCGTAAAACGCATCAGGACGGACTCAATACCCCGCGTAACACGCATTAGGGCTTATTATGATCACACGTGCACATAGCCAATTTTTATTTGAACCCCGCGTAAAACGCATCAGGGCGATTAATGTGATCATATGCTCAATGCTAGGCATGCATACTCGCACAATTCTCATCTCAAGCCAATGCTTAGCATACAAAATGCGTGGCCATGCAGTCCTGCACTCGAGCAATAACATGATGTATAATGAGCATTAAATTTCACTTAGGCACATCAACAATTTATGCCAATTCAACGTACATCTCAACATAATCAATTCACCTCATGATGTGTTCAATTAACACTTTAGCATGTCCAAAGAAATACTCGATTCAAATCAGCCACGACATGCCCAAATTAACATATTAACATGCCCGTTTTAAGCAATTCACTGTAATTAGGCTCCGGCATACCATTGGCATATAATTCGTGCGATTAGCACAACACAAGCTCGCACACTCGAGGCCCGCCATGTCACTTCATATTCCGCCACTATAGGACACATAACATGGCATCATAAAATTGAGCCCAATCAACTCTCAAATCAACCAAATAAGGCACTCTTGGAAATTTCCATAACTAAGTCACAAATCACCCGAACTTAGGCCAATTAATCATCACATGGGCAGCCACTAATTCCGATCATTCTCAGCCATAAATCAACCTCAAAATATCCCATTAAGCTTCCTAATTTATCACCAAACTAGCCATCAATTAGCATGCCACTAATCACCTTATAACGCCTTAATAAATCACGCATTTAGAACAATATGATTTCGCGCCCTCGAGGCCCGCCACGCCACTCCAATCTCGGCCACACTAGGCGTACGGCATGGCATCACAAAACTGACATTCAAATCAAGCATATTCGGCCACCAAAAGAACAATACCAAACATGCTCGGAAAATCCCCCATTAAGCCTTAAGTTAACCGAACTTAGGCTAATTTAATCCAACAATTCCAACTCTTGAACAGCTCATCAGCATATTAGACTCCCAAACTATCACATAATCCACCACTAATTAAATCAGCCCACTAATCAAACCTTAAATCACTTAATTAACCTCAAATCTCATCCTAACCCAACTAGAAATGCTTGGAAGCTTGATTAGGGTTTAGGGGTAATTACTCACAATTTTCCTAAGCTCCAAACACAGCTGAATAGGTGGGGAAACGGGCGGTCCAAGAGGTTCACGCTGGTGGCGGCTTGCACGGATGGCGGTGGCGACCGGCTGTCCTTGGCGATCCTCACGCGGCCGAAAGGGGCTGGTTCGGCGGCCTAAGGCGGCGATAGAGATGAGACGGTCAGGTGAGGGTGGAGACGGTGAGGCTAGGCAGCTGGATGGGCGACGCTCGGCTCCGACGATCGGCGGTGCTCCTCCGGCGGCGGTGATGTTCACGCCGAACAAGGGGGAAATGGAGGGGGAGAGAATGGCGTGGGAGGAGGGGGGCTGGCCGGTGGTGAGGTAGGAATGAGGGAGAGAGAGACTTATTGGTCTAAAAAGGGGATTTGACTAATTTTTCCTTATTCCCATTTTACCCTTTACTTACTTGGTTAAGAATAAACTAAATCTAATAATTGAGGGGCATTTTGGTCCAAGAATTTTTGCATTGTCGAGGCTGATATTATCCACTTAAATCCCCAAAGTAATTTCCAATAATTTCCCCAAAAATTTAGAATACACTTATAAGACCTAGGGGCAAAATCGTAATTTTCAGATTCAGGGCCGAATTTTTATTTTTCGACCATACCAATCCCAAATATCATTGGCCACACTAAAATGACGTCGTCCTCGCAAAACTAGTTGCGTACGCCCACGAAATTCGATGTCCAAGTCTGAATTCAATTTCATGATCAAAACTACTCAATTACAATTTTAGGGTCTCTCACTAATGGGCGGTTGTTTAGGAGTTACGCGTATCGATGTAGGGTTACTTGAGCCGTGACGGTCTCGATTACTGGGAGAACGCGAGGAATTATCGCTAGTTCCGGAGGTCGCGATTATTCGGATTGAGTTCGGGATTTGTTCGCTACGCGTATTTTCGATCGTACGGAATCACCCGCGATCCGATCATACGTCATTGGCCAAACTAAATCTGTCACCTTCCTAGGATCAGCCCACATTGGCTCAAAATATTTCCTCGTCGTTTCTCGAAATCGGTGCTCGATTCGCGATCGGTTCCCTAGTCTAGGTACCGTTTTTCTAGTTAGCCATTCCCTATTGGTCAATATCCCAAGAAGGATCCGTTCTGGGCGAGATTTACTAAAATTAAATGAGAATAATATCAATCTCATTGATCTCGAAAATGGGTTGAAATTCAGGATGTTACACTCTCTACTATCCCGTTTAATTGTATGTTGTATGAAGAGTTCGAGTTTGCTTTTGCTTGTGTTATCATTGTGTTTTGATTGGGTCAGCGACAAGTCCTGAGATGTTGCTTACTTAACAACCTAGGCGGGATGTTGTGTGCTCGCAGGGATCGGGGCGTAACATCCCTGTTTAATTGGTATCAGAGCAAGATTAGCTCGATCCAAGTTTGGTTGAGACTTGGATTGATAAGGAGCGATGACATTTGGGATAGTTCGTTAGGAAGACCTTCATTGGTCGCTTGTTTAGATCACGCTATGCATGCACTATGATTGTGTGTTTGTGATTGCTGGATGGTTTGTTATTACTATGCTAAATTGCAGGCACTACGAGGATTAAGGTAAGAGCGCGAACCCTATTGATTATGTACTCTTGATGCTTGTCTTGGTGATTGCTTGCTTTATGATTGTTGTTGTAAGTTGCTTAGAATTATTAGACTTAAGTAGATGGCTTAGGTCTCTAATTCATGGATGGAATTATAGCAAGCTTAGATGTTTGGTGAGTGTCCTGTGAGGATGAGCCACCAAGGAATGAGGACTAGAGGCCAGTCGAGTTCGCAGGCGGGAGCTGTGGAGGATTCGAGAGTGGATGGAGTTAAGACTTTGGAAGAAATTGGTAACTTGTTGGGAAGGCAGGCTCAAGAACGAGTTGCCGCTGTTGCTGCTGCTGTTGAGGCTATTGTCGCCGCCGTTAATGGGGCGAATGGTAATCAGGGGATTGGAGTTGGTGATCGCTAAACACACCAGTTAGTAGAGCAATTCTTGAAACTTAAGCTACCTAAGTTCGATGGAAAGTGGGATCTTGAGGCTGCCACCCTTTGGGTTGAGGAGTTGGAGAAGGCCTTCGAACTCCTGAGGTGCACAGTGGAGGATAAAGTAGTGTTGGCGGTTATCAACTCCAAGGAGATGCAAATGATTGGTGAAAGGCCACCCGAGATAAAATCTTTCTGGAAGGCACGACTCCAAATTGAAATGCCTTTGTTGAAGCCTTCAACGGGAGTCATTTATTTGAGAGTGCATAAGAGTAGAAAATGGCAGAATTTCTACAGCTTCGCCAGAATCAGATGACCATGGATCAGTATAAGGCGGAATTTGCAAGGTTGTCTTAGTTCGCACCGAGGATGGTCGAGAACCCTTTGGATAGGGTGAGGAGGTTTCGGGATGGTATGAAACCAGAGCTTCGTAGTAAGTTGATACTCCTGAACTTAAGGGATTATAATGAGCTTTATGAGCAGGCTCAAATGGTTGAATGAGATATGGTTGAGAGGGTTGCCGCTTCTAGATCGTGGTACGTGCCGGCTAGGGACAACCGGAACTTTGGATAGAAGCATATGACCGGGAATAGGCGATTTGTCCCTCCGGTAAGAAAGAACTTTGGAAAGTTGAACCACTATTCTAATGCCGCATGCCGGTCTTGTGGAAGGAGGCATAGGAATGGGCCTTGCCCAGGTGGGCCTGTAGCGTGTTTTGAATGTGGCCAACATAGTCACCAAGTGAGAAACTGCCCGAACTGCCAAGTGAGGCCGTTAGTACAACCGCAGCCACCCCTAGTAGGAAATCAAGTTGGAGTCGTCCTGCAGAGTAATTAGAACCGACCCTAGCTCAAGGAAGGATTTACACTATGGCTCGCAAAGAGGCGGAGGATGCGCTTGGCGTGATCACAAATACGGTCTCTTTTTGTGATCATGCTGCTTATGCCTTATTTGATCTCGGATTGTCGCATTCATTTGTGTTTGAGCAGTTTGTTGAATTGACTGTTATTGAATCGAAATCACTAGAAGTAATGTTGTGTGTTACCATCCCTCTTATGGATAAAGTGCTGATTTTCGTAGGGTGCCCAGACTGTAAGATTGTTATTGCTGGTAGGGAGAATTTGATTGATTTGGTTGTCTTGGCTATATTTGATTTTGATGTTATTATTGGTATGGATTGGCTAGTTAGACAAATGATTGGCTGGATAGACAGAGGGCTGTGTTTGATTGTGGTAGCATGGTGATTCAATTTAATCCTATTGATCACTCTAGATATGAGTTTATGGGAAATCGAGGAGGAATCTCAATCTCTTGGATTTCGTCGCTTGAGGTGACTAAGTTGTTAGATGAAAGATGTCAAGGTTACCTGTCAACTGTGGTTGATTCGTTGATTGAAGAATCGAGACTAGAGGACATAGCCGTGGTGTGTAATTTTTGCGATGTCTTTCCTCAAGAAGTGCCGAAATTACCACCTGAGAGAGAAGTGGAATTCGTAATTGAGCTAGCCCTTGGGACAGAACCGATATCTAGAGCACCTTACAAAATGGCATTGTTAGAGTTGAAAGAATTGAAGGTTCATATGAAAGAACTACTAGATAAGGGGTTTATTCGTCCGAGCGCATTGTCGTGGGGAGCACCAATGTTATTCGTAAGGAAGAAAGATAATTCGTTGTGTTTGCGCATTGACTATCGGTAGTTGAATCAAGTGACCGTCAAGGACAAATATCCATTACCAAGAATAGATGACTTGTTCGATCAACTCCAAGGGACATCGGTATTCTCCTAGATAGACTTAAGAACATGCTATTATCAGTTGATGATTAAGAAGGAGGATATACCAAAAATGGCATTTCGTACGAGATATGGACATTATGAATTTACCGTCATGCCATTTGGATTGACCAATGCTCCAGCTGCCATTATGGACTTGATGAATCAGGTATTCAATGAGTTCCTGGATCAATTTGTTATAGTATTCATAAATGACATCTTGATGTATTCAAAGAGCCCCGAGGAACATGAACAACATCTAAGGATGGTTTTACGGACCTTAAAAGAACATGTACTTTATGCCAAGTTTATCAAGTACAAGTTTTGGCTCAACCGAGTAGCATTCCTTGGACATATCATCTTTGGAGATGAAATTTCAATGGATCCAGCTAAGATTGAGGCTATTACTAATTGGCCAAGACCTGCGACCATGACGGAGGTTCGGAGCTTCCTAGGACTTGTGGGCTATTATAGACGCTTCGTGGAAAGGATCTTCGCAATCACTACTTTTTTGACTCGTCTACTGAAGAAGGAAACAAGGTTCGAATGGACGGACAAGTGTAAGAGGGGTTTTCGGGAGCTTAAGCATAAGTTGACAACTGTGCTAGTGTTGACAATACTGTCTGGTCCCAGAGGATATGAGATTTATAGTGATGCGTCGCTAAAGGGATTAGGATGTGTTCTAATGCAACATGGAAGAGTAGTTGCATACGTATTGTGACAATTAAGGCCTCATGAGCTAAACTACCCAATGCATGATTTGGAACTTGCGGCTATTATCTTTGCATTAAAGAATTAGAGGAACTATCTGGGTAGAGAAAGGTTTCAGATCTACATGGACCATCAGAGTTTAAAGTACTTGTTTTCCCAAAAGGAGCTAAACATGAGACAACACCGTTGGATGGAACTTCTTAAAGATTATGACTACGACATCTTGTACCCCCTGGGAAGGTTAATAAAGTAGCGGATGCACTTAATCGGAAGTCAAGCATCGCACTTATGATGGTTAAAGAGTAGACTCTACTTAAAGGAATATGTGATTCAGAATTTAAGTTTGAGATAGGTCACCTCTTGAGTCTATGGCTACTTTGAGGATCGAGCTGAAAATTCAGGCGAGGATTAAGGCAGTACAATCTATGGACCTTGACATTCAAAAGATTCAGAGAATGGTTGCAACTGAGAGGAAAACCGACTATCAAGTCCCCGAGGACGGAATCTTAAAGTTTCATGGACGACTATGTGTGCCAAATGACGCGGAGCTTAAGGAGGAAATCTTGGCAGAAGCTTATCATAGTAACTATAGTATTCATCCGAGCAGTATCGAGATGTATCAGAATCTACGTCAACACTATTGGTGAAATGGAATGAAAGTGGATGTAGCCAAGCACGTGGCAAAGTGCCTAACGTGTCAATAAGTGAAAGCACAGCATTGTAAGCCTAGTGGAGTGTTGCGATCGTTGAAAATCCCAGAATGGAAATTGGAGCATATTACCATGGACTTCATCATGGGTTTGTCGAGGAGTTTGAGACGCCATGACTCAATTTGAGTTATCGTCAATAGCTTAACTACGTCAACATATTTTTTTGGCAATGGAAAAGGACTTCACAATGGATAGGTACGCCAAGCTGTATATGCGACAAATAGTCCGTTTTCATGGAGTGCTAATAATGATTACGTCGGATAGAGACCCTAAGTTTACCATCACCTTTTGGAAAAGTCTTCAAATGGCTATGGGGACAAAGCTTCAATATAGTTTACCATCACCTTTTGGAAAAGTCTTCAAATGGCTATGGGGACAAAGCTTCAATATAGCATGGCCTATCATCTGCAGACAGATGGTTAGCCTGAGAGGACGATTTAGATGCTTGAGAACGTGTTACGAGCCTGTGTGATAGATTTTAAAGGAGGATGGGAATAACAGTTGCATTTGGTCGAGTTTGCCTATAATAACAATTATCAATAGAGTATCAGAATGGCACCGTTTGAAGCACTTTATGCCAGAACTTGTAGAACTCCAGTATCTGGCATAAAGTTGGTGAAAGAAGTATAACGGGTCTAGAATTGGTACAATAGTCAGTCAAGGCAGTTAAGATAATTCGAGACAGGCTTAAGACCGCTCAGAGTCATTAGAAGAGTTATGCGGATCGGAGACGTAAGCCTTTGGAATTTCAAGTGGGAGATCATATTTTCCTTAATGTGTCACCAATGCGAGGAACGTCTCGATTTGGCAAGAAAAGAAAGTTAAGCCCAAGGTACGTAGGTCTGTTTGAAATTTTAAGAAAGGATTAGGACTTTAGTCTATCGGCTCGCCTTGCCCCCGAATTTGTCTTAAGTTCACAATGTCTTCCACGTGTCCATGCTGAGAAAGTACAAACCGGATTCAATCCACGTGTTGAATTATGAAGAAATAAATGTGGACGATAGGATGTCGCACGTGGAGACCTATTCGGATAGAGTATAGAAAATAACAAGTTTTGCGAAATAAGACAATCCCATTGGTTAAAGTTGTTTGGCAGCATCATGGTACCGAAGGAGGCACATGGGAAAGTGAAGAAATCATGATGTGTCAGCACCCCCATTTGTGTTGAGTAAGTGTAGATTTTTTGTAAATTTCGAGGACGAAATTTTTATAAGGGGGAAGAGTTGTGACATTATGAATTTTGACTCATTTTGGGGATTTATGAAACAAATGTTTCTTCAATGCACTTTTAATTAAATCTCACTCGGAATTGATTGCTCTTGAAAAGATTAACCGTTAGGGAATGACTAGCTAGGAGTAAAGTACATGGACCTAAGAACTTGGCCATGGATCAACACTTCGACCATAAGAATTGACGAGAAGATATTTTGGGCCACTATAGACCGATCCAAGGATGGTTATGGAACGATTCGCAAATGTTGTATAATTGGATCACGGGTGATTCCACTTGACCATTGTATGAATTTCGAACAATCCTAAACCTAATTCGAATGATCGCGTCAATTAAAACTAGTGATTGACCATCGCAATTATATGACAACTGAGGTCGCCATGACTTGAGTAAGCTTAGATGTGGCTCGATATTGAATTGGCTGCTAGTCGATACGCATAATTCCTAAAAGCTACCTGATTGCTCGAGATGCATTAAAGTCGCGTTCGATTGAATTTGGCTATTGATTAGAATTCGAATTGGATATCGAAGTTTCAAGATTTCCATGACTAAATTGTTGAAGTTCGTCTCAGTAAGTGTGGCCAACTATTGGAGTACTCGGATTTATCGGAAAAGTGTGATTTTGATCGGGTATTGAAAAAGACCGTTTTGTCCCTGAGTTATTTGAATTCATTTGAAAGGTTGAAGGACAAATTGGACAATGATGCTTTCCCTCCAAAGGCTGAATTTGATGGACTATTGTGCCCCTCCTCTCCTCTCTTATTTATTTTTGCTTGCAATTTGTTATTTTGTGTAATTAGTTGAGAGGAATTTTGAGAGCCCTAGGATATTGGCTTGGAGAAGGGGAAGGAATGTGAACCTTTGGATGCGCGATAGTGGGGTTGGTATTGTGGTTTTGTGAGTGGGGTTAGTAGACACTCTCTCTGGAATATCCCGAATTTCGACTCAATTCCGGAATCAATAAAACGAGTATTATTTCTCATTTCACTTTAGTGAGTCTTGCCCAAAACTGATAACTCTCGGGATACTGACCAAATGGGAATGGCTAATTAGGAAACATGGTACGTGGACCAGGAGCCCGATCGCCAGCCTGGCACGAATTTCGAGAAACGATGAGGAAATATTTTGGGCCAATGTGGGTCGATCATAAGAAGGTGACGGATATGGTTTGGCCAAGGCCAACGACGTATGATCGGATAGCAGGTGATTCTGCGAGACCGAAAGTACACGTGGCCAACTGATCCCGAACTTGAACCGAACGATCGAGACCTCTAGAACTAGCGATAATTCCTCTCGTTCTCCCGATAATCGAGGCCGTGACTACTCGGATAACCTAAGTTGATACGTGTAACCCCTAAACAGCCGCCCGTCAGTGAGATACATTGAAATTTGAAATTGAGCAGGTTTTAGTCGCGTAATTGGACCCGGATTTCGATGTCAAATTTCGAGGGCTTAGGAGGCTATTTTTACGGAACCGACGTCATATTATGTTGGCT
Organism: Syzygium malaccense; assembly: GCA_031216405.1. Taxonomy (NCBI): domain Eukaryota; kingdom Viridiplantae; phylum Streptophyta; class Magnoliopsida; order Myrtales; family Myrtaceae; genus Syzygium; species Syzygium malaccense. Next base: position 18,109,548 of record CM062254.1, read on the forward strand.
AGTTATATTTTGGGTTGGTATGGTCAAAAAATGGAATTTCGGCCCGAGATCGAAAAATGACCGTTTTGCCCCTGACCCTATTTTGATTAACTCCGAATTTTGGGGCTTAATTAAGGAAATTATTTTAATATTGGGATCAGCTCAATTATTGGGGCAAATGACCAAAATACCCTGGCATTATTGGATTGGAGCAAATATGGGCTATTAGATTAAGGGTAAATGGGAATTAGCCTAGGATTTTGACACGTGGCGTCCACCAGGCCCCTTATATTTGACTAATTTGACTTTCTCTCTCTTCATTTCTCCCTCCGCCTCAACCGGCCACCTCCCTCTCCCTCACGATCTCTCTCTCTGCCTCTCTCAGCCAAGCACCGTCGGAGCAAGCCGCCGTTGAAGGAGCCGCTCGCCGCCGCCGTCCGCCGGTGCCACTGCTCTGCCTGACCTTGTCTCGCCACCACCACCATCCCCTTCCATCCCTCTCTCTCTCTCTCTCTCCTGTTCTTTTCTTATCCTTCTCGGTCGTGAGACCACCGTGGACCGCCGGAGCACCGCCGCTGTGCTGCCGTGCCGATCGGCCGCCATTCCACGCCGTGAGCCACCAGCCGACCGACTCTCTCTCTCTCAATCATCACCATCACCATCATCGCCACCTCCAGCCGCCATTCGTATCGCCGCCTCCCGCCACAGTGAGTCGTGCTGCCGTCCGCCGTTGGAATACCGCCGCCGATTTCGCCGTTCATTGGCAATTGGCCGGCCGTTCTCGTCGTCCTAGTTTAGATTTAAGTGAGTATCACTTTCTAAACCCGGACTAGGATTATGTACGTTTCTAGACGGATTTGATTTGTGTATAATTGCGTGACTTAGGGTGAAATTGGCACCGATTGGTTCGAGGTTAATGTCGCGGCAAAATTTTGGTGGATTATGTGTCGATTTAAGGACGAATTGGAGGCCGATATTGGTGTAAATAGTGGCTGTACATCTTATTGATTATTGGACTTAGAATTGGCAAATTGAGGCTTATGTGACTATATTGGCGGAATTGCCCAGATTGGTTGACTATTAGTTATTTGTGCTCAATGTTGGTTAATTTGATATTGCCATGTCGTGTAATCGTATGGCCGACCAATGTGGAGTGTGATTGGCCAATTGATGGCTTGGTTTATTTCCCGATTGATGTTGCGCATTGGGCTGCACGGTATTAAATGGGCCAATTGAGCACGTTATTATGGCATTGATTGATTGAATGTCTGATTGTGGTATGTGTTGCTCATGTTGCATTGTACGACATTGCATGGCCACGCATTGTGTATGCCGAGAATGAGGCATGAGATGAAATTGTAGGAGAATGCGTGCCTGACATGAGCATGTGATCACCTAATAGCCCTGATGCGTGCTACACGGGGTTCAGATAATAACTGGCTGTGTGTACGTGCGATCACATTTCGCCCTGATGCGTGTTACGCGGGGTGTACCGTCCTGATGCATTTTACGCGGGACGATGCTCGGTACGTCTAAATGACGACCAACCTGATACGTTTTATGCGGGCTCTGATTCGTGAGGAGATCAGTGTTGCGCCTCATACACTTTGTAGTAAGCTAGAGACACTGGGCCGGAAATTGAGGAGATCGGTGTTGCGCCTCATGCACTTTGTAGCAGGCTAGAGACACTAGGCTGAAAATTGAGGAGATCGGTGTTGCGCTTCATGCACTTTGTAGCAAGCTAGAGATACTGGGTCGGAAACGCGTTTTACAAGGGCCATATTAAATGATAATTGAGCATTGAGCCAGTGTGCAGTGTGAGCCAGAATGAAACATGACATGATGATGACATTTGCATGCAAAAGAATGCATGGGCCAGTATGCGAGTGTGCGAGACTCGGTGAATGGCATGCGAAACGAACACTATTGAGCATGAGCATGCGTATGGCGTACGTATGGATAGTGTGTTCGCGTACGTGACTTGATTATTATATTGAAATGCTTAACCTGCAGGGTCAGTCTGCAGATCGATATGGGCCCAAGGGCCTAGGTCATTGTTTGTGTATTGTGTTGTTTCGTCTGTCAGGAGATGTATGTTAGCCTAGCCTAGGTTTAGGGGGTTTTACTCATTGAGACACGTTCTCATTGTTGTATAACCCAAACTTTTCAGACCCTCGTCCTTGATCATGCTGAAGCTACCTACACTTTTTGGGATTCCGACGCAAATTCAGTAGTCGACCAGTGTATTTCCCTCTGGCAATGGGGAAGCTTATATAAGGTATCGATGGTAGTTTTTGTGAACGTGAGCGAATATTTCTACCAGACCCAGGAGTATATTGCTTGATGTCTACGAGACATTGATGGGAACATAGATCGGCCTCTTAAGACCTTCGACGTCTCACTTGACGAGAATGGCATGATGGAACCCATAGTCGCCGATGGTGAAGTGATTAACCCCCAAGACTCTCCAGAATGGAATGTCCATGACGAGGCAATAGATGCGGAGCCACAGGTGCTGGTTAAAGACCCGGATCTGATGGATGATGAGGAGGATGAACCAGAGGCCATGAATCAGGACGAGGATGGCGAGGTCGAGGAGCTAGGATCAGACGAGGAGTTAGGGCTTTATCTGGACTTGGAGTTAGAGTTGGATTCGGAAGACGAGAGGGCTCAAGCTGAGGATATGGATTAGGAGGAGTCTGAGCCTTCCGAGAGTTCTTCCGAGGAGTCTTCAGAATCCGATCCAAACTGGGAACCCTAGTTTAGGTCTTAGTCCTTAGCCATGGAGATCGTTCTCTCTTTTTGGCGTAGACCTCCCCCTAGCCACTTGCCCTTTTTTGACCCTTGTGGCTGTTGTTTGTTTGTTTTGTTTTTATCCTTTGGGTTTTAAATGAATTTTGCAAAAAGAGTTTTTATATAGTTATGTAAATGTATATTTGTAATTAATTTCTTCTCTTGCTTGGTTGTTCTATATTTGGTCTCTTATATATATTTTACGGATGCTTTATTTATTGTTTCCGTATGTGCCTTATCTCTGTGTGGGCTTGGGTCGTCGACGCGTTCCTGGGAGCGTTGCATCATAATCGACCGAGGTGGGATGTTCGCGTACCGGTGAGGCTCGGGGCATGACATCTTCGTTTGATTTGGTATCAGAGCAAAGTCAGCTTGGTCCATTTCGGTCGAAATCTGGAGTGATAAGGAGCGATGAGACCATGGGTAGTCCATAGAGTGACCTCGTGTGCTAAATACATCTCCTGACAGTTTGTGCTTTGAGTAATTGATTGTGTGACCCGTAATAATACAGGTGCGGCAGAACCCGAGGTAAGTGTGCTAATCTCCTTGGGTGAAGTTTTGTGTTAGTTGTGTTGGAACGCATGCTAAGTGCTGGCTTGTTGTGCTAGATACTTGCTTAGTACTTAGACTGGGTTAGATTGGTTTAAATCTTTAATTCCTTAGTGGAATTATAGCAAGTAGTTGAGTAGCCGAGTTCGTAAGGATGAGTAGGAGAAGAGAAAAAGAGCCCCAAGGTCAGTCTAGCGAGGGAGTCCATGAGGCTAGAGATCCAACGTTCGACGATGTGATGGACACCCTGCGGGAAATAGAGCACATAATGGGTATGCAAGCGCAGGAATGGGTCGCAGCTTATGCGCAGGCTGCCGATGCCGCACCAATTGCTGGTAATGAAGGTAATCAGGCCCCGCAAGGGCAGGCCCAACCCGCAGTAGCTAGACAGATGCCCCAACTAGTGGAGCAATTTCTATAGATGAAGCCGCCAAAGTTTAATGGCAAGGGTGACCCCGAACCTGTCCCAAATTGTATAGACGAATTAGAGAAGGCCTTTGAGGTGTTGGGGTGCACCGATGCAGAGAGAGTGGCATTGGCGGTGTATCAGTTGCAGAGTGGTGCGAATGATTGGTGGAAAGCCACCAGGGGCAAGGTATTCTTGGAAGGTATAGAGTTGAATTAGGCAGTGTTTGTTGAAAGTTTTCATGGAAAATACTTTTCGGAAGTCACCCAAGAGAGGAAATTAATGGAGTTCATGCGACTGTGCCAAGGTCAGATGACCGTTGATCAGTATGAAGTAGAATTTGCGATATTGGCCAAGTTCGCGCCAACCATGGTTGAGAACCCGCGGGATAAAGCTCGGAGATTCCGAGATGGTTTGAAGCCGGATCTCCAGAGCCAGATTTTGTCGCACAATATTAAGGACTTTGGAAAAATGTATGAGTGGGCACAGATTATAGAGCGGGATCAGCAAGAAAGAGCGGCCGCTTCTGGATCGCGGTTTGCCCAGAACAGAGACAACCGCCGTCTAGGGAAGAGACCTATGATAGGAAATAGGCGGTTTGTTCCACCCGCTAGGCGGAATTTAGGGAAACCGAGCCCTTAGCCGAGTAGATTTGGGGCATGTTTCAAGTGTGGGAGTCTAGAACATCAGATTAAGAATTTCCCACAGGAGCATCCCTCAGGACCGCCCAGGTTGCCACCGTTGCGAGTTGGAAATCAAGCCGGACCTCCCCCACTGTTCAATCAAGGACGACCACCAGCACAGGGAAGAGTTTATGCTATGGTGCGCAAAGAAGTTAAGGACGGGCCGGGTGTGGTCACAGGTACTATTTCTCTCTGCGATCATGCTGCTTATGCGTTGTTTGATTCGGGGGCGACCCACTCTTTTATTTCGGAGCAATTTGTTAAGCTAGTTGGTTTAGAACCGGTGTTGCTTGAGACTATGCTTAGTGTGTCGATACCTATGAATGATAAGATGTTAGTCTCTTTTGGATGTCCCAACTATAAGATTGTGATTAGGGGTAGAGAAGAGAGTATCGACTTGGTAGTGTTGGCCATGTTCAATTTTGATGTGATAGTTGGGATGGACTGGCTAGTGAGCCATAAGGCCGTCATGGATTGCAGCAGTAGGCCGATCCAATTTAATCCGATTGGATGTCCAAGGTTTGAATTTCAGGGAAACCGAGAAGGAACCTCGATCCCTTGGATTTCTTCGCTCGAAGTGACGAAATTGTTGGATAATTGATGAGAAGGATATTTAGTGAATGTTGTGGATCCAACAATGGCAGAACCTAAGTTGGAAGAGATATTCGTAGTATGCAATTTCCCCGAGGTTTTTCCTGAGGAATTGCCTGGTTTACCACCCGAGCGAGAAGTGGAATTTGTGATAGAGTTGGCCCCAGGAACAGAGCCAATTTCGAAGGCACCATATCGGATGCCGTTGTCAGAATTGAAAGAACTGAAGGTCCAGATGCAGGAATTATTGGACAAAAGTTTTATTCGTCCTAGTGTATTTCCATGGGGAGCACCAGTCCTATTTGTGAGGAAGAAAGACGGGACATTGAGATTGTGTATTGATTACCGGCAGTTGAATCAGGTGACGATTAAAAATAAGTATCCACTGCTGAGGATTGATGACCTATTTGATCAATTGCAAGGAGCATCCGTGTTTTCTAAGATTGATTTACGGACCGGATACCACCAGCTAAGAATCCAAAAGGAGGATATACCAAAGACCGCTTTTAGGATGCGGTATGGGCACTACGAATTTACAGTGATGCCCTTCGGATTGACTAATGCCCCTGCTGCCTTCATGGACCTAATGAACAGAGTGTTCAAGGAATTTCTGGACAAATTCGTCATAGTGTTTATTGACGACATTTTGGTGTATTCGAAAAGCCCAGAGAAACATGAGGTACATCTGACTGAAGTATTACGGACTTTAAGAGAACACGCACTCTTCGCCAAGTTCAGTAAGTGTGAGTTTTGGCTAAGTAGAGTAGCATTTCTTGGTCTTATAGTCTCAAGGGATGGAATTTCTGTGGACCCGATGAAAATTGAGGCAGTGATGAAGTGGCCAAGACCGACCTCTGTGATAGAGATTAGAAGTTTCTTGGGATTGGCCGGCTATTATCGACATTTTGTAGAAGGATTCTCGTCGATATCTATGCCGTTGACGCGATTGCTTAAGAAGGAATCTAAGTTCGTATGGGATGATAAATGTGAGAAGAATTTTCAGGAGTTGAAGCATAGATTAACAACTGCCCCAGTGTTGACCATTCCGTTCGGACCAGGAAGATTTGAGGTCTATAGCAATACGTCACTAAGAGGACTTGATTGTGTTTTGATGCAACACGGAAAAGTAGTTGCGTATATGTCATGCCAGTTGAGGCCGCATGAAATGAACTATCCGACGCACGATTTGGAGTTGGCAGCGATCGTTTTTGCCCTTAAGATCTGGAGACACTACTTGTGCGAAGAAAAATTCCAGATTTATATGGATAATCAGAGCCTCAAGTACTTATTTTCACAGAAGAAATTGAATATGAGGCAACGCCGATGGATGGAACTTCTAAAAGACTACGATTGCGATATCATGTATCACCCAGGGAAAGCAAATCGAGTAGCGGATGCGCTAAGTCGTAAGTCAAGCATGGCGCATATGATGGTAAGAGAGTGGACCTTGCTAGAAAACACAGGTATTCAGAATTCAAATTCGAGGTGAGTCAGGTGTCTAGCATGATGGCTGCATTGAGAATTGAACCGGAAATCCAGGCAAGGATTAAGGCACTCCAGTCTACGGACCCAGAGATACAAAAGATTATCGGAATGGACGCCGCCTCAAAGAAACCGGAATTCCAAGTGAGCCAGTGTGCAGTGTGAGCCACAATGAAACATGACATGATGATGACATTTACATGCATAAGAATACATGAGCCAGTGTGCGAGTGTGCAAGACTCGGTAAATGCCATGCGAAACGAATACTATTGAGCATGAGCATGCGTATGGCGTATGTATGGATAGTGTGTTCGCGTACGTGACTTGGTTATTATATTGAAATGCTTAACCTGCAGGGTCAGTGTGCTGATCGATCTGGACCCAAGGGCCTAGGTCATTGTTTGTGTATTGTGTTGTTTCGTTTGTCAGGAGATGTATGTTAGCCTAGTCTATATTTAGGGGGTTTTACTCACTGAGACACATTCTCATTGTTGTATAACCCAAACTTTTCAGACCCTCGTCCTTGATCATGCCGAAGCTACCTACACTTTTTGGGATTCCGACGCAAATTCAGCAGTCGATCAGTGTATTTCCCTCTGGCAATGAGGAAGCTTATATAAGGTATCGATCGGTAGTTTTTGTGAACGTGAACGAATATTTCTACCAGAACCAGGAGTATATTGCTTGATGTCTACGAGACGTTGATGGGAACATAGACCGGCCTCTTAAGACCTTCGACGTCCCACTTGACGAGAATGGCATGATGGAACCCATAGTCGCCGATGGTGAAGTGCTTAACCCCCAAGACTCTCCAGAATGGAATGTCCATAACAAGGCAACAGACGCGGAGCCACAGGTGCTGGTTAAAGACCCGGATCTGATGGATGATGAGGAGGATGAACCAGAGGCCATGAATCAGGACGAGGACGGCGAGGTCGAGGAGCTGGGATCAGACGAGGAGTTAGGGCTTTATCTGGACTTAGAGTTAGAGTTGGATTCGGAAGACGAGAGGGCCCAAGCTAAGGATATGGTTTCAAAGGAGTCCGAGCCTTCCGAGAGTTCTTCCAAGGAGTCTTCGGAATCCGATCCAGACTGGGAACCCTAGTTTAGGTCTTAGTCCTTAGCCGTGGAGATCGTTCTCTCTTTTTGGCTGTAGATCTCCCCCTAGCCACTTGCCTCTTTTTGACCCTTGTTGCTGTTGTTTGTTTGTTTTGTTTTTATCCTCTGGGTTGTAAATGAATTTTGTAAAAAGGGTTTTTATATAGTTTTGCAAATGTATATTTGTAATTAATTTCTTCTCTTGCTTGGTTGTTCTATCTTTGGTCTCTTATATATATTGTACAGGTGTTTTATTTATTGTTTCCGCATGTGCCTTATCTCTGTATGGGCTTGGGTCGGCGACGCATTCCTGGGAGCGTTGCATCATAATCAACCGAGGTGGGATGCTCGCGTGTCGGCGAGGCTCGAGGCGTGACACTCTCACTCTTGTCTATTACTTCTTATTATGATCAAGTCTTTCACTCCCTCACTCTTCCCTCTCTTACTCTCACTCGACCGACTCTCTCCCTCTACCTTGCCATGATCAGCCTAGCCGGCCACCACCACCGCCATGCCATCTAGCCATCGGCTGCCGCTCACCGCCGCTGCCACTCGCCTCTTGCACCACCTACCGTGACACTCTCTCCTTTCCTCTCTTTCTTGCTCACTTGGCCATAACCACGACCAACCGAGATCACCAGCACCACCCCCAACCACCTGAGCCACCGTTCGATGTCCACCCTTGCTACTTGTTTGCCGGAATAGTCGCTGCCGTGCCAAGACTCTTGCTGCCCCCTTGCTTGATAAGCTTGCTTAGGCTTCCTTGTAAGTGCTCCCTAAACCTTGGTTAGGATAATGAGTTACTAATGACGTGTGTAGGGGCTGATTAAGGGCTGTTTAGAGGTGGTTTAGTGGTTGGATGAGTTTGGTTGCTCCTTGGTTCTTACTTGGTTGATTCTCGGCTTGGTTGCTGCTGTGACTTTGTGTTTTGTTATTTTTGTGAAGACTTGTCTGAACGAACTGATTTCTGTTTGACTTTGAGTGACAAAAAGAGGTGTTTGCAGTCAGAACTAGGTTTTGTGTTCTCATTAAAAATATTTATCAAGATGTTTTCTATGACATATCCAAAATTCATAATTTTTGGAGTTGAATTACTATTTATTTCGAAAGGATTTCGGTTGTTGTGTAGTCGCCCAGAATAGCCCCGATTCTGTACAAGTTTGGTTTTCTCTCTCTTGGGGACTATTCGGTGTTATTTTTGCATATGAGAGGCGCGACTTTTTGTTAGATGAGTACGGATTTAGTGGCATTTGACTAATCGAAAAGATGAGAATTGGTTTAAGTGCTTGAATGCTCGTGTGATCATGTAAGGCCCTCATGTGTCTTACGCGGGGATTTAACCTATCTTGATGAGTTTTTCGCGAGACGATGCCCGATTTTTCAGATGTCCGGCGAGGGTCTGGATGCCAATCGTGGTGGAGGCCGGATTGATGGTCCTCATGGAATGCTATCTTAATGCATTTAACGCGGGCTGTTGCCGTTGTCGATATAGTGGGACGATGCCTGGTTACGCCGGAAGATCGATAACCTGATGCATTTTACGCGGGGTCGAGGGAGCCCAAGGGGCCGTTAATAATCTGGACTTAGTGAGTGTGATATGCATTATGGAATGCCATGTTTGAGACTAATGTTGGGCATGTCCAGATTATTAAGTGTTTTATGTATGTTCATGCCTCGATTTGGGTTGCTATGCTCGATGAGCGTTTGCCATGTTGTGGCGGTTCTCTAACGTGCAGAGCTTGTGTATGTGCCCAGGGCGAGGTAAGGGCGCTTGTGATTAATGTGGCATGTTGATTGATAGAATTGCATGTTTAGAACTGTCCGGAAGTACACGTTAGCCTAAGAGAGGCTTAGATAGTTACTTATTGAGATTTATTCTCATTATTGTATCCCAAACATTTCAGACCCCCAACCATGAACTTGAGTGGCCCACTGCAACGTTTTGGGGTACCGATGCATATGAAGCATATGTTAACGAAATACCTCGTGGGAGAAGATAGGATTTACATTTGGCATGCTAGCATTGTTTGGGTAGATGAGGGTGAGATCTTTTGGAAACCATATACCTTTTTGGCTTGGTTCTACCAAGATGCAAGCGAGTTGTTTGGTCCACTCCGAGGATTTGATGTTTCCCCTGATGATGGAGCAGGAGAATGGGACCTCATGGAGATCCTTCCACCAGACGAAGTTGTTACTAGTCTGGACACCGGTCCTAAAGAATTTGGATCCCGAGTCGAAGCCTATGAGTTTGACCTCGAGTCAGAGCCTGTTGAATCCAAACTCGAGCCGTCCGACGACATGGCCGATTTGGGATTGCCTGAGTGTTTCGAGTCCGATCCGAGGACGCCACTTTTGAGAAACCCTCTTTTGATTATAGGTATTAGGCTAACCAACCACCTGACCTTTTTTGTTGCACGTGGTCCATAGTTAGTTGCCTCATAGAAGGCTTCCAAGTGTATATATTGTTACTGACGTTATGTTTATAAAAGTATTTCATTGATGTGTATCAAATTTCTCTCTACTATCCCGTTTAATTGTATGTTGTATGGCAAGTTCGAGTTTGCTTCCGCTTGCGTTATCGTTGTGATTCGATTGGGTCAGCGACAAGTCCTGGGATGTCACTTACTTAACGACCTAGGCGGGATGTTGCGTGCTCGTGGGGATTGGGGCGTGGCACATGTCATATAGTTTGCATGTTAGGAAATCACATGTCATATAAATTAGTTTTAATTTTAAGATAAAAGAAAACCCCCCAAAAAATATTAGATTGCTTTGGTGTGTTTGTTGGCTTTACTTCCTTGCAATGTAGGCTGCACATGGCAACTTATCAAATAGTGTTTGATTATATTTTTTTGATCTCAGAATCAGTTTGGGAATAGAAATCCGTTTGTTTAATTTTTTGATTTTGGGCACAAATTCTTGCAAATTTATGCTCAGAATCAGTTTTGGAGTAGAATCAAGAATAAAAAAAAAAAGTAACTTCTTGATTCTGAGAACAAAAATGAGAATCAGTTTTTTTTCTTCTTTTTCTTGATTTTTAACATAGCTTCTAATGTCCGGCGCGAGGCCACCCTTATCGTATCTAGCGAGATTAAAATATTTTAATAAAAAAATATTATAAATAAAAAAATTTTACCGGCCATGGCCAGCAACCAGGCCATGGCGAAAAAAATAAAAAAATATTATTAATACAAAAATTTTACCGACCATGGAGAAAAAAAATATTAATAAAAAAAATTTTATCGGCCATGGCCAGCGACCAGGCCATGGCGAAAAAAATAAAAAAATATATTTTCAATAAAAATATTTTTATTAAAATTTTATTAATAAAAAAAATTTTACCAGCCATGACCAGCGACCAGGCCATGGCGAAAAAAATAAAAAAATAATTTTAATAAAAATATTTTTATTAAAATATTATTAATAAAAAAATGTTTTACTGGCCATGGCCAGTGACTCGGCCATGGCAAAAAAAATAAAAAAATAATTTCAATAAAAATATTTTTTATTAAAATATTATTAATAAAAAAATATTTTTTATTAAAATATTATTAATAAAAAAATATTTTACCGGCCATGGCCAGCGACTAGGCCATGGTGAAAAAAAGAAAAAAAATTTTTAGTAAAATATTTTTAAAAAAAATTATTAACAAAAAAATTATTTATAAGAAAATTTTTTACCGACCATGGCCAAAAAAATAAAAAAATTATTTTTAATACAAGTATTATTAATTAAAAAATATTTTACAGGCATGGCCAAGAAGGAGGAGAAGAAAAAAAGAAAAGAAAGAAATATTAAAATATTTAAAATGTTATTAAAATATTATTAATAAAAAGAAATTTGATGCCGTTTGTGATGCCCCGACCTCGGGGTCATTAACGTGACGTCCCGTTCATTATTATCATTCTTTAAACACAAGCGGAAGCATATCTCGGGACAATCACATTGAAAACAAACAGCGGGATTCAGACAAATAGCATCATGAGCAAATCTTGTATTTATAGGACACGCAAACATATTTTACAAGCCAACTTATTCCTTTTAGCCATTTACACAACAATAACAAGTGGCTTGGGTGTCCTAAGTCCCGCTACTTCGGATTTACCGCTCCTAACTTTCCCCGAACTCGAACATGGCTCAAACTCCTCCTGTCGCTGCCGTCCATTCGACCATCCTATGGAGCTGAGGGAGGGGGAAAAACGGGGGATGAGTCGGGGAGACTCAGCAAGTGAAAACACTAATATCAAGCAAGGATTTATCAATCGCCGTTAACATAAGTCGGCTCTTACCGCACCCACATCGATGGCGGATCAATAGCAAAGTTCATACAAGAGAACATCACGCACGGCTATAACATGTGCACTTTACCGGCCTACTCTCGATTACCAACCAAGGCTCGGTTTTATCTCATGTACACTTTACCAATCAAGGCTTGGTTCTATCTCAAAATAACATCAAACATGAAATACTATCAAACCAAGGAAATGAACCAACTACGACCAACCAAACGACCGAGAAACGGTCCAAGCAAACCACGTCACAACACATCTCAACATCCTTCCCGATATTAAGGAAGTCACTTACACATCAATTAAAACAAGAACTAGAGAAAACGAAGCGTGTGAAGGACACGCGAGTCTCGCCGATTCTCGGGCGATTCACGAACACTCGGGCCTTGGACGTGGCTTTCTCACTCGATTTTCTCTCTCTCTCTCTCACGGTTCTCTCTCTTTTTTCTCTCTTGGCTTCTCTTTCTCTCTCTATTTCTCTCTCCCTTTGGCCAAATGATCTTGTTTCTATTTATAGGGAGGCAAAACTTAGGGCCAAAGCTTGGATGAGGTAAGCGCACGTGTCATCGGGGAGCATGAGGTAAGCGCACGTGTCATGTGGGGGTGTGAGGTAAGCGCACGTGTCATCGGAGGGGCCCTAAAGTCTTCGTTCATTAATGCATGACTTTATGAAGGGCCACCAAAGTCCAAGCAATTAATACAAGTCATGATGGTAGGGCATCAAAGTCCAACTTTAATAAATAAGGGTCATAATGAAGCTTGGAGGATAAGCTTTGACTTGGTCAAGGCCTTATCCTCTAGATTCTTCCATCAATTTCCCAATCGCGGACTCCCTAGAACCTTTTGATTTTACTGAATTCTCACGCAAATGACTCGGGCTAATCGGGTCACACGAAATATATCATTTGGCACAAAAATCATAACCCGTGCCATACTTAATCACAAGATTTTCTGAAGGTTTTCCGCGATAAACACGCATAATAATTCCATCCAACCCGAGGTTTGGCATGGAAAATCCTCTAAATATGCCTCAAATATCACCAAAAGATATCAAGTCGAGATTCCAACGTTTTTCATATAACAATTGATAAATCTTTGAAATCTGACAAAACCGAATAGCTTTGCACTGTTTACAAAATCGGACTTGAAATTATAGTAAACGGACTCCGAAAATTCTCAAATTCGGATATGTCATAAACAAGGCCTTAACAAACATTTCTCATGAAGAGCACAAATTCGGAATCTTTCTGTAAACACCATTTTTAGTAGCTCAAAAACAGACTAAAAACAGTTCACTGGAACAGCATCTTTGCTTCTCAAAGTAAGCTTTGTTCAGAATCCAAATCATCTTAAAAAATTCCCAAATTTATACACGTTATAGAAAAGGAAGTTCTCAACAACTTTCATGAAGGAAACTTTTCCAAAATCAGCCCAGAAAAGCTTGTAGAAAATAAATACGGTGTAAACATCACCGAAATACCCATTCTGGGCAGTTTCACACAGTCCGAAAATCAAGCCATCGTACCACTCATATCAATTCCAAAAATTCTGAAATTAAAGTATGTAAAATTTCATGACGTTTGGAACAACTTTCAAGAAGAAAGTGTTTGGAAATTCGAACCGCAAAATTTCTCCAAAAATAACAAAATGAAGGGGTACAAAGGATCCGAAACTCGGTTTTCCAAAACAAGAGAAAACAATTTAGTTCCGATTGGAAAACCACTGAACTGAAACCATAGCCATTTCCTCGGGACTGAAATTGAGGATATTACAATTTACCTGCGGCTTCTCAGGCCCAAAAATCGGGATGTGACAATTCTCCCCCTCTAATAAAATTTCGTCCTCGAAATTTAAACGCGTACCTGGTTCCTCGAATAAATGCAGGTATCAAATTTTCCTCAATTCCTCACTCTCCCAGGTGGCTTCTTTTATGCCTTGGTAACACTATAGGATCTTACCTAAGGGAACGGCCTTACCTCTCAACACTTGCTCCTTACAATCCACGATCCGCACCTGCTCCTCAGTATAGGACACTCTACTGTCCACTTCAACCTCGTCGAAAAATTCAGCACGTATGCCGGATCGGGGTCACACTTTCACAATATCAGTACAACATGTACTTGAGCAAGTTTAGATGGCTACGCTAATCGATAGGCCAAGTTCCTTATTCTTCCTAGAATTTCAAAAGATCCTACGTACCTGGGACTTATCTTACCTTAGCACCTTTACAGCATCCACTGTCATGTGGACTAGCACTGGACCAGCGACCTTTTTTTTCCCGACCTCGATCCAACATACTAGAGTGCAGCAAGCTTGACCACGCTTCCGCTGCGCTACTCTGATAAAACCTTCCTCAAACATAGTTTACTTACTTATAACAATCACGAAGATTATACTTGTCATTTCAAGCAACAGTTCCCATCTTACTTTCAATTCAACATCTAGTTCGGTTTATTCCTTTTCTTACCCGCCATCCTAGAAGCCTGCCAGGAGTCGCACCTTGTTCAGGTCTTCAACCCCGGCGACACTCTTGCTAGAAGCCGCACCTTGATCAAGCTTCTTGCTCCAGCGTCCACTTCCTAGCCAAGAGCCACTCCTTGCTCAGGTTCTCCCCTGGCGATCACTCCCCGCCCTCATCGGATCGGGTTATGTCAAAATTCAATAGCCTTCTCTTGGCTCAACACCGAACTGCAACTTACTAGAGGGGAACCTGCTTGGACTTTTCTTTCGAGGTCGTGGCATCATGCTGGGACTTTCCTTTTTCCTCAGCGGTCGCAGCCTGGTCCTAAGCACTTATTTTGCTATCAATAGTCTAACAAGACTTTCTACAACACAAGAATAGGTCAGTGATCACAAATAAACAGGAGCACTTAACCTATTCAATCACAATCAATCATTCACATGCACAGGGGTGTTTCCTAGCTAACTACCCCAACTTCAGCGCACCTTATCACTCCAGGTCTTTATTCCCGCTTTGATTTCAGAATCGTTTTCCCAATTCGATGCACAATTCGGTCATTCCTACCATTAGCCATCCTAGAAGCCTGCCAGGAGCCGCTCAACGATCAGGCCCTTCACCCCGGCGCCACTTCTGCCCAGAGACCGCTCAATGATCAGGCCTCTTACCCCGGCGCCACCTCAGTCAGAAGCCGCTCAATGATCAGGTTGTATGGCCCCGGTGCCGCTCCCCACCCTCGTTGGACTGGCCAATTGCAAGCTGCCCCGAACGGCACCTACTGGAGGGAAAACCTGCTCTGATACCAAATTAAACTGTGACGCCCCGACCTCGGGCTCATTAACGTGACGTCCCGTTCATTATTATCATTCTTTAAATACAAGCGGAAAGCATATCTCGGGACAATCACATTGAAAACAAACAGCGGGATTCAGACAAATAGCATCATGAGCAAATTTTGTATTTATAGGACACACAAACATGTTTTACAAGCCAATTTATTCCTTTTAGCCATTTACACAACAATAACAAGTGGCTTGGGTGTCCTAAGCCCCGCTACTTCGGATTCACCGCTCCTAGCTTTCCCCGAACTCGAACATGGCTCAAACTCCTCCTGTTGCTGCCGTCCATTCGACCATCCTATGGACCTGAGGGGGGGAAAAACGGGGGATGAGTCGGGGAGACTCAGCAAGTGAAAACACTAATATCAAGCGAGGATATATCAATCGCCGTTAACATAAGTCGGCTCTTACCGAACCTATATCGATGGCGGATCAATAGCAAAGTTCATACAGGAGAACATCACGCACGGCTATAACATGTGCACTTTATCGGCCAACTCTCGATTACCAACCAAGGCTCGGTTTTATCTCATGTACACTTTACCAATCAAGGCTTGGTTCTATCTCAAAATAACATCAAACATGAAACACTATCAAACCAAGGAAGTGAACCAACTACGACCAACCAAACGACCGAGAAACGGTCCAAGCAAACCACGTCACAATGCATCTCAACATCATTTCCCGATATTAAGGAATTCACTTACACATCAATTAAAACAAGAACTAGAGAAAACGAAGCGTGTGAAGGACACGCGAGTCTCGCCGATTCTCGGGTGATTCACGAACACTCGGGCCTTGGACGTGGCTTTCTCACTCGATTTTCTCTCTCTCTCTCTCTCTCACGGTTCTCTCTCTTTTCTCTCTTGGCTTCTCTTTCTCTCTCTATTTCTCTCTCCCTTTGGCCGAATGGTCTTGTTTCTATTTATAGGGAGGCAAAACTTGGGGCCAAAGCTTGGATGAGGTAAGCGCACGTGTCATGTGGGGAGCATGAGGTAAGCGCACGTGTCATGTGGGGGTGTGAGGTAAGCGCACGTGTCATCGGAGGGGCCCTAAAGTCTTCGTTCATTAATGCATGACTTTATGAAGGGCCACCAAAGTCCAAGCAATTAATACAAGTCATGATGGTAGGGCATCAAAGTCCAACTTTAATAAATAAGGGTCATAATGAAGCTTGGAGGATAAGCTTTGACTTGGTCAAGGCCTTATCCTCTAGATTCTTCCATCAATTTCCCGACCGCGGACTCCCTAGAACCTTTTGATTTTACTGAATTCTCATGCAAATGACTCGGGATAATCGGGTCACACAAAATATATCATTTGGCACAAAAATCACAACCCGTGCCATACTTAATCACAAGATTTTCTGAAGGTTTTCCGCGATAAACACGCATAATAATTCCATCCAACCCGAGGTTTGGCATGGAGAATCCTCTAAATATGCCTCAAATATCATCAAAAGACATCAAGTTGTGATTCCAACATTTTTCATATAACAATTGATAAATTCTTGAAATCTGACAAAACCGAACAGCTTTGCACTGTTCACAAAATCGGACTTGAAATCATAGTAAACGGACTCTGAAAATTTTCAAATTCGGATATGTCATAAACAAGGCCTTAACAAACATTTCTCGTGAAGAGCACAAATTCGGAATCTTTCTGTAAACACCATTTTTAGTAGCTCAAAGACAGACTAAAAACAGTTCACTGGAACAGCATCTTTGCTTCTCAAAGTAAGCTCTGTCCAGAATCCAAATCATCTTGGAAAATTCCCAAATTTATACACGTTATAGAAAAGGAAGTTCTCAACAACTTTCATGCAGGAAACTTTTCCAAAATCAGCCCAGAAAAGCTTGTAGAAAATAAAGACGGTGTAAACATCACCGAAATACCCATTCTGGGCAGTTTCACACGGTCCGAAAATCAGGCCATCGTACCACGCATATCAACTCCAAAAATTTTGAAATTAAAGTACATAAAACTTCACGACGTTTGGAGAAACTTTTAAGAAGAAAATGTTTATAAATTTGGACCACAAAAGTATCCCCAAAAATAATAAAACGGAGGGGTACAAAGGATCCAAAACTGGGTTTTCCAAAACAAGAGAAAACAATTTAGTTCCGATTGAAAAACCACTGAACTAAAACCATAGCCATATCTCCGGGACTGAAATTGAGGATATTACAATTTACCTCCGGCTTCCCAGGCTCATAAACTAGAGAAAACTTCATTAACGTGACATCCCGTTCATTATTATCATTCTTTAAACACAAGCGGAAGCATATCTCGGGACAATCACATTGAAAACAAACAGCGGGATTCAAACAAATAGCATCATGAGCAAATCTTATATTTCTAGGACACGTAAACATATTTTACAAGCCAACTTATTCCTTTTAGCCATTTACACAACAATAACAAGTGGCTTGGGTGTCCTAAGCCCCGCTACTTCGGATTCACCGCTCCTAGCTTTCCCCGAACTCGAACATGGCTCAAACTCCTCCTGTCGCTGCCGTCCATTCGACCATCCTATGGACCTGAGGGAGGAGGAAAAATGGGGGATGAGTCGGGGAGACTCAGCAAGTGAAAACACTAATATCAAGCGAGGATATATCAATCGCCGTTAACATAAGTCGGCTCTTACCGCACCCACATCGATGGCGGATCAATAGCAAAGTTCATACAAGAGAACATCACGCACTTCTATAACATGTGCACTTTACCGGCCAACTCTCGATTACCAACCAAGACTCGGTTCTATCTCATGTACACTTTACCAATCAAGGCTTGGTTCTATCTCAAAATAACATCAAACATGAAACACTATCAAACCAAGGAAATGAACCAACTATGACCAACCAAACGACCGAGAAACGGTCCAAGCAAACCACGTCACAACGCATCTCAACATCCTTTCCCGATATTAAGGAATTCACTTACACATCAACGAAACCATAACTAGAGAGTAGAAAATGGACGGGAAAGACGACGGCCTCGGGAAGCCTCAAATATGCCTCAACATACTCTAAATATCATTCTTGTCATTAACGTGATGCCCCGACCTCGGGGTCATTAACGTGACGTCCCGTTCATTATTATCATTCTTTAAACACAAGCAGAAGCATATCTCGGGACAATCACATTGAAAACAAACAGCGGGATTAAAACAAATAGCATCATGAGCAAACCCTGTATTTATAGGACACGCAAACATGTTTTACAAGCCAACTTAGCCGATTTTTGGGCCTGGAAAGCCGCAGGTAAATTGTAATATCCTCAATTTCAGTCCCGGGGAAATGGCTATGGTTTCAGTTCAGTGGTTTTCCAATCGGAACTAAATTGTTTTCTCTTGTTTTGGAAAACCGAGTTTCGGATCCTTTGTACCCCTTCATTTGTTATTTTTGGGGAAATTTTGTGGTCCGAATTTCCAAATACTTTCTTCTTGAAAGTTGTTCCAAACGTCATGAAGTTTTACATACTTTAATTTCAGAATTTTTGGAGTTGATATGAGTGGTACGATGGCTTGATTTTCGGACCGAGTGAAACTGCCCAGAATGGGTATTTCGGTGATGTTTACACCGTCTTTATTTTCTACAAGCTTTTCTGGGCTCATTTTGAAAAAGTTTCCTTCACAAAATTTGTTGAGAACTTCCTTTTCTATAATGTGTATAAATTTGGGAATTTTCCAAGATGATTTGGATTCTGGACAGAGCTTACTTTGAGAAGCAAAGATGCTGTTCCAGTGAACTGTTTTTAGTCTGTCTTTGAGCTACTAAAAATGGTGTTTACAGAAAGATTCCGAATTTGTGCTCTTCATGAGAAATGTTTCTTAAGGCCTTGTGTATGACATATCCGAATTTGAGAATTTTCGGAGTCCGTTTACTATATTTTCAAGTCCGATTTTGTGAACAGTGCAAAACTGTTCGGTTTTGTCAGATTTCAAGGATTTATCAATTGTTATATGAAAAACGTTGGAATCTCGACTTGATGTCTTTTGGTGATATTTGAGGCATATTTAGAGGATTTTCCATGCCAAAACTCGAGTTGGATGGAATTATTATGCGTGTTTATCACGGAAAACCTTCAGAAAATCTTGTGATTAAGTATGGCACGAATTGTGATTTTTGTGCCAAATGATATATTTCGTGTGACCCGATTGGCCCAAGTCATTTGTGTGAGAATTCAGTAAAATCATAAGGTTCTAGAGAGTCCGCGGTCGGGAAATTGATGGAAGAATCTAGAGGATAAGGCCTTGACCAAGTCAAAGCTTATCCTCCAAGCTTCATTATGACCCTTATTTATTAAAGTTGGACTTTGATGCCCTACCATCATGACTTGTATTAATTGCTTGGACATTGGTGGCCCTTCATAATGTCATGCATTAATGAACGAAGACTTTAGGGCCCCTCCGATGACACGTGCGCTTACCTCACACCCCCACATGACACGTGCGCTTACCTCATGCTCCCCGATGACACGTGCGCTTACCTCATCCAAGCTTTGGCCCCAAGTTTTGCCTCCCTATAAATAGAAACAAGACCATTCGGCCAAAGGGAGAGAGAAATAGAGAGAGAAAGAAAGCCGAGGGAGAGAAAAGAAAAGGGCAACCGCCGTGAGTTGATGAGATCCCGAGGCCGTCGTCTTTCTCGTCCATTTTCTACTCTCTAGTTCTGGTTTCGTTGATGTGTAAGTGAATTCCTTAATATCGGGAAAGGATGTTGAGATGCGTTGTGACGTGGTTTGCTTGGACCGTTTCTCGGTCGTTTGGTTGGTCGTAGTTGGTTCATTTCCTTGGTTTGATAGTGTTTGATGTTTGATGTTATTTTGAGATAGAACCAAGCCTTGATTGGTAAAGTGTACATGAGATAGAACCGAGCCTTGGTTGGTAATCGAGAGTTGGCCGGTAAAGTGCACATGTTATAGCTGTGCGTGATGTTCTCTTGTATGAACTTTGCTATTGATCCGCCATCGATGTGGGTGCGGTAAGAGCCGACTTATGTTAACGGCGATTGATATATCCTCGCTTGATATTAGTGTTTTCACTTGCTGAGTCTCCCCGACTCATCCCCCGTTTTTCCCCCTCCCTCCGGTCCATAGGATGGTCGAATGGACGGCAGCGACAGGAGGAGTTTGAGCCATGTTCTAGTTCGGGGAAAGCTAGGAGCTGTGAATCCGAAGTAGCGAGGCTTAGGACACCCAAGCCACTTGTTATTGTTGTGTAAATGGCTAAAAGGAATAAGTTGGCTTGTAAAATATGTTTGTGTGTCCTATAAATACAAGATTTGCTCATGATGCTATTTGTCTGAATCCCGCATTTTGTTTTCAATGTGATTGTCCCGAGATATGCTTCCCCTTGTGTTTAAAGAATGATAATAATGAACGGGACGTCACGTTAATGACCTCGAGGTCGGGTTATTAACGTGACGTCCCGTTCATTATTATCATTATTTAAACACAAGCGGAAGCATATCTCGGGACAATCACATTGAAAACAAACAGCGGGATTCAAACAACTAGCATCATGAGCAAATCTTGTATTTATAGGACACGCAAACATGTTTTACAAGCCAACTTATTCCTTTTAGCCATTTACACAACAATAACAAGTGGCTTGGGTGTCCTAAGCCCCGCTACTTCGGATTCACCGCTCCTAGCTTTCCCCGAACTCGAACATGGCTCAAACTCCTCCTGTCGCTGCCGTCCATTCGACCATCCTATGGACCTGAGGGTGGGAAAAACGGGGGATGAGTCGGGGAGACTCAGCAAGTGAAAACACTAATATCAAGCGAGGATATATCAATCGCCGTTAACATAAGTCGGCTCTTACCGCACCCACATCGATGGCGGATCAATAGCAAAGTTCATACAAGAGAACATCACGCACAGCTATAACATGTGCACTTTACTGGCCAACTCTCGATTATCAACCAAGGCTCGGTTCTATCTCATGTACACTTTGCCAATCAAGGCTTGGTTCTATCTCAAAATAACATCAAACATCAAACACTATCAAACCAAGGAAATGAACCAACTACGACCAACCAAACGACCGAGAAACGGTTCAAGCAAACCACGTCACAACGCATCTTAACATCATTTCCCGATATTAAGGAATTCACTTACACATCAACGAAACCAGAACTAGAGAGTAGAAAATGCACGGGAAAGACGACGGCCTCGGGATCTCGTCAACTCACGGCGGTTGCCCTTTTCTTTTCTCTCCCTTGGCTTTCTTTCTCTCTCTATTTCTCTCTCCCTTTGGCCAAATGGTCTTGTTTCTATTTATAGGGAGGCAAAACTTGGGGCCAAAGCTTGGATGAGGTAAGCGCACGTGTCATCGGGGAGCATGAGGTAAGCGCACGTGTCATGTGGGGGTGTGAGGTAAGCGCACGTGTCATCGGAGGGGCCCTAAAGTCTTCGTTCATTAATGCATGACATTATGAAGGGCCACCAAAGTCCAAGCAATTAATACAAGTCATGATGGTAGGGCATCAAAGTACAACTTTAATAAATAAGGGTCATAATGAAGCTTGGAGGATAAGTTTTGACTTGGTCAAGGCCTTATCCTCTAGATTCTTCCATCAATTTCCCGACCGCGGACTCCCTAGAACCTTCTGATTTTACTGAATTCTCACGCAAATGACTCGGGCCAATCGGGTCACACGAAATATATCATTTGGCACAAAAATCACAACCCGTGCCATACTTAATCACAAGATTTTCTGAAGGTTTTCTGCGATAAACACGCATAATAATTCCATCCAACTCGAGTTTTGGCATGCGAATTCCTCTAAATATGCCTCAAATATCACCAAAAGACATCAAGTCGAGATTCCAACGTTTTTCATATTTCAATTGATAAATCCTTGAAATCTGACAAAACCGAATAGCTTTGCACTGTTCACAAAATTGGACTTGAAAATATAATAAACGGACTCCGAAAATTCTCAAATTCGGATATGTCATAAACAAGGCCTTAAGAAACATTTCTCGTGAAGAGCACAAATTCGGAATCTTTCTGTAAACACCATTTTTAGTAGCTCAAAGACAGACTAAAAATAGTTCACTGAAACAGCATCTTTGCTTCTCAAATTAAGCTCTGTCCAGAATCCAAATCATCTTGGAAAATTCCCAAATTTATACAAGTTATAGAAAGGAAGTTCTCAACAACTTTCATGAAGGAAACTTTTCCAAAATCAGCCCAGAAAAGCTTGTAGAAAATAAAGACGGTGTAAACATCACCAAAATACCCATTCTGGGCAGTTTCACACGGTCCGAAAATCAAGCCATCGTACCACTCATATCAACTCCACAAATTCTGAAATTAAAGTATGTAAAACTTCATGATGTTTGGAACAACTTTCAAGAAGAAAGTGTTCGGAAATTCGGACCACAAAATTCTCCCCAAAAATAACAAAATGAAGGGGTATGAAGGATCCGAAACTCGGTTTTCCAAAACAAGAGAAAATAATTTAGTTCCGATTGGAAAACCACTGAACTGAAACCATAGCCAGTTCCCCGGGACTGAAATTGAGGATATTATAATTTACCTGCGGCTTCCCATGCCTCAAATATGCCAACTCTCGGTTATCAACTAAGGCTCGGTTCTATTTCAAAACAATATCAAACATGAAACACTATCAAACCAAGGAAATGAACCAATTACGACCAACCAAACGACCGAGAAACGGTCCAAGCAAACCACGTCACAACGCATCTCAACATCCTTTCCCGATATTAAGGAATTCACTTACACATCAATTAAAACAAGAACTAGAGAAAACGAAGCGTGTGAAGGACACGCGAGCCTCGCCGATTCTCGGGCGATTCACGAACACTTGGGCCTTGGACGTGGCTTTCTCACTCAATTTTCTCTCTCTCTCACGGTTCTCTCTCTCTTTTCTCTCTTGGCTTCTTTTTCTCTCTCTATTTCTCTCTCCCTTTGGCCGAATGGTCTTGTTTCTATTTATAGGGAGGCAAAACTTGGGGCCAAAGCTTGGATGAGGTAAGCGCACGTGTCATCGGGGAGCATGAGGTAAGCGCACGTGTCATGTGGGGGTGTGAGGTAAGCGCACGTGTCATCGGAGGGGCCCTAAAGTCTTCGTTCATTAATGCATGACATTATGAAGGGCCACCAAAGTCCAAGCAATTAATACAAGTCATGATGGTAGGGCATCAAAGTCCAACTTTAATAAATAAGGGTCATAATGAAGCTTGGAGGATAAGCTTTGACTTGGTCAAGGTCTTATCCTCTAGATTCTTCCATCAATTTCCCGACCGCGGACTCCCTAGAACCTTCTGATTTTACTGAATTCTCACGCAAATGACTCGGGCTAATCGGGTCACACGAAATATATCATTTGGCACAAAAATCACAACCCCGTGCCATACTTAATCACAAGATTTTCTGAAGGTTTTCCGCGATAAACACGCATAATAATTCCATCCAACCCGAGGTTTGGCATGGGAAATCCTCTAAATATGCCTCAAATATCACCAAAAGACATCAAGTCGAGATTCCAACGTTTTTCATATAACAATTGATAAATCCTTTAAATCTGACAAAACCGAATAGCTTTGCACTGTTCACAAAATCGGACTTGAAATCATAGTAAACGGATTCTGAAAATTCTCAAATTCGGATATGTCATAAACAAGGCCTTAACAAACATTTCTCGTGAAGAGCACAAATTCGGAATCTTTCTGTAAACACCATTTTTAGTAGCTCAAAGACAGACTAAAAACAGTTCACTGGAACAGCATCTTTGCTTCTCAAAGTAAGCTCTGTCCAGAGTCCAAATCATCTTGAAAAATTCCCAAATTTATCCACGTTATAGAAAAGGAAGTTTCAACAACTTTCGTGAAGGAAACTTTTCCAAAATCAACCCAAAAAAGCTTGTAGAAAATAAAGACGGTGTAAACATCACCGAAATACCCATTCTGGGCAGTTTCACACAGTCCGAAAATCAAGCCATCGTATCACTCATATCAACTCCAAAAATTCTGAAATTAAAGTATGTAAAACTTCATGACATTTGGAACAATTTTCAAGAAGAAAGTGTTTGGAAATTCGGACCACAAAATTCTCCCCAAAAATAACAAAATGAAGGGGTACAAGGGGTCCGAAACTCGGTTTTCCAAAACAAGAGAAAACAATTTAGTTCCGATTGGAAAACCACAGAACTGAAACCGTAGCCATTTCCCTGAGACTGAAATTGAGGATATTACAATTTACCTGCGGCTTCCCAAGCCCAAAAATCGGGATGTGACACCGTTACCAAACGCATTTATGTTCTTTTATTATTTCAGGAATAGAAATTTTGAACCATTACCAAATGCCTTCAAATGCTCAGATTTAGTTCCTGGACACAGAATAAAAAAGAATCATTTCTGATCAAAATCTGTTTCCGGGCACAGAATGGTTGCTATGCGCAGCCTTAATTGCTTGCTTTGTTAATTGGTTGTTATTTTTAATGGTCGCACACCCACATGATCACTCCCTGCATGTTAGTAATCTAGCTTAAAATCAACCTAAGCTGCTTGCATAAATGTTTTCAAGAAAATGAAATGGTATCGAAAGGGCGTTAGAGTAATCTAGCGTAATCGAGTCCTCGAACTCATTTAATTTCTAGTTTGTAAAAGTAAAGTAATTCTTCCACACTTTATTTGGATTTCTAATCGATCCATAAAAAATAGATTAGTGGTGACTCTAGATAAAATTGATTTGCATGTTAAATAACTTGAACCCCAGTTACAAATTGGTATGGACTTGGAAGAGCCCTAGTTAGGTTTAGGCTTAGTAATCCATTAGTCAACCCTTAGGTGGTGCACCCCAAGGTAAGGTCGTGACAAGGCTTACATCAGACTCAAAGGACGAAGAAGACGAAATAGGTGGAGGTACATTAAGGACGTCTACTATATACATGTTGGACTAGTAGAGGAACTGGTGAACAATTCGAAGTAGATTTCACAATAACATATGTAAAGGAATCATCACCCATTGTAGGTGGCTCTATTGGTTCATCATAATAAACAGTAAACTCAAAGAAGGAAACATTTGTAGTGGTAAAATACTTATGCAAAGAAGGACAGTAACAACTCTAACTCTTTTGTGTACGAGAATACCCTACAAAAATGCATTTAAGGTTCTAGTTCGGAAATCCTTGGAGGATGGTCACGAATATAGCAGACACAACTAAATATGCGAGGTGGTAAATGAAACAAGGATTCAGAAGGAAAAAGAAGAGAATATCGAGTTGCATCCTTAAGAGCAGAGGATGGCATACAGTTGATAAGATAACATGCATTCATAATAGTATCAGCCCAAATGGATTTGTCTATGTTCATTTCAAACATCAATGATTGAGAATCTTCTAACAAGCGGCAGTTCTTCCTTTTGGCAGCACCATTTTGTTGTGATGTATTCGAACAGGAAGAATGATGAAAGATGCCCCGTTAGGTCATGAATTCAAAAAAAAAGATTAGAAAAATATTCTTTGGCATTATCACTTCGAATAATATGAACAAGAACTGAAAATTGATTACATTGTTTGTTAACAATTGCACAAAACATAGAAAATAACTGAGAATGACTTTTCATTAGATATAACTTAGTGGCTCTTGAATAATCATCTACAAAGGTAACGATGTACTTGAAACCCAATTTAGAAAAAGCAGGATACGAACCCCATACGTTAGAATGAACTAACACAAATGGCTGTGAAGCCTGTTTATTGATTCTTGGACGATAACTAATACGATGCAATTTGCCAAACTGACACGACTCACACTCAAGACTAGATAAAGAATGAAATTGGGGATCTAACTTTTTTAAACTTTCCAAGGAGGGAAGGCCCAAATGACAATGGATCCAAAGTGGGAAAGCCGCAGAACAAGCAACATTGGTAGTATCATCAAACAAGTGTGGCCCCCCTGACACATGTCCTTTATCATTCATCTTCCTCATCTTCAAGTCCTAAAAAAATAGGAATCGAGATAGAAAGTTACAGCATAATTATATGTTTTGGTAAGATGACTGATAGACATAAGGTTAAAAGGAAAGCTTGGGAGATACACGACTGAAGATAAAGATATGGAGGATGTCAGGGACTGTGCCTATCCACTTTACTGTGAATAGAGAACCATCGGCTAATTTAACATTGGACATGGACTCGTGAAAGTAAAATAAAGATACCTGAAACTCCAGTCATATGATCGGTGGCACTTGAAACAATGACCCAGGGGCGAGAAGCAGAAGAAAGACACACTGTTGTATTACCTGTATGGACAAAAGCAGTTGCAGAGGAGGACTGTGAAACTAGCTAGGAAATTTGGAATTGATTGTACCTAGCAAATTCCTCATCCGTCCTTTTTTATCACCTTTCCTCCTTCAGAGGACTGCAAAGAGATACTAGACTCCACTGGATTGGCTACATTAGCCGCAGCCTATTAAGGGCGGCTTCCATGAAGCTTATAATAGAATCTCTGAATGTGTCTAGGTAAATCATAGTAATGATAAGTCCGGACAAATCCGGTATCACCCCCTGTCACTAGAAGTGTTACTAAATGAGGGGGGTTGGCCTCTACCAAAACCAAAACCATGACCACGACCATAACCACCACTTTGGCCACCACTATGACCTCGACCACCACCGCGATTTCCTCGGGTTGCCATGGCTGAGCTATCACCTATAGAGAATGTATCCTTAGATGGTTCACGTGAGACCTTAAAGACATGAGCAAATGTCTCAATGAAAGAAGTCAAATAGTATTTGGGAATAGACTGCATCATATTCTAGTCCTAGTCCTCCAAAAAACCAATAACAGCCGATTGCTCTTATTGCTCCTGCATCTTCCTAACATCAGCGGTAATGGATAGTAGAGAGTTAAGCTCCTCATACATTCATTTAAAATCAATAAAATATTAGGTAAGTGGCCAACCCTTTCTAGCAGCCCTATAAAATTCTTGGGATGCTTCATAAATCCTTGAAAGATTATTTTTTCTAGAACAAAGAACATTCAAGTACTACCGTAACTCCTTCACTTCATCTTTTAGCAAAAAAAAACTCCTTCACTGTATCAACATGTGTAACCAAATCCGCAACTTGGGATTCCATGGAGTTCAACATTTGATCAAGAATTCTGGCATCCACAGTTTCCTAATTTGTATTAGAGGTAGATCTGTCACTTGTTAGATGATTTTGTTGCTCTCTCCTAATCAATACTAACAACACAATTTTCCACCATTGCTGGAAATTGATGATATCTTCTAACTTCTTCATTGTCAAATGACTAGAGGATGTAGACACAACCTCAGCCACTAGACCTTTATTCTCCGCCATATCCCGATGTTCACCCATATAGCACAAGAATTTTCAACACAATAATCAGATTCAAATCCCACCAATCGGAATTCAATTCATCAAACTACCACGATTTGTTTCAAATCATCCAAATTTCCACGACACTTCAATCAAATTCATCAAAACATACACAGAAACTGTAGATTACGCCCAAACAGAAACCACCTCATCTAACATCAATTTCGGGGTGAACAGGGCCAGCAGCACCATCAAGCAGGCTGCGGTGATTTTTTTTTTTAGAACATAGAGAACAACAAACACACGAACGAACCCTAGAGGACCAAGGAGCTCATGTCAGCGATCATGGAGCTTAGATCAGCTTGTAGGGAGGGATGCGAGCTCGACCGGCGTCAGATCTTGGCCAGTTGACGTTGGGCTTATGATGAACGGAAACATGCGACACTAGACAACACTGGACTTGAGCCAACAATGCTCGCCGATGTCAGATCTGAACTCGACAAGGCTAAGCGACGGCAGATAGTTTAGCCAATTTGGCTTTCTACCTTGTTAAGGGGAAGCATTTTGCTCTAGGCCGTCTTGTGTTATTTGTGCATGTTGGAAACAGATTCCTAATCACATATTACGGAAACAAATTCCTAATCTCGTATTACGAAAACAAATTCCTAATCTCGTATTACGGAAACAAACAGTTCCAAAAACGAGACTTGAATAAACGAGAATCATGCTCAAGAAAATTATAAACGGTAATCGTATAGGTACATCACTCAATAGAATGTACTTTGTTTCCATAGATTATATGCCGTCAATGCAGACTTGAGAGTTCCTCGGATCACTCATCAGGGATGAAGAATGGAGAGCAAGAACACCATATTCTCATAGAAACTCAGAACATCTTTCTCAAAGCACAATCAATTCTAATCACAAACAACAATTTTAATACTATCCCTAAAAAGGAAACTCAATCAAAACAATCAAGGTCTAGTGAAGCCCTAAAGGCTTGTTCATTTTTAGGGGTTGTGCTTTTTTTAGGGGTTTTAGGGTTTTTCAAGGGTTAGGCCCCTTTTGGGGGTTAAGCACCCTTTTAGGTTTTTTTAGGGGTTAAGCCCCTTTTTTTAACCTCTAAACCAGTAAATTTTCAAAAGAACAACCTGTGCACAAGTGTTCTGAGCCATTCTGCAATTTTTTGAATTTTTTGATTTTTTTTAAATTTCTTTATATGACTTTCCTACTTCCAAAAGTCTAAAATTTTCATTTTTTAATTTTCTGAATTTTTTTCATTTTTTATTTTCTGAATTTTTCAATTTTTTAAATTTTTCTTAATTTTTTTATGTTTTTTACGCATTTTTTATAAATTTTCCTAATTTCTACAAATTTTCCGAGATTTCTAATTTTTTTTATGATTTTCTGAAATTTTTTATTTATTTATAGTTTTTTCTGAATTTTTCCTAATTTTTCTATTCTTTTATTTTTATTTATTTTTATATTTTTATTCCTCCTGAGAATAAACCAAACTGGTTCAGACCAGTTCAACTGTGTTGGATCGGCCTGACTAGTCTCCGGCCATTCCCCGGCGAGGACAGTGCCAAAACGGCACCATTTTTTGGCTTCTTTCTCTTAGGCATTTTCTCGATTGGGTGGTGTGCATCTAGCCTAACATCTATTCCTCTCACTGAGACTTTGCCCGCATCTCCAGCAACTTTCGCTGGTGCTTCGACCACCACCATTGGTCCTAAGGTACTACCCCAGCACCCTCTACCTATCAGCCACCACCGGACCATTGTTGGCCGCTAGTTGGCCGGCAGTTTCTAAGCTAAAAAACCTATGCCCAAAACTGTCCTAACAAGAACAATCCTACTAATACAACAAATCCTAACCTAACTATCCATTCTAATCAATAAAAAATGCATTTATACATCAAAAGGATCACATAGGACTAACTTGGATGGCCATTAATCGTACGAATATGCTCCGGCGAAGTTCAGATGCTCCGGCGAGGGTGTTTATGGAGGCCGACTCAGGGATTATGCAAAAACACGATCCAAAATGCATATAACAAGCAAAGCAATGATCAGAAACATGAACATGGAATCAATAATCACAAAACAAAAAGGAAATCACTAAATCAATCACGTATTGGCTCGGTCAATCACTTGAGCATTTCAACAAACAGTTGGGGTGCGAGTGGGAAGGAAGTTTACTTTCGTTGCCGGCAACTAAAATGCAAATTCTGAATCGCCAGGAGGCTTCAACTTGGTCCTCCTGCACCTGCTCCATCAACCTCTGGGCTTGGCTTCGTCGGGAAATTCCCCGATGTGAGGGTCGAGATCAAGTCTCAAACCTTCCCAACCAGGTTTCCGCCAGGTGAACGGAGGAGGAGATCGCCATAATGGCAGATTCGCTGGCGCCTTTCCCATTGGCACAGCGTAGGTCACTCGGCCTGGGGGACCTCAACTCTCTCCTGCTCTCAATTTCCCTCTCTCTCTCTCTCTCTGGAATTTCCATGAATAGCTTCTCTATCTAGAACCTTCTCTCCCGCCTTTTTGGTTCTTTTCCCCAGGCCATTACCGGCCTTTAACTACCTACCTGAGCCGTTTTAACGACTCACTGTCGATAGCTGGAGATCTCTAGTTGTCCAATTTTGTTTTTCACATACTTGATTATGGGATTTAAGTCAGTGAACAGGCGGGGCCAACTCAGTTTTTCCTCTCCTTTTGCGCAAGCCTAAGTCGGGCGAGGAAGAAGCTGACTTAGGTCGGGTCGGGTTGGATCCGACCGACCCTGCAAACCCGAGTGGGTCTAAAATTTCAAATTGAAACCAATTTTGATCTATTTTCACAATTTTGACCCCAAATTTCAATTCCTTGATACATTTTACTTTGAAATATGGGATTACTTCGAATTTTTATCTCAATTAAGCCGAAAAACCCCAAATTTGAATTCGGATCAAGTGGGTTTTTATTTAATTGAAGGTCTAAATCACCTAATGTTGCTGAAATACTGCCAAAATTGGATTCCCCCCAGTCAATTACCCTTAGGGAAGGTATAGACTTTGATAAAAAATTTCAAATTGAAAGAAATCTCCAATTTTGGTCCTAAAATCCCTAATTTTCAATTAATTTTGGGGGTTTTCAATTATTTTGTCAATTTGTGAAATTGGACTAACCAATATGAAATTCAAGGTCCTGGGATCAATTGTTGTTAAGACACTATAGCCTAAAAATGTCTAGAAATGACTTAATTGGATTTTTAGTTGAATTAGGATATGAAATTACCCAAACTTGAGGAAAACATATCCTTAATTGAAATTTTATAAAATTGAAGTTATAGAGATGAAATTGGAATTGAAATAAGACTAATGACTATTTTTGGGAAGTTTTTAGACTTCATTTGGTATTTTTCTTGATTTTCCTCTCGTTTTTAACCAAAAGAAATGAAGGAAAAATTAAATAAAAATCTAGGAAAATTATTATTTTTGTTTAGAAATAGGTTTCTAAGCATGGCCAAGGTTCCTAATTCTAATTTTATGATTTTTACGTAAAATTGAAAACTTGACAAAAAATTAGGTGTCAACATAACCCAATTTTGATAATTTACGTATATTGCATACTGAATTTGGGATTGATGAGTCATGATATCGGTTTATAAATGTGTTATAATATATCTCAAGTTTGAGTCCATTGAATGAACCCGACTATTTCCCAACCTTTACCCCACAAATCTGTGCAGTTCTTTTCATGAATAGCACAATCTTAGAGTTCTCTATACCCCATCCCCAACTCACTTTATAAATGGAAGCTCCATCTTAAACCCTAACCTACACCCTAGCCCTTTCTTTAATTTCAGTTCCCTCTCATCCTTGAAGCAACCGTGCCACTCCGTATGTAGTCTTTGCGCCGGAATGGATGGCAAGAAATGGAAGTTCAGAAGCTCGCCTTAGGCTGCTGTGTCGAAGGTTGGGCAATCTGTGGTCCGAAGTAGAGGCCCCTGAAAGAGATGTTGTGGTGTCAAAGGAAAAACTGGAAGAAAGTAGCCTTACTATTTTTGGGAAGTTATACTTAGATGTCAACATCAACTATCAGGCGTTCTACAATACAATGGTGAAAGCGTGGAAGATCGATTCGGTAATTTTTAATCAACCAGAATCAGGCATTTTATCTTTCACTTTTTGTAATGAGTCCGAAAAAAACAGAGTTCTAGAGAATGGCCCTTGGTCTTTTGCTAGTTATCTACTGGTTCTACAACCCTGGGAACCTAATAAACCGCCGCAATGCTATAAGTTTTCCTCATGTGAATTCTGGGTCCATGTTCATGGCCTCCCGGTGGAATGGTGTACAGAGGAAATGGTTTCCCATGTCTCTCAGATCTTGGGCAGAGTCCAAGAAGTACGGGTTGAAAGAAAAGGAGCAACTTTTCGTAGAGTGGGCAGAGCTCGGGTTAGTGTGAATTTGGATACCCCTTTATGCCCTTGCACCATGACAAATTTGGAAGGGGAGAAGGTGTGGCTTGATTTCAAATACGAGCATCTACCAAGATTTTGCTACTCTTGTGGTAAGATTGGCCATTTTACAACAAAATGTGCTGATATCCCCTATGATGAAGCCAAGTCCGACGACAAAAGATTCAATCGATTAGGACCATGGCTTAAAGCTGAAGCAAGGGAACTAAGTCCTTATTGGAAACTCTACTATGATGAAGCTGATGATGTGTTTGATGATATTGTAGAAGAGGAAGTTATCTCTAAAACACCTATGCAAAGTTCTCAAATGGTCTGTGTTCAGCAGAAGAGGACTTGTCAAGTCCCTGAACAAGATCCGGCCTCTGATCAGGATTTGTCCCAAGCTGAAAATGGTATGGACACAGCCTTCTATCAAGGGGAGACGCAGAACAACCCTGAACATTGTGTGAGCAAGAAAGGCGGCCAAATCCAGCGAAAGGAATGCTTGGAACTCCAAGTAAGGGGACTACTGGAGGAGGGGTCATCACAAAAATATAGAGTCAGTAAGGGACCAGCAAACAAGAAGTTAAAGAGGTATAAGCCTTATAAATCCTAACTGTTGGAATTTAATGCTCTAGATGAGTCCCAATTGCAGGATACTCCAATCAGGTTCTCTGGCGAATCTGCTGAATGGGCTCTGATGGCTAGCCCGAATAAGCCACCGGGTTACAAATGAGAGTTTTATGTTGGAACTGTCAGGGGTTGGGCAATCCTTTGACAGTTCAAGCACTACGAGCCATGGTGGTTCAGGATAGGCCCAATATGGTATTTCTAATGGAGACAAAAAATCAAGAAAGCGTGCTAGATCGAGTACAAAAGCAACTAAATTTTCAAAGCAAGTTTGTGGTGAACCCATTGGGGATAGCGGGGGGATTAGCTGTTTTGTGGAATAACTCTGTTGATATTAATATCGAGGAAGCCTCACAGGAACTCATCAATTTGATATGCACAGATGTGGACAGTGGGAAGACAATGAGGATTACTTTTGTCCATGCGCCAAATGTGATCTAGGAGAAAGTCAAATTTTGGGATAAGTTGAGACAGGTAAGCTTATTAGATTCTTCACCATGGTTGTGTTTAGGTGATTTTAATGAGGTTCTATATGACTGGGAAAAAGTGGGAAAACGCTCAATAAGCCAATCTCGCCTAAATGCCTTTCGAGAATGCTTAAATGATTGTGCTTTGATGGAGATGGATTGTAAAGGATGTGCATACACTTGGGCGAACAATAGGGAAGGAGAAAATTTTGTAAAGGAAAAACTGGATAGTGTGTTTTGCAACTTAGATTGGGGGCTTTTATTCCCAATAGCTGAGGCCTTTGCACTAGTGGCTATTGGTTCTGATCACAGTCCTCTTTTACTGGATTCCTCAATTGAAGTTGTACAAAGAAGAAGAGAATTTCGCTTTGAAGCGTACTGGAATGAGGAAGCGGAGTGTAGCAAGATTATAAAGGAGGCATGGCAGTCCCCATTTTTGGAAAATGCAGGCTTGAAGGAGAAATTACAGGCGGTAACCAGGGTTTTGACCATATGGAGTAAAAAGAAATTTTCGAATAGCCATCATAAAATCGAATACTCAAAGACGGAGCTTATGAAAATTACAAATAACACTCATGTTCTTAAGGAAAAAAGCAAAATTCTGAGCATAAAACAGGAGATTGAAACTCTTTGGCGACGCGAGGAGATGTATTGGGGGATAAGATCGCGGATCAATTGGTTGAAATGGGGGGACAAAAATACAAAATATTTCCATGCGACAACTATTCAAAGGAGGAATAGGAATCGAGTATCCATGCTGCAATCCCCTGAAGGAGAGAGGATAAGGGATAAAAATCAGCTCCAGCAGATGACTATGACATATTTTACTGATCTTTATACCATTGTGGGTCAAAGAAACATATTACCCATACTGAATCAGATTTCCAAGCAAGTAACAGATGAAGTAAATGAAACTTTGGTGACAGAGGTAACAATGGCAAAGGTTAAAACAGTAGTATTTCAGCTAGGAGCATCTAAAGCCCCTGGACCAGACGGATTAAATGGTATGTTCTTTCAAGGCCATTGGGATGTTATTAAGCAGGATGTATTCTTGGCAGTTAAAATTTTTTTCATGTCTGGAATCATGGAACCAATACTGAATAGAACTTCTATTTCCTTGGTACCAAAAAAGCCTAATCCAGAAAAACTAGAGCAATTCCGACCCATCAGCTTGTGCAATTTTGCATATAAGATTATCTCAAAAATTCTAGCTAACAGGTTAAAAACTTTGCTGCCTGAATTGATTTCTGAGGAACAGAGTGCTTTCGTTAAAGGAAGACAAATACAAGACAATATAATGATTGTACAAGAAGTCCTACATCAATTGAGGATCCGCAATCGAAAGAGAAAATTCCAAGCTATCCTCAAACTAGATATGCAAAAGGCGTATGATAGAGTGGAATGGGACTTCTTGGAAGCTAGCTTGCTGAAAATGGGATTTTGCACTAAATGGGTTGGATGGGTGATGCAATGTGTATCTACTGTAACTTTCAGTGTGATGATTAATGGAAACACTAGCTGTACTGGAGGCAATGAGATTTGCAAAACAGCGAAGCTTGAAGGAAGTTATAGTTCAGTCAGATAGACTTGAACTGATTCGTACATTATCGGGTGCAGATCAAGTCAATTGGGAGATTCGAGTGCTCGTTAAAGAATGCAGGGACCTTCTTGTGGACCTCCCTTTGTTGCAGTTGGAGTATTGTCCAAGGAGTTCAAATTCGGTTGCAGACTGGGCAGCGAAAAACCACCGAAACCAACTTCTTCCACTAAATTGGCTGTCTTCCCCACCCCCGGCCCTCTGGGCCTTGCTTTGTAAAGATGCCCCGCGTCTGGGCTCAGCTACTCTATCACGTTTATGATATAAATAAAAATCTTCTTTGGTTGACCAAAAAAAAAAAAGAATGAACCCGACCCAAATTGAATTGTGTATTAGCTCAGTAAGTTTTAAGTTCAAGAAAACTGAATCTCGGAATACGAAAATTACTTTCGTGGTGAAGTCGTGATCAAGGACGGAAGTTGTTCCGTTTTGCAATAGGCCATGATAATTATTCGGTGGACGTTCTAAATATCCCATCTTTCATTGCTACTGGATCTTTGACGTGAAGAGAGGGCATAGAAAAGGAAAAGATTATTTGTCCCCTTTGTTGCCGTGTGGGAAGAAGAAATAAAAATAAAATAAAATAAAATAAAAAGAAAGCTTGACTGGATTTTTTTTCCCAATCTCAATCGGCGTGGACTTCTTTGACTGATCAATCTGAGACTTCTTTAGGCGGTGGGTTCATAAGTATATATTCTTAAGTTGAGAAGCAGAAGGTGATAAGTGGCTAAACATATGGTGTTGGATTAGATCAGTCGTGATTTACATCCTGGTGTCGTATGGCTTTTTGCGAATCACATCTTGGGACGTGTTTGAGCGATTAAATCTTCTGGTAAAATTTGTTAATTCATTCATGAGATTGAGAGATTATTTCATGAAGAATTATAGGCTAAATAGTGCATGAGCTATTGAGTATAATTGGGACTTGGGAAATACTTAGAGTGTTTGAGTTATTTGAGTGTGATTGTAATTTCCGTTGTATCACTTGATCTATAGTGGAATTTCATGCTGCTCTTCTCATGAACGTAGATCACTACGACCGAACCATGTAAATTCGATATCCAATTTATTTTCTTATCCTATCTATTTTATTGTTTGATCGCTTGGTTTCGCAACAAGATACATAGTGAATGTTGAATCTGCTTAGAAAACATATATTACTCGATGGGTTAAGGTTGCTTATTCCATTCGCCTTACTTGCTTTTCAAGTTTTTCAGCTAGTCGCAAATTGGATGAGTGTTTATATTATTGGCTGGACATTTTGGTTGTGGGATTTTTAGGTCTGAGTTATTTATGTTTGAGATGAACTTCTAGTTTAGTTGCTAGTTGGAGATGTACATATCCTTTTGATGAATTATAAAAACTCTGATCCTATAACTAGATGATTCTTTTATCAAATATTTATTTTATATTTAGGGTTTGCGTTCTTTGGATGGAAGGACAGTTGTGTAATTGCCCTTATTCTTGTAGAGTTTGGGTGTGACATTTGTTGGTATTAAAGCTTAGACTATGATCTTTTTTGGTGTAGATTTTAGTGGGGCATTGTCAGGTTGTGTGGTAGGTTTTGATGCATTAATTTCTTGGGTTCATACCATAAAAAACTCCAAACCAGTACATCTATGACAAATTTACCCCTAATTAATTTTTTGATCATGAAAAGCCCCAAACTAGATACATCCATGACAATTTTACCCTCTGTTAGTTTCCGTTAATTTTACCATCAAATTTCTAGTTGGATAACACGTGATAGTTGACTGGTATATAAGTTTTTCATTTTTCGTGGTATTAATTCAATTTAACAGAGGGTAAATTTATCACAAATATACCAGTTTTGGGTTTTTTTATTGTCAGAAAATTAGTTTGGGGTAAATTTGTCACAGGTGTACCAGTTTGGAGTATTTTGTGGTATTAAACCTAATTTCTTTTTGGATACTAAGGTGCAATTTCATTTCTTGATCCTAGTAATCATGAGTTCTCGCTCAAAGACTTGCTTCTCTTCGCAAGAATAATAAAGGCAAGTAAGTCTTTTGGATTAACAAATGCGCCTGCTACTTTCATGGATTTGATGAACAAGGTGTTAAGGAAGTAGCTAGATAGATTTATTGTGGTGTTCATTGACAATATTTTGGTTTTTTTTTAGGAGTTTGGAGGAACATGAACAATACTTGAGGTTTATTATGCAGGCTTTGCGTGAAAAGTGATTGTTTACTAAATTCAGTAAGTGCAACTTATGGCTTGATCATATAAGAAGTCTTCGGTCATGTAATCTAGAAGGATGGCATTTCGATTGACTCAGAGAAAGTTAAAGCAGTTGTTCATTTGAATAGCCCCACCAACGTCAAAAAAATGAGAAGTTTTATTGGGTTAACAGGTTATTACAAGAGACTGTGGAAACATTCTTCAAAATTGCTGGTCCACTTACTAGCCTAACTCAAAAGGGAGTTAAATTGTATGGCCAGATCAATGTGAGCATATTTTCCAAGAATTGAAAAAGCAATTAGTGTTAGCTCTTAAATTAACCTTGCCTTTAGGAACCAATGGCTTCACAATCTACTGTGATGCATCCAAAGAAGGTTAGGTTGTATTCTTATGCAAGATGATAAAGTCGTGGCCAATGTCTCTAGACAATTGAAAGCACCTGAGAAGAACTACCCCACTCATGATCTAGAGTTAGCAAAGTTTGTGTTTGCTTTGAAAATATGACGGTAGTACTTGTATGTTGAAAAATGTGAAATCTTTACGGATCACAAGAGTCTAAAGTATGTTTTTTTCTCAAAAAGAACTAAACATGAGGTAGAAAAGAATATCATAACTTTTGAAAGATTATGACATGTCTATCAATTACCATCCAAGCAAGACAAATGTAGTAGTAGATTTTTAAGTCATAAATCTTCTGGAACTATGACAACTTTACTTGCTACTAAAAAACATATTCTCAAGGATATGAGGTATTGGTATCTGCTTGGTACTCAATTAGTTAATCTTCGAGTACAACCAATGTCGATTGACAAAATTAAGGCTAAACAGAATGAGGATTCTCAGTTAAGGAAGATCGAAGAAGACATAGAAGCTAGGAAACAAGCAGATTTTTAGTATCCACGTGGATAGGTCCTTGAAATTTCATGGTCAACTGTGTATTCCTAATGATTCAAAGTTGAAAAAGGAGATATTATAGTAAGCTCACAAAACCAGATTTTCCATTCATTTGGGAGGCACTAAGACATACAAGGATTTGAGAGAAAACTTCTAATGGATCAACGTGAAGAAAAATATTATAAAATTTACTGATTAATGCCTGGCTTGCCAGTAAGTAAAAATTGAGCATCAGAAACCAGGTGAATACCTGCACCCACTTGAATGACCTAAATGGAAATGTGAGTATATCACCATGGACTTTATTGTCGATCTACCAAGTATGCGAAGTGGTGAGAATGCTATATAGGTGATCGTTGATCGATTGACTAACTCTGCACACTTTCTATCATATTGATTCAGCCTTTCAGTAGAAGTATGGGGAAACAATATGTAAATGAGATAGTGAGGCTTTGTGGAGTTTCGGTGAGCATCATTATTAACTAAGATAATTGATTTGTGTCCAACTTTTTGAGGAGTTCATAAGGAGCAATGTCTACTAAACTCAACTTCAATATAGCTTTCACTCGCAAATAGATGAATAGCTAGAAGTTCTTTAAGGAGGTCTTCTTTCTCCCTCCGAGGGGGATTGAGGGGGGAAATGAAAACGATTCAAACATTAGAAGATATGTTGTGATCTCGCGTTATTGACTTTGGTGGCTCGTGGGACAAACACCTACATTTGGCAAAGTTCCCCGATAATAACAACCATCATTACAACATTAAGATGGCTCCCTTTGAAGCTATGTATGGTTGAAAATACACAACTCCTGTTTGTTGGTATAATGTTGGTGAGAGAAGTCTCATTGGCTAAGAGTTTATCTAGTAGTCAAAAGAGAAAGTTAATCTGACTCGAGAGTGTCTAAAAACGACGCAAAGCTATAAGAAAAGTTGTGCAAACCTTAGAAAGCCCAAATTGGAATTTAGTGTGGGAGATCATGTGTTTTTTAAAGTCTCTCTATACAAGGTATTATGAGGTTCAACACATGTGGCAAGTTGAGTCCAAGTTATGTGGGATCATTCTTGATTTTAGAGAAGGTTGGCAAAGGTTCTTACAAACTAGCTTTACCACTAATGATGTCCGGTGAACATAATGTGTTCCATGTCTCTTTGTTATGGTAATATGTGCCAAGTCCTGAGCATGTGCTAGATTTAACACCTTTGAGGCTAATGGAGAAATTAACTTATGAGAAGCTAAAATCTCACGCTTAAGCTCCGCATAATGGATAGCTAGAGCTTTGAATAAATATGTTGGAAAACCATTTTGTTGGCACACAAGATTCATTTTGTCAGCGATTAAGTTTACTTTAATCGAGTAGTAGTTAAGGTAGCTTGCTACTTGATTTTGGTATCATTTTTCAATTAATTAATAGGAATACGAGTTCATCGACTCGAGTAACCTTCGTAGCTTGGTTTTCAGCTTTTCTTGGTGAGTGATACTTATCTCTTCTTTGGCTTTAAAATTCATGTCTTGAAATGATAAAAATATACATTATAAGTTAAAGAGGCATCACATGGTTTGATATTCTTTTGAAAGAAAAAGTGGTGCTTAGGGCATATTGAATGCTTAAAACTGGATCAAGCATTAACTACCATTTTATCTATTTGAAATGGTAAAATGTCTTTGGATTATAGTTTGAGCCAATTGCCTATGATTGGTTTGCGAAACCTTTTATGGAAGAATTATGAAAAATTTCAGATTGTTAACAGAACATTGTTTGATATCTATTAAATTAAGAAAAGTTACATATTTTGGTTAGTGAACCTAAGTTTTGAGATGGATTCTAGATTTGATTGTGGGCTATTGAAGAATGATTTAAGTAGATTATGCTTATGTTGCTATGATTAAAACCCATTGAGAAGTTAAATATGCATACTATTATCAAGACGTCCTTTTAGGTTGAACCATCGGCTCATATAGGTGGAGATCTATCCAGGAGGGAAACTTGGTCGCCTTTATCACGTGCTGTAAGCCTGGCCATAGCTAGATATTGAGTATTAGAATAATTAATAGAATTGACCAGTAACGTTTGAGTTTATAGATATTGATCAATGGAATGGACCATTGATAGTTAATTTGTTATTGTTGATTTGATATCATTGATTGATCTAAAATGTAAGGAGTTTTGTTGAAAAGATATAACCTAATTTGGATATTTTAGATATATCATATATTGAATTTAGGATCGATGAGTTATGACATCATTTTATAAAGATGCAGAGTGAATGTTCGATCAACTTAGAAGAGATGTACTACTCATTGAATTGTTATTGTTCATTCAATTCGTCTTACTTGCTTTTCAAGTTCTTCGGCTAGCCGCAAGTAAGACAAAGAGCGTTTACGTTACTAGAAAGACGTTTTGGTAGTGGGATTATGGGTATGAGTTGTTTATGTATGAGGTGAACTTTCGAGTCTAGTTGTTAGTTGGAGATATACATATCGCTTCGATGGATTATAGAAACTCTGATCTTACTATCCGATAACTCTTTTATCAAATACATAGATGTATATATTTTAATAGCATGTTAAAGATGTTAAAGATGGTTATATTTGAGGCAGCGTCCTTTGGATGGAAGGACGACCGTATCTTTGCTCATGTTTTTGTATAGTTGGGGATGTAACAGTTCGCTAAGCCAAAACAATTTGCACCATATGCCAATGGCTGTGTGGTTTGAACGAGAAGGACTACCATCGATATTGATTGGCAGGGTATGAAATTGTGAAAGGAAATGGTGTACACGCATGCATCGTTTTGTGAGAGTATGCGGTTTTACCCAACGATGCCGCTTGACGGAGCCGGTGAGCGACGATATCCTTAAGGATGGCAAGATGATGAAGAAAGGGACGAGGGTGACGCAACATCCAAACCCGTTTCTATCCACGTATTTGTCACCTCTAATCATATGCAATGATGATTTCGTGACGATTGAAAACATAAGCGTGAGGATGACGCACGTCTTATCCATGCTGATCCATGCTTGCGTGGTCGTCCTTGTCCAGCACACGAATGGCTGACTAGTTGGAGTTTCTCTGTGGGCTCAAGCGGGACCTTTTTGAACTACCTTTTTTCTAATATACAAGTATATCTTCCATTGTTGCGGTATCATCGGTATAATATTACATTTAAACAAGTAAAACCTTTGACGTAATCGCTCATCACTCATGACGTGGCATTCAGGAGCGCGATGAAATCATTATCTCACCTCTTTCACTACATCGAGCTGAGCAGCTCCTGAGGCAAATAATATTCACCATAAACGAAAGATGACCAACGACCGTCCACAGATATGATACTTTGCTCATTCCCTATCTACGGAAGGCCTAACCAAAGAATCTCTCCTATCACATTTATTTTACTTTCCTAACTTTTGAGGTCAAGATGTACCCCGTTAGCACTCGATTTTTTCGTGTGAACGAGATAAAGGGCCACGGTCCAAACTCATTCCATCCCCGAATTGGTTGGGGATTAAACCCCAAACCACGTCTCAAAAGAGCCTCTGCATAAGCTCCTATCAATTTACCCCTGTTAATTGCTCCATTTTATTGCAAAATAGTGGACTGTCACGACATGAAGTGATTAATTAAGGTGGTGGGCCTGGACATAAAAAGGAAAGACGGGTCACGGTCAAGGCAGGTGAAGCTGCGAAGGAGAAGAAGCGAAACCGCTTACTGAAGACCGGAGAATTCAGGTCAATATCAACAGCAATTGTTGGAATTCTCGATCGCCTTTTCCATTGCAATTTAGATTAAAACCATCAAAAACCCTACATTGATATATTTACGATAAATTTACCTCATACTAATTTTTCGTCCATCTAAAACCACAAACTGATACATCTATGATAAATTTACCCACCATTAATTTTCATTAATTTTATCGGCAATTTATTGAGTCGGATGATATGTAGCAGTTAACGGGTGTTCTAATTTGAGGTTTTACCCCTCTGCTTGTCATAGATTTACCAATTTATGATTTTTCGTGGTATTAATTCAATTTAACGAAGAGTAAATTTGTCACAAATGTATAAGTTTGGGATTTTTGATGATTAAAAAATTAATTTGGGATAAATTTGTCACACATGTACCAATTTTGAGTTTTTGGTGATCAAAAAATTAGTTCAGGGTAAATTTATCGCAAGTGTACCAATTTAAGGCTTTTCGTGGTATTAACCCTCCAAAAAATAAACCCCTAAAATTTGGTAATGTATAGAGTTTTGTTTCAGCTTCAAAGCACCCGAAACCCTAAAAATTAAATAAAAGTTGCACCTTAAAACAGCAAAATCCTTGCTCAGCTTGGTTTTACCTCAACCTGTCCTCAAATACAGAGAAGCCCTTCCAAAATGGTTTACTACGAACCCATTTCGGAAACTGTACCGTGGTATTTAACATTAGAAACGTGAGATATATTGCAACACTTTATTGAAACGAGATAACTTTAGCATCCCAGAAATCTGTGTCTGTGTGGATACTACCACTTAAACATGCATTCACCTACCCGCATTAACCTTACATGTCGCAGTGCGAGTTCAGTAGTTCCTCCAACAACTTGTCGTCCAGATACTCGAACTCAATCACTTCTCTGGATGGCTCGGCAGGAGCTGACACAGCAGACGACGATGAACCTGATGAAGAGAACGGCGGCGGCGGCGACAGGGATGCGGAGAAAGAACCGCGGTGGCTGGAGACGTAGTGGTCATTCTGAGTGTAGTACTGCTGCTCGTTGGGGAAGTTGAGGATGGCCAAATGGCCCCGGAAGGCGAAGGCGGCCCTGTCGTAGGCGCGGGCGGCCTCCTCCGCCGTCTCAAAGGTCCCGAGCCAGAGGCGGGCACCATTCCTCGAGGGGTCCCGGATCTCAGCCGCGAACTTGCCCCAGGGCCGCCGCCGGATCCCTCGGTACCGGGGTGGATCGCATCGTGACCGCGATCCCCTCTCGCTCCCGGTCTCCTCGCTGTTCTCGTTGTTCTGATTCCCTCTTGAAGAAGACCCTTCCATGGCCAAGTGAAGAGTAAACTTTGAGAAAATGGATTTCGAATTCGATCGCAAATGATGGAGACTGGTGGGGCTATATATAGGGTTTGGTCACAGATGAGATCGGAGGCGTTGAAAAGTTCAGGGGAGGTTGTATCTGACGGTGGGGGGTTCGTCTTTGTTATGTCTTCTTTTGAGAAGGTTCGGAGAGAGACGAAACGAGTAAGCGGAGAGGCACAGGACGCCTTTTGGAATTCCGATTGGACCAAGCCCAGGTGACTCTGATCGGCCTTATTTTCGAATTTTATATAATCGGTGTGTCTCATGACATGTTTATGTACTGTGGGCCCCGGGTTGGGCATAAGTCAGATACGTGTGCATGCACGTGCATGACTCATTGGATGAGGTAGCAATGTCGAAAGCAACAATCAAAGCATGGATCTGATTTTTTTTTTAATCTTTAGTTAGACTGGTAATAGTAAATATTAATCTACACTATTATATCAGGCATACCCTATGCTGGACTTCGTGTGAGACTCGTTAGGGGTGAGCATGGTCCGGGTGGACGGTCCCCAACCTGAAATCAGGAACCTCCTACTAAGGACCGTTTCGAAAAATTGGAACCGGACCGAACCATGAAACCAATTCCAACAAGTTTCACGCAATTGGACGTGACCAAAAGCGAGAGAGGGAGGTGATGAATGGCCATGAGTTGATTGGAGTTTTGAGCCGAGGCAGTGAGTCGATGGGCGTAAAGCTTGAGAGTCAAGATCGTGAATAAGAGATAAAGAGATGACTAAGATAATGTAAGAGAAACGAGACGAGCACCAAGTAGATGAGAGTTGAGCTTCAGATTAGGGATTTTAAAATTTTCATTTTTCTTAAAAAATTTTCTTTTTTTTTTGGTTGGAAATTTTTCTTATAAAGTATATATATGTATTACAGCTCCAATCCAGGTGGGCGATTTCACGCCTAGAACTAGGAATCGGTCCAGTACTCACTAGTTCTAGTAAATTGGAATCGAGAACCGAACTGGTCCCCACTGGAACCACCGATTCCGGGCTAGTCCGGTTTTGGACGGTTATCGGTTCCTTTGCACACCCCTAAAACTCGTTAGCACAACTGGCCATGATTAGTCATCAGTCAACTCTTATATTGTGTCCCTTAAGTAAGGGGTAGAAATCATGTATCATCCTTTTATGTTGTGCCTCAATTTGTGCTGATATATTGAGGATGCCAACATTTTGTCCAACTTAACTGGAAAAAAAAAATTGGCAATTTTGTTCTTGTCTTTATCGTATATCACGAATTATATATGGTCTCTTTTAACAGTAATGTGGTAGATAGAATCAATCCCTGCACAAGATAATGATGTCTATATAAATTGGTGGTTCTTTAGTGTGAAAATAATATTGTCTCGGTCCCAAACTCGTTTGTGTAAGAAATCGGCAATGTTCATGGTGTTTCATAAAAAGATTGTAGGTAAAAATATGTATTATGGATATTTTTTTACCATCAAATTGCTCAAATTGGATGACACATAATAGTTAACAGGTATACCGGTTTAGGGTTTTACGCTTTGTTTGTTATAGGTGTACGAGTTATAATTTTTCGTAATATTAATCCAACTTAACGAAAACTATCAGAAAGAAAATTTGTCACAAATGTACCAGTTTTGAGTTTTTGATAGTCCAAAAATCAGTTTAGAATAAATTTATCACAGATGTCCTTTTTTGTGGTTTTTCATGATATTAACTCCTTTTTAAAAATATTTAATAGCTATCTTTTTGTTTAATTTTGTATTTATAACTCACCAATGGGAAATTAAACACGAATGTGAACTCTCACGTGGGAATTAGGGAAATCGAGCACAAATGTCTCGTTAATGGTATCGAAATCGAATGACGATTCTATGACTGATCAAAAGCATAAGTGCAGAGGATGACGCAAGTCCTGTCCATGATGACGCGGTCGTCCTTGTCCAGCCAATTTTGGGAGAGGCTCTTGAACGCGCACGAGTGGCTGACTACTAAGGGTGCGCATGAGAACGTT
The DNA here is from genome assembly GCA_031216405.1 of Syzygium malaccense. Taxonomy (NCBI): domain Eukaryota; kingdom Viridiplantae; phylum Streptophyta; class Magnoliopsida; order Myrtales; family Myrtaceae; genus Syzygium; species Syzygium malaccense. The sequence continues at coordinate 18,154,325 of CM062254.1, forward strand.
TTTGTGCCCGGGAACTATTTCTGAACAGAAATGATTTTTTTTGATTCTGTGCCCGGAAACAATTTCTGAGTATTTGAAGGCGTTTGATAAACTGTCCAAAATTTCTATTTCTAGAGTAGAAAAGAATAGAAATGCGTTTGGTAACTACACGAAATTTTTGTTCCCAAATAATATTTTAATAATATTTTGAATTGTTTATTTTTTTCTTTATATTAATTTTCTTCTTTGGCCATGGCCGGCGCCGGCGACCGGCGGCCGGCCACAGCCCAGGGCCGGCGAGGGCGTCACGGCCCTCGCCGGCCGCCGGCGGAGGCGAGGGTCGCCCTCGCCGGCGAGGGCGAGGGCTGGACCCTCGCCGCCTGGGCGAGGCCGCCTCGCCCAGGCGGCGAGGGCGACCCTCGCCTCCGCCGGCGGCCGGCGAGGGCCGTGACGCCCTCGCCGGCCCTGGGCTGTGGCCGGCCGCCGGTCGCCGGCGACCGGCCATGGCCAAAGAAGAACACAAAAATAAGAAAAGAAAAAGAAGAAAAAAAACTGATTCTCAAAATTGTGCCGAGAAACAAGAAGCAATTTTTTTTACTTCTTGTTTCTCTTCCAAAACTGTTTCTCGGCACAAATTTTTGCAAAAATGTGCCCGGGAACAAAAAATTTACCAAACGCATTTCTGTTCCCAAACTATTTCTGGGAACAAAAGAACAGAAATTTTTACTGTTTGGCACGTTACCAAACGGGCCCTAATTGGACTTTCTCTGTGGACCCTCGTGCGGCCAATTTGAACAACATTTATCTAACACCCAAGTATAATATTGCGGTGTCATCGAAATCATATTAAATCTATGACTTTGACGCAATCGCTTATCACTCGTGACGTGGCAATCGGAAGCATGAAAGCCCTCATCTTTAGGTCACATAAAAGATGGGGTAATTCCAAAAAAAGCACCAATTTTATCTTGAGTAAAATTCTGGCCCGAGCTTTTTTTTTGTCTCAATAAAAGGTACAACTTTTACTCAAGTCCCAAATTTGGCTCCCGTGATGTGAAATTTCAAATTGTTCGCATCAGATTTAAGATTTAAGTGAAAGCTTATGATTTTTTATGAAACAAAAAAAAGTTCGAGCCAAAATTATCATTTAATTTAAAGTCGGTGCTTTTTTTTGGAATTAGGCCCATAAAAAACCTCCAACTTTTTTTTGTCTCATAAAAACCCTCCAGCTTTAGGTTTAGTACCAATTCTACTATAAACTTTTATTGTCCCATAAAAAACCCTCAACTTTAGGTCATCCCAATTCTTCCATAAACATTTTTTTTTGTCCTATGAAAATCTCCTAACTTTAGGTCTTATCCCAATTTTATCATTCAGTACCAATTTTACCCTAAAATTTTTATAGTCTCATAAAAACCATAAATTTTTACTTGAGTTACAAATTTGTCCCTATTAACCTTTCGTCCAAAATTTCTCATTGACAATCAAGAATTGGTACATTTGTGACAAATGGAGATTAAAATCCCAAAATGATACATCCGTTAACTATCACGTGTCATCTAGCTTAGAAATTTGATGATAAAATTTAACGAAAACTAACGAAGGGTAGAATTATCATAATTGTACCAATTTAGAGTTTTTGATAGTCAAAAAATTAGTTTGGGGTAAATTTGTCACATGTGTAACAATTTAGAGTTTTTCGTGATATTAATCATTTTTTTATACACAAATATATGTTCCAACACACAGTGGTATCATCGAGATCGTATTAAATTTTAAGTTCCCTTTTTTCATAAAAAATAAATGATTTACAAAATATTTTTTAAAAAAATAATTGGTTATATCACTTACAAAAATGAATAAATGAAAAATATTATCACTATTAACGAAAATATTTAGGCATAAATTGTTATCAATAATGAAAATATTTTTTATTTGACTAATTATTTCAAACGATATAAACGATCATTTTAAAAAAACATTTTAAAATTATTTATTTCTCATGAAATAAATAAAAACATTTACATCTCTTAGACAAAATCCCTCGTCACTCATGACGTGGCACTCGGGCATGTGACGGAATCATTGTGTCACTCTTCCACCGCATCGATTATGTCCTTCTGTAATGTTACGGTAATTTGCTTTTGATTATTGAGGATTTGGAATGTCCTTTACTTTCAAAGTTTTGATGTTTTTCACATGAAATTTGTCTTTTATTATATTAAACCTATATAAGATGAGCCATATGGAGATTTACTAATTTTGGCGAAGCAAACAATTTTGACGTGTATTGGTTAAGGCTTCACGGTAGCTAGATGTGGTGATTTGACGGCTTGGATTGATCTCAATTTGGTATGTCGCACTTTTGAATCCTATTTGGATGTGGGCCAATTCAATTTATACGATTCAAGTACATACCCAGTTTGATTTGGGTCAATGCAAGCTCGGCTCATTTCAAATCGTTTGATATCCTGATGCAACGGATGTGATTCGAGTCATTGCTAATTTCAGATTATGTCGGATTTCAAATATAGTTCACATGAAAATCAATTTCGATTTAAGTGATGTTGAGTTAGTTATTATATATATTCTACTTTGTACAGAGAGGTCAACTCTTTCAAATAATTTATGTGCACGCTATATCTCCTTTGATTGTCGAAGTTAGCTCTCAATGATTATCGGTCATATTTCTTACTTTGCGATACCTAAATTAGAATAATAAATTAGAAGTAGGAGATTGGAGCTTGAACTTTGATGCATATGAAACACGTGCGCACCAAGGATACTATACGAGTTCTTGGACAATTTCGTGTTCGAGTCTTCACGTACTCCAATTTCGCTTTGCATTGGCTTTGTCCTTGTCGGACTCAAGTTCACTTCACATTTGGTCTCGAGTTTCGTCGAAATCAGTCCCTTGAATAAATCGAATTCGTTCATTGGACAAGCCGGTTCTAAATTGTTGACTTTTCTTAGACAATTTGAGTTGGGTTAGACCAGCTTTTTGATGGGTCGGAAGAGTATTTCGGAATGGTCGGAAGAAATTCAAAACCCTCGTCCCTCTTTGTTGTCCTTAGTTTTCAAAACCTACAAAAATCATCGTGACTTCTGAAATCTCATTCGGAGATGCATCTCTCACTTGCTAAAATGCCCCTAACCAACCCAAGTCAGCCCCTCCTCCTGCTCTGCCCGTGACCCACCGCAGTGTCGCCGCCCGACACCGCAAGCCGAGCCAGCTCTCGTTGCCGACATCCACCCCCGGTCGAGCTCATCTCTTCTTTCATCCCCACTGTTTTTCTTTTTTGGCTGAATCAAAGGTTAATTCTAATGTTCCTTAACATGCGATCAATAAAAGCTTTTTATAATAGAGTCCACCCGACAATTTGTGTGACGAGGCGCAAGTGTTTGGGGGCCAATTATAGTGCAAACACAAGCATCCAAATTGGGATTAAAATGACAACCTTTTCTTCATGGACCTCCCAAGAAAAAGCATTGATCCCGTCATATAGGCATTTACGTTGTGTGCGGTGGCGAACCAAAGTTCCCATATTTTTTTTAAGATATAGAATTTGCGATGTTTATGTTTAAAAGGGTTTACAAATTGCTTAAATCCAACCTACCTCTATAAACTCTCTTTTCATTTTCTATTGTCCTCGCCTGATTTCATGCCCACTTACTCTAGACTCTTACCTCAGTTTGGGTATGAATTTTACTAAATTTTATTAAATATGGAAGTATTTTGATAATATGAGTCGGGTCGAGTATGAGTCATTATATTTGTATTGCATGGAAATTGATTTGTTATATTTTGTCAGTCCGCCCATGATGAGTGTGTCTAAGGGTCACCATTTGCTCTAATTAGAAGTGTGTCTGAGAGACACCTTTTGAAGAGGTGTGAGGAGAGTTTTTAAGGGAAGTTAAGGTAACTTCCTCAGTATGAAAATCCAATAAGAGATAAGTAAGTTCTGACGAATAGAACTCTCTCTCTCTCTCTCTCTCTCTCTCTCTTTCTTCATCAAATAACGACGCATAAGGATTCCGTATCTACTTCGAGAAGATAATCAGCATTAACGCTGTGAAACGAGAATACTTTCCTTGTGATTGTATTCGGACCAACGTGATTCGTTCATCGTTCGTTGGTGATTCAATGTATGATATTCGAAAATTTGTTTTAGAGTGCATCAAACAGGCTAGTCGATTCTCTCGACACTCGTTTCCAACATTGGTATCAGAGCCACGGTTATGATCTCTGCCTTGTTTTTCCGTCGAATTTTTTCACGTGTTATTTGATATAGGAATCGAGAAAATGAACTTCATATCGTATGGATGTTCATTGCTCAAAAATTGCAACGAGAATCATCGAAAACGAAATCGGACGCGAAGAACAATACAAATGAAAGAGGAAGATGCAAGTGAGCAGCCGTTGTTACCGCCGCACCACCATCGCCGACAAGGGTTGGTGACCCTCACTCAAGTTTAGCCGAGGGCTGCCACTGCCTGCGATTGGTGGGGATCGCCAGGCCTTGGCCATTGCTGACCCAGTGATGATGGGGCGGCGGTGGCAGCCTGGTTCTTTCTCCTTTTTTCTCGTTTTTGCAATTTTTAAAGGCATAATAAATGTACCGGAAGTCAAAAAACTTATCACGATAGTTTATTTGAATTCTAAAATTTCCAAAAAATGCGATCAAGTGCTAAATTTTGTTACAAAAGTGAAATCGAATCCTAAAATTTTCAAAAGAATATTTTTCAAATCGTTCATTTTTCACGACACAAAAGGAGTTATATAAAAGGACCTTTTACCTGATTTATAGCAATTGGATGTCGTGTGTAGCCGTCAACTTGAAATATCTCGTTGTAACATAAACATCACAAATTCTAATATGAAAATAAATAGATGAGTTAGAAATTTGATATCTTCAAATGAATGGGGAACTTTGGTTAGCCACCGCACGCAACATCAAGTGCCCATTATGACGCGAGATCCATGCTTTTTCTCCGAGGCTTGAGAAGAAAAGGTCGTCGTTTCAACTCCAATTTGGTTGCGAATTTGCTGTGGGGGACGTCAGCGTGCACGGAAGCGCCAATCAGAATGCAGAGCACCGAGACACGGACATAGAACCATCATTCGTTGCCAGCTGTGGAGTTCATTTGCACTGTATTGGCCCGCGGATACTTGTAACTCCTCACAGAAACTGTTGGGTGTACTTATTAATACCACGAAAAATTTCCAGTCAATATATTTATGATAAATTTATTATAAATTAATTTTTTAATCATAAAAAACTCTAAATCGATATATCTGTGATAAATTACCCAAAGTTAATTTTTTAATCAAAAAAATGATAAACCGGTACACTTGTGATAAATTTACCATCTATTAAATTGGATAAATATCACGAAAAATCACAAATTGTTAAATCTGTGACAAATGGAGGAGTAAAATCCTAAATTGGTACACACATCAACTACCACATGCCATCTAACAATTCGAGTAGTCAAAGATGTCGGTTTCTCGATATATTATGGACCGAGTGATCTAAATAGTCAAATATGTGAGTCTTATCTAGTATCCATGGGAATTAAGCATTCATATCATTAAATATCATGGACTAATTTAACCTTACAACACTGTTCTCGCAAGTCATTACATTACTTTGAATATTGACACTATTGAGACGTGTCACTCTAGATCTTTCTTTTCATCGAGAAATTATGTAGTAAATCTCCATTTATCCCACTTTTATCTCTCTTTTCCCTCGCTAGCACGAAGTTCCGCTCAAAAAATGCCCATAATACATATCCTTACCTACAAAATTTTACGAAACACTATCAATATTACTATTTTCGTACACATACAAGTTTGGGAGCACGACACATACACATTTTCGTACGAAAAGCCATCTATTTGTACAAATATCATTATCTTGTACAGGGATTATTCTATCCACCGCATGATCGTTAAAAAAGATTATATATAATTCGCGATACACGACAAAGACACAAACGGTGACTCTTTTTAAAATCACAATTAAGTTGGATAAAGTGTTAGACATCCTCAGTATATCAACACAAATTGAGGCACAATATAAGATGATGATAAATTATTTGCACCCCTTGCGTAAGGGACACAATAAAAGTGGATGACAAACGACAAATTAACGCCAATTGTGTTAACGAGCCTCGTGTAGAGCCCACCAAATGTTATGTAAGAAGCATGCCTAATTCAATAGTGTAGATGCATATTTACCATCAAAAGAAAAAAAAAATCAAATCCATGCCATAATCTGCTTCTGACTTTGCTACCTCATCGTGCAAGACTTGCACATTCATGCACACGCATCTCAGTTTTTGCACCATCCTGGCCCACAAATACATCAATATACGAGAGACATAACTATCATAGATAAGTCGAAAACAAGGCCATCGTCTAATCAGAATTCCAAAAGGCATCCTGGTCATGCAGTTGCTCAAATTCTGTCTCCCTCTCCGAACTTTCTGACAAGAGGGCTAAAAAAAAATACGTTCCCCACCGTCAGATACGACCAGTCCCCCGACTTTTCAACGCCAGGGATCTTATCAGACCAAATCCTATAAGTACCCGCCAACCTCCATCATTTGTTTTTTTTTTTTTGGGTAAAGAACCTCCATCATTTGTTTGTTGCCACCAAATTTGAAATCCATCTTCTTAAAGTTTACCGAAAAGCTGCCACACAGATCATCTTGCTCTTCACTTCCTCATTTGATATTTAACTCACTTTGCCATGAAAGGATGTTCTTCAAGTGGGAATCGGAACAATGAGAATGACGAAGAGACTGGGAAAAAGAGGGGATCACAGTCACAATGCGATCCACCCCGGTACCGAGGGATCTGGCGGTGCCCTTGGGGCAAGTTCGCGGCCGAGATCCGGGACCCCTCGAGGAACGGCGCTCGCCTCTGGCTTGGGACCTTTGAGACGGCAGAGGAGGCTGCCCGCGCCTACGACCGGGCTACCTTCGCCTTCCGAGGCTATCTGGCCATCCTCAACTTCCCCAGCGAGCAGCAATACTCTGTTCAAATTGACGGCAATGTCTCTGGCCACTGCAGTTCTTTCTTGGCGTCCGCGTAGCTGTCATCGTCATCGTTCTCTTCAGCATTTTCATCATCATCCGCTGTGTCAGCTCCCGCCAAGAAATCCAGAGATTTGATCGAGTTCAAGTATCTGGACAATAAGTTGTTGGAGGCACTACTGATGTAGGGTAAATGCGGGTAGGCGAGTGCATATTTATGGTTTCTGAAATTTCATGGATAGAATATTTTTTTTGTTTCTTGTTTCGATCATCGTCATTGATGAGAGATTTCACTAGTGGAAAGAGATGGCGTGGCATCTCCATTGCAGGGTTTATGCATATTATGCTTGAATAAATGACATTTGGTAATCTTCAAGACTGCATTTTCACAGCAGGGGCTTAATGTGACTCGGAAATATTGTAATTTGTATGATAACTTCGATCAATATTAGCGAAACAAATGGCTCATCATACCTATATCTTTCTAAAGTACTTCTCTGAGTACTTGCACTCAATTTAAGCGGTAGTATTCATACAAACACAGATTTCTGGGATACTAAAGTTCTTTCATTTCAATAAACTGTTGCAATATATCTTAGGTTTCTAATGTTAATTACCAAAAGACAGTTTCTGAAATCGTTTCGTAGTAATCTATTCTGGAAGAGCTTCTCTGTATTTGAGGACAGGTTGATGTAAAACCAGGCTGAGCTAAGATTTTGCAGCTTCGAGGTGCAACTATTTGTTTTGTAGCGATTTGGGTGCTCTGAAGCTGAAACATGACTTTAGGCTCCGTTCGTTTGACGAAAAATATTCTCCCGAAAAATATTTTTCGGGTTTTCCCTTGTTCAGGGGGCGAAAAACGTTTTCCGTGGGAAAATATTTTCTTTCCCCCCTCACAAAATAGCCTAAATCTATGGAAAATGACTTCCGCTTTTTCAAAAGCGGAAATCATTTTCCGAAGCTTCTTCTTTTTCTTCACTAAGATTGTCGGCCGTTGCCGGTCGGTCACCGCCGCCGCCGGCCACCCGCCGCCGGCCGCCGGCCGCCCTCCGTCGGCCACCCGCCGGCCGTCGCCTTTGGCCGCCGGGCGCCGCCGGTCGCCGGCCGCCGGCGAAAAATATTTTCTGAAACTTTTTCATATTGGTCGCCGAATACCGAAAAATTATGTTCCGAAAAAATATTTTCCAGAAAAATGACTTCCGAAAAAATATTTTTTAAAAGGAGAATATTTTCCGTCAAACGAACCGAGTGTTTTCCAAAATTATTGGGGTTCCTTTTTCTGAATAGGACACGATTCAAATGGCGCCGAGAACTTTGAAAGTTTGTTCTTCATGTGACCCGCCTTTCCTTTTTCTTTCCATTAAACAAGGTTGCGTCTCCGGGCCCGCCTACATAATTAATCTCTTCATGTCACGACACTCATACTATGAGTTATCTTGTTTGTAGTCGCTCTCGTGTCCTCACGTTTGAGAGAGGAGTAGGCGAAGAGAGGGAGAGACGAGCTCGACCGGGGGTGGGTGTTGGCGAAGAGAGGGGTTGGCTTGGATTTGCTTAGGGTCTTGGTTTGGTGATGTTTTGTGGCGGATGGCTTTGGAAGGGTGGTATGGTGTAAATTTAGAAGGAAAATGACGTATTACCAAATAGGAGATGCAACTTGAAAAGAGATCCCAAAAGTCAGAATAGTTTTTGTAGGTTTCGAAAATTAAGGAGGGTTTTGATCTTTGTGAGCAACAGTGACGTGGGTTTTTGAAGTTTCCCAACAAATCCAAAGTACCCGTCCAACCACCATGGAATGAGCTGAATTCGCACTAAACCGGGGTGACCTAGCCTATACTTGAAAATTTCTAATCGAAATGATTCGTATTCAAATAGAATACGAAATCAAAATAATTCGAATCGAAATTAGTTACATTTTTAAGTTAAATTTCATGAGATAAATGACAGGAATTTGCAAGTAAAGGATATTCCAGATCCTCAATAATCAAAAGCAAATTACCACAATAGTTACACAAGGAATTATTTTCTCATTGTTGCAGAGATTACACCGAGCAAAATATAATAGGAGATATACTTTGGTTGGCCTTTTGATAAATTAATAAGGGAAAAAACTACCAAAAATTAAAAAGGGATATGTATATTGAAAGTTCTAAAAATTATCACGAAAGTACAATTGAGTTCTAAAACTCGCAAAAAGTTTAACCGAACTCTAAAACTTATCAAATTGACTAAATCGAGTCTTAAAATTAACACCGTCTAATTTACTGACGAAAAATACAGATGTGGCACAGACTTGTCTTATTTTATTACTTTTCTTGAGGCATGTAGTGATGGTGTGGTGTCTAATAAGCGACACGTCAAAAAAAGTTTAAAAATATAAATTTAATTAGAAAAAGTTAAAAGTAAAAAAAAAATAAAAAAAATCAGACCCACAACTAGCGGCTATGGCTAAGCCCACGCCAGTGGCCGCCACCATAGCTACCAGATAGGGTTGGCGGAGGTCGCCCGAGCCTTCTCAAAGCCCGGCAACCCTTGCCGACCACATGGGAGGCCCCGCCAGTCCCTAGCACGAGCTTGTAGGTCCCAATCACCCTGGGGTGGTGGCACCCTCCTAGAAAAAAAAAATCTGAAAAGTGGACTCAAATTTGCCAGCTGTTGATCTTTGGATTGTTCACTGCAAATTCTACGTGGCGTGTTAAATACACTTAATATTCCACAGAGAAAATCAAATTAGTCAACCACGTGGGCGTCCTCTCTCCCCCCCCCAAACAAAATGGCTGGATGAAGGAGGACCACGTCAACGTGGATAAGACATGCGTCATCTAATATGATATTAGACATGATAGAAGAGAACTCACTACAGTTTTGTCTATCTTGTGTATTGACAATATTACATTAACTTTTGAGTGCGTCCTATCTGTCCGAATATCCAAAGTGATTTTGTCAAGATTTAATAAAAAGATAAGAACAAAATCTTAGCATATGCAACCTTGTTCTTTTTAACTTTAGCAATTTTTATTGCCCGATAATTCCCCACTCCCGCACAAAATCTTAGCATTTGTGCGTGATTGAGATACTTTGTTAAATTTTTAGGCAATGAAGATTATTAGGCATATGCCGATATTTCAAAGGATGGACTTGCAAATTTCAATGGTCTTAGGACCATCCACCATTTTTTTGCTAGCAAAGAAAGGCGGGGATGAGGAAATAGCGAGACTACACCTCACGACTCTACTATAAGGATCCCACACTAGCTATGAAAAATTGGGATTTAAGGAATACATAGCAAAAGTCACTTAGCACCACTCTTGATTTATAGGGAACAAAGGGCATTTGAGGTCGACTTCAATTCAAAGCCAATTTGGAATTTCCATTTTATTATATTGGTTCGATTTTGATCAAGTTGGTATCCCACAGCAGCAAAAGTCACACTAAATCTAGTTCTATGTAATTGGAAAGGATGGTGAACAATTTCCAAAAGTTTGAGATGAGTTTCGCCGAGAACGATCGTCGATGAAAGACCTTTCACCAAATGTTAGATCTTTAGTACTTTAGAAGAGAATTGGGTTCTGTAGTGATTCGGACAGGAATTACGGATAATAACAAATAAGGAATGCTAATAAAGAATAAAATAAATTGTAGAAAAATTAGATAAGTCTAATTGATTGCGGATCCTCTATAATTGACTCTTCTCGACCTTATATATAGCCTTGTAAAAAGTATAACCATGGAGCGCAGTAGTCATTTGAATTACAAACTAACTATTCTCGAGATTCTCGGCCTCAACTCAATTTGCTTATGTTATATTTTATTGGTTCGTCCATGATGAGTGTGTCCAAGGGGCACCATTTGCTCTAATTAGAAGTGTGTCTGAAAGAGGCTTTTTGAAGAGGTGCGAGGAGAGTTTCTTAAGGGAAATTAAGGTAACTTCCTTAGTATGAAAATCCAATAAGAGATAAGTAAGTTCTGACAAATAGAACTCTCTCTCTCTCCTCTCTTCATCAAAGAATGACGCATAAGGATTCCGTATCTACTTCGAGAAGATAATCAACATTAACGATGTGAAACGAGAAACTTTCCTTGTGATTGTATTCGGACCAACGTGAAGTAGATTCGTCTATCGTTTGCTGATGATTCAACGTACAATCTTGAAAAATTTGTTTTGGAGTGCATCGAATAGATTAGTCGATTCTCCCGACACTCACTTCCAACATTGGTTTTAGAGCCACGGTTATGATCTTTGCCTTGTTTTTCCGTCAAATTTTTCGCTTGTTATTTGATATGGGAATCGAGAAAATGAACTTCATATCGTATGGATGTTCATTCCTCGGAATTTGCAATAAGAATCGTCGAAAACAAAATCGGACGCAAAGAACGGGTCTAGAGGATAAACGTCGGTTCTGTTTTGATATCGTTTTTCGAAATATTTTTCCAGAAAAAGTCATTTTTAACCAAACAGAGTGAAAGTACTTGTTGAGACGATCAAAACGATGGGTGGCATGTTGTCGGAAGCCGCCGGATGCACCTACACGCGTGGCCAGAAGCAGCAGCGCGTGGGCACCATGTGCCCAACGCGCTGGTGCTACCAGCACGTGAGCGACACGCGCGCATCGGCCAACTGTGTGTGATGATGTCATCGATGACGTCAGCAAAATTGTCGGTAACCGACACACTGACGTCATTGAAGACGTCATCTTGCTGGCGAATCGGCCCTCCGGCGATTGGCTGATCGGCAATCCGACCTAGCCGGTGATGCGACCCATCCGGAACAACCCAACTTGATGACCTGACCCATTTACCTACCCGACTCATTGACCGGTTAACTGGTTGGACCAGTCAACTGTTGAACCAGTTTGACCGGTTGGACCGATCAATGGTTGAGCCGGTTTGATTGGTAGGACCAGTTTAAGACCAATTTGGAGCTGGAGCTTGAACTACATGCGCCGCGCACTCGGATGGCTCATGTGGGCGCGTGGAATGTCCGATTGGAGCGTGGTTGGTACCGTTGTGTTTGTATTGAAATTATCTATATTGTGGTATAATTATCTTATATGGTTGAAGCTTTTAAAGATATAAAAATGCGTACGAAACCCTAAATACGTGTATTTTTTGGGGTATTATTCCATTTTTAATTGTATTTTCCTTTGGTTTTCGAAATACAGAAGCTGGCTTATATGTAAATGACCACATATAGATTGAGTAGAGCTTGCTTCATTGATGGCATGTTTATAAGACTTAACGTGCTTGCATTTTCAGTTCCGAGCTGACTCGAACAATGGCTGGAGATCATTGTTTTTTCATTATATTTTGAATTCCACATATGATTATATTTGATGTGATCAAATATTTGTAAGTTGGTAATCATTACATGCGCTCACGTAATCATTTTTTCTAGTGGGAGTTCGTAGGTTGGTAGAATTCAAAGGAGTTCTCACCTAGAACTTAAAATTTGCGCAAATTAAACAAGTTAATGATAGTAATTATATGCCGAAACTAATTGGGAACATAGTGAACTTTCGTTTCGATATCTTTTGTTGAATTATCATTAATTTAGTTTATCTTTTCTGTAAATTAAAATGTGTGTTTATGTGGAAAATGTGCTGGTATTGATTTTGTGCTTATTATGTCAATGTGTAATAGAAATTGATTATGGCTTCGGCATCCAAGACCATTGTGACTGACCTCAATAAGGGTGAGAAGCTGAATGGTGACAATTATGATATTTGGCACAGAAAAGTTCAGTATATCCTTGAGGAGCAAGAGGTTTTAGAAACCCTCAACTACACCATGGATGAACCTGAGCATGAAATTTTTGCTCAACACATAAGAGATCAAGAAACTTATCAAGTTTGGAAAAAAAAATAGCATTGCTCACATCATGTTGCTGAGTTGTATGCAAGATAATCTCGAGTGTGAGTTTGAAAGTTATGACAAAACTCAAGTAATGTGGGTTGCCTTGAAAGATAAGTTTGGGGGTACGTCTACCACTAAGTTGAGGGGCTCACCATCAAATTTAACACATACTAGAAGCGCTCAAATCTAATGATGAGGTAGCATTTTCGGGAGATGTCAAACATGATACGTAAGCTGAAGTCGGTAGGTTATACCCTAACTGATGAACAGCAAGTTCAGGCTATTATAAAGACTCTTCCTAATAGCTGGGAATATATGAAAATCAATATGATGCACAATGAGAATATAATCACTTTTAATGATATTGCGTGTCATTTGGAATTAGAAGATGAGCGCCTAGAAGCTGCAAAATCTTCTACCCATGCTAATGTTGTTGAATTAGATTCGGGCAAAGCTTCGGGTTTTAAGCGCAAGAGGAACCATAAATTCAATAACAAAGGAAAATAGACTAATCAGGTACCCAAGGGAACCAAGATGTTCCGACACAAGAAACATGGTGGGAAGAAAGACAAGGCCAAGATGAAGTGCTACAATTGCGGTAAATTGGGCTTCTTCACTCGTGAATGCATTGAGCTGAAAAAGGTACCACATTACTCCATTACTTTGAGTAATGCTTTTGTTTCTAGAACTGTAATGCTTGCTGAATCTCATTTAATATGGATTGTCGACTCAAGGGCAATAGACCACGTAGCTAGAAACCGAGGAGCATTTGTGGAGTATCGTCGAATACAGCTTGGAAGAAAATGGATATATGTTGGAAATAACTCAAGAGTTGAAGTGAAGGGTATTGACACATGTAATTAATCTTTTAAGGTGGTCGAAACCTATTCCTACATGATGTCCTCTATGCTCCAGATATTCGGCGAAACTTGGTCTTTGTAGTTGTTTTTCTAGGCTTAGGTTATGTATTTAATTTTCATAGTGATTGTGTTGACATTTTGTTGGAACAATTTATTACAGTTCTGATCATGTATTGAATGGTTTTATGGTGCTAGACATTGACTATAATGTGTACAAAGTTAATGTTTATGGTTATTTTTCTTTAATTGCATCTTCTAGTAATGTGGAGATTGATGCAAGTAGTTGGCATGCTAGACTAGGTCACTGTGGGTTACAAAGAATGAAACGATTAGCAAGAGAAGGCCTTTTGGGGTCACTCGCAAATGTTGAACTACCCATATGCGAACATTGTCTAGCGGGAAAAATAACTAAAAAAACCATTTGGTAAAGGAATCAGAACTGAACTTCCATTGCAACTCTTACATTTTGACATTTGTGGTCCATTAAATGTGAGGGCAAGGCATGGAGCCTCATATTTCATCGCTTTTATAGATGACTTCACGCATTTTGGTTATGTTTTTCTGATCTCCCATAAGTCCGAAGTATTGGATTGCTTTAGATAATTTATAGCTTTGGTAAAGAATCAGTTGAACAAAACAATAAAGACATTGAGAATAGATCGCGGACGTGAGTATCTATCTGAGCAATTCAAAGCTCTTTGTGATAAAAAGGGAATTGTAAGACAATTAACTATTTCTAGTACTCCACAACAAAATAGCGTTGCAGAGAGAAGGAATAGAACTATATTGGAAATGGTTAGGTCTATGATGACGTAGGGAAATCTACCTGTCTCATATTAGGGAGATGCGTTATTGATAGCTGCCTATATACTTAATCGTGTGTCCTCTAAGTCAGTTGCTTCTACCCCTTATGAATTGTAGACCGGTAGGAAACCAGACTTAAGTAATCTACGACCTTGGGGTGTGCAGCATATGTTCATGATTCTTCCCGTAAATATGGCAAATTAGGCCCTAGAGGGAAGAAGTGTATCTTTATTAGAAACTATGAACACTCTAAAAGGTGCGTGTTCATAGGTGAACAAGCTGATGGAAGTGTGACTAAAATGGAATTACGAGATGTCACGTTCTCAAAGAACGATTTTCCTAGTAGAGGTGAGATCAATAAGGACTTCCAATTGTATGAAATGGAAGATCCCGACAACACACCCACTAATGTTATTGAGGGAAATACAAATTTACCTCAACATACAAGACCTAGTGGGAGTGTAGTGTCGCCTGGCGAATTGAATTCTCAAGAAGTTCAGTTGCGTAAAAGTAATTATAAAAGTATTCCCCGTTATCGATTTAAGATTGAAGGGGAAGCATTTATGATTGCTTCACAAGACGATGCGAAGCCTAAAACAGTTTAAGAGGCTCTCTCATCTCCTGATAAGGAAGAATGGAGAAAAGCTTTGGAAGACGAAATGGAGTCTATGAGGTCAAACCACGTTTGGGAGTTGGTTGATTTGTCACCCGATCGCAAGGCTATTAGAAACAAATGCGTTTTCAAGATTAAGCGAAGAGTGGATGAATCCATTGAAAAGTATAAGGCTCATCTTGTGGCGAAAAGCCATACTCAACAAGAGGGTATAGACTATGAGGAAACTTTTTCACTAGTTGTAAGGTTTGCCTCCATACACCTTATCCTAGCCATTGTTGTACATTTGGATCTAGAATTACATCAAATGGATATAAAGACAACATTTCTCAATGGAGAACTAAATGAAGAAATTTATATGAAGCAGCCGATAGGTTTCATTGCTGAAGGTCAAGAGCATAAAGTTTGCAAACTTCATCGTTCAATAGATGGCCTTAAGCAATCATCTAGACAGTGATATTTTCGTTTTCATAGAACCATAACTTCTTTTGGGTTCACGATGATCGAAGAGGATCATTGTGTATATATCAAACGGTCTGAGAATAAATTTATGATTTTATCTCTTTATGTGGACGATATTCTGTTGGCTGGGAATGACAAGGGTTTGGTTATTACCATAAAAGAATGGTTGTCCTCTAATTTTGAAATGAAGAACATGGGAGAATCTGCATATATACTGGGAGTTAAGATTGAAAGAGATCAATAAAAAAAACTTCTTGCTATGTCACAAGAGTCTTATATAATGAAGATTCTTGAATGCTTCAATATGCAGCACTATAATCCCATTGATACCCTGTCATGCAAGCGAAGGCCTGAGTACTAAGATGTGTCCTAAAACTCCAAAAGAAAATAAAGAAATGGTAACTGTTCCTTATACTAGTGCCGTTGGAAGTTTGATATATGCTATGATGTGTACTCAACTCGACATATGTTATACTGTGGGGTTAGTGAGCCGATGTCAATCAAATCCTAGTCAAACACACTGGAAAGCAGTTAAGAGGATCCTAAGATACTTGAAAGGCACTATGGACTATAGACTTTGCTATCAAGGGAGTGATTTACGCTTATTAGGATACTCTGATGCTAATTGGGGAGGAGACCTCGATGAGTATAAATCGACATTCGGATATGCGTTTTTACTTAATGATGGTGCAATTTCTTGGAATAGCAAGAAATAGACATGCACAGCTTTATCTACGATGGAGGCAGAATTTATTGCATGTTCTGCTACGACACAAGAAGCAGTATGGCTAAAACATTTCTTAGAAAATTTAGCCATTATCACTAATATCCCAAGACCGGTGATAGTATATTATGATAGTCAAGCAGCCATTACCTATGTGAAAGATCCCAAGTACCATGGCAGGACGAAGCACATTGACATAAAGAATAACTTCATCAGAAATATAATAGCACAAAAGGAAGTAGTCCTGCAATATATTTCAACCAACAGGATGGTTGTTGATCTATTCACGAAGGTTATTCGTAGAGACGTGTTCTTAACTTATAGGGTGTTTCTAGAGTTACATAGAATGTGATATGTAATATTGTTGAGGATCACTGGATTATGTGTGTATATGTATTGTACTTGTTTGTTAATGAATTGATGTTTTATCAATTAGTACAATGCTATGAGACTAGCACAAACATACATATATTGTTGAAAGGTATGTCACCAGGCAATGATTGGCTCACTCACACGAGCAATCACCTCAAACGCTATAGTAAACGGGTTGATATGAGACAATATGTACTATAAATGCCGTAAGGATAGTTTAGTACATAAAATAATTTAATGTCGCCTTGATTGGAATCAAGATGAGGTCTGTTATTTGTATGTGATAAAACCGAACATGATAGTCCCGCAATCATGTATGCCTGAAGGTAGCCGGATGTGAGCACTAAATTAGGCGTTGTGAAAAGCGAGCTGATATAGCACCCGGGCTAAACATGAGTACGTGAGAAGCATGTGACCATGTTTAGGCTAAGATCCATATAGTGGATATGTTTAATAAATGACATACACTCTTATAGAAAGAGAAATCCACTATAGCATGTAATTTATACTATATGTGCTTTATTCGACCAATAAAGGAGATGAGTACAATTATTCCTATTTATTCATCGTGTGAGTCCTTGTGGTAATTTATAATTTACCTTATCTTGTGCCCTATGTTACTTCTGAATATGTTCTCAAAGTAGAAGATCAATGTTGCTACTTTAGCACGTTACCAGCGGTCATGAATAGATATAACTTTATGGGACGTGTCTAAGAAAGCAATTGTTCTGAAATGGAGAGAGATATGAGTGCGAAGGAAAACTATTGTTGTTTTACAACTATCACATGTGTTTACTGGTCGACTAATTATTTCGCCTTCAATGGCTTCAAAAATAATTGTAAATACATGGTGTTCTTGAGAAAAATCAAGCATAACCTTTAAAGGATAGGTATACTTGGACCGATGTGACAAAATTTGTCTGGGGTATTATGAGACATCAATTGTTTATTTCTTTTTGGGGTTGTAGCCATTATGTTGTCCCTAACAGGTGCATAATTAGAGCTCCCAAGTGCAAGTGTACTCACTGGTCGCACGGCTTTCTTGCCAGCATGAATTGTTTCTATGGTAGATGATTATTGAATGCCTTGTGTTCTTGATAGAGCATAATCAAGCTCATTATGTGTGAGTGGAAGATGTTATATTTCGTCGGTCTACCTATGATGAGTGTGTCCAAGGGGCACAATTTGCTCTAATTAGAAGCATGTCTAAGAGACACCTTTTGAAGAGGTGCGAGGGAAGTTTCTTAAGGGAAGTTAAGGTAACTGCCTCAGTATGAAAATCCAATAAGAGATAAGTAAGTTCTGATGAATAGAACTCTCTCTCTCTCTCTCTTTGCTCTCTTCATCAAAGAATGACGCATAAGGATTTCGTATCTACTTCGAGAAGACAATCGGCATTAATGATGTGAAACGAGAATACTTTGACAATCGGCATTAATGCTGTGAAACGAGAATACTTTCTTTGTGATTGTATTCGGACCAACGTGAAGTAGATTCGTCCATTGTTCGTTGGCGATTCAACGTACGATCTTGAAAAATTTGTTTTGGAGTGTATCGAACAGGTTAATCGATTCTCTCGACACTCGCTTGCAACAGCTTATAATTGCACATTCATATTGGTAAGCAGTTACAATTTAGGTCCGTCTTTATTTTTGCATCTGTCATCGATCTTGTAATCAGATATTATCTTTTTATCATGTGTCAATATGTGGTCCCTACCAATTCCCTCTCATCAATAACGGCCACCCGCATGAGTCGCTAATTTGTAGTAACGTTTCATAGCCACTCTATTGACAATCCATTATGGACCTTTATCAATCCTTCGGAACTTGAGTTATTTTTGGGTGTCAAGATATGCCACCTATAAAAATACCGTAATATCGGGGATTAACCTAACGAGATTTGCGCGGAGCGCCGGTGGAACCACTCTATAACTTGACAATCGCTTTATCTTCCTCCGTCTCAGCTAGACACGTAGCACGATCGACGGGATATGCTTGTCACCACGATTTCTTGCTAGCCTGTTGAACTCTACTCGGGATTTGCTCCACCTTTTTACATCGTGTCCAAGATTGCATTTTTGTTCTTTTCTTCCTCGCAATCCTCTCAAGACCGCACGTTCTCTGAATTTAGATTTTTCCTCGACTCATTGAAGCCGCCATGTCGCCTAAGAATGAATCCCTCCCCGTATCTATCTCGCTTTGACCAGCTCCAAGAGGATGAATACAACGACAATTACCTCTTGTTATTGCTTAATACTTCTTGCTCCGACCCTAACCAGGTAATCTTGGGTCCATGTTGCATTGAGCCTCGGGTTCCTTTGTCTCTCCAGAGTTGCTTTCCTTGTTACAAGGAGGAGAAACTTCCGTTCCAAAAAGGGCACATCATTGAGTTTATGTGGATCATCCCTTCTCAATTGTACAGAGCTTTTCCTTCTTTTGACCCTTTATTCTTTCAATGGTATCTAAGAGTAAGGTCCCAAAAGGGATAAGGATACTAGGAATATTATAACTTTTGTACGGCGCTCACTTGAATGCCATAACTTTTTTTTTCTCACTTAACTGCCACTTCCGACAAAAAAAGATCGGTTGAGTGCTATTTCCGGTGAAAATAAATCATTCGAGTGTCATTTCTAGCAAACCATCCCACGTGGATTTTTTTTATTAAATTTCCATCCAATGTGGATTTTTTTAATTTAATTTAATTTTTTTTTGAAATTTTCTTTTTCTTTTTATTTTTCTTTTCCTTTTTTTCCCTTTTTTTTCAATGCCGGCAAGGGTCATCGATGACCCTCGCCAGCTGCAAAGGCCTTCCCCAAATTGGGCAACGGCTACCTTACCCTCGGTCGCGAAGGCCGTCGCCAGATCTAGGCTGTCACAAGCGAGGCGGCGTTGCCAAATTTGGCCAGAGCCTTCGCCGCCTCACTTGCGACTGCTAAGGCCCTTGGCGAGGTCATTGCGACCTCGCCTATCACGGGTGAGGCGGCGAAGGCTCTCACTGCATCGGGCGAGGCCGCCTTGCTCGCGGCCACCCACACCTGGCGACAGCCTTCGCGGCCTCGCTCGCCTTCGACAAGGCTGCAACGACCTCGCCCAGGGCCTTCGCGGTCGAGGGCTAGGCGGCCCTCACCCAATTTGGGCAAGGCCTTTGCAGTTGGCGAGGGTCGCCAGTGATCCTTGTTGGCATTGAAAAAATATTTGCAAAAAAAAGGAAAAATAAAAATTCAAAAAAAATATTAAAATATTGTCCACGTCAACTCTAGCGAAGCCACGTCAGATTTTCTGGTTGCCAAATGGCCGATGGCACTCAAATGATCACTTTTTGCCAGAAGTGGCACTTAAGTGAGCCAAAAAAAAGTTGTGGCACTCAAGTAAGAGCCGTACGAAAGTTATGACACTTCTAGTATCTTTATTCCGGTCCCAAAAGGAAATAGCTTGGGAACCCACTCAAATCGATAAGGCACTCCAGTTCTGTTGTTTTGACTGGAATCTTAAGTTGGGTCTCTTAGGTTGTTTAGTCAGTTTCTGGTTTCTGTCGACAAATCGATAAGGCACTCCAGTTCTTATGGCTCCCTTATGTGTCGCTTTTGCAAATGTAGACATTGATATAGAACAAAAGAGGAGAGCGTAAAAACTTATTACGGTTTGTCACTCCTCACACTTTTTTCATTAATTAAGTAACACTTAATGACCATAATAAAGCTTTCACACTTTAACACTCATTCTCAAGCGGGAGCATATTTATCAAGCATGCCCAACTTGTTACAAATATACTCAACGCTACTACTCCCTAAATACTTGGTGAAAATATCATCTAGTTGTTCATTGGTCCTAACATGACTAGTAAAAATAACTCTAGCATGAAGTTTCTCACGGACAAAGTGATAATCAACTTTAATATGCGTGGTATGCTCATGGAATACTGGATTTGAAGCAATATGGATAGCTGCCTGATTATCAAATGACAACTCCGTTGGCACAAGATCTTTGAATCAAGTTCAAGTAATAGCTGACGCATCCAAACTAACTCACAAGTAGCTTGAGTCATAGCTTTGTATTATGATTTTGCACTAGATCTAGACACAACACTTTACTTCTTACTCTTCCAAGATACTAGGTTTCCTCCCACAAAGGTGCAGTAACCTGATGTAGACCTCCTATGTTTAGGAGACTTGGCCTAATCAGCATTCAAAAATGCTTCCACCCTTATGTGACTATGATCCCTATAGATGAGACCATGACTTGGAGCTTTCTTCAAGTATCTCAAAATTCTGAAAACAACGTCCCAATGAGAGGTATGGGGGAAGACATAGACTGATTCACAACACTCATAGAAAAGGGAATATCAGGTCGAGTAAACATCAAATAATTTAATTTTTCAACAAGTCTTCGATACCTTTCCAGATCATCTAACAGCTCACCATCCTCTGCCATCAATTTCGAGTTAGCTTCCATTGGTATATCAAGTGGTTTAGCTCTTAGCAAACCTGTCTCTATAAGCAATTTTAAAACAGACTTGCATTGTGAGATATGAATACATTTCTTCATCAGTGCCACTTCGATACCCAAAAAAGTATCTCTCCTTTGTTTGAAATTACTGTTGCAAGCACAGTTTCAACTCATCAAACCCTGTAGGATCATCTTCATATATAACTTTTCATGTAAATCACCATGAAGAAAAGCATTTTTATCATCAAGCCAAAAAAGAGGCCAACAAGCAAAAGCAACCAAAGAAAGTAAAAGGCAAACAGAGGACATCTTAGCCACTGGAGAGAAAGTATCACCATAATTGATCCCATAAACTCATTTACATCCAATAGCTGTCTTCCCTCCATGTAGAGGAACAAGATCCCAAGTCTAGCTTTGATCTAGTGCCAATAGTTCCTCCTCCATAGCTGTTCTCTAGCTTGGACTAGATAATGCTTCAGCAATAGTTTTAGGAATATGATGTTTATCAATGGTGACTAAACTAGCCCGAAAATAAGCAGATAGACCAGAATTGGAGACAAACTGTGTACCAATACGTGGATTTCCAATATATTTGTACATGCTGAACTATTTGGGGAAGTAAGTATGAAGGACGACCAAGGTGAGGATAGACTTGCAAGATTATTGGCCCACTCTTATTTGTAATGCAAGGAAAGATATAGAGAATAATACATGATGCACATACACTCTTAATTAGGAGAGTAGAAAGATAATGAGGAATCGTGGGTTCTTACTGATTCTTTTTATTCAGATTTCCTCTTTTGCAGTACAAGGAAGGCACTATAAAAGGTGGAGAGTTTCGACCACAAGTGGGGGGAGGCCATGCGTTGAATACATGGCCAAAAACAGAGAGGTCGGCAATTCATATAATTCGGAGCACATAGAGAGGAAACACGAGGAAAAAGAGAGCTTCAAGAGAGTCCGCAGCCAAGCCTTTGGCTGCACCCCTTGCCGCATCTCTTCGTTGATCGAGCTGCCGCACCACCGCAATCAGTCTTAGCCGCTTGATGACGTCCTTGCTGCGCAGTTGCTATTCCCCGGCCGGTGCTGCTTCTTCCCGTTGCTCGATCCAATCGAAGACCCCGCCGAGGACTCCCCTGTGTCAACGCGAAGCTGTTCTGTCTTGACCTCCTTGACAACGTTGCTGCGCTGCTCTGTCCCTCTCGACATCACTGTTGCTTCCTGATGCGTGCGTGGGTGAGTGATTCTGGAAATGGGGTTTTCTAAGTTGTGTATGGATGGGTATTGTGTTTGCGGAATAGCTATCGAAAGGTAAAAGAAACCGAAGGATAGGTTACGATCGACACCAAGGTATAAAGGACACACCACCAACCGAGAATGAAAATCGGGATTGACGAAGTTCACCATCGAGGCTTAAAGGACACACCACCAACCGAGAATGAAGATCGGGATTGACGAAGTTCACCATCGAGGCTTAAAGGACAAGCCACCCACCAATGATAAAGGACTTCAGGATAGGAGAAACTTACCACCAATGCCTAAAGGTAAACTACCAGCCGAGGATGAAGTGTTTTTTGGCTCACCACTAAGGAGTAATCTACTCTCCAGGGATAAAGAAACCGATTTAGGAGTTGTTCACTCTACAAAGATGATCACTCATGCAGAGAAAAATCTCTTTGTATTCTCAACAAATTCTAGTATGACTTACAATGGAGGATTCTCCTCTATTTATAGTGAAACTAGGACATAGGAAATAACCAAGCATTAAAAGACATTGAACTAACCAACCATTTAAGGACTTAGAAACTAGAAAGCATTAAATACCTAGGAATTAAGGACTTTGACCCTTAAGACTCAGAAAACAATTAAGACCTTGGAACTCATAACTGTATTAATGACATTTGGAGACGTGAAATCTTGAACCTTGCACCTGATCTCCCAAAATTCGTGCTCCAGCCTTAATGAGATGATAACTACCTCATTAAGTCAACATATGTCATAAGAACTTGCTTAGAACAACCTCTCTTCAATATATTATCAATTTGTATTGAAATCAGCTACTAATCTTGACAAGAAGATATTGGATTTTTTGAATGGTACGATAGACATATCGACAAGAGTCTTACCAATAAGATTGATAAGAGAAAAGCCTCATCTTAGGCTTTGTTAGTTTACCAGCAAGAGTCTTACCAATAAACAAGAGTTTGACCGACAAAAATCGATTACTCATTTAATTGACGATCCATCAAAGGAAGTTATGACCGAATTCTACTTTAGGTTGAATGAGCATTGATGGTGCTGACTTTGTTGATGGAGTTAAGTTAGATGCTCCTGCATCACTTCCTGACTTGTGATCCCTACTGAGCCGCCACGCAATGCCTACCAACAAGTGTTTCCGGGAGCATCAGCCGCCTCCAATGGCCATAAGTCAAATGAGCAGGGGAAGATTGAAGATAACACGATTATAGAGAGCCAAGTGGTGGAGGTGCTGTGAGAAAAAGAGGGACTTTGACCACCGTTTGATAAGGAAGACTTCTTCGTGTAGCAAACAGGTGGCCTTGAGGAAGAGAAAAGAAGCCACATTCACTGTCAAATCGCAATATCACATGGGTTGCTTTGTTCAACAAAGAAAAGTTTTCCAGTGAGCACCTCATTTACGCAGCATCACCGTCGACGAGCACCACCACCGCATCATCCTTGACGCATTATCACCGTAGCCTAACCGTTGAAGTTCAAATTTGGAAAGTTATTTGCATATTTAGGTAAAAATCTTATCCGAATCAATTTGGATATTTTATTGCTTATTTTGTGCTTCTTGTTACGTAACTTTGCATATTTGAGTGATTGGCACAATATCGATTAGGATTTATCTCCTAATCCGCAACACGACATAATCTTTTGATTTTATGTATAAACCCTCATATGGAATTATTAGATTGCATAGTTAGAAAATTTATCTTGATCTTTAAGCCCTGAGATTTGGACATTGATTCTATTTTTGCGGAAAGATCAAGTTGATTGGATAATGTTCCTTATTTGAATTGATTGTATGTTTATCTTTTGTGGCGGATGATATCTTGATTGATTTGAATGTTCATCTTTGATTGCTTTGCTTGTATAAAGAAAATACCAAAAATGTTATGTACATGTCATATAGTTTGCATGTTAGGAAATCACATGTCATATACATTAGTTTTAATTTTAAGATAAAAGAAAGCCCCCAAAAAAATATTAGATTGCTTTGGTGTGTTTATTGGCTTTACTTCCTTGCAACTTAATTGCTAGCTTTGTTAATTGGTTGTTATATTTAATGGTTGCACACCTGAATAATCACTCCCTACATGTTAGTAATCTAGTTTAAAATCAATTCAAGTTGCTTGCATAATTGTTTTCAAGAAAATGAAATGGTACCGAAAGGACGTTAGAGTAATCTAGTATAATCAAGTTCCCGAACTCATTTAATTTCTAGTTCATAGAAGTAAAGTAATTCTTCTACACATTACTTGGGTTTTTAATCAACCCACCAAAAATAGATTAGTGGCGTCTCTAGATAAAATTGATTTGCATGTTAAATAACTTGAACTCAAGTTGCGAATTGGTATGTGTTTGAGGGAGCTCGAGCTAGGTTTAGGCTTAGTAATCCATTAGCCAACCCTTAGGTGGTGCAACCCGAGGTAAGGTCGTGACAAGGCTTACATCAGACTCAAAGGATGAAGAAGACGAAATAGGTGGAGGTACATCAAGGAAGTCTTCTGTACACATGTTGGACCGGTAGAGGAACTAGTGGACAATCCGAAGTGGATTTCACAATAACATATGTAAAGGAATCATCATCCATTGTAGGTGGCTCCATTGGTTCATCATAATAAATAGTAAACTCAAAGAAGGAAACATTTGCGGTGGTAAAATACTTATGCAAAGAAGGACAGTAACAACTGCCTTTTGTGTACGAGAATACCCTACAAAAATGCATTTAAGAGACCGAGGGTCTAGTTTGGAAATCCCTGGAGGATGGTCACGAATATAGCAAACACAACCAAATATATGAGATGATAAATGAAACAAGGATTCAGAAGTAAAAGAAGAGAATATGGAGTTGCATCCTTAAGAACAGAGGATGGCATACAGTTGATAAGATAACATGCATTCATAATAGTATCAGCCCAAATGGATTTGTCTACGTTCATTTCAAACATCAATGATCAAGCAACTTCTAACAAGTGGCGATTCTTCCTTTCAGCAACACCATTTTATTGTGGTGTATTCGAACAGGAAGATTGATGAAGGATGCCCCGTTAGGTCATGAATTCAGAAAAAAAGATTAGAAAAATATTCTTTGGCATTATCACTTCGAATAATACAAAGAAGAACTAAAAATTGAGTACGTTGTTTGTTAACAATTGCACAAAACACAAAAAATAACTAAGAACAACTTTTCATTAGATATAGTATCATACCTTGACCCTCGAGCACACTAACATCCCACTAGTTGGTGGTGTAATGGCAACGCCCCAAGACGCGTCGCCGACCCAACTGATTAACATTGATCAAAGGAACGCATGCGGAAGCGAATTGAATCACCTAATCAACAATCAATAAAACGGGATAGTAAGAAAAACCACTTTGAGAAGAAAATCAACAAAGTCATTTTATAAACATTACGTTAACCTTAAGAAGATACATACATACAAGCCTATCAGGAGGCTACTTCCTCAAGAACAAGCATACAAAAAGGGATACAAATGATCAAGTTAACTTAGCTTCGCTATAAAAAAGGGACGACCAAAAAGATGGAATATCCAAATCCATCATCAAACTCAAGAATACCCAGGCGGCATCTCCGGACCCAACTCCATGCCATCCGGCTCGGATACCAAGTAATTTGAGTCAAACTCCGGATCCATAATAGCCCTGTCCAGAGGGTCGAGATCCATGGGATCCCACACCTCATCTCCTATTCCACCGTTAGGTGGTCCATCAAAACCCCTAATGGGTCCGAACAACCCACCTCCGTCCCTAAAATACCACGCTACAAACTCATGAGGCTTTCAGAATGCCAAGCCCTCATCCACCCAGACGATGGTCACGTGCTTCCGGTATGCCCTATCCGGTCCAATCGGATACTCAAATATAACTATGGCCACTCAAAAACGTGTGGATGGACAATTCATACTCGGGGGTCTGAAAACATTTAACAAATAACAATGAGATAAATCAACAAGTAAACTTCCTAAACCTCGCTTAGGAGAATACGTCGCCTTTGGAACGCCCTAAACATGCAATCGCTACCACGAGCACATAATGGAATCATAACAACACATATGTTCAAGAATCACATACAACGTATATCATGGCACAAGCATGCATATCAACAACTTAATAATCCAGACATGCTCAATCATCAACCTCAGGCACATAGCACTCATTGATGCAAATCGCACTCGTGATAGTCCATATTATTAACGACCCATCGGGCCACGGCACATCCCACGAATGGCGGTCTTTCGGCATGTTGGGCATCATCCTGCACCACCCTGGTGACGGCATCGTCTTACCAACCTCAATGATGGAATCCCATAAATGGGTTCGTCCCGAATCTAATTCGCGAACGACTTCATCTCGCCCCGCCTTCGTGACGGCATCCAATTACCAAAATTAGGCACGACCTTTACGGCCACGGCACAACCCTAAGGTTTGGCGGTTTTTCGGTAAAACCGAGCATAAACGGAACTTTAGGTGACCATTCACACACAGCATTCATTCAAGTCCCAATTCCTATCTTTCGAAGTTTAGCCAATGCGAGGTTTTTATGACGTGCATTTCCCGAAGCAAGGGCTACCATGAACATGTGTTCACATACAACAATAATCACCTTGTCCATTCACTTACTAATCCAACTTATGCAAGTTCAATGTCATCTTTATATCAAAACAAGATACTACCTAAGTCATCTTTAATTTGATAAGTGATCACCCAACATGATAAGTTATCGACAAAGACTAGATAAGCTATCAATAAGAACATGATATGTTATCACTAAAGCACATGATAAGCTATTACCAAACTATGATAAGCTATCACACAAACACATGATAAGCTATCACCCTAATCATGATAAGCCAGCCACTAAACCATCTCTAATCAGCCTCTAAATAGCCCTTAATCAAGCCCATTAACAACCTATCACCCTAATCAAGATTTATAGAGCAACTTACACTTAAACCAAAGCTAACTAAGCAACAAAGGGGCGACAAATAGCCACAGCGAACGGTGACAATGGCGAAGTGGCTATGGCGGTGAATGGTCACGCTGGGGACAACCCGCAGTAGTGGTGGCTCATGGTGGTGGTAGGCCATGGTGATGGTGGGGTGGATGATGGCAGTGACTGAATAAAGAGAGAGATAGAGAGGTGACAGTGAACGGGCTAATAGTGACGACGACCACGGCAATGGACAGCGGCTTGGGGGTGGCAGAGATGGCGGCGTGATGGCGACGGTGCTGGTTGCGGCGGCGGCGGTGGTGTGGTCGGTCGAACAAGAGAGGGAGTGAGAGCGAGAGAAAGTGTTATCCAAGTGAGAGAGAGAGTGATCAAGAGAGAGAAAAAGTTCTTGTAAGACACTCAAGAATGAAGGGTCAAGATTCAATCTTGATCAACAAGCCAAGATTCAAGGGCCAAGATTGAATCTTCCAAGACAAGCCAAGATAAATATCTAAGGGCAAAAATGTAAATAAGAAAAAATAAGAGGGGCAATTTGGTCATTTTCATAACCCATATGGTCGATCAAGAAAGGGGGTGGAGAATGACCATTTTGCCCTTCAACAAATTAAAGGGATCCAAAAATACTTGGGGGGGTAAAAAGGTCTTTTCCAATTTCGGTCCGAATTTCACTTTTTCCAAGAATTTCGAGCGAACCGGTAAATAGGTGGGTTTAATGAGGCAACGTCCAGTAGTTTCATCATGGAACCCTTAAAAGTTCAATACCCAATTTCAAATTCTAATTCATGGCTAAAATCAATCAATTACGACTTTAATGTATCTCAACATAGTGGGTGGCTTTTAGGAGTTATGCATATGCGACCCGTGGTCGATTCAATATTAATCCATGTTTAAGCTTACTTAAGCCATGGGTGACCTCGGTTGTCAAGTAATTGCGAAGGTCAATTGCAAGTTTCGAAGTACACAATCGTTCGGAATTGGTTTAGGGTTGTTCGCAATCCATACAACAGTTAAAGGGAATCACTCGTGATTTGATCGTATATCATTGGTGCAACATTCTATAACCATTTCTTGATCAGCCTATAATGACTCAAAATTGTCCCTCGGCAATCTTTATGGTCGAGATGTCAATCCATGATCGAGTTCTTAGGTCATTTGCACTTAATTCCTCGATAGCCTTTCCCTAATGGTTAGTTTTGTTATGAGTGATTAATTCAGAGCGAGATTTAAGCAACAATGCATCGATGAAATAATCATTTCATATATCCCGAAAATGGTCGAATTTCAAAATGTCACATATAGCCAGGTGGCTCTTGAATAATCGTCTACAAAAGTAACAAAGTACTTGAAACCCAATTTAGAAAAAGTAGGACACAAACCCCACACATCTGAATGAACTAACACAAATGGCTATGAAGCCTGTTTATTGACTCTTGGACCATAACTAATCCAATGCAATTTCCCAAATTGACACGACTCACACTCAAGACTAGATAAAGAATGAAACTAGGGATCCAACTTTTTTAAACTTTCCAATGAGGGGAGGCCCAAACGACAATGGATCTGAAGTGGGGAAGCCGTAGAACAAGCAACATTGGTAGTATCATCAAACAAGTGTGGCCCCTCTGGCACATGTCCTTTATCATTCGTCTTCCTCATCTTCAAGTCCTGAAAAACACAAGAATCGGGATAGAAAGTTACAGCATAATTATATGTTTTGGTAAGATAACTGACAGACATAAGGTTAAAAGGAAAGCTTGGGAATATACATGATTGAAGATAAAAATATGGAGGATGTCAACGACTGTGCCTATCTGCTTTACTGTGGATAGAGAACCATCGGCTAATGTAACATTGGACATAGACTCATGAAAGTAAAAAAAGATTCCTGAAACTCCGGTCATTTGATCGGTGGCATTTGAATCAATGACCCAGAGGCGAGAAGCAGAAGAAAGACACATTGTTGTATTACCTATCTGGACAAAAGTAGCTATGGAGGAGGACTGTGAAACTAGCTAGGAAATTTGGAATTGATTGTACCTAGCAAATTCCTCATCCGTCCCTTTTTATCAACTTTCCTCCTTCAAAGGACTGCAAAGAGATACCAAACTCTACTGCATTGGCTATGTTAGTCATAGCCTGTTGAGGGCACCTTCCATGAAGCTTATAATAGAATATCTGAATGTGTCCAGGCAAATCATAGTAATGACAAGTTCGGAAAAATCCAATATCACTCCTTCCGTCATTAGAAGTGTTACTAGATGAGGGTGGTTGGCCTCTACCAAAACCAAAACCGCCGCCGCCGCCACCACCACCACTTTGGCCACCACTATGACCTCGACCACCACTGTGATTTCCTTGTGCTGCCATGACTGAGCTATCACCTATAGAGAATGTATTTTTAGATGGTTCATGTGAGACCTTCAAGACACAAGCAAATGTCTCAGTGAATGAAGTCAAATAGTATTTGGGAATGGACTACATCACACACTCTAGTCCTAGTCCTCCCAAAAAACCAATAACAACCAATTGCTCCCGTTGCTCTTGCATCTTCCTAACATCATTGGTAATGTATAGTAGAGATTTAAGCTCATCATACATTCGTTTAAAATCAAGAAAATACTGGGTATGTGGCCAACCCTTTCTATCATCCCTATAAAATTCCTAGGGTGCTTCATAAATCCTTGAAAGATTATTTTATTCAGAATAAAGAACATTCAAGTACTCCCACAACTCTTTGACCAAAAAAAAAAATACTCCCACAGCTCCTTCACTGAATCAATATGTGTAACCAAATTCGCAACTTCAGATTCCATGGAGTTCAACATTTGACCAAGAATTCTGGCATCTACAATTTCCCAATTTGTATCAGAGGCAAATCTGTTACCTATTAGATGATTTTGTTGCTCTCTCCTAGTCAATACTAACAGCATGATTTTCCACGATTGCTAGAAATTGATGATATTTTCTAATTTCTTCATTGTCAAATGATTAGAGGACGTAGACACAACCTCAGCCACTACACCTTTATTCTCTGCCATATCCCGATGTGTACCCATGTAACACAAGAATTTTCAACACAATAATCAGATTCAAATCCCACCAACCGAAATTCAATTCAGCAAACTACCGCGATTTGTTTCAAACCGTCCAAATTTCCACGACACCTCAATCAAATTCATCAAAACATACACAGAAACCGTAGATTATGCCCAAATAGAAACCACCTCATCCAACATCAATTTCGAGGTGAACAGGGCTAGTAGCTCCATCAAGCAAGCTGCTGTGATTTTTGTTTAGAATATTGAGAACAACTGTTAATACTTAATTTTTAACCGACGCGTCATTAAAAGCAAAAAACTCAACATTAGGGTTTTTGATTGCGACGGAACCCCTTTTTTGAATATAAAGTGTCATTTTAATTCTATTTGTTGGCTTAGCTTCTGTAGACAGTTTACCATTCATTTCATGCAAAAATTCGAAAAGTCAAATGGTTGACTTTCAGGTTGACTTTTTGATCAACCCTTTGACCAAAAGTCAATCCCGGGTCAAATTGGGGCTTTTCACATAAAAACATTCCTTTCAAGTTTAATTTCACTTTAGAAGTGAAAACTGCTGAAAAGTTCAAAGATTTGATCATAAAATCAAACTCCTAGTGAAAAATAAACTAGGATTTGACTTTTAGTCAAACTTTTAACCAAAAAATTGAAAAATACAAAAAATCCAAAAATCATCTTATTTTACATTCAAATTGACTTTACCATCTGAAATTTTGCAAAAATTGATTATGAACCTACTTTTTCCCAATTTGCGGAAATAGATTTGGAATTGGCCAAAAACAAAATTACTTTCATTTTGTTCATATTTTAGCTTAATTCCTTTTACAACATTTGATCCAGAGGTCATCATAAGATTACTCGTGTGACCAATTTTGTGAATCGGCACTTTGAAATGAAAACCCCCAATTTTAGCCCTAATTAGGGGTTTGAATCAATCGTTCACGATTCGCAAATGGTTGATATTATTTGACTCACCTGAAGTCAATTTTGCGAAAATTGATTTGAAAATTCTCCAATTTTTAGATTTTGCAAAAAAGTCCCTGGGTTTTGTGAAATTACAAAAATGTCCCTAATTAGGTCTTTAATTGCAAAATTAATCAAGACCGTTGATGAGATTAAATCATGGCAATTCAAATTAGCATAAGTTAAATGAGGTCTTTGTTTAACTTCAAAGTAAAAGATAAGCGCAAATCTCGACCGTCGAATCAAACTGACGGTCGAGATTGAGTCTTGAGGGGAGTATATAATCCATTTTCCCTCCAAAATTTGAGGGGTGGTCTCATTCTGCAAAATTTCGGATAGAAAATCCAGAACTTTCTTCTTCTCTTTCTGCCTTTTCTCTCCTTCACGTTCTCTCTCTTTTTTCTCTCCTCTAGAAAAAACCGCTCACGCGGTTTCTCAAAGAGCCGCCGGTTCACCCCCACCGGCAGGTCCTCGCCGGCGACACCACAAGCACCGCCACCCCCTCCGACATCCGCCTTTGTTCCTTTGACGTCCCGCTGGTCGGAGCCTCGCTGGAGTTGCCTGTGTTTGCTCCGTTTCTCCTTCTCTTCCCACAGCGTCTTGAGCTGGTCTGAATCAAACCAGTTTTGTTCAGCGGCTGATCCAGGCTGTCCGACCACCGCCGATCTCTCCTCATGTGTTTTCCCAACCTTGCTATGGTTGGAGTTTCATCGGAACGCCACTAGAGAAGTTCTGGTGGCTCTTTCTTCCCTGGCGAATCAAATCAGTCCAGCTGAACTGATCTGATCGTTCTTCTTCGCCGGTACTGTTCCAGCGCCGATCCGATGTCGCCGGACACTCCCTGGTGTCCTCTAGTAGTTGACATCCATCCTTTGTGAGCTGAGGTCCCTCGGAGCACTTCGTATATCGATTGACACAAATTGATTGATCGTGTTTTCGCACGATAACAAAAGGTAATCTCTCGATCTCGAATCTGATGAAGCGAGGTTACAATAGGTAACCGGGGGTAGGATTCACCCTACGACTTCCTATGGAATCCATATTGATGGTTTATGGTTGTTGACTGCATGTTTGATGATTTGATGATGATGATGTTCTTGAGTTTTGGAACCTGTTCTGCAATTTCGAGTTTCTGGACCTACTTTCTGTTTTGTCGACTTTGACCTGTTAAACTTCATTTCTGGACTTCGACACCTTCTGGACCCTCGTAATACACTTCAAGAGCTTCGATTTGGTATCTTACAACACTTGATTTGATATTGTTTACTACCTGAAAACGTATTCTAAAGTTTGCATCAGAATCAGAATTTTTGTTGTTCTGTTTCTTGACATTTTTACATGATCGGTGCAGTTTTGCTTAATTGTTTCCGATTTTTCTGTTCGGATCTGGATGTTGTGGTCTTCATGAAAGTTGCTGAGAATCATCTTGATCATAACATATGTTTTTTCTAGATTTTTCTGATGAGTCTAGATGAATGAAATCCTCTGTGAATCGACCTAGGGTCTGAAACAGCTTTCTGCATTGATTACTGTGAATCAGGTTCTTCAGTTTGATGATTTTTTGCTGCCTTGTATGTTGAGATTCAATAGGAGTTGTCCCCATGAAAAATGATCTAAATCAGGTTGGTTGTAACATAGGTTTTTTTCGGAATTTTTGGAACATGCCTAAATGTGGAAAACTCATGAAATTTGACCTCTGCACATGTTGATTTTGCCTGACTTACACTGTTGTTGATTTTTTTTTTTCTGATTTTTCTACTAAGATCTAAACTTAGGTCTCTTCATGAACAATGTTCACATTTATCTTTGTTGCAACGTATAAATTTTTCAGATTTGTTGGAAATAAGTAGGTAGGTGAAACCCTCTGTGAACTGACCTCATGTCTTGTCTGCTTCTACTGGAACCCGAATTGGATTGGCTCAAAATTGAATGTGCAATTGTGATTTCTTGATGCTAATGTCTTCATGAAAGTCATAGTATAGTTCATTACCTTTTCAAAAAAGGTATAAATCATGTCATTCGGTCATCATTTGCATGATCAATTGCATGCTCAATCTTGAATCTTTGTTCTGTAATTGTTGATTTCAAGGAACCCGATCTGTTTTCCCATTTTTTTTCTTCTTTAGAATCACAATTAGGTTTGGATTTCTCATGAAAAATGTTCATCATGTTGTATACTATTCACATGATTTGTATCACATTTTTTGCCATGTCATGAGGATAGTAAACAACATGTATATTGTGAGCTCATTTGCTGCAATTCATTACTGATATGCATCATTGTAGAAACCTTTTCAATTGATCATGAAATTGATGTTAATCAAACTCGATACCTTCTAGAAAGTCTTAGAGAACGTCTTAAGCTTTCTAATGATGCCAAGATTGTCTCATTTGCATGTCCATAGGCCCCTTTATTATTTTTTATGAGGTTCCCCTGAAATCTGGAAAATTGTGAATTTGGAATGCTTGATGCGCCAGATCTGTGTTTGCGATTTACTGATTTTGTGTGAATTTTTTGGTAAAGATTTTGATGATGAGTTCTTCATGAACTTTGATTGTCATTCCCAGACCTAGGTCGTGACAAAATTTGAGAATCTTTGGACATCATTAACATGCCCAAATTTTCATGAGGTTGCTCTGAAAATCTGCTCTTCTGTTCTGTTCTAATGCACTTCTTCATGTTCTGTGATTTTTGTAAATTCATGTGTAGCTTATCTTAGAAAGTTTTCTTCACAAAAAATGTTCATTGTTGTGTGCTTGATGTATCATAAATTTTCCAGAACATTTTAACAATGGGTCCAATTGAATGCATCTTGTATCCCTTGTTCTGTTGTCCTTTGTTTTTCCTTTGTGAATTATCTTTGTTTTAGGATTTTTAGAAAATAATGCATGCTGAACCAGTTTTTTAATGCTTTCACGAGCTTTAATTCTCACAATTTATCGATTTTCTAGTGCATGTGCTTATGATTGGCGCATGATGAATTGAATGAAGTGACCCATGCCGGTTCACTAATTTTAGTGATTGGATGAGAATCAAGGTCGTTCGACCTGTTTGCATGCATGCTCAATTCATCGCTATGCATGTGATTTTTAGATGGATGCCTAGGGACGGTGCATGATCGTGGGTCCAAATTAGGGACTACATATAGAAACTGATTTAGGGATTCATGGCATTAATTGCTATTGGTAAATACCAATGGTAGTTAATAACCATGAATTGTGTCTAAAACGAACGTGGGTAGATAATAAAAGGTATCGATGCATGTTTGAACAAAGGCCGACCCTGAGGCCACCTTTGAAATTCTTTGTGCCTTGTCTGTTATCTTTGATTGACTTGTGATGCTGTGTACTTTGTGATTCTATATTGTTTGTTGTTGTTCTTTCTTTAGTTTCAGTTTTAGATTAGGGTTAGAATAGGTCCAAAAAGACGATGGTCTTGAATATGGCGCAGGTCGATGTCCATTCCCACTCTATTCTTTATATACGGCGATGGTTGATGTCCATTTCGATCTATTTTCTTGTAAAAATTCATTCATTACCCAACATATGTCTCGGGTTTCTTATATGCATTGTATAAACACCCAACGAATTGCTGGTTTTTCTTTCTTGCACTTAGAATTAGCTAGTTCTTTCAATACCTTGGTTGTTTACTTTACATAGTGCTTTTCAATATAATTATTTATTTCTTTCTTTTCTAGTCTAAGATAGGATTAGTTTATAATTTTAAATGAAAACACAAAAACAAGATATATGATCACCTCGTGGACTAAGACTTCGGCATGAAAATGGTAAAAAAATAAATGCATGACGACTTAGATAATAACCATGATAAGTTTAGTGGTACCAAGAGGACGTTAATAGAAATATTAACGTAAGCTAGTTTTTGAACTCATGATCTCTGGTTTTCGTAGAAATTGAAGCGAAACTTTCGCGTTTTGATTGGGCATTCTAGTCGACCCCCGACCTAGGCTAGTGGCGACTCCCAAAAAAGATAAAATCGATCCACTGTCAGGCGAGATATCGATTTAGGGAAAATCCACGTTTATGACCAATGGACCGTATGGATGATCAAAAGATCGATGATTCGGTAAGTCGTCTTTTATGATATGCCAAACGAACTGTATGGATGACTAAAAGATTGACGCTTTGCTAGGCCGTCTTTTATAATGTGCCATGTGGACCGTATGGATGGCTAAAAGGTCGATACTTCGGTAAAGCTATCTTTTATGATGTGCCATACGTACTGTTTTATGAACACTTACCTTTAAACCCACTTCATCGAGTTCGGCCCTCGAGAAGTAGGTCGTGACAACAATAAACACACGAATGAACCCTAGAGGTCCAAGGAGCTCAGATCGGCGATCCTGAAGCGTAGATTAGCTTGTAGGGAGGGATGCGAGCTTGACTAGCGTCCGATCTTGGCCGATCGACGTTGGGTTTGTGATGAACGGAAACATGTGACACTGGACAACATCGGACCTGAGCCAACAATGCTCGCCAATGTCAAATCCAAACTCGACAAGGCTAAGTGACGGCGGATAGTTTACCAAATTTGGCTTTCTACCTTGATTGATCGACGAGGGAATGTTTCGGGTCAACAGAGACCGATCTATTTGATTGATCGTATTCG
This sequence comes from Syzygium malaccense, assembly GCA_031216405.1. Lineage (NCBI taxonomy): Eukaryota > Viridiplantae > Streptophyta > Magnoliopsida > Myrtales > Myrtaceae > Syzygium > Syzygium malaccense. The sequence continues at coordinate 18,190,350 of CM062254.1, forward strand.
AAGGGAATTAGCGACAGACCCTCGCAATTACATGACAATCGAGGTTGCCTTGGTTCAAGCAAACTTAAACGTGATTTGACTTAGTGTCGATTACGGGTCGAGAGTGCGTAATCCCAATGAGCCACCCGTTAGTAAGAGATAAGTTAAAGTCGCGATTGTTCGATTCTAGTCATTTCTTAAAATCCGGACTCGGGAATCGATAATTTTGAAAGTGACAATTTTTAGCAGCCGATGGCATTTTTGGTGTGTCCAACCTTGGGGCAACCCATTTCTGTAAAAAAATGGATTTCGGTTCGAGACCAAAAAAATAACCGTTTTGCCCCTGAGACCGTGAACGAATTTTAAGGACTGGATTAAATCGGGGGACTGAGAAATATTCTGTATGGCTAAAAATAAGAGGACAAGAATGTCCCTCTCCTCCCACGAGTAATTACTCTTTTGCCCTTTGACTTATTGGATAAGGACGAATGTGGGCCGTTAGATTTTGGATGAGATTAAATCTTGGCCATTGGATCGAAGGAGTAGTTGAGGGGTATTTTGGTAATTTCCAGCGGGGTTTAGAGTTCAATTATTGGGGGTCCCTATAAATAATTATTTCTCTCTCTCTCTCTCTCTCTCATAATTCAAGTCTTTTTCTCTCTCCTCACCCCCCACCGATCGGTTGTCTCTCTCTCTCTCCCTCTCCCTTGTGCGTGAGCCACTTCGGCCGGCCACCAGATCGCCGCCGCCTGGTCGCCGCCCCTCCGCCGTTCACCGCCGCCGCTTTTTCTTCCTCGGCCGCACCTCACCCACCATCCGTCCGCCTGTCTCTCTCTGTTTCGCTGTTTCGATCAACCCCGCCGCCACCGAGCCACCCTTGGCCACCCTCCCCTGGTCCATACGACCATATTGCCACCCCCAGCCGCCCGTGCGCTGCCTTCTAGCCGCCTGTCCACGGTGGTGCTGCCATTCGCCCGCTTGGTCGCCGGCGACGCTGCTTGGTTGCTGCTGTTGGTTTGACTGTTCCAGCCCCTTGTCTAGCCAGTTTGTCACGTTTTTCTTAGGTAAGTGACATCCCCAAACTCTCCCTAGGACCTCGGGTATTGTAGGGCGAGTTTAGGGCTTGGTTTGGGTAGTTTAGGGGCTGTTTGAGGCATGTGAAGGAGGAGCTGATTAATGAATGTTGTGGACTGAATTTCGGGATGAGAATGCCAAGTTTTGGAGGCTTGGATAGGGCTATGATGTTGTGGAACAATCGTGGTTAAATTGCGTGTTTGATTGGTAATTTTCCGCCTTGAATGAGCTTGTTTATGTGGCTATGTGACGGATGATTGTTGGTTGGTTTTGGATTGTGTTACGGGCTGATTGTGGTTTGGCCGTGTGCCTCGTGTGTGTGGCCGTGAGGTGTGGTGGTGTGATTGTACAATGAATTCGCATGCCAAGCGTGTGTGGCCGTGCGGTGTATTCGTGCGACGAGGATGTGCTTATGCGAAATGTATGTGGAGGGTGACATTGTGTGTGGCCGTGTGTATGTGTGGCCGTGTGGTACATGTGGTATGTGTGGAACGAAGGTATGGGAATATAGGATTGGTCGGAAAAGTGATACCCTGAGGCGTGTTCGTTTATGTGGGGTAGGTTCCGTCTTGAGGCGTGATACGTGGGACGATGCCGTCTCTGATGAGGTGACGATGCCCGGCCCGACGGGATGACGATGCCTGATGAGGTCAGAAGACCGTTGGCTTGATGCGTTTTACGCGGGTGCGGTAGTAGTGGAAAGATTGAGAATGAACTGGACTTGGCTTGACGTGTGAGGATTGCGAAAGTGATGCATGGTGTGAGTTAGTGTGCGAGTGTGTTTGTATCGCGTGATGTGGTGCTCGATTATGGGGTAAAAACTGCTAGGCACGGTATGGGACATGCCAAATAGGTTTTGCCTTATAATCGAGGCACGCGCGCGATTGTGATTCATTATTGTGGCAGGTTGGCAGTATTATTATCTAACGTGCAGGGACGTGCATGATGGGTTCCAGGTAGGGTGGTGTGTGATTGTTAGTATGGTTGATTGTCGTGTCCATCTGGCGGTACGTGAGAGCCTATGTGGGGTTTGGGGTTGTGCACTTATTGAGATTCGTCTCATGGTTGTATAATCACCACTTTCAGACCCCCAGCCGTAAACCCAGGAGGCCCGCTGGCCTCCTCTTTTTGAAGTATGAAGAGCCGCCCATGGTGCCCAGTGGAGTTGCAGGCGTTGTCCAAGTGATCTTTCGGAGGATCGAGCCAGATGAATCAGGAGCAGAATGGAAGGAAGGCGACCATTAAATTCCCTAGGCTATTTTAGGGGTTGTTTAGACTAGGTCGATCTATAGTGAAGTTAAGTTAACCAGACCCATGATCCTTTTTGTTAAGTCGATGGCTATGGATGCTTATTTGTTAAATATGTCTGTAATATGATGTTTGTACGTTCAGCGCAATGGTATTGTGACGCCCCGACCTCAGGGTCATTAACGTGACGTCCCGTTCATTATTATCTTTCTTTAAAACACAAGCGGAAGCATATCTCGGGACAATCACATGAAAAACAACAGCGGGATTTAAAACAATCAGCATCATGAGCAAACCTTGTATTACAGGACACGCAAACATGTTTTACAAGGCAACTTAGCCAAATTTTTGCCATTTACACACAACACATTATGGCTTTGGTGTCCTAAGCCCGCTACTTCGGATTCACCGCTCCAAGCTTTCCCCGAACTCCAACATGGCTCGAACTCCTCTTGTCACCGCCGTCCATTCGACCATCCTATGAACCTGAGGGTGGGAAAAATGGGGGATGAGTCGGGGAGACTCAGCAAGTGAAAACACTAATATCAAGTGAGGATATATTGATCGCCATTAACATAAGTCGGCCCTTACCGCACCCACATCGATGGCAGATCAATAGCAAAGTTCAAACAAGAGAACATCACGCACGGCTATAACATGTGCACTTTACCAGCCAACTCTTGATTACCAACCAAGGCTCGGTTCAACCTCATGTACACTTTACCAATCAAGGGCTCGGTTCTATCTCAAACAACATCAAACATGAAACATGATCAAACCAAGGAAATGAACCAACCACGACCAACCAAACGACCGAGAAACGGTCCAAGCAAACCACGTCACAACGCATCTCAACATCCTTTCCCGATATTAAGGAATTCACTTACTCAATAATATCAAACAAGAACTAGAGAAAACGAGGCGTGTGAAGGACACGCGAGTATCGGCAACTCTCGGGCGATTCACGAACACTCGGGCCTCGGATGTGGCTTTCTCACTCGATCAAATCACAAGAGAGACACGGGCTAGTAAGTAAGCTTTCTCTCTTTCTTTTTTTCTCTCTTGGCTTTTCTTTCTCTCTCTATTTCTCTCTCTCTTTGGCCGAATGGCCTTGTCTCTATTTATAGGGAGGCAAAACTTGTGGCCAAAGCTTCGATGAGGTAAGCGCACGTGTCATCGGGGATGTGAGGTAAGCGCACGCATCATCAAAGCATTAATAGAGGGGCCTCTAAAGTCCAAGTCATTAATGCATGACATTATGAGGGTGGTCTCAAAGTCCAACTTCAATTAATAAGGTCATAATGAAGCTTAGAGGATAAGTTTTGACTTGGTTAAAGCCTTATCCTCTAGATTCTTCCATCAATTTCCCGACCGCGGACTCCCTAGAACCTTCTGATTTTACTGAATTCTCACACAAATGACTCGGGCCAATCGGGTCACACGAAATATATCATTTGGCACAAAAATCACAATCCGTGCCATACTTAATAACAAGATTTTCTGAAGGTTTTCCGCGATAAACACGCATAATAATTCCATCCAACCCGAGGTTTGGCATGGGAAATCCTCTAAATATGCCTCAAATATTACCAAAAGACATCAAGTCGAGATTCCAACGTTTTTCATATAACAAATGCCAAATCTTTGAAATCTGACAAAACCGAACAGCTTTGCACTGTTCACGAAATCGGACTTGAAAATATAGTAAATGGACTCCGAAAATTCTCAAATTTGGATATGTCATAAACAAGGCTTTAACAAACATTTCTTACGAAGAACACAAATTCGGAATCTTTCTGTAAACATCATTTTTAGTAGCTCAAAGACAGACTAAAAACATTTCACTAGAACAACATTCTTGTTTCTCAAATTAAGCTCTGTCTAGAATCCAAATGATCTTGGAAAATTCCCAAATTCATGTACGTTATAGAAAAGGACGTTCTCAACAACTTTCATGAAGGAAACTTTTCCAAAATCGGCCCAGAAAAGCTTGTACAAAATAAAGACGGTGTAAACATCACCGAAATACCCATTCTGGGCAGTTTCACACAGTCCGAAAATCAGGCCATCATACCACTCATATCAACTCCAAAAATTCTGAAATTAAAGTATGTAAAACTTCATGATGTTTGGAGAAACTTTCAAGAAGAAAGTGTTTGTAAATTCGGACCACAAAATTCTCCCCAAAAATAACAAAACGAAGGGGTACAAAGGATCCGAAACTGGGTTTTCCAAAACAAGAGAAAACAATTTAGTTTCGATTGGAAAACCACCGAACTGAAACCATAGCCATTTCCCAGGGACTGAAATTGAGGATATTACAATTTACCTGCGGCTTCCCAGGTCCAAAAATCGGGATGTGACAGGTATTGTATGAAAATGTTGTTGTTGTTGTTGTTTGACTGTTTTGATGATTTACCCCGTCGTCATCTTTTTAATCCGGGGTTTTTATACTTGTTTCTGTATGTGCCTCTGATGTTTGGGTTGGGTCGGCGATGTTCCTGGGACGTCGCAATAATTCAACTAGAGTAGGGGATGTCGCGAGCTTGATGGGGTTCGGGGCGTGACAATAGGTGATATGCATGTTTCTTCATTTGGGGTTTTCACGGCTGCTTGTTCAAACCCTTCTCCAGTGACCTTCCGATGGCTTTCAAGACCTGATTTTAGGTTTATACCTAAACTAGATCATCCTCTATCAATATCAACTCGCAGATTCGCCGTCGGATCATCACCGGCCGATTAAATTCAAGCTTAAAAACCTAAATCATTTCTGTCTAAAACTAGCATTTCCAGAATTCAAATCATTATCCTAATCGTCCTAGCCGTCTAAATCGCTCAAAATGAACATAAAATCATCAAATAAGGCAAGGATCGACTAACTTGAGTGGCTCAGGACCACAGAAAGTACTCCGACAAGGGTCCCCAAACTCCGGTGAGGGTTAACAATGGCGGTTGACTCGGTTTTATGCATATTCAACAATCCAAATGAAAACAAGCAACGAAAATGTGAAAAAAAAAATGTATTCTGAACATCTAGAACCTCAAAATCAAAGAGAAATCCGCATAATCAATAAGATTGAACTTAATGTGTTCTTTGGAATTCTAGAAAAATCGTGATGAGTATCGAACTTTACCTGCTTTGTTTAGGATTGAAACGTTGTCCTCGGGCTAATCGGAGCCTGTGGAAATCTTCCTTAACACTTAACTACAAGCTGATGGTCTTAGATTCGCCAAAGGAGTTCTGGACGCGCCAGTCGAGTTCGATTCTCAGGTGCCGGCGACCAAGCTTGCACCGATCGTCTCAGGTGAGGAAGCTCACCATTTAGGCCGATTCGCCGGCGCTTTTCTAGCTGGAAAAGCACCGATCACTTGGTCTTGGGAGCCTCGACTCACTCTCTCTCTAGAAATCTCTCTTTATCTCTCTAACTCTCTCTTTTCTCTTTGGAATGTTTTCGAGCAGGTTCTATGCGTGGGATAATGTTCTTTCTCCCTTTTTATCACCTAATTTTCCCACCTGAAGTTAGTTAACATCGACTTAGGGTTGGTTGGATCGAATCTCCGATGCCAGCTAGAGATTCTCCAATTGGAATCGGAGTTTAAAACGTGCTCATTAGGTTAGATTAAGTTAGCAAAAAGGCAGGCATGAGCCGATTTTTCTAGTTTTAGTATGCTTCGAGCGAGTCGGGTGTAGAAGGAGACCAACTCGGGTCAGGTCGGGTCGGGTCAACCCGGCCGACCCGGCAAACCCGGGTGGGTCTAAATTCACAAATTAAGCTCTATTTTGACCCATTTTTTCAGATTTAACCCCAAAATTGAATTCCTCATCACATTTCTCACCCAAATATGTGATTTGCCCTAATTTTTATCACAATTAAACCCAAAATTTTCAAATTGTAAATTTGGATCATTAGGGTTTTTGTTCAATTCAATATCCAAATGATCTAATTGGGCAAAATTGATGTCAAAATTGGATTACCTATACCTGATCAACCCTAGAAATGATGGTCTCAGGGTTTGACGATTTCTAATTGGTTATGAACCCCAATTTGGGCTAAAAATCCCTAATTTTCAAGTGAATTTTGGGGCTTCTTGATTTCTTTAATAAATTGTGAAATTGGATGGACCATTATGTAATTCAAGGTTCCAGAATCATTTGTTGTGAAGATACTACAATAAAAAAAATGACTAGAAATGAATTAATTATATTTTTTATTCAATTCGGACTTGTTTTTACCCAATTTTGGGAAAAACATATTCCCAATTGTAATTTTCTAAAATTGATTTTGTATTAATGAAATTGGATTTAAAATAAGACTAATGACTATTTTTATGGAATTTTTGGATTCCATTTGCTATTTTTCTTGATTTTCACCCTTATTTTGATAAAAATAAATTAAGGAAAAATTCAGGAAAATTTTTAAAAAAAGTATTTTTGTTTTAGAAATAGGTTCCTAAGCTTGACCAAGGTTCCTAATTCTAATCTTTTGATTTTTGAAAAAAATTGAAAAATAAGCTAAAAATCAAGTGTCAAGAGTTGCCCCTATTTGAGATTAAGCTCGTTAGAGGTTGATCGCAAAGACAATGTGACACCTGAGCTTTTGATAGACTATACGGACAAACAATGGAAATTTCATAATAACTGATTACGAATCTTGCTTGAAATTCATGATCCAACTCAAATTTTCCTCTCTTGAATGCATCTAAGAGGTTTCTAATGATTGAGGGATAGAGAAACTTATTTGTTTGTAAGTAGTTTCCTCGTTGATTATCTCCAAAGTGTGAATTGATGGTAGTGATGGTGATGATTATGATGAATTGATTTATGATCTCATGGTTTAAGGATATCCAAGAACCATGAGTGCCTGAGGTTCCTCGCATGAGGACTTGATGATTTGCCTAGTAGCTCCTTACCATTAGGACTTGGATTTGCCTAATGGCTCCTTTCCAGTATGACTTAAGATTTTCCTAGTGACTCCTCATCAGTAGGACTTGAAATTTTCTTAGTGGCTTATCGCTAGTAGGACTTAAGATTTGTCTAGTGGCTACTCATCAGTAGGACTTGAATTTGCCTAGTAGCTCCTCGTCAGTAGGACTTAAATTTGCCTAGTGGTTCCTTACCAGTAGGACTTAAGATTTGCCTAGTGGCTCATTGTCAGTAGGACTTGGATTTGCCTAGTGGCTCCTCGCCAGTAGGACTTAAGATTTGCCTAGTGGTTTCTCACTAATAGGACTTGAGATTTGCCTAGTGACTCCTCGTCAGTAGGACTTGAATTTGCCTAGTGGCTCCTCGCTAGTAGGACTTGAATTTACCTAGTGACTCCTCACCAGTAAGACTTAAGATTTGTCTAGTAACTCCTCGTCAGTAGGACTTTAATTTGCCTAGTGGCTCCTTGCCAGTAGGACTTTATATGGTTTTTAGTTGACCAAAAACTATTTGAAATATGGTTTTAAATTTACCACAAACTACTTGGTTTAAAGTTGACCAAAAACTATTTGAAATCTTGGGTGATTTTGAAACAATGCATTCTTTATGTTAATGCATTTTGACAACCAAGTTTCCTTTTAAAGGAAGCATTTGAGCAAATTGTTTGAAATCTTTCAAGAAATGCTTAGAATAATCATTTGGAAGACCTTCATTAAAAAGGATTTATCTCAATCTATGAATTTGGTCTCTCTCTTCATCTGTCCATACGGGACTCACTTTGTTTTTCTCAATTTATCTCACATAACCAATCCTTAGGTATTCGGAGATATTCACAATGTATACAATCCGATTGATACGATAAGGGCTTTTTTGAAGAATTGTAATGTAGGCTTGGTTAATGGCAATTCAATGGATAGGCATTTTGAGGCCAAGAAGGAATTTCAACATCTTTCGACTCACTTCGAGTCTACAAGTTAATAACCTCGAGGACAAGATAAGACAAGATTGCACACACTTCTTTAAGTGATGGCTTCCATTATGAAATCATGCTTTCACTCTCAACATCCCAATCTGAAGAGTCTTTGGGGTGAGGTTGTAATGTTAGTATTGGGTAGGCTCAAAAGGTTCATTTGTTTATGAATTTAGGGTTTTTATTGAAATTGGTGATCTTCTTAGCATCACCACCATTTTCTTTTGTCCACTAGAAATCTTTTCTTTTCATGAACATGAGAGTCCTCTAGACGCTCATCACGGTCTTTTTCTTTTCAACTTCTAGCTTATTATAATATTTGATCTTTCACAACTTTTTCTTTGCTTTGTCATAACCCTTGTCATCATCATTATTTTTTGAATGTTTGTCTTCTTCTTTTTTTGTTTCTTTTGTTTTGTTCACTTTTTCTGGGCATTGACCTTGCTTTTACCATGCACACTGCTTTTTCATGCCCTTATGTCTTTTTGCATTTGCATTTCTAATTCTTTTGGCTTCTGACCTTTTGAGCTTTAAGGACTCTTTGTCATGCTTTTTTTATTTCTATCAATTTTTGAGGTGGATCACATGCTTTGCCCCAGTGTGAGGAGATGATCACCAATTTGGGTTTTGAAATGAATATTCAAGCTCAATTGAGTTTTGCAAAGAATAATGTATTTAGGGGTAAGAAATGAATGTACTTCTTCCTCTTGGGATATCTTGAACTTCTTCATCCGAAATTATCATAGAAAAATTGATGCAAATATATACAATAAAATCTTTCTTGATCCTTTTATCCATAAGTGTCAACCACAAACCTCCTAATTTGCCTCAATGTGGGATGGTTCATAACAGGGTTGTTTTGAAAAATTTCTTTATTGTATAAGCTCAATTTGGCTTGCAATGGATGATCATGTGTTTGGGATAGTGAAATGATTGCCTTTTATTATTTCAATCCATGTAATCATTGCAGATACCCTTTATCTCCTTCGGATGAGGTTACCTCACTTTTAGCACTCATTCTTTCACTCCACTCAAGTGTATAAGAGACGTGTTTGTATATGGCTTATCTTTCGTCATTTGAAGGTCTTTCCATTTGGTTTTATCCAAACGTTTTCTTTTAAATCTTCCAAAGCTTTTTGTCAAATCATCCTTTTTAGGGAGCTCTGATGCACAGTGTATGCTCATAGAATGCATGTTTCAAAACTTTTTTGATTGAAACTCTTTGAGATGATCTTTGAAACAAATTATTTTGTTTTGTTTAGCTTTCACGTCAACTCGCTTGGGGAAAAAGAACTTCAATCTTTCCAGAAAGGTAAACTCTTTAAAACCCAAACTATTTTGCTTTTTGTTCTAATACCCGATTGTTTTGATGAAATTCCTTTTTGACTTGATGAAGGTCCTGTAGAATTAGGAATCAAGGGTTAAAAATTCATTTAAGCAATTTTTAACAATAATTGAACCGATTACCGCCAATTCTTTTGTATGTCTCCATTTGATTTCATTGGGCACTTTCTTTTCGTTGCTTCCTATCTCTGAGCTCCTTGGAGATAACAAAAAGGAAAAACATATTAAAAGATGATATTAAGGAAAGTAAATTGGGAATGATACTTTCTTTATCTTCTATCAACTTCATTGGGGATTTTAGAGATCATTGATCATCTTAAACTCCTTTTGTTTTATTCTACAAAAATAACAAATATTTTTATGATATGCATGATATGTACATGTTCTAGAGCGGCCCGAATCATTTCATTTCATGGGAAGAATATCTTGACAGCATATGCATTTACAGGATGGGCCAATTTTGTTCCAACCATATCTACAAGAATTAATGCTCCTCCAAGAATAACTTTCTTGACAACATATAGACCTTCATAATTTGTGGCAAATTTCCCATGGGGATCTGAATTATTGAAAATGACATTCTTCATTACCAAATCTTCCACCTTAAAATGCCTTGGCTTCACTTTTCGATTGAACGATTTAACAACTCTCTTCTGATAAGCTTGTCCATGACATATAGCCTTTAACCTTTTTTCATCGATCATGTTGAGTTGTTCACATCTTTGCTAAATCCATTCTGCCTCTGAAAGCTTCAATTGAGATAAAATCCTTAACGAAGGAATTTCCACTTCAATGGGTAATACTACTTCCATCCCATAAACCAAGGAAAATAGAGTTGCCTTAGTTGATGTTCGAATTGAAGTTTGGTATGCCATTATAGCATACGGCAACCGTTCATGCCAGTCATAATAATTCTCAGCTGTCTTGGATAATATCTTCTTAATGCTCTTGTTTGCTGCTTCTATTACTTCGTTCATTTGTGGGTGATGTGGGGATGAGTTCAAATGTCGAATGCGGAAATATTCAAGCAAATTATCCACAATCTTGTTATTAAGATTTGAGCCGTCGTCAGTAATGATTACTTCTAGAACTCCATATCTAGCAATGATGTCTCAACTAATGAACTTTGCGACATCCTTGGCGATGACATTTATGTAAGAATTGGCTACAATTCACTCGGTGAAATAATTAATTGCAACCAAAATAAAGCGATGCCCATTTGAGGCATTGGGGTTGATTGGGCCAATCACATCAATGCTCCATATCGAAAATAGCCATGGCTCTGACATTTGGTGCAGCTCATTCGGCGATGCAATGATTCTGTCTCCATAGACTTGACATTGATGACAACATCTCACATGATGGATGCAATATGTTTCTATGGTCATTCAATAATATCCCAACCTCATGATCTTTTGGGCTAGGAGATGCCATTCATGTGTGGCCCACATTCGCCTTCATGAATTTTTTTCATGATCTGTTCAGCTTCTTTAGCATCAACACATCTTAATATGACCGAATCAAATGATTTCTTGTAAAGAGTTTGACCGCTAAGGAAGAATTTAGTGGCTGTCTTCTTTATAAACTTTCTATCTCTTGGTTGGCTTCCTTCGGGAAATTCTCCAGTTTGGAGATACTTCTTGATATCGTGGAACCACGGTTCATTATCAAATTCAGCTTGAATCACTATGCATTCGATGGAGTATCCTTTTTGGAGGATGAATCATTAAGTCTCAACCAGCGATTCCCCTTTTCAATGCTAGCATCAACCGATGAGATCTTTCATGGACATACCGTCAGAGAATTCAGACCCTGTCCTGGTGTTACCAACGAGTTTGTCAATTAGTGGACTTTCTACCAGGCGGAAATATCCGATGAAGAGTTCAGCTCCATCATCAAAAGGGTGAAGACCAAGAACCATTTTTCCTCCCAAAACCAAGAAGTCACCCCGACTCTCATAAGGCCTCACAAAGAGGCAAAGACATCAGGTACTTACTTGTGTGATCTTTGTACTTTTATGATATCTGTTGTTCTTTTCCGCCTTTCTCATCACCTTCTCCTTTTGCAGGGTCTAAATCTTCTCGTAACACTCCTACCAAGGGCGCTAGTAAGAAGCGATAAGCCGCCTCGGCAGTTTCTAAAGAACAGAAAGGTGAGAAACCTGCCACATCGAAACCTGACGCGTGGATCCGAGTGGAGTGTTTTAGAAATGAGGTGGCATCACAGTTCTTTGCAATATTTTGGGAGGCAAGGGGAGCACACATCTCTGTGGCACGGGGAAGCCACACCATCAAGCCACCGCAACCCACCACCGCCTCCATCCACCGCAGTCCATGGACTTAAACGCCGACGCCACCAAACTTGACCGTATCATTTATCCCCTCACTAATGTCGGCCACCACCGGGCCCATCATCTATTTCTGTTTTTCTCAGACTTGTGACCCCAATCAAGTGAAGTTTGACCTTCAATCTGGGCTGCACAACCTCGATTCGCGCTCAGAGACCTCAGTTCGAATACGCGAGACCCTGATTAAAATGAAAGTGAACGAGTCTTTGTAAGGGAGTGATGAGTCTTTGACAACGGGCGGTGGGTTTAGACGGTGAATCTATGCAGCGGCAGTCTCGGCAAGTGCACGTAAAGGAGGGAGGGTGGAAGAAGAAGAAGAAGAAGAAGAAGAAAAATAGGAAAAGAATAAAATGAAAGTGAAAACACGTGAGATGGAAAAAGGAAACAAGAAATGAGATGACGATCCATGTCTGTCGGCGGCGTCCCAAGTCAGCCAAAAGCATTTCTTTGACAAGGGGCTTAATTTAACGGAAAAATTACATTAAATAAATTTTGAAAAGTACAAGGACTAATTAAATTAAACGAATAAAAATTAGGAAAAACATTAAATCACGAGAACAATTGGGGAAACGCCTGTGGCATTACCACTAAAACTTACTAAAATTTGTCTATCAAGTACAATTGTAAGCTGAGATCCGACCAAAAAAAAAGCGAAGTTTTAGTAAAAAGAATTTAGTACATGCAATATTGTTCTTTTTACTTAGCAACTTTTATTGCTCAACAAGAGCTCACGGTAGTGCTTGATTTCCTGTTGGTGAGTTACAGATAAAAAAAAATTAGGATAAGTACACTAGAAGTCCTAAAACTTATCACAAAAATACAATTGAGTTCTAAAATTTTCAAAAAATGTAATTAAGTCCTAAATTTTATCAAATTGATGCAATCAAGTATTTCTGTTTAACTCCGCCTAATTTGACTAACGAAAAATATTGATGTCGCTTTTTTTTTTTAAATTATTTCTCTCTTCTATGTCGCGCTGATGTGGCTAAAACGACGTTGTTTTGCTGAAAATCTAATTTTTAACAAAAATTTAATTTAAATTATATTAAAAATAAGTATAATTTAAAAACAAATTAAAATATAAATAAATGAGGAAGAAGCAAGTGAGGGCTTGCAGCCTTTGCTGCCGCCGTCGCCCCACCATCCTTGAGCCGGTGATGGTGGGGGAAGGGTTGGTGACCCTCACCCCGGTCTAGTCAAGGGTTGGCATTGTGTGCGATAGATGAAGGTCGCTAGGCCCGGGCCATCGCCGGCCCGATGATGGGGCCATGGCGGTGGCCTTCTTCTTTCTCTTTTTTTTTTCATTTTCGTATTTTTTTAAAAGCATAAGTGTATTGGAAGTCCTAAAACTTGTCATGATAGTGTATTTGAATCCTAAAACTTTCAAAAAGTGCAATCAAGTCCTAAAACTTGTTACAAAAATAAAATCAAATCTTAAAACTTTCAAAAAGTGCATTTAACGGGAGGATTTGATTGGATCAATTTGACAAGTTTTAGAACTTGTTTCCATTTTTTTTAAAGTTTTAAGATTTGATTGTACTTTTGTGATAAGTTTTAGAACTTGATTACATTTTTTAAAATATTAAGACTCAATTTCACTTTCGTAACAAGTTTTAGGATTTCCAGTGCACTTATCCCTTTTTTAAATTTTGCTTATTTTTAATATATTTTAAAAAAATATTGAAAATTTAGATTTTGACCAAAGCATCGGCATTTGAGGCTTAAGTTTCATGTTTTAGCCATGTTATCATTACATAGGAAAGTGAAAATAATTAAAAAAAAATCACATCAGCATTTTTCGTTAGCCAAGTTTGACAAAATTAACGAAAGGATTTGAATGCACCAATTTGACAAGTTTTAGGACTTAATTGTACTTTTTGAAAGTTATAAAATTCAATTGCACCTTGTGACAAATTTTAGGACTTCTAGTACTCTTATCCCAAAAAAATATACTTTTTTTTGGCAAACAAAAAGATACTTTAAGAGGTAGCTATTACAGACTTTTATTTATGTTTATTTATTTATTTTTTAAGCTATTACATACTTAAAAAGGTCCTCTTTTGAAAATCCCAGTCACACATCGGGATCAATTGCTGGTGGTTGCTAAAGGTAAGGGTAACGATTTTAAGGATGGTTATGGTTGTGGGGACTCCGATTGTTTTGCGGAAAATAAATTATTTGAAAACGTTTTTCATAAAAATTATCGTTTATATTGCTTACCAAAATAAAAAAAGATTGAAAAATATTTTATCGTCAATGAAAATGTTTAGACATAAATTGTTGTTGATAATAAAAATATTTTTCTTTGACTAATTATTTTAAGCAATACAAACGATCATTTTCATGAATATTTTTCAAATCGATCATTTCCAATGGAACAAACGGAGCTTTTATAGAAGAAACTTTTACCTGATTTATGATAATTGGATGTTGTGTGTAGCCATCAACTTGGAATATCTCATCGTAACAACCATCAAGTGTCAATGTGACACGAGATCAATGCTTTTTCTTCGGTGGTCCAAGAAGAAAAGGTTGTTCGACAAAAAGAAAAGAAAATAAAATAAAATGTCGTCATTTGAACTCCAATTTGGGTTTCGGTCAAAAAAAAACACGCCAATTTGGGTGACTGACAAAAAAAAACCTCCAATTTGGGTGCACACTTGCTGCGGGTGACGTCGGCGTGCAAGGAAGCGCCAATCGGAATGCAGAGCACCGAGACAGAAAGAGAGAGAGAGAGAGAGCCATTATTCGTTGGTAGTTGTTGATTTTGTTTGACTAAATTGGCCCACAAATACTAGCAACTCCTCAGAGAAATTTTTGGGTGTACTTTAGTCTAAAAAGTCCTTATTAATCTCACAAAGGAACATTCCAATCCACATTAGGGTCCACCAAAAATATAATTTTTTTTATATTGTGATCGGCCGTGTTCCTATTTCATTCATAGAATTGATCTATCCATTTTTTTTGAGAAAATTTCAAAAATTCTCTCCAACTTTGATGAGATAGAAAGCCTTGAAGTAGATAAATCGTCGCCTAGCCTTAATTCGCTTTGGATCAATCGATTCGAGTAGTCAAAGATGTCCGCTTCTCGATATATTATGGACCGATTAATCTAAATAGTCAGATATGTGAGTCTCATCTAGCGTCCATGGGAATTAAGCATTCAAATCATTAATCCATGGGAATTAAGCATTCAAATCATTAAATATCATGGACTGAGTTTAGACAAGAATTGAACCTTACAACGCTGTCCTTGCAAGTCATGACATTACTTTGAACATTGATGCTATCGAGATGCATCACTCTAGACCTCTCTTTTCATCAAGAAATTATATATTAAATCTCCATTTGTCCCAATTTTTTTTTGATAACCCCCATTTGTCCCACTTTTGTTTCTCTTTACCCTCACTAGCAAGAAGTTCCTGTCAAAAAATGTCCACAATACATATGCTTACCTAAAAAATTTACGAAACACTATCAATATCACCGTTCTCACGTACATACAAGTTTGGGGTCAAGACACATACACATTTTCATACGAAATAACCACCTATTTCTATAGGTATCATTATATTGTTCAAGGATTGATTCTACCCACCACTTGACCGCTAAAAGGGATCACATATAATTCGTGACATACGATATAGAGTATAGACACGTAATAGTAACTCTTTTTAAAAGCACAATTAAGTTGGATAAAGTGTTGACGTCCTTAGTATATTGACACAAATTGAGGCACAATATAAGAGGATGATAAATGATTTGCACCCCTTGCGTAAGGGACACAATATAAGAGGATGGCAGATGACAAATTAAGGCCAATTGCGTGAACGAGCCTCATATAGAGTCCACCAAATTTATGTAAGAAGTATGCCTAATTCAATAGAGTAGATGCATATTTACCATCACCCCGTCTCACTAAAAGAAAAAGAAAAATCAGATCCATGCTATAATCTGCTTCTAACTTTGCTACCTCATCGTGCGAGTAATGCACATTTATGCACTCGTATCTCAGTTTTTGCCCCACCCTGGCCCACAACACAATGCATAAATATATGAGAGAGACATAACATAATAGATAAGTCGAAAATAAGGCCGTCGTCTAATCAGAATTCCAAAACGCATCCTGGTCATGGAGTTGCTCAAATTCTGTCTCCCTCTCCGAACTTTCTCACATGAGGGCTGAAAAAAAACACGTTGCCCACCGTCAGATACGACCTCTCTCCCCTGACTTTTCAACGCCAGAGATCTTATCAGACCAAATCCTCTTTTCAACGCCAGGGATCTTATCAGACCAAATCCTATAAGTACCCGCCAACCTCCATCATTTGTTTGTTGCCACCAAATTTGAAATCCATCTTCTTAAAGTTTACCGAAAAAGCTGCCACACAGATCATCTTACTCTTCACTTCGTCATTTGATATTTAACTCACTTTGCCATGAAAGGATGTTCTTCAAGAGGGAACCGGAACAATGAGAACGACGAAGAAACGGGGAAGAAGAGGGGATCACGGTTGCGATGCAATCCACCCCGGTACCGAGGGATCCGGCAGCGCCCTTGGGGCAAGTTCGCAGCTGAGATCCGGAACCCCTCGAGGAAAGGCGCTCGCCTCTGGCTCGGTACCTTTGAGACGGCGGAGGAGGCCGCCCGCGCCTACGACCAGGCTGCCTTCACCTTCCGAGGCCATCTTGCCATCCTCAACTTCCCCAACGAGCAACAATACTCCGTTCAAATTGACAGCAATGTCACTGGCCACCGCAGTTCTTTCTCGGCGTCCCCATCACTGTCGTCATCGTCGTCATTCTCTTCAGCATGTTCGTCATCATCCGCTGTGTCAGCTCCTGCCGAGCCATCCAGAGATTTGATCGAGTTCGAGTATCTGGACGAAAAGTTGTTGGAGGAACTACTGATGTAGGGTAAATGCGGGAAGGGGAGTGCATATTTAGGGTTTCTGAAATTTCATGGATAGAATATTTTTTTGGTTTCTTGTTTCGATCATCTTCATTGGTGAGAGATTTCACGTGTGGAAAGAGATGGCGTGGCATCTCCTTTGCAGGGTTTATGCATATTATGTTTGAATAAATGACATTTGGTAATCTTCAAGACTGCATTTTCACAGCAGGGGCTTAATGTGACTCGGCAATATTGTAATTTGTATGATAACTTCGATCAATATTAGCCAAACAAGTGGCTTATCATACCTATATCTTTCGAAAGTACTTCTCTGAGTACTTGCACTCAATTTAAGCAGTAGTATTCATACAAACACAGATTTCTGGGATACTAAAGTTCTTTCATTTCAATAAACTGTTGCAATATATCTTCGGTTTCTAATGTTAATTACCAATATACAGTTTCTGAAATCATTTCGTAGTAATATATTCTGGAAGTGCTTCTCTGTATTTGAGGACAGGTTGATGTAAAACCAGGCTGAGCTAAGATTTTGCAGCTTTGAGGTGCAACTATTTGTTTTGTAGCGATTTGGGTGCTCTGAAGCTGAAACAGAACTTTATTGTTTTCCAAAATTATTGGATTCCTTTTTCTGAATAGGACATGATTCAAATGGCGACCGAGAACTTTGAAAGTTGTTCTTCATGTGGACCTGAATTCTCCAGTCTTTGAAAGTTCTCCAATTTTGGCTGCCTTGAGTTGAATGTGACCCACCTTTCCTTTTTCTTTCCATTTAAACAAGGTTGAGTGTCCAGGCCCGCCTGCTTAATTAATCTCTTCATGTCACGACATACTATGAAGTATCTTGTTTGTGGTAGTTCCCGCGTCCTCGCGTGACAGAGAGAGGAGTAGGGGAAGAGAGGGGGGCCGCCGTGACACAAAAAGGTGGGGATGAAGAAACAGATGAGCTCGACCAGGGGTGGGCATCGACAACGGGGTGTGGGTCGGATTGGGGTGCCGTGCGGTGATATTCCAATGGTCGTGGGCCGCGCGGGAGGACGGGTTGGCTTGGATTTGCTTAGGGTTTTGGTTTGGTGGTGTCTTGTGGTAAACGGGTTTGGAAGGGTGGCATGGGATAAATTTGACAGGAAAATGACATATTAGCGAGTAGGAGATGCAATGAGATCCCAAAAGTCACGATGGTTTGTGTAGGTTTTGAAAACTAAGGAGGGCTTCGATTTTTGCGTGCAATAGTGATGTGGGTTTTCGAAGTTCTCCCAACCAATCCGAAGTACCCGTCCATCCCTTATAGAAACCGATCTAACCCAACTCGAGTTGACTAAGAAAAGTCAACAATTTATAACCGACTTGACAAGTAAACGAAGTAACCCAAATTCGAAGAGTCCAACTTGTTCGACCATGAAAGCTCATATAGTATCCTTAAAAAGCAGCGGAGCAATGGTGCAAACGTGCTTCATATACATGAAATTGCAAGCTTAAATTTCTTACATCTATATATTTTTTATAGTTTAGGTATCTTAAAGTAAGAAGTATAACTAATAATCATTGAGAGCTAACTTCAATAGCCCAAATGTGAAATAGTACGCGCATTATTAGTTTAAAAGAATTGCCCCATTGGTTCAAACTAGAGGTCACTGAAATCAAAATTTATCGGCAAAAGTACACCACAAGTGCCATAACTTGTGTACGGCGATCACTTTGGTGCCATAACTTTTTTTCAGATCACTTTGGTGTCAAGTCGGAGGAAATAGATTACTTTAGTGACTCCGGCCAAAAAGCTGACCTGACATTTATATTTAAAAAAAATGGTCTGACTTGTACATGTGAAAATTACGTGGCTTTTTTTTTTGAATTTTTTAATTTTTAGAAAAATAATAATAATTAAAATAATAATAATATTATTATTTATTTAAAAAAAAGGAGGTTGCAGCAGCGGCGAGGGAGCCCTCACCGCTGCTGCCGCCAAGCCACCACCACCGGGAAGGGCCGACGGTGGTGGGCGCAGTGGTCGGCGAGGATTGCCAGCCCCTGGTCGGGGCTCGACGACCCTCGCCTCGCCCGGCGAGGGTCGGATCCGGTGAGGTGAGACCTCACTGTCGCCTGGGTCGCGATGGCGAGGCGAGACTTCGCCGTCGCCTGGGTCGCGACGGCGAGGTCCCGCCTCACCCAGCGAAGGCGAGGCTGGCCTCGCCGTCGCTTGGGTCGCAACAGCGAGGCGTGGCCTCGCCTTCGCTGGGCGAGGCGAGACCTCGTCGTCGCGACCTAGGCGACGGCGAGGTCTCGCCTCGCCGGATTTGGCCCTCGCTGGGCGAGGCGAGGGTCGCCGGGCCTCGGCCAGGGGCCGGCGACCCTCGCCGACCACTACGCCCACCACCGGTGGTGGCCCTCGCCGCTGCTGCAGGGCTTTTTTTTTTTTGTATAATATAATTTAGTTTTTTAAAAAAAAATACACGTCAGCGGGCTGAACGGCGTCGTTTTTGTTTTTTAATGTTGATTGGACCTCTCCGGCGAGTTGTGGACCTCTCCGGCGAGCCATGTCAGCGCTACGTCGGATTTCCAGCGAGCCACGTCAGCATTGGCACTAAAATGATCGTTTTTCAAAAAAGTTGGCACCAAAGTAATCCGAAAAAAAGTTATGGCACCAAAGTGATCGCCGTACACAAGTTATAGCACTTTTTTTTTGGTAAGGTAAGTATGTATATAACTTTTCAGAACACCAAATACAACCTATAGCCCAAACCAGAACCTGACCCTATTAGGACACAGAATATCCACACAAGGTCAAGATAGATTCAGCAGGAACTATACAAGAAGCCAAAGACTAGCAAAGGGGAAAGGAAAAGAAGAATTACAAATTAGGAAACCAACCAATCCAAAGATTGTAGGCAAAAGAAACCAGGCACCGAAGGACGAGCACCCACACTGACCGGACACAAAGGACTCTGAGATCCGCTACATAATGTACCAAAACAGCCATAGCCAACCCTACTCAAAGATAGAAGGAGGAAGGTCCCACTTTCTCTAGACAATGCGGTTCCTATAGGTATCCTCAACCTTCCCCATAGAAATAGCTTTGTCCTTGACGACTTTGAGAAGATGCTTTCGCATACCAGGGATGAAGATACTCTTGTTTATGAAGATAGCATTATTCCTTTCGGTCCAAATGATGTGACATAGTGCACCAAAGGAAAATCTAGAAATGCAGTGTGCAAACGAGGATCCTCCGCAAACTCTCATAGCCCAAATGATATGTTCTTGCCAGGGCCGGTTGCGCCAAGGTAGACTGCATTTTGTTGCCCAAAGAGAAGCCAATCTACTGGTAGAAGTGCATTCAAAGAAAAGATGGTTGATTGAGTCTGGTCTAGACCCACAAAAGGCGCATAAAGCATCAACAATCCTGTGATTTTGTAACAGGAATACCTGAGTAGGTAGACGGTTAAGAGAAATTAACCATAGGAGAAAAGCATGCCGCGGTGCTATGTGCCGGTCCCAAATGAAGGAATGCCATGGGGTTGGTTGCCATCTCCTTCGGATGTGGTTCCAAGCAAGGGTAACAGAAAAGGACTTAGAAGGATGAGGTGTCCAGACGAAGTTGTCCATGGAGCTATCCATGGTGGACGGCGGGGGGTCCATCCAGCTCAAAATAGTGGCAAGAGTATTCGATGGTGGCCAGGAGTCTTCGTAGAAGGACCTTACTGAGGTCTCCCGAGGAATGCGCGACCGATATATTTCAACATTACTAAAAAGCAAATAAAGAGCACTTGTGGTGTACTTTTGCCAAAATTTATCCTTATCTGAACTTTTCAAAATCTAACATAATATGAAATTAGCAATGTCCCGAATCACATACGTTGCATCCGGAAATCAAATAGCATGGAATGCAGTGAATTGGCACTAAATCGAGTTAACCTAGCACTATACTTTAAATTTTGCTAATCGAAATGACTCATATCCAAATAGGATACGAAATCAAAACAAACCGAATTGAAATTGATCCGACCGACCAAATCATCTCCTCTGGCTATCATGAAGCCTTACCTAATGCACATAAAGAGATTGCTTGTGTCGGTACAAATTAGTCGAATTTCCGGTATAAAAAGAGTTAAGCGGAGGCTTTTAATATCATAAGTCAAATATCATGTGATGAACAATAGGAATTTAAAAATCAAGGACATTCTAGATCCTCAATAATCAAAAACAAATTTCCATAATATTTACACAAGGAATTATTTTCTCAATGTTGCGGAGAATATATCGAGCAGAATATAATAGGAGATATACTTTGGTTAGCCCTTCAGTAAATTAATAAGAGTTAATATCATGAAAAACCCCAAACTAGTATATCTATGATAAATTTACCCCAAACTATTTTTTTTACTACAAAAAATCCCAAACTAGTACACCTGTGGTAATTTTACCCCGAACTATTGTTTTGACCACAAAAATCTCAAACTGGTACAATTATGACAATTTTATCCCAAACTAATTTTTTAATATTATTTTGTATTTTTCCCAATATTTTAAAGTTTTTCTTTTCTTTTCTTTTTCCTTTCCTTATCTTTTTTTTTCCTTCATCTTTAACCTCTGGCTGGTCGCCGTTCCAATGAACGGATAGAGGCAGGGGCTGGTGAGGTCGGCCCTGCCGGCCGCTAGCGAGGCTGACCTCGCCATTGCTGGGCGAGGCTGAACTTGCCGTCAACTGGCGAGGTCGGCCTTGCCCGCCCTTGGCGAGGTTTGGCCTCGCTAGTTGCCGACAAGGGGTCATCCTCGCTGTCGCTGGTGAGGCTCGGCCCCGCCGGCAATTGGCGAGGTTGGGCGAGGCTTAACCTCGCCGCTTCTGGGCGAGGCTGACCTCGCTAAAGCCGCTGAGTTTGAGCCCTTGCTAGAGCGACGGTGAGGCTTGAACTTGCCGACGCTGGCAATGTCGACCTTGCCCATAAGCTGCGAGGTTGAGTCTCGGCCGACCTCGCCAGTTGCCGACAGGGCTGAGTCTCGCCAGCGACGGCGAGGACGACCCCTCGCCAGCAATTGGCGTGGTCGAACCTCGCCAAGGGCGGGCAAGGCCAACCTTGCTGGCCAGAAATTTTTCGTGATATTAACTCAATTAATAAATATATAACTCTTTTCATATTTATAGATGTAGCCTTTGGTCATCTTTCATTTATAGCGAATAATGATGGCGGGAGGGGCAACTAGTTCGATGCAGTGACAGAGACAGTGATTCCGTCGAGTCCGCGAGTGCCACGTTATGAGTCATGAGCGATCTTGTCTAAGGCTTTACCGGTTGAAGAGTCCAGCAAAAAGAATGCCTAATTCAATAGTGTAGAGTAATATTTACTATTACTCCTCTAACTAAAGATATAAAAAGTTCAGATCCATGCTGTGATTATTGCTTTCGACATTGCTACCTCATCCAGTGAGTCCTGCGCATTCATGCACACGTATGACTTATGCCCCCACCCGGCCGACAATACATAAACATGTCCGAGACATATCAATTATATATAATTTGAATATAAGGCCGACCACCTGGGGTTCGTCATATCGGAATTCCAATAGGCATTCTGGCCCTCAACTTGCTCAAATTCATTTCGTCTCTCTCCCAACTTTCTTACAAAAAGACATAACAAACACCAAGCCCCCACCGTCAGATACGACCGCCCCCCTGAACTTTTCAACGCTTCCGATCTATTCTCACCAAACCCTATATATATACCCACCAACCTGCATCATCTGTTTGTTGCCATCAAATTTGAAATCCATATTCTTAAAGTTTACCAGAAAAGCTTATACGACCGCCCCCCTGAACTTTTCAACGCCTCCGATCTATTCTCACCAAACCCTATATATATAACCACCAACCTGCATCATCTGTTTGTTGCCATCAAATTTGAAATCCATATTCTTAAAGTTTACCAGAAAAGCTTACTCGCAGATCATCACACTCTTCACTTCCTCATTTGATTTAACTCACTTGGCCATGGAAGGGTCTTCTTCAAGAGGGAATCAGAACAATGAGAACAACGAAGAGACCGGGAACAAGAGGGGATTGCAGTTACGATGTGATCAACCCCGTTACTGAGGGATCTAGAGGTGCCCTCGGGGCAAGTTCGTGGCCGAGATCTGGGACCCCTAGAGGAACAGCACCCTCCTCTGGCTCGGGACCTTTGAAATGGCGGAGGTGGCTGCCTATGCCTACGATTGGGCTGCCTTTGCCTTCCGAGGCCATTTGGCCATCCTCAACTTTCCCAATGAGCAACAATACGACGCTCAGAATTACCACTATGTCTCCGGCCACCACAGTTCTTTCTCAGCATCCCCATCGCTATCGTCATTGTCATTGTACTCTTCAGTGGGTTCGTCATTGTCCAATGATGCAGAATTTATTAGTGGTGTATTTTTGGACCGATTGGACAAGCAGAAGTCCAAACGGAAGGCGAAACGGTGATGCGACTAGAACCGGCAGATCCGGTCGACGACATCGGATATTTTTTATGAGTTAATTGAAAAAGGCAGTTTCCCAATTTTGATGCTTTGCGCTTTCCAATTTTAGTAGGGTTATAATTTTAAAAAAGGCAGTTTCCTAATTTTGATGTTTTACGCTTTCCAATTTTAGTAGGGCTATGTTATAAGTATATAAGCTTGTTTAAGGGTTTGTTTTGACATTCAGAACATTATCATTAATATTGAATTTCGAGATTTCTGTCTCTAAGCAAGGTTTTGCTTGAATTATTCGCTGAACATTGCGTCATGTGGTATCAAAGCCTATGGCGACTGATGGTGGTCTTCGTGACGATGCTCAGGAGACTGGAGCCCTAACCCTAGGGGACGACGCGTTGCAACGTTTGGAGCAGCGTTTAATGGAACGCTTGGATCAACGATTCGATCAAAGTCTTCGTCATTTCGAAGAACGATTTGACGAGTTAACAAATCGGTTTGAAGGTCTCGGCGTTGATGTGAATCGGAATCGGCGAAATGATAGAAGGCTAGGTGTAGATCATGCTCGTGGTGATCTTGTTGATAGACCTGTTCCTTTCCGCAGGTTGCATAACCCTTTGTTTTCAGAGAGTTCAGAAAAAAAAAGAAAACGATTATTTTGATGCGGAACGTACTGATTATGGCGACAGACGTCATCATGGAGGATTTTCAAAGAGGGTATGATCGGAGAGATAGAAGACAACGTTCCGACAATCGTAAAGGTAACGACTTAAATTGAAAGTCGATATTTCTTATTTAATGGAAGTCTGGGCATAGAAGAATTTCTTAATTGGCTTGCTGATATAGATAGATTTTTCGACTATATGGAGACCCCTGGTGAGAAAATGGTGCGATTAGTGGCCTGTAGATTAAAGTGGGGTGCGTCTGCATGGCGGGAGAGATTGCAGAATAAGAGGGAGCGAGAAGGGAAAGATAGAGTTCGAACTTAGACTAGAATGAGGAGGCTGTTGAAGCAGGAATTCCTTCCATTCGATTATGAACAGATTATGTCCCAGCAATACCAACATTGTCAGCAGGGCAATCAGACTGTGCATGAGTATACGGCCAAATTTATGAGATTAGCGGAGCGAAATAATTTATTAGAGATGGAGGGACAGCAGGTGGCTAGATATCTTGATGGTTTGAAACCCTTCATTCGAGATAAAATTGGAGTACAGTTCTTGCAAAATTTAATCGAAGCCAATAATATGGTGATGAAGGCATAATTGATGCAGCAAGACAGGAGAAGAAGAGGCTACGAAAATAATCGAGGTAGCAGTTCGAGCAGTTCGAGCAGTTCGATAGAGAAGAGCAGTTTCAATAATCGCTTTAATGTAAGGCGAAATCAGGAAGATAAGGTAGTAGAAAAGTACCCTATGAACGAGTCGATGGATAAGGGAACGCAAGCACAGAAAACTGCGAACCCTAACCCTTATGCTAAACTAGCTGCGATAAAGTGTTACAGGTGTAATCAGCTTGGGCACCGATCTAATGAATGCCCTTAGAGAAAAATCGTAAACGTAACAGCGAGAGAAGAGGAGGAGGATAGGTATTGTTGTGAACCGGATGGTAAGGACGATGATTTTGAATATGAAGAAGAGGAGCAAGTAAATTGTGTGGTGCGTAAAATGATGTAGGCCCCAAAACAGGAAGATGATTCGCAGCGACATCAGTTATTCTGAACCATGTGCACCATTCTGAGAAAGATCTTTGCTGTGGTTATTGATAGTGGAAGCATGGAGAATATCATTGAGAAGGAAACAGTAAAGAAGTTGGAAATACCCGTGGAGAAGGATCATAATCCCTATACGTTAAGATGAATTAAATCTGGAGCGAAAAACATTCAGGTGACTGAACGATGCAAAATTCCATTCTCCATTAGAAAATATCATGATGAGCTATATTGTGATGTAGTAGGCATGGATGTATGTCATGTGTTATTTGGGAAACCGTGTCAATTTGATATAGATGCTCAACATTCGGGAAGAAACAATTAGTATAACCTCGTGAAGGATGGAGTGAAGTATACGTTACTGCCATTGATAAAAAAAGGAAAATAATCTGCCAAAAATAATTTCATTACCCTTACGAGGAAATTTGAAGCTGAGGTTGAGGAGACCCGATAGATTCATGTGCTAGTCGTGAAACAAGCAATTGAGACTGAGGCTGAATTACAAGTGGAGAAGCAGCCTAAAGTAGTCAAGCCTTTGTTGAAGGAATTCAGCGAACTGATGCCTGAAGAGATTTCATATGGATTGCCGCCTATGTGCAATATTCAGCACTATATATACTTAATTCATGGTGCTAGTCTGCCTAATTTACCGCACTATAGGATGAGTCCTAAAGAGAGCGAGATTCTAAAAGAGAAGGTGGAGAACTTGTTGCGAAAGGAGTACATTCAGAATATCATAAGCCTATGTGCTGTTCTGGCCTTGTTAACTCCTAAGAAATATGGGAGTTGACGGATGTATGTAGATAACAGGGTCATAAATAAGATAACCGTAGGTTACAAGTTTCCAATTCCGAGATTGGATGACATACTGGATAGGTTGCACAGTGCTAAGTGGTTTTCGAAGCTGAATTTGAAGAATAGATACCATCAAATTTGGATTCGGCCCAGAGATGAATGAAAGACAGCTTTCAAAACAAAGGAGGAGTCGTACGAATGGTTAGTGATGCCCTTCGGACTTTCCAATGCTCCAAGCACTTTCATGAGACTTATGAATCAGGTTCTGAAATCTTTTATTGGCAAATTTGTTGTAGTTTATTTTGACGATATCCTGATTTATAATAAGACCGAGGAGGATCATTTATTGCACTTAAGGAAGGTGTTGACAGCTTTGCAGATTAATAAGCTGTATATTAATCTTAAGAAGTGCAGTTTTTTAAGTAATAAGCTGTTATTCCTAGGGTTTATTATTACTGCTGAAGGAATAGAGGTAAATGAGGTAAAGGTAAGAGTAATCAGAGAGTGGCCGACACCTAAAACAGTTTCTGACGTTAGGAGTTTTCATGGGTTGGCTACTTTCTATCGGCAATTTATTAAGAATTTCAGTACTATCGCAGCCCCGATTACTGAATGTCTGAAGAAAGGCAAATTTCTATAGGGAGAGGAAGCAAAGAATAGTTTTGCTATTATGAAGGAAAAGTTATGTACTGCACCTATTCTTGCCTTACCTAATTTTAATAAATTTTTTGAAGTGGACTGTAATGCTAGTGGAGTTAGTATAGGAGCTGTTTTATCTCAAGAGCGCAGACTAATTTCCTATTTCAGTGAGAAGCTTAGCGAGGTGAGATAGGAGTGAAACACTTATGACAAAGAATTTTATTCTATCGTAAGGGCTTTGAAGACCTGGAAACATTATTTGATTGAGAAAGAATTCGTCCTTTATTCTAATTATGAAGCTTTGAAGTATCAAAATAGTCAGAAAAGGATTAGCAAAGATATACATGCGCGATGGTGTCAATTTTTGCAAAAATTTCCTTTTAGATTATAGCACAAGTCAGGTGTACATAATGTCGTAGTAGATATATTAAGTAGGAGAACTGGCTTGTTGATTACATTAAGCCAAGACATTTTGAGGTTTGAGCAGTTGAAAGATTGTTATGCATATTATGATGACTTTGGGCAAATTTAGAAATCATGTGCTGCTAGTCAACCTGTGTAAGAATTTTATGTGTAGAATGGCTATTTGATGGATAGCAACCAGCTTTGCCTTCCTCGAATATCATTACGAGAGAAGGTAATTCATGATTTACATGATGGAGAATTAGCTACACACCTGGATCGTGATAAAACTATTGCTGCAGTCCATGAGCGATTTTACTGGCCCCAGTTACGTAGAGATGTCAGTAGGTACGTACCAAAGTCTTATGTTTGCTAAACTGCTAAGGAAAAATCTAATAATACATGTTTATATATGCCATTACCTGTTCCTGATAATATATGAGAAGATCTGTCTATGGATTTTGTGCTTGGTTTACCACAAATACAAAGAGGCATAGATTCTATTTTCATTATGGTTGACAGATTTTCTACGATGGCGCACTTCATTCCTTATAGGAAAACTTCTGATGCAGTAAGTGTGGCCAGATTATTCTTTAAGGAAGTGGTTCGTTTGCATAGTGTACCCAAATCTATTACCTCAGATAGGGATAGTAAATTTCTAGGGCATTTTTGGTGGACTTTATGGAAACTGTTTGATTCATTTTTGAATTTCAGTAGCACTGCTCACCCGCAGACTAATGGGCAAACAGAGGTGGTTAATAGAACTCTGGGAAACTTGTAAACAACTGCACACAAGGATATATAGCAGTTTAGCTTTATCCCTAAGCTTACATCCACTCTCACCACTAACAGCCACAAGTTGGGTTGGATTGCATTAATAATTTGCTGATCAAGTTACACTTCAGCAAGCACCACTCTTATTATATTGTAGATCACACTACTAGGAGGTGGATGCCGCTATCACTTGGTACACTTGAAACTTCAACACAATTACAATGCATCAAGTGCTATTGACAAGCAAGAGCTTTTTGCTCAGTACATAGCAAGTAAGAGATTTTAGAATTCTTTGTAAGCACACACACTCTCACTCTTTCTTGTTGGCTTCAGAGACCTTTTCTTTTATAGGCATCTTCAAATTAGTCATTGCTAATGTCCTGGAGAGGCAAAGTAGCCGTT
Organism: Syzygium malaccense; assembly: GCA_031216405.1. NCBI lineage: Eukaryota > Viridiplantae > Streptophyta > Magnoliopsida > Myrtales > Myrtaceae > Syzygium > Syzygium malaccense. Next base: position 18,218,309 of record CM062254.1, read on the forward strand.
CGAGTCGTTGGAGTTGCTGTCCTCGAAACTGAATGCCCATACAGCCTATTCTTGAACTTTTGTAGACTTTCCTGAAATAGCTTCTATTGTTTTAATGTAGCTGTGATACTGACTACCTATCAAAACGACTCTTCTCCTTTCTGCTGGATCTTCTGCTGTGCCTATCCAGTCCCAATAGCTATTATAGTGACATAATGGTCATATTAAATGAACCGTTATTTAAACATCACCAATTACTAGTCTCTTTAGCTTGAACAAGACATCGTCATTTAGCTGATCTTTGAGATTGATGGTGTTGTTTACACGATCCTTCAAGGACAGTCTTGTGATATTCTCTTCAATGAATAACATTATGATCATCATTTAATCCTTTGAATATGTTTGCATCTAGACAATGTAGATATTATACCAAGGAAAGTTTGGGTATTATCAAAATCATTAAGAGATGTTTCTCCAACAGTCTTTCAACATCTCCAAGTCCTTATTCAATTCCAATAGTGGTGATAGCAGAGGCAATATTAGTTTGGGAATCCATAAGTTGATTATCCTTAAGATTGTTGAAAATTTTTAGATAAAAAAATTAAAATTGTTAGAAATCTGTTGAAAAAGATGAAAAAAATAAGATCAAAATATTTGAGGCATGCAAGCACTGTCCTTAATGATTATCTCATCCTTCGGAGTACAAAACTCAGTACGATAGGCTCTACCAGCTATCTTCCTAAGATACAACAAACCTTCTTCTTTATTCCGCACTGAATAATAAAAGGAATAAAAATAATGTTATCTGTATAACTCAGCAAAAAAAATAAAAGATGTGTAAAAAGAAAAAATAATACTCTTATTTTGATATGTATATATCACTTTTTAATTATGTTTGGGGTAACAATTTATAGGTAAAATAAAGAGAGAGTCATTTTTCATTATCAATAATTGCATTTAAATGAAAAACATTACAAATTCATTGTAAATTGATAGCATTTGAGACCGTTACAAAACCATTATAAAATGTTACAGAATCATTATAGATTAACGACAGATAAAAACCACAACAAATTGATGACAATAAAAAAACCATTACAAAAACAATAACTTTCAATATCTCAAATAAGTTTTAAAATATAAACACTTACCTATACTTGAAAAATTTCTAATCAAAATGTCTCGTGTCCAAATAGTATACGAAATTGAAATAAACAAAATCGAAATTGATCTGACCCACGAAATCATCACCTCTAACTACCATGAATACTTGCCCAATGCACATAAAGAGAGTGGTTTGCATCCGTACTAAATATCCGAATCTCCAGTATGTAAAGAATTAATCGGAGGTTTTTCTATAATAAAAGTTAAAATTTCATTTGATATACAACAAAAATTTTGAAAGTACAGGACATTCCAAATCTTCGATAATCAAAAGCAAATTACCATATTATACCTAAAGGAATTATTTTCTCAATGTTGCAGAGATTGCATTGAGCAAAATATAGTAGGAGATATACTTTTGATTAGCCCTTCAGTAGATAGGAAATGAGCCAACATTATTGTGAATTTAGCTTAAATAATATGAGCCATTCATATCCATGCATACAGGGTGCATTTGGTTTAGCTTTGCAAATGGGCTTTGGGGCTCCAAAGATCCTTAGATAAATGCTAGAGTTTTGGCAAATTTTTTTGGAAACACTTTGGGGAAATACTCACATAGGCAAAGCTGAAAGCCCTTGCCTTGGGCTTTCAAGGCAGATTTCAAGGTTAATGATTTTTTTCCTTCCAAAATTTTCCCAACTTATATTTAATTATTCTAGTCTTGCCCTTACAACTGTTCATCTTCAACTTGCGGATCTAGAGTTGGATGGACACTGGCGTGGCTCAAAGGAGCTGGACGGAAGAGCTGGACGGATGCTGGAGCGCCGGTCACCTAGGTATTAATGTGTAATTTATATGTATTATGAGTATTTATGTAACTATGATTCCTTTTTGTAATTAGTCATTCATATAAATACATATCATACAACTCTAATTGAGGTTGAGCCACCATAAACATTTTCTCGTTATTTTCTCTCTGACTCAACACATCAACATTGTATCAAAGCAGGAAAATAGATTGAATTCTTCAACATTTCTACCCCCAATCCTTCCTTTGCTCCAATTACTATCTCAACAATCTCTAATACGTCTCTAAATTTTTTTCTTCTCTACCATTTCTTTACCCACCATCTTCTCTATTGGTTAATCCCAATTTCCCATCGCCTCCCGATAATATTGCGCTCGCTTTCACCTTTTCTTCCCTTTTCTCTACTACTATGATCTCTGCTATTGCTGCTCAACTTACGGCTGTGCGATCATCCTCATCAAAATCTGTTCTTCCCATCATCACAAGTCTCATCTCCATCAAACTCGATGCAGACAATTATCTTTTGTGGAAATCTCGGTTTGAATCTATTTTAATCTGCAATGATCTGCTGGGCTATGTGGATGGTTGTTTTCCATGTCCGCCAAAGCTTATCAATGATCAAACTAGCACTACAGTGGTCAATACCTCCTATTCCACCTAGGTAAAGATAGATCAATACTGTAACATTCACGGTTCTAGCCCCTATATTGATTATGGGAAATGGCCAGGGAATTAGTGTGCCGATAGTGGGGATCAGCCATGAACCCATCCAAGGATTGGTCATGAACCAATCGGCCGGTCGGAAAGGGCGATCGAGGAACAACCATTATCCGATCAAAGGATTGGCCATGAGTCAACCAAGGGATCGGCAGTGAATTGATCCACTGATCACGCAAGTCAACTAGAGCTATTCGGCCGTTGATCGACAACCCGAACATGAGGGTCGGTCATGAAACGATCATGTATCGTCACGGATCGATTGACGGAAGATCATGGATCGATTTCTCGCGGTCATGCACCGGCCGTGGGTGATTCCGCTCAGTCGTGCATCAGTTGCGGGCGACCATGGACCAATTCCATGCGACCGTGCGTCGGCTATGGATTGATTGATTTCACATGATTACATGATAGCCAAGGGACGACCACAGATGGACTATGCTCGATCATGGTTCAATTACGAACCAGGCCTTAGATCTTTTGCGAGAGATCATGGACCAACCACGGATCCAATTGTGTGCTTGGTTAGTTCAGGTCACGGATCCAACCCTGCGCCTGTCTAATTCCGACCACTGGACCCAGCCACGTTGGTCAGGGTCAGCCACATCCAGCTACGCCTAGTTGCGAATTAGCCATGAATCTCGGTTCGAATAGGGTAGTAGATCGTGGATAAACACGAGAAACTCTTGCCCGATGATGGAGGCACTTACATCAAGTTCTCTCTCATGCTCACCCATACTTTGTCGTGTGTATAATGAGGAATGTATTTGTATGGTTTGCTCATGTTTTGCATTCATGAGGATAAACATGCCCCGAGTCATGAATGAGTTCGCTCGGTTATGGGAATCGGCGTTGAGGCATGATGGTTCAGGCCTCGCTTGGCATTAGATTGGCATTGAGGCGTGTCGATTCAAGCCTCGCTCGACTTCGAACGGACATAAATACATGTCGGCTCAAGCCACGAGTCACATGTTACGCTCAGTTCATCAATTTAGCTATGATTTTATAACCCATGACACATATACACACTTGTATGAGCACGCCTTTGGGCTATGTTTGCATTGGCTAAGAAACAAAAATAAGAATTCGACTTGTGTGAATACTTATTGAGTGGTCATATAAAGAAAACAGCCATTGCTAATGGATTTTGGGGACGTTGCTTGGTGGATTCCAGATGCTCAGCTTGAAGCTGGACACCCCTGAAGGTATGGGATGCTCGGTGGATTTTGAATGCCCAGCTTAACACTAGAAGCCCTTGAGAGTATGGGATGTCTAGTGGATTTCGGATGCCCAGCCTGAGGCTGGAAGCCCCTGAAAATATGGGAAGAACAATGTGAGACGATTAATAAACCTTTGATGCATGTTGATGTGTGTTCTTGTTAAGTTTATTTTTAAGCCGAAGGTAAATCGTACCTTAACTGTAAGCCGGAATTGATCATATGCATATAGTCGAGGTGCATCAATGTATTGCTATTGATATGCCATCAATGCTGTGGTGCGAGTGATGATCGCATGTTGAGTTTGACGACGTTATGTCCTCCTAACTTAGGATTAGTGATTTTACTTACTGAGTCTTCGACTCACTCCATTGTCTTTCAGACTTGTAGGTATGGACGTCTCACCTCCTATTCATCATGGTGTACAGATTTTGAATTTGCAGCTTTGCTAAAGGAGATAGGAATCCCCCAGCCTACATTTTTGGATATGAGGATAATGTAAACAAGAAGTGCCCGTGTTGGCACTTGATTTAGCTCATTTTTCATATTTTTTTGAAAAATCACAAAATTAGTATTATGAACCTTGTCCAAGCTTAGGAAACTATTTCTAATCCAAAATAATTTTTTTTAAATTTTCCTGAATTTTTATTTAATTTCTTCATGTCAAAATAAGGGAGAAAATCAAGAAAAATAGCAAATGGAGTCTAAAAATTCCATAAAAATAGTCATTAGTCTTATCTTCAATCCAATTTCATTAATACAGTGTCAATTTTAGAAAATTTCAATTGGGAAGGAGCTTTTCCCAAAGTTGGGTAAAAACAAGCCCAAATTAAATCAAAAATTTAATTAATTCATTTCTAGTCATTTTTCAGTCGTAGTGTCTTCACAACAAATGATTTTGGGACCTTGAATTGCTTAATGGTAGTCCAATTGCATGATTTGCTGAAGAAATTTAAAAGTCCCAAAATTCAATTGAAAATTATGATTTTTAGCCCAAATTGGGGATCATGATCAATTTGAAACTGTTGAACCTTGGTACCATCATTTCTAGGGTCAATCAGCCATGGGTAATCCAATTTTGGCATCAATTTTACTCAATCAGGTCATTTAGGTATCGGATTGAATAGAACCCTAGTGACTCGAATTTTAAAATTTGGGAATAGTTGGTTTCAATGTGACAAAAATTAGAGAAAATCTCATGTTTTGATGGAAAATGTGCCAAGGAATTCAATTTTGAGGTTAAATATGAAAAATTGGGTCAAAATTGGGCTTAATTTGCGAATTTAGACTAACTCGGGTCTGCTGGGTCGACCCGACTTGGGTTCAGTTGAATTCATTGTATGTAAGGCCCAAAACTCGAGCTTGGTCGATTGATCCAAAAGTGCTCCGGTGAAGTGAGACCACTAGCTTCGAGTCCAAGTGTTGAGGAAGAATTCCACAGTCGCTGATTAGCTCGAAAACTCCGATTTGACGTCATTTAAAGAAGGTAAAATCAGTTCATGCTCACGGTTTAGCAAAAATCGCATAATAGGTTTTAAGCTTAATCGTGCATGTTTCTTTGTGATTTTTCAACTATAGGTGCTTAAAACATGTTATGATCACATTTTCATTGTTTGATTGCATTTTGAATGAATAAATCTGTATAAACCGAGTCAACCAACCATTGAGGAGCCTCGCCAGAAACCCTGAGCGTCCCCGGAGTGCCTCTCGTGGCCAATGGCCTCCCAAGTTAGTAGTCTCTCACCTTGATTGATGTTTTGATGATGTTTTGGATCGATTTAAACGGCTAGGGAGTTCTATAACTTGATCTGTACAAGAGATAGGGTTGATTGAATCGGTGATGGTTTAGGATATTTGATCGGTTTTTCATCGGTTGGCGATGGTCTGGCGGCAAATCAATGTGTTGAGGCTGATAGGAGGTGGCATGAGCTATACATAGAACTAATAGAAATGGTAAAAGGTCGTCAGGCGCTCACTGTCGGTGAGCTCAAACTGGCGGTCTCGATAATCATCAAAACTAGGTGTTCAGCAAAATGCCGAAGAGAAGATAGGCCAAACGGTGCCATTTTGGCGATGTGCCTGTCGGGGCAGTCGTCGGTGCCGGTGCCGGCAGGTTTGGCTTGACTGGACCGGGTTTAACCGCATTGGCCCGATTCAACACCTCGGCGGGAAATTTTTTAAAAGAATAGAATAAAAAAATTAGAAATTAGAAAATCAAGTAAAAATCCTAAAATTCTAAAAATTTTGCAAAAAAAAATCATAAAATTTTGGAAATTCAAAAAATTTGGAAATGTTTTTAGAAATTCGGAAAATTAGAAAAAATTAGAAAAAATTCTATAAAAATTCAAAAAATCCAGAAAAATAAATAAAAAATGTGAAAAAATCAGAAAAAATACAAAAAAATTAGAAAATTAAAAAATCCATAATAAAATTCTAAAAAATTCTCAAAAACGTAAAAATCAATTCTCGAAAGGGATAATTCTCCGAAAATTATATTTTGAAAAAAATTTCAAAAATTGGCAGAATGACCCAAAAATATTGTGACCAACCTTTGCAAGTGAAATTAGAATTTTTAGAAGTGCTTAACCAGCGTTTTTAGAAAATCTTTAGTTTATGGGTTTTTACCCCTAAAAAAAAGCCTAAACCCTAAAATGACACGTATCATCAAATGAATAAGCCTTTAGGGCTTTACTAGGGTTGGATGTTTTGAATTGATTTTCATTTTAGAGACCCAAATTAGGATTGTTTTGTTTAATTGCCATTAATTATGTTGCTTATATTGATTGAATTCCCGCGATTAGGATGGTTAGAATTAGTGGATAGATCTCGAAAACTCGTGTGGCACGTTAGACACATCATATCGTTTTAGGTACCAAAAGGACGTTAGGGATCTTAACTTGGGATCATTAACGTAATCAAGTCCTCGTATTTAGAATCTCTGGTTCATAGAATCGCGGTATTTCTCTCATATCTCAATTAGGTTTCTAGTCAACCTATCAATAATGACTAGTAGCGACTCCAAATCAAAACTCAGACTAAATAAAAAGATTAAAAAATTACAACATGCTGTCACGTGAGGTATGGTATGGGATAGGCCCCCGTTTGTCTAGTGATGAGATGTTTGTGACCTTCTGAATTTTCGACTTATTTCGAAGCCTATGAATGAATAAAATGTCCATCAATGTATTTCAGTAATTCTCGCTCAAAATTGATTACTCTTGAGTTAACCAACCAAAAGGGAATGGCTAGCGATGAATTAGTACGTGGACCAAAGAATTCGACTATGGATTAACGGCTTGATCACGTTCTTCGAAACCAACAAGTGGACCTCACAATTTCATGACAACCAAGTCGCCACGATTTGATTAGTTCTTAAACATGATTTTTAATCGCGGATCGATATGCGTAAAACCCTAAAAGCCGCTCGTTAGTTCGAGACGCCCTGAAATTACTATTCACGAATTGGACTTCAAAATAGGACGTCGATTATCTAAGAATTCCGACGACGAAATATTTTGGATGTCATCTCATCGCGATTAGTTTAACTTAGCGATCGTCTCGAGATTAATTGGAATCGGAGATTAAGTGTGCGAATCGGACATTTCCTTGGTACCCAATTTAATGCTCATCCTTAAGCTTGTATAGTATTTAAATTTGGTCTCTCCCTCCCCCTCTTAACCTAGATTAGTGTGCACTTTAGTCTTAATGTGCATTTGTGGATAAGAAGACAAGTTTGAGATTTTGTGAGCCCTCCCCTTGACTTTCTAGCCACTATCACCTCACTCTCTCTCTTCTTGTCTTTCCACCTCTCCATCAAGGTGTCATTCAAGCCATCCCCTCTAGCTTCCTAACTTGCTTTTCCAAGACACCAAGCTTCTTGAGGATGCTTCACCAAATGCTAGACCTCTCTCTCTCTCTCTCTCTCTCTCTCTCTCTCTCTCTCTCTCTCTCTCTCTCTCATTCACTCTCCCTCTCACTCCCTCTCTCTCACACCATTCTCCCCTCTCACTCTGTCTCTCTCACGCCATTCTCCCCTCTCCTCCCTCTTGCTCCACCTTGCCGCCGCCAACCAGCCACCTTGTTGCTACCGACGAGCCCTTGCCGCCGCCAGAACCAGCCCTTGCCATGAGCCCTAGGAGGAGTTTTGTGGATTTTTTTTCCCTTGCTTAGACTTTTGGTAAGTCTTCCATAAACTCATGTTAGGACTTTAGGCAACTTTTAGACATGTTTAGATGGTAAAATGAGGTGATTTAGAGGCTATTTCATGGCTGTGGATAGTTGATTAGGTGGTTGGAAATGTTGGTTTGTGTGTTGGTTGTTGGATGTGTTCCCGGATTTCGTCCCTACAGTGTTGCTAAGTTTTACTGTTTTTTCCGAGACCTATGTGAGCCGAATCTGGGGTTTTGTCCTTCATGGAAGTTGCTCAAAACATCTTGCAGTAAAACATAATTTAATTTGGAAATTTTTAGAAGTCATTTGTGGCCATTCGAAAGTCCATCTTTGGACCGAAAATATTTTGCCGGAAACACTGTTCCTCCGACCTTCGGGTCTATTCGAATTTTTATAAATTTTTCTAGACCTAATTTCAAAATACTTCCTTCGCAAAACTTGTTGGAGACATCCGTGGCTATGACATAAAAAAATTTCAAAGTTTTCTAAAGAGGTTTGGGTATTGATTGAAACGTATTTTGGTGGTCGGATGGTTTGTCAGTATGGAGTGTTTTCTGTCTGGACTGTGGTGGCAAAAAGAGGTGTTTATCATTGGAAATGGGTTTTATGTCCCTCGTGGAAAATGTTCATCAGGATGTTGCCTAGGACATATCCGAATTTCAGAATTTTTGGAGTTGAATTACCATTTTTTTAAAGGAATCCCAGAACGGCGTGTCAACCCAGTTTTATCCGAATTTTGTTAAATTTGGTCTTCCCTTTTTCCTAGGGGGCCGAATGCTTGCTGCCCATGGTAATGAGTTTGGTGCTTGAACATGAGTGTTCTATGGTGATTTGGGGACTGAGTTGAATGCCATGTGGTTGTTTGGGCTTTTGGTGATTGATTGTTAAGTGCCGAAGTTGGATCATAAGGATCTCAGCTCTATGCGAGTGCATGGGGAATTCGTATATTAATGAGTCATGTATACTTGTTGAGAATGACTCGTGAGCCATATATATGCAGGGGGTCCTATCTATTACGTTGTGATTGGTGTGATCTGTGAGCCGTATATATGCGGGGGATCTGGATAGTGGAATAGCCCATGAGCCGTGAGAATGTGGGGGGGTCCTGTCTATTATGTTGTGATTGGTGTGATCCATGAGCCGTATATATGCGGGGGGTTTAGATAGTGGAATAGCCCGTGAGCTGTGAGAATGCGCGGGGGGGAGGGGGGTTCCTGTCTATTACGTTGTGATTGGTGTGATTCGTGAGCTGTATATATGCAGGGGATATGTATAGTGGAATAGCTCGAGAGCCGTGAGAATACGGGGGGTCCTGTCCATTATATTGTGACTAGTATGCTATGGCCCGAGCGCTAAGGCGCATAGTGAGGGTTGGATAGCGTGATTTGAGAACTTGAGGGATTGTGCCACGTGGGAGTTGTAGAATTGATTTTTATGCCTTAGTAGGAAGCCTTGCCTTGATGCGTGTGGTTGTGAATTGGAGACTGCTTTGTACTTGAGTCGAGGTAATTGATGATGTGCTGTGGTTTTACTAATTCTCTAGCCGTACCGAGGTTCATAGATAGAATTGCATGATTTAAGTGTCTAGACGTGCTTTTACCCTAGCGTAGGTTTAGGTTTAGCTTATTGAGATTCGCTCTCACCCTGTCCTGGGATTTACCATTTTTAAACCCTAGACCTTAGGCATGCCGCCCATACGTTTTGGAGTGCCGCTGGATTTTGACAAGGTGGAAACTGAGTACTCCCTGGTTGAGGGTAGGACGTATATCAAGAAAGGGACTATATTATGGGTTAATGAAGGGGAACTGCATCTGAGCTTGCACTTCTACGAAGTGTGGTTCTACCGAGGCGAGGATGGAGGAAGATCCCAAGGAAGATCCTTAAGAAGATCCTGAGGAAGACCCAGAGGAGGATCCAGAGGAGCTCGATGTCTAGATGCATTAGTAGCATCTGTTTTATTTTGCTAGCCTTGTAGGGTGTCAAGTGTAGTCGTGAACTAGTAATCCTCTCCCCTCCGTCAACCTATGTTGCTGTATTTTCCTTAGTCGTATGCTTTTGTATTTGACTAGCTTTGATTATGTTATGAATTACTTTCGTCATCTTGTGTATCTCTTCTACATGGTGTTGTTTCCACTTCCGCATGCATTCGTTATTAAGCACTCGAGTAGTGTGCCGTAGTTCCTGGGTTCGAAATTATATTGGGACGGCAAAGACGGCGTGTTATCACGCTCGCATGGTTCGGGGCGTGACAATGTCTGTGAGACGTTTGAGCGAAATATCTGCATCAGATCTTAGTAGCTCATTCGGAGACAGTTTCCCTATTCATGACCAATTGAAATACCTCCTTAGCATGCCAAAAGCACGGTGCGATAGGCTTGGCAACTCCACTGGGAATAAAGAATTATTCTAAGTGGACTTAAGCCTAGATAGAATGATATGCATGTGTTTTGTGCTTGCGCAAGGATCTCAGGTACATCTCACTAATGATTGTGTTAAATGATTTTGTTGGTGGGAGGTATAAAGGGTGTTGTCTTTGTTGATCTTTGTTTTGCAGGATGGTGTAGAGATTGAATGTAATTTGATTGAATTTTTTGAAGTGATGTTTGGTTATTAAATTACTATACACGCCTTTAAATTGCTTTAACACTACACCATTCGCTCACACCCCGGCTACATTTAGGATTACCCTTAGGAGATATGTATTTAGGTAGAACTATGAACCGATTGCTCATGGGATCGTTTAAATGCGATACCGATCACCAAAATGGAATAATATTCCATTACTTTAGGCCAATTGCCTATTGGAATGGAATCCCTTGTCCATTAGGTAGTGACCTCGAGCCTTTAGCATATCCTATCCTTTTAGGTGTCAAAACCTCACTTGTTGCATGTGCATGTCTTTGTGGTTAGTATACCTAAAACTATACAAAAATGTCCCGGTGAGTAAGTATCATTCCATTCCTTTCTCTTTTAATTATGCAAGTTAGTTGGCACAATTTGAATTAAATGCCTAAATGATAATCAATGGTCCCTTTTATACTAGAATGAATGATTAGGGAAACATGCTCCATTTGACCATGTTTTTAGATGGAATGTATAGGTCCGAGCCGAATTTTCAATGTAATTCAAGTGACAATGTGCCCAAAATGTGACATGTACAATTCAATGAGCCGAATGTTCATTTTGATGTATTCAAAATTGTAATCCATAGGCTAGGCCTTTATGGTATAAATGGAGCATGACAAAAGAGCATTTGCATCAAACATTGATTTCATCCCTATTTTCAAGTAAATGCTCTTCTAAGGCTTAAATGGATTAAAGGTGACATTTGTATCACTTTCTAATTATGTAAATGTCATTTACCTCCATTTTACCCTAAAAGGACATATGATTGAAATGGAGGCATTAAAATTAATTGGTAATCCATGGTGATTGATAAAAACTTTCTTTTGAATGCTTTAGATCAAACATGGGGAAATTAGATATACAAGTCACTCTAGTCCCCCAAAAGGAGCTTTTAACATGGTGGGGAAATATGACCAAAGATAACTAGGTTTATGTCAGGGAGAGACTTGGATACCTATTTAAGCTGATCAACCTTAAACCTCAAGTGAGATTAATTCAGGCATTAGCCCACTTTTGGGAAGTTACCACTATGACATTTCAACTTGGAGAACACGAAATGGTGCCAACGTTAGAAGAGTATAAAGCAACAATTGGGATTGATTTCGAACTAAGAATCAGAGAACCTCCGATTGGATTAAAGTTTGCAAGTGTGACAGCTAAATTTCTCAACTTGAAGACTTCTTAAGTGGAAAAGCTGATTAAGTCGAATATTGAAAGATTTCCCTTATCATTTCTAATGGATTGCCAAAGGAAATCGGGAAAATTTCTGCGAAGGTTTTCATTCTTGCTTTCTTTGGGTTTGTCTTATTCCCTACATCAAGAATCGGGTTGAATCCTCTAGTTGTAGTAATTGCTAAGCAAGCTTGCCTAAGATAGGACTTCTCCAATATACTTTTAGCGGAAACTATTATCTCTTTGAACAAGTACTAAAGCCAAGAGACAGGTGTACTCCAAGCTTCAGCCGGATTGCTTTCTATATGGTTCGTTTCACATATTCAACCTTGGGAATGACACATGCGCATTTAAGAAATTTGTTTAGTCTATCAATCCTATTAAGAGGTACCTTAAAATCCAAGAGAAGCTACCAAAATAGTCCTTCCATGAATAGGCTAACTTCATCAGAGCATTGACTCCCGATTAGCTCCAATGGAGGATCAAGTGGCCAAAAATAGTCAAAGCTCGAATTACTTGTCAATAAGGCAATTTGGTGCCATTGCTTGGTTTAAATGGTAGAACTGCCTATTGCCCATTGAGGGTTGTACGACAATTTGGAATAATCTAACACATACCACCTGGTTGGCATCCTGCGGACTTCACATTCGCGATACCACATGGATCCCAATCGAAAGAAGAAAGTAGAGAGCTGCAAAAAAGAGTTGACAAAATTGTCGATTCTTTAAAGATATCAACTGAGCAAATGGTGGAATGGCTCTTAGGTTTGAAAGGTTTACTTGGCATCCAATGAAAACATAAAGTGGCTAAAGGCTAAGCGTCCAATTTACGTTGAACCGTATGTTCCATTGAGCGTTACCATTAACCTCGATGAGCCATATGTCCCATAATACATTGTACCGAATACACCTAGTGCGGAACCATATATTCCTGAAATTGTTGTGATTGATGTAGAAGAATGGGAAGCACAGGTTAAAGAGTAAGATGGATATGAAAAGGCTAAAGCTACCGTAGATAGGAAGAAGCCTAGACTTGCTTAAGCTAGTTGCCCCATTTTGATCTGAAGTGTCGTAACACAAACTTTCAAAATTGAAACAATTGCTTGATGAATAAGAGTTTGATGAAATTTTAAACACATTTCGAAAAAAGGAAAATCACCATGGATTACAATTCTTTGAATTGTATGATTGCTTGAGAAAGACATTGATAAAAGTTTTATACAGGGCTAAGGCTTGTATAAAAGTTTTTATCCTTGTTAATCACAAGAAAAACCATACAATTGAAAGAATATAGGATTTCATGTGTTGTTTCATCATGCTAACACCTTGTCTTTCTATAAGACATGTAACATAGCAATGGAAGAAAGAAGAACTCGAATCTAAACTCGTCCGCAGACTAAAATGGCAGAAGAAGAAACTCGTACTCAACTAGCTAAAGTTAAGAACCAAATGACTCAAATGGCCGCCATGATGGCGGAAATGAAAGCTTTTATCATTGCTTCACGAGGATCTTATCCTACCATTCCTAATGCTGGAACTTTCAATGCTACAGAAACTCCTATTGAGAGCCAATTAGAAGTAAAGAGCCAATCTAAGAGAATCCTCCCAAAGCTACCCCTGAAGTAGTAAATTTGAAAGAAGAAGATCTAGCTAAGAGGGCATCTAAAGTGAAACATGAGGAAAAGTCCAAAAGATTGGCTAAAATTGAAGAATGTTTGGCAAGTCAGGGATATGAACTGCAAAGATTTGACAAATTCTCACTATATGTAAAAGTAGTTATTCCAAAAAATTACAAAGAACTAGAGTTCGTGAGTAAGTATGATGGAACTGGTATCCCAAAAGCCATTTGAAGTATTACCTACGTAAAATGGCGAGGTATTCAGACAACACGCCACTTCTTATTAGCACGTTTCAATATAGCTTAAGAGGAGCGGCCCTTGCATGGTACACTACACTTGACATAGAAGATTTCACAAAATGGGATCATTTGGCCAGAGAATTCCTCCACCAATACAAATTCAATGTTAAAGTACTCTCAATTATGGAGGATCTCATCAGAATGGAGAAAAGAAAGAATGAAGGATTTCGAGCTTATGTCCAGAGATGGAAAGCTGTCGCTTTATAAGTAAAACCTGCCATTAGCGAGGATGAACTTATTGAACTCTTCTTGAAATCATTGCCAATTGAATATTACGACAAACTACATGTGTTAAGCTGTCAAACATTCATCATGCTGGTAAAGGTGGGTGAAAGGATTGAGTGGGGATTGAAAGAGAAGAAAGCCCAAGAAATAACAATATGGAGGCCTTATCCTGGGAGGAAAGATAAAGAGTCTGTTCGTGAGGTAACTATGGTATCTAGCCCAAGTGTTCATCATATACCATTTCCAAAGCAATCCAACATCGCCTAGAAGAACCTAAGGCAGTTTGAAAAAAAAAAAAGGCCCTGTAAGGCAATTCATACCTTTGCCACATCTCTTATCAAAGCTATTACTGATGCTTCTAGAAAGGCATTTGGTGGCAAAAGAGGTGCCAAGAGACAATCTTACAAGGTTTACTTGGTATGATGAATAAAAAACCTATGCGTACCACATGGGAGAAAGGAAACATGATATAGATAATTGTCCTACTCTAAAATACAAGGTTTAGCAGCTCATCGACAAGAAAATACTTAACTTTCAAGAGCCCAAACCAAACGTACATCAGAATCCTCTTCCTGAGCATAATGCGGTAAACATGATTCGGGATGAAGAAGAAATAATTAGGTCTAATGGTGAAGATGAATATGAAGCCAAGCTGAAAACTTCTCGATTAGGGGATGCCTATTTTCGTCATGAAGCACTTCTAAAAGGTGAAATTATAGGCAACTTAGGAGAAGACTCTAGTAAGTATAACTTCCAAGTGAAATATACCCTACCACCATGGGCATTCAAGGATGAAGTAATTGTGCCCGATGGTTGGCGCAGTATAGATGATGAGCTGAATCTTGAGAATGAAATTCTGTTCGAAAAGAAAACGGATCAATATGAAAGAGAGAAGGAAGATTTCGCCAGGGCGAAAAACGTTTTACTCAAGAATCACTCAAGCAGGGTGAAACTACATACCTACTTGGTCAGGACAGTGGCAAATATAATTACCGCGTCAAATACACCTCACCTCTATGGGCATTTAAAAATGAGGTTATCGTGCCTGATGGATGGGGCGGTATGGAAGAGGTTTCGATTAACAAACTAAGTCTCGAAGAAAAGGAAGATCAAGAGGAGAAAAAGGAGAAAAAAAACGAAAAAGACTCACCGAGGCGATAGGCGGTTCGTGCGCAAAGCACGGAAGCAAGATGAAGCCGATAGGAGCATAGTGTTCATGGTCACGCCATTTCTAATCAAACTTGGTAAAGTGGATAAGCATGTGGAAGAAAAAAGTCATGTTGCATCAATTACTATTCAACTTTCAACTGATCAGCTAATGATCGAGGAAGAGGAAGCACAGTCTGTGATTATTACTTTACCTCCAAAAGAAAAGTTTGACACTAAGTGCGTGCCCTAAGATTACGCACCTAAAGAAGTTGATGCCCTAACTCGATCAGGAAGGTGCTACATCCCAAAGGAAGGTAAATATGAGAAAAATGGTGTAACCGAGGAAGATATGAAGCAGTTGCTGTCAGTCATGAAAACAAGTAAATATGACGTAATAGAGAAGCTAAAGAAGATACCGGCATAGATTTCCATGCTAAATCTCTTTAAAACGTCAGAGAGTCATAAAATGGTTCTTATGAAACTTCTTAATGAAGTACATATCCCGTAAACAATTAACGAGTGCAGTTGGAAGATTTCGTTAGTACTATTCTTCTGAAAGATCAAATCGTTTTTTCTGATGAGGATTTCTCAATGGACGGGCGTTCACACAACAAGGCCCTATACATTGTTGTCAGATGCTAGGGCAAAGAAATATCACATGTGATGGTTGATAATAGCTCTGTACTTAATTTGTGTCCTCTAAGCACACTGTATCGCTTGGGGATCAGTGAAGAGTTCATTAAACCTTCGAAGGTAACTGTTCGTTCGTTTGACGGAATGAAGAAAGATGTCATTGGCGATATAAAGCTTGAGGTAAATATAGGCCCTAGACCCTTCTTAATTGAATTTTAAGTGGTGGATATTTTGAAAACTTTCAACCTATTGCTGGGAAGGCCTTGGATTCATATGGCTAGTGCTATCCCTTTAAGTCTTCACCGGAAGGTTATATTCGTTATTAACGGCAGAATGATTACTGTATATGGAGAGATGGATTTCACCACTTACAAGGAAAGTGTGATACCATCTATTGAACCTGAGGTAAAAGAGGAATCGAGCTATCATTCCTTTGAAATGATTTCGATTAAGCAAATCCCCATCGGAAGTATCATAAAGTCCCTATAACTCTTAACATCATCTATTATGTCAAGGAAGGTGTTATGCCAATATGGATTCACTCCTGGTGAAGGACTTGGATCAAAAGCCTAAGGGATCAAGAAATCTATTATCCCACCTGCCACAAAAAGGAGACATGGAATAGATTATATCACATAGAGCTCTAATAATCACTAGGGAATTTAAAGCTAGGGTCAGAAGAATCATAAAGGCTATGGAAGTTGAAGTAATCGTGTTATTAATCCGTCAATATAGAAATGTAAAGCTAAGGAGCTTCCTTATTACCATATCCATATCAAGGAGACTTTTCTAGGACCCTCCAAGCTACTTCAAGAGGAGGATTTACGCACAGAAGAAGAATCTGTTTTACTTGGCTTATTTAAGGAGAATGTTATCAATGTCATCATAACCGAAGCAGAAAATACTTACGCACTGAAGTAGAAAGATTCTCTCGAGCATTTACATTGTTGCTTTGATAGTTTTTAGTTTCATGCCAGTTATGTTTGCAATTTCAAATTTAGTTGCAATTTCCATTCCTGATGATGTAGTTGTAATCACACTTTTCAATTCAATAAAAGTATTCAATATATTTTTAAGGACATATGGAAACAAAACCAAGCCTATGATGAAAGTTACCCTCACTTGTGAGGCATGAGGGTTTGGGTTTCCATATTGCTCCTGGTTTTGAAAGTGATTTTTAGAGCAAGGGAGTTCAAGGATATGAGGACTAACTCTATCATTTTATTCTTTTAAAATGGATTTCTAAATGGATTTCTAAAAAAGGCTTTTCATGAAAACCCATGCATTGTTATACTTCATAGGTGATTACTAACCATGTTTATTGCGTGTCAGGCAGGAGCATTCATATATTCATAATAGGTTCTTATGTGACCCAAATCAATCGGAAGAAGTCACTTGTAATATCGAAGAAGGTAACGAGGATGAAGAATGGGCCAAGAAGGAATGGATTCGTCATGAAGAATCAAAGCCACTTACATTAGAAAAAATAATTACCATCAATGTGGATGATAAAGGGAATCTCAAAGAAGTTAAGATTGGAGATAGTTTTTCTTCTACAGAAGCAAAAAGAATTATTGATTTATTCAGAAAATATCAAAATATATTTGCATGGTCCTACGCTGACATGCTAGGCCTTGATCCGAACATAGTTGAACATACTTTACCAATCGATCCAAGTATCCCTTCGAAGAAATAGAAACTTCGATGAACTAAGTCGGAATTGGCAAAAAAAATAGAAGAGGAAGTGATGAAATTGCTTAAGGTTAGATTTATCGAAGTAATACCATATCCAGAATGAATTGCTAACATAGTTCCCGTAATAAACAAAGATAGGCAGATACGGGTCTACGTCGATTATCGTGACCTGAATAAAGCAAGCCCTAAGGATGATTTTTTGCTTCCATACATCGATGTACTAATGGATGGTACTGCAGGATTTGAAATATTTTCATTCATGGATGGTTTTTTTTGGATATAATAAAATCCTCACGAAGAAAGAGGATAAGGCGAAATATCCTTCATTATACCATGGGGCATATTTTTTTATAAAGTGATGCCTTTTGGTTTGAAAAATGCTGGTGCTACATATTAGAGGGCAATGGTAGCTTTGTTCCACAATATGATGCATAAAAAATTAAAGTATATGTGGATAACATAATTGCAAAATCCAGATAAGGATATGATTATGTTGAAGTGCTTCGGAAATTGTTCGAAAGACTCAGAAAATATAAGTTGAGGTTAAACCCCAAAAAATGTGTATTTGGGGCCAAATTTGGCCAATTGTTAGGATTTGTGGTCAGCAACAGGGGCGTCAAAATAGATCCCTCAAAGATCAAGGCAATATATGATCTCAAGACTCCCTCCACAGTAAAAGAGGTGAGAAGTTTATTGGGGCGATTAAATTACATTACTCGATTCATCTATCAGCTTTCTAAAACTATAGAGCCATTCTTCAAATTGTTGAAGAAAAATGCTGAAGTGAAATGGGACGAAGAATGTCAGCAAGCCTTTGACAAGATCAAAAAATATTGGTATGTCCACTAGTCCTTGTACCACTAATCCCTGAGATTCCATTGATCTTATACTTGACAATTCATTACGAGTCATTAAGAGCAGTGCTTGTCCAAAAAAGACTGGACAATGAAAAGGAGCAAGTCATTTATTATCTAAGCAAGAAGTTTACAATATCATAGATGAATTATCCAGCAGTTAAAAAGACATGTGTTGCATTAATATGGGTGTTGCACAGACTAAGGCAACACACTCTTCATCACCAAATCTTGCTAGTAACCGAAAATGACTCAATCAAGTATTTACTCGAGAAATCCCCCTTGGTTGAAAAGTTAGCAAAGTGGCAAGTCTTGTTATCAGACTTTGATATCATAAGTTCACCACAAAAATCAGCCAAGGGACGAGCAATAGTGGACATGCTGGCAAAGAATTCCCAAAATACTACTAATCCTAAGGATAAACGATTCGACGATCGTATATTAGCATTGGTTGATGATAAATGGATCATATATTTTGACAGTGCAATCAATTTATCTGGATCAGGAATTGGTAAGTGCTGATTTCCCCATAAGGCCAACATTATCTAGTATCTGCAAAATTGACATTTCCATGCACTAATAACATTGTTGAGTATAAAGCATGTATTCTTGACTTACAATTAGCTCTCTCAACGAAGGTAAGGAGATTGCAAGTATATGGAAATTCTATGCTCATCATATTGCAAACAACTGCTGAGTGGCAAATTCAAGATACCAAGTTGATATCCTATCACAAATACTTAGAAGGAATGTGGAGGAATTTGAAGAAATAACATTTGATTATCTTCCAAGAGCTCATAATCATTTTGCAGATGCTCTTGCAACATTGTCGTCCCTACTACAAAGTAAAGATGGTATGTATGTAAAACCATTGAGAATTGACATTCTTGAATAACCAATTCATTGCATGGTGATTCAAGTTGAATTTGATAACGAACCGTTGTTCCATGACATCAAGAAGTATCTCCAGACTGGAGAATTTCTTGAAGGAAACCAACCAGGAGATAGAAAGTTTATAAAGAAGATAGCCACTAAATTCTTCCTCAGCGGTCAAACTCTTTACAAGAAATCATTTGATTCAGTCCTATTAAGATGTGTTGATGCTAAAGAAGCTGAACAGATTATGAAAGAAATCCATGAAGGTGAATGTGGGCCATATATGAATGGCCATCTCCTAACCTGAAAGATCATGAAGTTAGGATACTATTGGTTGATAATAGAAATAGATTGCATCAAACATATGAGATGTTATCATCAATGTCAAGTTTATGGAAACAGAATCAATGAATCGTCGAATAAGTTGCACCAAATGTCAAAGCCATGGCGATTCTCGATGTGGGGCATCGATATGATTGGCTCAATCAACCCTAAGGCCTTGAATGGACATCGCTTCATCTTGGTGGCAATTGATTATTTCATCAAGTGGATTGAAGCAAATTCTTATATAAAATGTTACTGCCAAGAATGTCGCAAAATTCATTAGGCAAGACATCATTGCCAGATATGGAGTTCCAGAAGCAATCATTACCGATAATGGCTCAAATCTAAATAACAAGATTGTGGATGATTTGTTTGAACATTTCCACGTTCGACATTTGAACTTATCCCCGTATCGTCCACAAATGAACGGAGCAGTGAAGGTAGCAAACAAGAACATTAAGAAGATATTATCTAAGACAGCTGAGAATTATCGTGACTAACATGAAAGGCTACCATATGCTCTAATGACATACTGAACTTCAATTCGAACATCAATTGGAGCAACTCCATTTTCCCTAGTTTATGGGATGGAAGCAGTACCCATTGAAGTGAAAATTTCTTTATTAAGGATTTTATTTCAATTGAAGCTTTCAGAAACTAAATGGATTTAGCAAAGATGTGAATAACTCAACATGATCGATGAAAAGAGGTTGAAGGCTATATGTCATGGACAAGCCTATAAGAAGAGAATTGCCAAATCTTTTAATCGAAAAGTAAACCAAGGCATTTAAGGTGGAAGATTTGATAATGAAAAAATTTGTTCCCAATAATTCAGATCCCCATGAGAAATTCATCTCAAATTATGAAGGTGCATACGTTGTCAAGAAAGTTCTTCCTAGAGGAGCATTGATTCTTGTAGATATGGTTGGAACAAAATTGGCCCATTCTGTAAATGTAGATGTTGTCAAGATATTCTTCCCATGAAATGAAATGATTTGGGTCACTCTAGATCATGTACATATCATGCATTCATAAACATGTTTGTTATTTTTACAAAATAAAGCAAAAGGAGTTTAAGATGATCAAAGATCTCTAAAATCCCCAACAGAGTTGACAAAAGATAAAGGAAAGTATCGTTCCCAATTTACTTTCCTTAATGTCATCTTTTAATATGCTCTTCATTTTTGTCATTCCCAAGGAGCTCAAAGATAGAAAGCAATGAAAAGAAAATCCCTCAGTAGAATCAAAGTGGAAACATACAAAGGAATTGGCGGTAATAGTTTCAATTGTTGTTAAGAATTGCTCAAATGAATTTTAACACTTGATTTCTAATTTTGCAGGACTTTCATCAAGTCAAAAAGGAATTTCATCAAAGTGATCGGGTATTTGAACAAAAAAAAAACAACAAAACAGTTTGGGTTTTAAAGAGTTTACTTTCTGGAAAGATTGAACTTATTTTTCGCTAAGCGGGTTGACGTAAAAGCTAAAAAAAACAAAACAATTTGTTTCAAAGATCATCTCAAAGAGTTTCAACCAAAAAAGTTTTGAAACATACATTTTTTGAGCATTCACTAAACATCAGAATTCCCTAAAAAGAATGATTTGACAAAAAGCTTTGGAAGATTTCAAAGAAAACGTTTGGATGAAACCAAATGGAAAGACCTTCAAATGATGAAAGGTAAGCCATGTCCAAACACGTCCCCAATACACTCGAGTGGAATGAAAAGAATAATAGCTAAAAGTGAGAAAAACCTCATCCTATGGAGATGGGGGATGTTTGCAATCATTACATGGATTGAAATGATGCAAGGCAATCGTTTCACTATCCCAAACATATGATTATCCCTTGCAAACTAAATTTGAGCCTAAACAGTGGATAAGTTTTTCAAAACATCTCTGTTAAGAACCACTCCACATTATGGCAAATTAGGAGGTTTGTGGTTGATGTTTATGGAAAAAAGGATCAAGAAAGATTTTATTGCATATACTTGCATCAATCTTTCTATGAGAACTTTAGATAAAGTCATATGAAAGCTCGCAACATCCCAAGAAGAAGAAGAGCATTTCATTTCTTACCCCTAAACACATTACCTTCTTGCAAAGCTCGATTGAGCTTGAATATTCATTTTAGAACCCTAAATTGGTGATCATCTCTTCACACTGGAGCATGAGCATATGATCAACTTTGGATAAATAAGAAACAAAAGGCATGACACAGAGTCCTTAGAACTTAAAAAGGTCAGAAGCCAAAAGATTTAGAAAATATGAAAGAATCAGGGGCATGAAAAAGTAGTGTGTCTAGTAAAAGCAACGCCAAATGCCCAAGAAAATGAAGAAAAGAAAATGACAGTTCGAAAGAAAGCTCAAAATAATCAAAGATCACCACAAGCAGCACGATAAAAAGAGAAAACAAAAAAGATCATGATGAGTGTTTAGAGGACTCTTGTGGTCATGAAAGAAAAAGATCCCTAGCGGATAAGAGGAAAAGAGGTGGTGATGCTAATAAAATCACCAATTTCACAAAAGCCCTGAATACAAAAAAAAATGATCCTTTTTTTTTTTTTGGTAAGGTAAGAATGTATAACTTCCTCAAAACACCACTTACAGCCAAAGCCCAACCCAAACCTGATCATAACCGGACATAATAATGTTCGAGCAAGATCAAGCGGGTCCGGCAGATTCTAGACCAAACCAAATACAGAACCAAACCAACCATATCAGCCGCAAGAGAGAAGGCCGACACAAACCAGACAAGCACTAGAGGGAGACCCCTGAGCAACAGAAAACTAGACCAAGGGACTATACAAGGCCAAAGGAACGAAAGAAGCAGCAACAAGCAGAAGACAGGACACCTATGCAATCGAACCAGCAATATTGACTACAAGAAAATGGAAGGAGAGAGCTCCCAGCTTCTTTGCAGTCTCCTATTAAGCGGCGTGTCTGCAATTCTACCGAAGGATGATGCTTTATCCTTCACCACTTTGATGATATGTTTGCACATTCCGGGAATGAAGATAGTCTTGTTTCGGAAGATAGAGTTGTTTCTTTCGGTCCAGATTATGTGGCATAGGGCACCAAAAGAGAATCTGGAGAGGCAGTGAGCAAAGGACTGGCCTCCACATACCTGCATTGCCCATCTAATCTGCTCGTTCCATGGCCGGTTCCTCCATGGGAGATAGCATCTAGTTGCCCAAAAGAACGCCAGGCTTCTTGTAGAGGAGCACTGAAAAAAGAGGTGATCAATAGAGTCTGGGACATCACCACAAAACGCACACATACCGGACTCAATCCTGCTATTGTGGATAAGCCTAGTCTGAGTAGGCAATCGGTTGAGGGAAATTATCCATAGGAGGAAGGAATGACGTGGAGCAATATGGTGATCCCATACAAAGGAATGCCACTGGACCGAAATTCCTTTCCTTCTAATATGACTCCACGCTAACGCTACCGTAAAAGTGGAGGCCGGTTGAGGGGCCCACATCAGCTCATCTTCAGTGTCTTCCTCAAAACAGGGGGGTTCCGTCCAGTTCAATATAGTATCCATAGTATGTGACTGTTGCCAAACCGAGTCATAAAAACCCCGGACAGACGTGTCCCTAGGGATACGTGACTGATAGATGTCCGTGTTACTGAAAATACGGTACAGGGGGCCCTTGTCGTGCCACCAGTCAAACCACAATGATACTGACCTCCCATTTCCAATTTTCCATCGAAAAATATTCCTAGCTGTATCCCGCGCATCGAGGATTTTCTTCCACGTCCATGAGCAAAAAGTGGGCTTAGATACAACCTCTCCCCCAAAGACTCTTCAAATTGAGATGTTGAGAATGAAAATATGATTTTATGACAAGAAGTCATCACTCAAAGGAGTGTGCAATAATGTCTTGTCTTGTCCTCAAAGTTCTTAACTTGTAGACCCGAAGTGAGTCGAAAAAAATATGATGAAATTATTTTCTTGGTTTCAAAATGCTTATCCTTTGAATAGCCATTGACCAAGCATACATTACAATCCTTTAAAAGACCTTACTAGATCAATTGGATTATATACATTGCAATCATCTCTGAGCACCTGAGGATCGATTAAGAGCGATGAATTGAGGGTCTCAAGATGATTCCCATTTCAATTAGCAAAAAAAATCAAGTTCATATATTGAGATAAATCCTTTCTAATGAAGATTTTCCAAATGATTATTTCAAGCATTTCTTGAAAGATTTCAAGCAATTTGCTCAAATACTTCCTCAGATAGGAAATTTGATTATCTGAATACATTGGCACAAAGAACACATGTTTCCTAAATCCACATTTCAAATAGTTTTTGGTCAACTTTAAACCAAGTAGTTTGTGGTAAACTTACAAACCACATTTCAAATAGCTTTTGGTCAACTTTAAACCAAGTAGTTTGTGGTAAACTTAAAACCACGTTTCAAATAGTTTTTAGTCAACTAAAAACCATACAAAGTCCCACTGGCAAGGAGCCATTGGGCAAATCCAAGTCCTACTAGCGAGGAGCCATTAGGCAAATTCAAGTCCTACTGGTTAGTAACCACTAGGCAAATCATAAGTCCTACTGACGAGGAGCCACTAGGAAAATCATCAAGTCCTCATGCGAGAAGCCTCAAGCGCTCATGGTTCTTGGATATATCCTTAGACCACGAGATCATAAATCAATTCCTCATAATCATTATCATCACTACCATCAATTCACACTTTGGATATAATCAACAAGGAAACTGCTCGCAAACATATAAGTTTTTCTACCCCTCAATCATTAGAAACCTCTCAAATGCATTCAAAAGAGGAAATTTTGGGTTGGATTGTCACATCCCGAACTCCGACGAGCACGCGACACCCCAAGCTTGGTTGAATTAATGCGACGTCTCAGGAATATCGCCAACCCAAATCAACACATTAGAGTTCGAACACGGCGAAAACGAGAATAACTCCCGGACAAGAATTACAAAAGGGGTAACTAGGAGGAATAAATCACCAAACCACCAAGCATTTTATTGCACTGCGACATATATAATATCCATTACAATCTATCACAACCAGCAACCAACCACTTTATTACACCCACTATATTCACAATATTCAATACAAACCATCGCAACCATCAAACCTCCACACTAACAACCGCCGATATCAAAAAGGGACTAGCGGCATCGGGTAGACTAATACTACCACTAAAAAGGGGTACCTCTCACAACTGTCTAACCCCTAACTTCTAACTAACCCCTATTCGCCCTAGAGGGGTCTACTCAGAATCAGTCTCGTCGATGCCAGTCTGTTCCTACGAAGACTTGGGCTTAGCATTGACCTCAATTAGATTGTCCTCCTCTCCCGACTCCACTGGAACTTCAATCGGCTAAATGATTTTAAATAAAACCGTGAGAACACTTCTCAGTAAACAACACCCTAAACCCTACTTAGGCTAACACGTATTTCTGGGCATGTTCAAGCACACAATCAATCAGCAATTGACATGCTATAACATTCATAAGCACATTGGCCTTACCTCGGCACATGCACCACCCTGCACGTTAGTCCAATCATTATAACAAAACAGTCACCACAAAACACACTCATCCTTATAACATGGCCAATGTATAAACATGTATCATCGATAGACTGAACACTTTCCATTCTCACATTCGTCTAACAAACACAACCTCATACGATTCCCATTTCACTTAAGCACACGCATCTAATTCATTTCTGACCCGCGTTACAATACACACCTCAGGTCCACTTTCAATCCACAGTCCACATACAACCATCTTATATTCACAACACTCCTTAGCCCACGTTACAATACACGCCTCAGGCTATGTCTCTTGCCCGCATTACAGTACACGCCTCAGGCTCAACATCCTCCACCTACGGTACAACACACGTAAACGAACACACCTTAGGTTGGCGATCTTCTGGTAATATCGGACATCGTCCCACATTACAGTACATACCTCAGGACCGGATCATTTCCCCGCGTTACAGTATATGCCTCAGGGATTATGTGATCAAGCGAGCACGTTAACAAACTACATTTTATCTGGACCCCGCGTTATAGTACACGCATCAGGGTTTTTAGCGAGTACACACACGCCATATCACATGCCAATTTCATACAACCAACTCACACACGACACCCAAAGTATTCAATTCACCAACAAGCCACATTAACCCACAAATTGATCAATTCCACTTGCACAAGCTCAATTTAATACAACTTTCATATTCTAGGCCAATTTTCACCAATCAAGGGCGTCGCACTCATGCCACAAATCCCGATTCACCACATACATTAATTCAAACATAATCATGCCACAATTCAGCCGCGATAAGCACGTCAACTCACCCACCACAGAAAAATCACTAAAACATCACATTTAGGCCCGTTTTTTATGCAATAATTCCCGATAATAACTCGTAATCATCCCGATCACCAACTTAATCAATTCTAACCTCAATTCCACCTCTAAAATTATCACAAATCCATCCAAATAACTCAGCCAACTCACAAGTCCACCAATTTCTCCACAAATAACCCTTAAAACTTGCTAAAACGGCCCCGAACTAACCCGAAATTACCCGTTATCCTAGGCAAGGGTTAGGATATCACTTACTCGAGGTCCTACGCAAGTTCGAGCACTCAAAGGTGGCTGAATAGCGGAGAAATAGCAGCAGTGATGGCATTGAGCGACAAGGACCTCCGACGGCTCACGGCGGCCACGGGCGGACGACGGCGGACGGATGTGCAGTGGCGGCCAAGGGCATGACCAGCTGGCCACTTTCACATGAGGGAGGGGGGTTCTCGGCCGGAAGGAAATGGGGGGTTTGGGCATGAGAGAAAATGAGGGGGGAAAGAGAGAGAAAAGAAGAAATATGAAGAGAGAAAAGGCTAGTCTAAGCCTACCCGGCAAAATTACCATCTTGCCCTCTCTCTACTTTCCATCTGACGGCCAAGATTCAAGCTTATCCAAAAATCGACGGCCATGATCAATTCTTTCTAAAAATATCCAAGGGTAAAATTGGAATTTCACAAAAAGTGTAGGGGTAAAATCGTCCAAAAATTTATATGTCTAAAGTGGGGTGAAATGACCAAAATTCCTTTCCGCTTTTATATTTAGCCTTAACAAAGTCCTAGGGGCAAAACGGTCATTTTCCACTTCCTATCAAAATTTTAGTTTTCTGACGAATTCGGACAAATCCGAGGCTAACCACAATAATAATGACGTCGTCCAATTACTCTGTCATGACTTTTAAAATTTTCGACACCCAAACTTAGTCTCCATTTAATGACCAAACTCAAATAAACGCGACTTGAGCTTATCTCAAACTAACGGGTGGCTTTCGGGAAAATTCGTATAATTGG
The DNA here is from genome assembly GCA_031216405.1 of Syzygium malaccense. Classification (NCBI taxonomy): domain Eukaryota; kingdom Viridiplantae; phylum Streptophyta; class Magnoliopsida; order Myrtales; family Myrtaceae; genus Syzygium; species Syzygium malaccense. The sequence goes on from CM062254.1 coordinate 18,245,148, forward strand.
CCCGTGGTCGATACTAAATCGAGCCACGTTTAAGTTCACTTGAGCCATGGTGACCTCGATTGTTATGTAATTGTGAGGATCAATCATTAGTTCTAAGGAACTCAATCGTTTGGAATAGGTATGAGATCGTTCGCAAATTTCGTATTCTGGCAAGGCGAAATCACCCGCGATCCAATTATACAACATTCGCAAATCGATCCCTGACCATTCTTAGATCGGTCTATATTAGCCCAAAATATCACCTCGATAATCATCATGGTCGAAAGTTAGTCCATGGTCAGATTTTATGGTCGCGCGAATCTAGATCCCTAATTAGCCTTTCCCTCCTAATTAGTGTCCCAAGAGTGGTCAAGTCTAGGCGAGTCTACAAGTGCGTTATTCAAATTATGCATTTCCTAAATACCAAGTGGGTCGAAATTTAGAATGTCACATGAATCATGAATTTCAAGCAAGATTCCTAATTAGTTGTTGTGAAATTTCCATTTATTTTGTCCATCGAGTTTATTAAAAACTTAGGTGTCACATTGTTTTTGAGATCAACCTCAAACAAGCTCAATCTCAAAACGGGGCAGTTATTGACACTTGAATTTTAGCTCATTTTTTCGAATTTTTCCAAAAATCACAAAATTAGGATTAGAAACTTTGGCCAAGCTTAGGAACCTATTTCTAAACCAAAAATAATTTTTAAAAATTTTTCCCGAATTTTTCTTTAATTTCTTCATGTCAAAATAAGGGTGAAAATCCCTTACCAAAAAAAAATAAGGGTGAAAATCAAGAAAAATAGCAAATGGAGTCTAAAAATTCCATAAAATAGTCATTAGTGTTATCTTCAATCCAATTTCATTAATACAGTGTCAATTTTAGAAAATTTCAACTGGGAATGTGGTTTTCCCAAAGTTGGGTAAAAACAAGCCCAAATTGAATAAAAAATTCAATTATTTCATTTCTACTCATTTTTCAGTCATAGTATCTTCAAAAAAAATGATTCTGGGACCTTGAATTGCTTAATGGTCAGTCCAATTACACAATTTGCTGAAGAAATTAAAAAGTCCCAAAATTTAATTGAAAATTAGGATTTTTAGCCCAAATTGGGGATCATGATCAATTTGAAATTGTCGAATCTTGGCACCATCATTTCTAGGGTTAATCAGTCATGGGTAATCTAATTTTGACATCAATTTTTGCTCAATCAGGTCATTTAGGTATCGGATTGAATAGAACCCTAGTGACCTGGATTTTAAAATTTGGGAATAGTTGGTTTAGTTATGACAAAAATTAGGGAAAATCTCATGTTTTGATGCAAAATGTGCCAAGGAATTCAATTTTGAGGTTAAATCTGAAAAATTGGGTCAAAATCGAGCTTAATTTATGAATTTAGAGCAACCCAAGTCTGCTAGGTCAACCCAACCCAACCTTAGTCGGTCTCCGTTTTTGCTCGACTCGCCCAAGACACAATAAACCCATAAACATATCTACTCTGGCCCGGGACTTTGCCGACTTAATCCGAGCAATTTAACATGTGATAAGCTCCGATTCTATGGAGAATCTCCCGCTGGCATCGGAGATTTGATCCAACCGATTCGAGGTCGGTGAATAACAAACTTTGGGTGGGAAAATTTTGCTAGAAAAGCTGAAGAAACACTATCAAATGCACAAGAACTGCTCGAGAGAATTCCACAGAGAGAGAGAGAGAACGAGAGCAAGAACAGAGGGAAAAGAGAGAAATAGTAGAAGGTAGAGGTCTCCTTTTGAGTATTCGGCGCCACCCAAGATGGCGAAGCATTGGCAAATCAAAGATTGGCCGTGAGTTCATTGTATGTGAAGGCCTGAAACTCAAACTCGGCCGATTAATCCAGAAGTGCTCCGACGAAGCTGAGACCACTAGTTTGGAGTCCAAGTGTTGAGGAATAATTCCACAGTCGTCGATTAGCTCGAAAACTCCGATTTGATCTCATTTGAAGAAGGTAAAATCAATTCATGCTCACGGTTTAGCAAAAATCTCATAATAGGTTTTAAGCTTAATCGTGCATGTTTCTTTGTGATTTTTCAACTATAGGTGCTTAAAACATGTTTTGATCACATTTTCATTGTTTGATTGCATTTTCAATGATTAAATCTGCATAAACCAAGTCAGCCCACCATTGATGATTCTCGCCGGAAACCCTAAGCATCAATGGAGAGCCTCCCACAGCCAATGGCCGCTCAAGTTAGTAGTCTCTCACCTTGATTGATGTTTTGATGATATTTTGGATCGATTTAGATGATTATGGCGTTCCGTAGCTTGATCTATTGAAGAGATGGGGTTGATTAAATAAGTGATGGTTTAGGATATTTGATCGATTTTTCGCCGACCGACGATGGTTCGGTGGCAAATCAATAAGTTGAGGCTGATAGGAAGTGGCATGAACTGTACATAGAACTAATAGAAATGGTAAAAGGTCGTCAGAGGCTCACCGACAATGAGCTCAAACCGGTGGCTTCGATAATGATCAAAACCAGATCATGCTCACCAGGTGTTTGGCGAAATGCCGAAGAGAAGATAGGCCAAACGGCGCCGTTTTGGCAATGTACCCGCTAGGGCAATCGCTGGCGCCAATACTGGCCAGTTTGGCTTGACCAGATAAGGTCGAACTAGATTGGCCCGATTCAACACCTCCACAGGAAAATTTCTAAAAAATAAAAAATATTAGAAATTAGAAAATCAAATAAAAATCCTAAAAATTTCTAAAAATTTTGAAAAAAAATCTGAAAATTTTAGAAATTCGGAAAATTAGAAAAAATTCTATAAAAATTCAAAAAATCCAGGAAAACAAATAAAAAATGTGAAAAATTCAGAAAAATACGAAAAAATAGAAAATTCAAAAATCCATAAAAAAATTCTCAAAAACGAAAAAATCAATTCTTGGAAAAGACAATTCTCTGAAAATTATTTTCCAAAAAAAATTTTAAAAAATTCGCAGAATGACCCAAAAATATTGTGGCCAACCTTTGCAGGTGAAATTGGCATTTTTAGAAGTGTTTAATCGGCATTTTTAGAAAATCCTTAGTTTAGGAGTTTTTACTCCTAAAAAAAACCTAAACCCTAAAATGACACATATCATCGAATGAATAAGCCTTTAGGGCTTTACTAGGGTTTGGATGTTTTGAATTGATTTTCATTTTCGAGACCCAAATTAGGATTGTTTTGTTTGATTGCCATTGATTGTGTTGCTTATATTGATTGAATTCCCGCGTTTAGGATGGTTAGAATTAGTGGATACACCTCAAAAACTCGTGTGACACGTTAAACACATCATATCGTTTTAGGTACCGAAAAGGCATTAGGGATCTCAACTCAGGATCATTAGTGTAATCAAGTCCCCGTATTCATAATCTTTGATAAGCAGAATCGTGGTATTTCTCTCGTATCTTGATTAGGTTTCTAGTCAACCTACCAATAATGACTAGTGGCGACTCCAAATCAAAACTCACACTAAATAAAAAGATAAAAAAATCACAATCCATTGTCACGTGAGGTATAGTATAGGAGAGGCCCCTGTTTATCTAGTGATGGGATGTCTGTAGGACGTTTGAGCGAAATATCCGCATAAGACCTTAGTAGCTCATTCGTGGATAGTTTCCCCATTCATAACAAAATGGAAGTACCTCTGTAGCATGCCAAAAGCACAGTGCGACAGCCCGTAGAAAAAGGGGCTTGTAAATGTACTGAGGCAATATAGAAGTAGTGTGTTATGGTGTTTTCCTAGCCACTTGTTTGTTGTGTTGTTTGGGCGTTTATTGTTGTACACGCTTCCGCATTATCGCAATGAAAAGATAAAAAGAACTGGGTCGGTGACGCATATGGCACGTCGCACCAATAACCCCCGAAGTGAGGTCGTTATAGTTTTGGTATATGAGCAAGGTTATTGTCGCGACCTAAAAATAATTCCTCTCAGGCTAATGGATTATTAGGACTAAACCTAACTCGAGCCCTCCCAAGCTCTACCAATTCGCAACTTTGGGTTTAAGTTTTTAACATGCAAATGTTTTCATGCTTGGAGTCGCCACTAATCAATTTATGGTAGGTCGATTAGAAACCTAAATAAAACATAGGGAGATATGTTTTATTCCTACGAACTAGAGATTCTAAGCCCGGGGACTTGATTACGCTAGATCTAGTCTAACGCCCTTTCGGTACCTTTTCTTTTCAAAAAAAATATTTTGGCAAGCAATTTGGATCCATTTTAACTTAGTCACTAACATGTGAGGTGTTCATGCGGGTACGCAAACCACCAATTTAACACCCAATAATCAAAGCATTAAATAAATTGCAAGATTGGGAGAAATTACTTACCTCGAAGCAACGTAAGCATCTGCATTGTTAGCTAGAAAATCACATCAACAACTTAATATGATTTCTAATTAACAAGGAATTCACTCAATTTTTGGATTTTCTCTTATTTAAATGAAGCCTAATCTACATGCAATGACGTGCAAAAATGACATGCAAGTAATGCAACCTATCATGCAAACTATATGTCATGCGACGACGTGACCTAATTCTAATGACGGGCAAATGATTTATTTTTGGTGTTTTCTAATGAAATTCGGAATAAAAATATGCCTAAATTAACATGCAACCTATGATGACTTAACATATCCTAACATGACTTATTTTTGGGATTTTTGTTAAAATTCGAAATAATAAATTAATTAAATTAAGAATGCAATCTATCCTAATCTACTATAAAACAATTCATTCTTTTTTGGGATTTTCATGAAAATTCGGAAAAAACAATAACCTAAATAATCTATTAAGATTAGAAAATTACTTAATTTAAACTAGGAAATAGATTATCTCAAGTCCTAATTTAAATTAAATAATTATTCTATCGTCTAGATATATTTAAGATTCCTAAACATGCAAAATTCAAATTCTAATCCTAACTGATATTTTTTGAATTTTCTTTTTATTTGAAAAGGAAAAACAATTTAAGCAAAGATAGCATTCACATTTAAAACAACCACGCAATCCACAAGATTCGTTTCACATTCGGATTAGGCACAAAAATCGAGCTATCAGTCATATCTATAGGGTTATAGATATTAGCGGAAAGTCGATCATTCAAATCTGGAAAGCAGATAAAAATCATTATCGTATCCAAGTGATTATAGATAGGATAATGATTTTCCGTATCGCCACGTATCATACCTTAGGGATAAGGTCGGATAATTGTCCAGATACGTTGCTGAATTAGGAAAGATTCCTAATTTTGAATATTTTCAAATATTGCGAACAAGGCAAGCATTATCCTAAGATATCTAGCAATCCACGCAATATTCACAGAATATTCAAACATTCAAAATTAAGAAACGAAATATTCTAAAAATATTGGATGATGTTCAATTACCTAATTTGCGGATAATTTCCAAATTCGAACTTGCGGATCGGGACGAACGATGAACGGCGGATCGGCAGCGCGGTGTCGGGAACGACGACGGAACAGCAAGGCAGCGCCGGCGTGTGACGGCTCCGGCGAGGACGGCGGCAGCAGCGTCGGGCTCGGCGGGGACAGCGGCTGGGACGTCGGCAGGGCGCAGCGACGGAACAGCAAGGCAGCACCGGCGTACGACGGCTCCGGCGAGGACGGCAGCAGCAGCGTCGGGCTCGGCAGCAAGCAGCAGCGGCGTCGGCGTCGGCCTGAGGAGCAGCGGCGAGCAGCAGCACCGGCGGTGTCTCGCGGGAGACAGCGGCAGTGACGTCGCGGGGGGAAAGCAGCAGCGACACCGGCGGGCGCGACAGGGAGCGGCGCTCGGCAGCAGGCGCTGGCAGGAAGCAGCGTCGGTGGCAGAAAGCGGCAGCAGGTCCGGCGGGGAACGGCAGCAACAGGGGCGTCCCGCGGGATGTGCGGCGGCAGCAGCAGCGGCAACAGCGTGAAGAGGAAGCAGCAACGGCGACGTGCACGGCAGCAGCAACGGCAACGTGAGGTGGCAGCGGCAAGCTTGGCGGCGGCGTGCGCGACGTGAGGGGGCGGGAGCAGCGGCGGCGCACGGCGTGGGATGGCTCTAACGGCGGCGGCGGTGTGCCGGTTTTCTTCTCTCTCTCTCTTTCTCACTCTCTTTTTTTTGCTCACGTGTGTCTCTCGTGCTCTCAAAAATTCTGATCTGAAAAATTTTTTTGTTCCCCCCTGTAAAATTCTGACCTAATAATGTATATATAGTATCAATCTAGGTCAATTAGATGGGCTTTCTAGTCTTAATGGGCTTATGCTTGGGCTTTAATTTAAATGGGCTGAATTAATTAAGGATAAATGGGCTGAATTAAGCTCAAATTAAAACAACCAAGCCCGTTTGACTTGTAATTCCCGGCCCGTGCATTTCAAGCGAGCCGAGTCCCGTTCGATGAAATTTAAGCTCGTTCGTCACCGCCAGTCCGATGCAAAATGCAATTAATCTAAAATGAATTTAAACTATATGTTATGCAATTTAAAATATTTTTTGTTTAGGGGTTAAAAATTTAATCCCTAATTTTCTATGCAAATTACACTAAATGATGCGTCAAAATTTAGATGTCAACAGTTATTACCTAGAGTGATAAGGTGCGCTAGAAGTCATGGGATAGTTAGTTAGGAAAACACCCTGTGTATGTGCTTGTTTGATTGAATTCCTTTGTGATTGTAGATTTTGACTACTAACCTTTGATTATGGCGTAGAAAAGCTACTTATAGAATTCTTGTAGTTGTCAAGCTAGCCTATAGGACAGCATGGGTACTTAGGGCTAGTTGACTTCAAAAGGAAAGTCGAAGCAGGACCCCTAACTAGACGGAATTCTGCAAGCTCTCACAACCATTGGGAGTCTAATGGAGCAGCAGGCTTAGCAACAAGTGGCCTCTGCTTCTAGAAATGCCTTTGTGACTGGAAACAGAAATGGAAATGGCGAACATCCCATGCAGAGACTGGTTGAGCAGCTTCTAAAGTTGCAACCCCTAAGATTTGTCGGGACAGGAGATCCCGAAGAAGCTGAATCGTGGATCGGTGAGTTACAAAAGATATTTGCACTTCTAAGGTGCTCTGACGAAGATAAAGTGACGTTGGCGATGTACTAGTTGCAGGGTAACACCAGTCATCGGTGGAAGGCGACGAAGGGAATAGTATTTCCTGATGATACTGTTGTAACCTGAAATGCCTTTGTCGAGGCGTTCAATGGAAAGAATCTTTTTGAATGTGCTCGAGACAAGAAGATGGTGAAATTTCTATAACTCCAACAAAAGAACATGACAGTTGATCGGTATGAGGCAAAATTTACCAAATTGTCAAGGTACGCCCCCAAATTGATCGAAGATCCTATGGATAGGGCGAAAAGGTTCCAAGATTGCCTGAAGCCCAACATCCGAAGTCAACTAGTGCTGTTGAACCTCAAGAACTACAACAACTATACGAATGAGCCCAGTTGGTATAGAAAGAATCATCTGGAGCGAGCCACCACAGCAACTTACCAAGGAGGGACTTATCATCTAGCCCCTTCACTCAACTAGCTTCATGGCAAGAGGCCAATACAAGGAGAAAAATGCTCCTTTACTCCCAACAAGAAGAATAATAATTAGAAGCCAACCTTCGCTTAGGATGACACATGTCGCATTTGCGGAAGACGACATGGCAACGCTCCGTGCCCAATTCAAATGAGTTTGTTTTGGCTTTGCTCGGCAAGGCCACCTGCTGAGGAATTGCCCGCAACTATGACTAGTAATGCCACTACAGCAGCTCCAAATGACATCACAAAGTGGAGTCCTATAGCACGATGATTCCAAGCATCCACTGGCTCAAGGAAGAGTATACACAGTTACTCAAGAGGAAGCAAAAAACTCCAAGACCGTTATTACGGAGACTTAATAAATTGAATGTTTGAACTATACTTATACAATTTTATCATAGTATTTATGGACGATATTTTGACGTACACGAAGGTCCAAGTGAGTATGAGCAATATTTAAGGATGGTGTTGCAAATACTTTGAGTACACGCACTCTATGTCAATTTCAGAAAGTGTGAATTTTGGCTAAACCATGTGGTATTTCTAGGCCACGTAGTAATCAATGAAGAATAATAGTCCGAGTGATGCAGCGGAACTACGGTGGATCTAGCCAAAGTGGAACTAGTGTTAAATTGATTAAGGCCAACAACAGAGACAAATGGTCTGGTAGAGAGGACCATCCAGACGTTGGAAGATATGCTAACTTGTGCCATCGACTTTATAGGAAAATGGGACAAGCACCTACATCCCGTCAAGTTCGCCTCCAATAACAAGTTATCGACAGAGTTTTGGCATGGCTTTGTTCGAGGCATTTTATGGTCAATCTTGGAGAACTCAAGTCTTTGGAACAAGGTCGGGGAAAGGAAGATCATTGATCCAGAGTTAGTCCAGCTTACGGCTAATATTGTGCAGGTAATTAGAAATAGGCTTAGGATTGCCCGAAGCAAATAGAAAAGTTATGTGTATAGACGATGGAAGCCTTTTGAATTCCAAGTAAGTGGCCATGTCTTTCTTAAGGTATCACCCATGAAGTGTATATCACACTTTAGAGAAAAAGAAAAGCTAAAACCTAGATACATAGGATTGTTTGAGATCTTGGAACGGATCGGGAATTTGGCCTATTGGTTGGCGTTGCTGCTGAAACTTGCTTAGATACATGATATGTTCTATGTATCGATGTTGATAAAGAATGAACTAGATTTGACACACGTGCTAGACTTCGAAGAGATCGAAGTAGACGATAGAGTGTCATATATTAAGGTGCCAATGCGGATCGTGGATAGAAAGGAGCAAGCACTGAGAAACAAGGCCATTTCCTTAGTAAAGATCCTATGGCAATGCCATCGAACAAAAGAAGTGACATGGGAAAGTGAAGACGCGATGAAGCACAAGTACCCGCATCTATTCTAATAACCAGGTACATTCCAAAATTTCGAGGACGAAATTTTTAAAGGGGGAGAATTGTAACATCCACGGTTCTAGCCCCTATATCGATCATGAAAAACGGTCAGGGAATCAATATGCCGATAGTGGGGATTGACCATGGATCCATCCAAGGATCGGTCTTGAACCAATCGAACTGTTGGGAAAGGGCAACTAAGGACCAACCATGGTCCGATCAAAGGACCGACCATGAGTCGACCAAGGGATCGGCAGTGAATCAATCCACTAATGACGCAAGTTGACCAGAGCTAATCGGCTGTGGATCGGTCACTCGACCATGAGGGTCGGTCATGGGACGATCACACATTGTCACGGATCGATAGACGGATGGTCATGGATTGATTCTACGAGTTTATGCACCGGCCACAGGCAATTCTGCTTGGTCATGCATCAGTTGCGGGCGACCATGGACCAATTCCATGCAACCGTGCGTCGGTTGTGGATTGATCGATTCCACACGATTACATGATAGCCAAGGCCAACCACAAATCAGCTATGCTCGACCATGGCTCGGTCACGAACCAAGCCTTGGATCGTTTATGAGAGATCATGGACCGATTGTGATCCAATCGTGTGCCCGGTTAGTTCTGGCCACGGATCTAATCGTGCGCTCGGTCAGTTCCGGCCATGGGTCCAATTATACACTTGTCCAGTTCCGACCACTGGACCTAGCCACGCCAGTCCGGCTTGGCCACATCCAGTTGCATATAGTCGCGAATTAGCCACGAACCTCAATCTAAATAGGGTAGTTGATTGTTGATGAATACGAGAAACTCTTACCTAATGATATAGGCGCTTACATCAGCTTCTCTCTCATGCTCACATAATGTTCCTTGGATTGTTATTTATTAAATGAAGATGGTGACTCACCAACTTAGGTGGCAAGGAACTTGGATTAAAAGAATTAGGTGGCAAGTTACCTTGGACAATTAATGTGGGTATTTAATGAAGAAGATGAATCACCTTCTTAGGTGGCCAAGAAGAGATTTGGTATTCATTGCTATGAGATTCAGCTTGAAGAATGAGTTAGGCTAAGTCATCATTATATAGGGACTCATTAGTTGAGTAGACCAATAGGAAAAACACACCAAGGATCCTTAATAATTTCCTAGGACCTTAAGACGCCACATAACTAAGATAGCCAAGCCACTCTAAGAAAGCTCATTGGACCACTTGTTAGGGCATTTAATGAGGGAAAAGCCTATAAATGAGGCATCACCCTATTTATTCTCACCACCCTTGGCTCACTTCTTCTTCTCCTTTCCTCTTGCACCCTCTCTCCTTCTCGACTTTGCTTGCCGTTTGCCTTCACCATTCGGCCACCACTCGGCCGTTTGCCACCACTCCATCAAATTGTAAGTGAAATTACTAACCCTTAGCTAGGGTGATATGCTGCGTTGTTGAATTTGGACATGTGCTCACCCATACTTTGTCGTATGTATGATGAGGAATGCTTTTGTATGATTTGCTCATGTCTTGCATTCATGAGGATGAACATGCCCTGGGTCACGAACGAGTCTCGCTCAATTATGGGAATCGGCTTTGAGACGTGATGGTTCGGGCCTCGCTTGGCATTGGATCGGCATTGAGGCATGTCGATTCAAGCCTCGCTCGACTTCGGACCGATGTCAATATGTGTTGGCTCAAGCCACGAGTCACGTGTCGTGCTTGGTTCATCAGTTTAACTATGATATTATAGGCCATGACATACACGCACACCTGTATGAGCACACCTTTGGGCTTTGTTTGCATTGGCTAAGAAACAAAGATAAGAATCTAGCTTGCATGAATGCTTGTTATGTAGTCACATAAGGAAATAGCCATTGCCAATGCATTTTGGGGATATTGCCCAATGGATTCTGAATGCCCAGCTTGAAGCTAGAAGCCCCTGAAAGTATGGGATGTCCGGTGGATTCTGGATGCCCAACTTGAAGCTGGAAGCCCCTGAGAGTATGGGATGCCTAGTAGATTCTAGATGCCCAATCTGAGGCTGGAAGCCCTTGAAAGGATGGGAAGAACCATGTGAAATGGTTAATGAACCTTTAATGCATGTTGATGTGTGTTGTTGTTAAGTTTATTGATAAGCCGAAGGTAAATCGTGCCTTGACTGTAAATCGAAATTGATCACATGCATATAGTCAAGGTACAGCAATAGTATTGCTATTGATCTACTAGCGATGTTGTGGTACAAGTGATGTTTGCATGCTGAGTTAGACAACGAGACATCCTCCTAACTCGGGATTAGTGATTTTACTTACTGAGTCTTTGACTCGCTCTGTTGTTTTTCAGACTTATAGGTATAGACGTCTCACCTCCTCTTCGTCATGGTGTACTGATTTTGGAGTTATAGCCTTGCTAGAGAAGATAAAAATCCCCTGGCCTACGTTTTTAGATAGAAGGATAATGTAAACAAGAAGTGCCCATAGAAAAATAGGCTTGTAAAAGTACTAAAGCAATATGGAAGTACTGTGCTCTGTATGGTATTTTCCTAGCTGCTTGTTTGTTGTGTTGTCTGGGTTTTTGTTGTTGTACATGCTTCCGCATGATCGTAACAAAAATATAAAAAGAACTGGGTCAGTGACTCACCTAGAATGTCGAACCAATAACCCCCGAAGTGAGGTCATTACAAATACGTTCGTAGTTTAATCAATTCGACCCTCATAGTCGAGATTTTCCATGAAGTTCACGACCTTCGGACATCTCGGGAGATTTGGCTTGCTCTAGGGCAATGTTTTGCGAACTGCTGCATGGCCAAGGAAATCGGACTAAAATTGGATTTTCATAATTTTGTGAAGAAACTCGACTAGTCAATGTCTGATTATCTCTAGCATCTGAAGTCAATATTGAACTCTCTCACTACAATCAATTACTTTATCTCTGATAAGGACTTGGTGATTTAAGCCCTCAATGTGCTCTCATATGATTATGATCCTTTTGTCACCATGTTCACAAACGGACCTACATTCTCTTCTTTGGTGATCTACAGTCACACCTCCTCATCCAAGAAGAATGATTTCTCCGAAAATTGAGTGCATCATCTTCATCTAATATTCACCATAATTTGATCGGTCATGTCACTTCACCTAGTCCACCATTTTGAGGATCTCGGGGTGGATGTAATTCTAGAGGTCATAAATCCGGTCAGGGATAAGGTGGATAATTCTCGTGTGATAAATCAAGTTGGCAATCTTCCTATGATCGATTTAGTTCACGATCATTATCGGCTTCCTATTGTTGACACCTGAGTTTTAGCTGATGCTATTAGGGTTTATGATCGCGACGGAACCCAATTCTCAACCAAAAAGAGTCATTTAGCATTTAAATTAGCATTAGCCACTCATTTTCTTGCTTTTTGCATTTTAATTTTAAAAAGTCAAAACGTTAACTTTTGAATTGACTTTTGGTCAAACTTTGATCGAAAAGTCACCCAAAGTCAAAATTTGATTTTTTGAATGAAAAACCCCAAAATAGTGTCAATTTCACTTTTGCATTATGAATTTTCAAAAAAATTCAAAGTTTGACCCACTAACTGGCATTTTCACTTTGTCCAAAAATATTCAAAAATGTCAAAACCCCTAAATCAACTCATTTGTTTGCTTAATTTTACTTTGGCATCATCAATTTTACAAAAATGGATTTAGAATAAATTTTTCCCCAATTTGTGGAATTTGGTTCAAATCGGCCAAAAATGAAATTATTTCATTTCTAGTCATTTTTTAGGATAATTTTTTTCACGAAATTTGATCTAGATGTCGTATTACATTCAATTTTCAAATCAATTTTAGAATTCCAAGCAAAAGGTGAAAACCCCAATTTGAGCTCTGATTAGGGGTTCTAGTTGGTTCTTCATGATTTGCGCAATTGAGACATAGATAAACTAAATTTCTTATATGCAACTCAAATCCAAAATCAATTTCGGAAGATTCACATGAATTTTAGTCAATTTGACCAATCTAGTGATCCAATGATTGAGAAATCCAAGAATAATTGGTCTAATTAGTTCAATTCAACTTTGCCCATTCTAGACTAACATCCAATTTGATGAATTAAAGTTCAATTTGGCCAATTAGACTTCAATTAAATTCATTAGTCTAAGTTGGCAATGCAATTTAATTCAAATTGAAGAGCCATTAGGCCAAACAAATTAAAATTGTTAAATTTGGTCAATTTGTACTAGTATTTCAAATTGGTTTAATCTAATTTAATCAAATTCAATTCAATTGGGTCAATCAATCATAATAGAGATGAAGTTGCATGAAATTGGAACAAAATTGAGCCAAAAACTAAACCAGTTCAACCCAGTCGAACTCGTGTCAAACCGGTCCAATCGGTTCAATCCAGTTTGATTGGAATTGAACTGGCATCTTCAAGCTGGCCATTCTCGGCCAAAATTCCGGTGGCCGATGTCACATCCCGAACCCTCCGGCACACGAGCATCCCACCTTTGGCCGATTATGGTGCAACACTCCCAGGACGCGTCATCGACCCAACACCCAAACAGAGATAAGGCACATGCAGAAGCAATAAATAAACACCCGTACAATATAAATATACAAGACCAAAGATAGAACAACATTAGAAACATAGTTACAAATATATGTATATTTTCATTTCAAAAGGGACACCTTTTTACAAAGTCTTTTTTACGGATCAAAAGGCACAAACATAGAAAACAGTCAATCACCACTAGATAAAAAAGGGGCAAGTGGCTAGGGGAAGATAGACCAACTATAGGGAAGGTCACAGTCAAAAAGGAACGAGCTTCCCAACTAAAGGCTAGGACCTATACTAGGGCTCCCAGTCCGGATCGGATCCTAAGGACTCCTCTGAGGAACTCTCCTGAGGCTCGGACTGCTCTGAATCCATGTCTTCTGCCGCGGCCCTCTCATCTTCAGAGTTCAACTCTAACTCCGGGTCGAGGTGTAGTCCTATCTCCTCATCCATTACTTCATCCTGGACATCCCAATCATGATCATCCTGGGGTCGATCACCTCACTGTCAGTAACAATAGGTTCCGTCAAGCCATTTCCATCAAGTGGGGCATCGAAGGTCTTGAGAGGCCGACCTATGTTCCCATTAGCGTCTCCAAGACACCAAACAATGTACTCCTGGGTTTAATAGAAGTATTCGCCCACGTTCACAAAAACTACCCGATCGATACCTTACATACTCTTCCCCATTCCCTGAGGGAAACACACTAGTCGACTGTCGGATCTGCGTCGGGATCCCAAAAAGTGTAGGTAGCTTCGACATAATCAGGGACGAGGGTCTAAAAAGTTTGGGTTTTAATAACAATGACAACACATTTCAGTGAGTAAAACCCCATAAACCTAGGCTAGGCTAATATACATCTCCTGACAGGCGAAACAACACAATACACAAACAATGACCTAAGCCCTTGGGCCCAGATCGATCATCACACTGACCCTGCAAGTTAAACAGTTCGATATATAATAATCACGGCACATACGTGACACACATAGTCACATGTACGCGATACGCATGCTCATAATCACCAGTGCTCGTATCGCATATCCTTCATCGAGTCTCACACGTTTGCACAAGAACCCATGCATTCTTATGCATGCAAATGCTATCATCATGCCATGTTCTCATTCTGGCTAACACTGCACACTGGCTCAATGCTCAATTATCAATTAATACGATCCGCGTAAAATGCATCAGGTCTCTTTCTTAATCACAACACTTTGTGGCCCGTGTAAAACGCATTTTCGGCCCAGTATCTCTAGCCCGCTTCAAAGTGCATGAGGCGCAACACTGATCTCCTCACGAACCAGAGCCCGCGTAAAATGCATTATGTTGGTCATCATCTGGACGAACCGGGCATCGTCTCGCGTAAAACGCATCAGGACGGCACACCCCACGTAACACGCATCAGGGTAAAATGTGATCACACTTACACATAGCCAGTTATTATCTGAACCCCGCGTAACACGCATCAGGGCGATTAGGTGATCACATGCTCATGTCAGGCACGCACTCTCACACAATTCTCATCTCATGCCCCATTCTCGGCATACACAATGCGTGGCCATGCAATGTCGTACAATGTATCATGAGCATTACATACCACACTCAGGTATTCAATCAATTCAACACCACAATAATGTACTCAATTGGCCTATTCAATACCGTACGGCCCAATGCACAATTCAACAGTCAGGGAAATAACACAAGCCATTAATTGGCCAATCACACTCCGCATTGATCGGCCACACGATCACACGACATGGTAGTATTCGATTTACCATAATTAAGCACAACAATCATTAAATCAGCCAACCCGGGCATACCCGGCAATTCAGTCACCTAATCCTTAATTTGTCCATTTTAACCCAATAAATCACCAAATGAACAACCACTATTTACTCCATTATCGACCTCCAATTCGTCACTAGATCACCACAATAATCCACCAAATTAATCACGACCTCAACCTCGAACTACCAATATCAAATTCTCCTCAAATTGTACCAGTATATTCTAAACTGGGCTCATCTAAAAATACATACTGTCCTGGATCGGATTTAGAAAGTTATACTCATAGATTCCTAAATCGAGACGACGAGGAACGGCGGCCGATCACCGGTAAACGGTGAGATCAGCGGCGGCATTCCAGACGGCGGTGACGACACCGACGGCGCGGCGGTACGGACGGCGGTCCTCGGCGTTCGTACGGTGGCGAAGGTGGTGATGGCGAGATGGCGGAGGGGAAGTGGTTCGGTGAGGGTGAGTGACGGTGGTGTGGGCGGCGTGGACGGCGGTGACAGCACCGGCGGCGTGTGGCGCGGCTTCCCAGTGATGGTGGCTTGATCGGCGTTCCTTGGCCGGGAGGGAGAGAGAACGAGAGAGGGGGAGAACGGACGTGATGGTGATAATGACGACGGCATGACGGAGCAGCGACACGGCGGCGAGCGGTTCTGGCATCCACGGCGGTTTCACGGCCGAGAGGGAGAGAGCTGATCGTGGGAGGGCTAGCCGGGGAGAAAGAGGAGGCAAATGGAGAGAGAGATCGTGAGGGAGAGAGAGATGGCCGGTTGAGGGAGAGGGAAAAGTGAGGAGAGAGAATGGTCAAACAAGTCAAATATAGGGGGCTTAGTGGGACAAGTGTCAAAATCTAAGGCTAATTCCCAAAATACCCTTGATCCAAAGGCCCTCCTTTGTTCTAATCCAATAATTGAGAGGCAAGATGGTCTTTGGCTCAATAATTGAGCTAAAATTCTTATTTTAATTAATTCCAAATTTTCAGTCCAAAATTCAGAATACTCAGCACAGGGTCAAGGGGAAAAATGGTAATTTTTCCGTCCCGAGCCGAAATTCCGATTTTCAACGGTACCAACCTTAAATATGAGTGGCTAACATATTATGACGTTGGTTTCGCAAAGATAGTCTCTTAAGCCCTTGAAAATCGACATCGAAGTCTGGGCCCAATTACGAGATTAAACTTACTCAATTTCAAATTTCAGTGTCTCTCACTAATGAGCGGCTATTTAGGGTTACGCGTATCGACCTAGGTTATCCGAGTCATCACGGCCTCGATTAGCGGGAGAACGAGAGGAACTATTGCTAGCTCCGAAGGTTACGATCATTCGATTTAAGTTCGGAATTCATTGGCCACGTGTACTTTCGATCGTACAGAATCACCTGCTATCTAATCATACATCACTGGCCTTGGCCAAACCAAATCCGTCACCTTCTACGATCGGCCCACATTAGCCCAAAATATTTCCTCATCGTTTCTCGAAATCTGTGCCAGGCTAGCGATCGGGTCCTTAGTCCACGTACCGTGTTTCCTAATTAGCTATTCCCATTTGGTCAGTATCCCGAGAATGATCAGCTCTGGGCGAGATTTATTAAAGTAAAATGAGAAATAATACTCATTTTATTGATTTCGAAATTGAGTCGAAATTCGGGATGTTACGACCGACGGTCCATTCTGACTAGCCAAGGCTAGCCAGCTAGCCACACCCCCTCTTGTGCCCAAAATTACTAGAATGCCCCTAGGTGAAATTACCAAAATGCCCTTTGTATGTCATGTTATCAAATTTGAACCAATTAGATTATTTTCTTAGGGATTAAACAAATAAATCTTGGCCATCCATAAAAAATGCATCTTGGCCATCCATTATGCCACATCACCTATCTTTAATCCCTAACGAATATTCTTAGCCTTTAAGGAAGCAATTTGGACCATTAGATCAATCCAAGGGCCAATATTCAAATTTGGGGGAGGTATATAAGGATTTTTTCTCCAAAATCAATGGGAGGCCTCATTTTTCAAATTTACTTTCTCTCACTAACCCTCTCTCTCTACTTCTCTTTCTCTCTCTATTGCTTATGCTGGCTGATCTCTGGTGGACCACCGCACCTTCGATGTCCCCTGGAGGCTCCTCGAGATCATGGTGGCTGGTCTCCTTTGGAAAAGCCACCGGAGTTCCCTTTTAAGCTCATTTTTATTTCTTGTTCGTTCTTCATCGTTGGATCACCATCTCACTTTGATCTTCTTGCATTGTGACGTAGATATCAGGAGCTATTTTTAGCGCCATTATGGAGTTCCTTGGTGGCCTAAATAGCTCGTTTGAGTTCAGCAATTTCATTGAACAAGGTAGGCACTCTTAAATCCTATTATGTGAAATTGTGTACTAAGGAACCTATATGCTTCCAATACTGATTTGAGTTTGAAAATGTTAGAATCTGAAAATTTTTTAGCTAGAGATTCGATCTACACTTCTTGAGCTTCGATTTGATAGGTCATATGCTTAAATTGGACTTCGTTTGCTAGGTGAAAATCACTTCGTGAGTTAGAGTCAGAATCTGGAATGTTAAGTTTCTATTATGTTCTTGTGATTTCCTAACTGATGTTATTCTATTATATGATTTTTCTGATTTTCTATTACCATTATTTGAAGAAACTTCCATCATGAAAGTCGTAGAACACATTTAGATCTATCTAGTATAAAAATTTCATAAAATTTCATAATAATTTGGTATGCACGATTGATGCTAGAAGTCACGTCATCTAGCCTGTGATAATTGATTTCAGATCGACCTTTGCATGTTTCATGATTTTTATAATTTTTGTGTTAATCATTTGGAGAAACTTCCTTCACAAAAGTTATAGAACACAACTTTATCTACAAAATCTAAAAATTTCATGAAATTATATATTGATTTGAATGGTCCGATTGGTCTGTGATGAAGACGTCAAGATTCTGTGTTTTGATCTAAAAATTTTCAATTCCAGTCACCAAATTAGTTTTGCAATTTTCATAAAGTTAGGGACCTTTTTAACAAAAAATTAAAAATTAAAAGTTGTTCATCAGGGCCTCATTATGTAAACTGGTAATTTTGGGGACCTAATGGCAATTTTTGATGGGTCAATTTGCTAAAAATTCCGGATAAGATCATCCTAGCCTCAAAAATGTTTTGCAAACAATTCCTCAGTGAAAACCGATTTTTATAAACAAATCAAGGGATTTTTGGCAAAAACTCAAAATATAAAAGTTGTTGAAAACACAGAATTCTAACATTCTAAAAATTTTCACACGGTTTCGATAAGGTTTGTTATTTTTCCCACTATTATTTTGAAATCCTTAACTGAACCATGTCTCGTCTGTCATTCCAAACTAGACTCTGATTTTCAAGAAAATAGGGCAAGAATTGAGAAAAATGGTCTTCTGGACTTTTCATCCTCACAATCTAAGCTTTCTAAAGACACATGATTTTCATTATTTGGACATCATTATATTGATTAATCACATTTGAACAGAATGAGTCCGAATTTGGCAATTATGACTGAATAAGTGGTCTACTTATGAGGCCCATTGCCCATTGTTTGATTGATTGAGAAACAAGGCCCATGGGCCTATGTGTATACTTTATTCATTATTTTGTATGTGATTATTAGATGTATGTCTAGGCCCGATGTATGTTCGGCGGATAGCCCATGGTGAACACTTAGACCCGATATTAGGGGTTAATCGATATAAGCCATTATGTTGTGAATGCAAATGGTGGCTCGTTATCGTTAGCCATTAATCAATCATTGTTAGTTGATTAAGTGGGTGGGATGATCAGAATGCATGTAAAGCAAAGACTGACCCTGAGGCCCGTTCTTGAGTTGATGTTTGAGTGCTTGTTACCCGACCATGTCTGAGGTCTTTCTATTCGTGTTGTAGTAAACACTCGATGAGTTGCAGGTTTTTCTTTTTTAGCACTTCGAATAGCTTGTCATTTCAATACCTTGTGTGTTTACTTTACGCATCCTTTTTTCAATATAAATTGTTTGTTAATTTCTCTTTTCTAGACTAAGATAGGATTAGTTTAAAACCTTAAATGGAAAACATAAAAACAAAATGCATGATCACCTAGTAGGGAAAATCAATCCGCTGTCACGCGAGATATGGATTTAGGGAAAATCCATGTTCATGATCAATGGACCTTATGGATGAACAAAAAATCAATGCTTCAGTAAGCCATTTTTTATGATATGCCATTTGGACCATTTCATAAACACTTACCTCTAACCTGCTTCCCAAGTTCAACCCTCGTGGGAGGCAGTTGCAACAGCTATGCCTCATCCAACTCTCCTCCACCTTTGGTCAGCCTTGTGGTGGTTCGAAGCCTTATGTTCCCCCATTCACACAGGAACGTATTCTCGAATCTAGGCCTCATCTTACTTATCATATATGTAACGGAGTCAGGCACACCGAACTACAACGTCGCCAACGATTCAACCATGCTTTTACCTCTACTGATCTATCAAACTCATTCTCAGCTCTCTCGATTGGTGAGACCTCTTATTCAATTTGGTATCTTGAATGTGGAGCGTCAGCACACATGACCTATGATATTAGTAACATCCTAAATCGTAGACCATTTTGCGATTTAACAAAAGTATCAATTGGTGATGGTCATTTATTGCCTGTTAAGTAAGTCGATAAAACCTTTTTACTTACTGGTTCTCGATCTTTACTATTATCTTCCATCTATTATGTTCCTAATCTTGCTGGCAATCTCCTCTCAGTTGCTCAACTTAGTCGTAAAAATTCTTGTGCCGTTGATTTTAATGGTTCATCCTTTTCTTTGAAGGACAAATGAACCGAGAAAGTTGTCCTCTAAGCTAATTCATCTCATGATCTTTGTCCGATTTCCAACTTAATGGTGCCATCTCACTCGCATCCTATCATGGCTTCCTCTACTTCACTCATTCGCTGGCATGCTCATCTTGGCTATCCAAATAAACAAGTTTTGAGTCGTGTTTGTAATTCTAGTTTCAAGTCGATATCATGTGAGTCATGTCTTGTAGGTAAACCTCATCAATTGCCTTTTAAGTCTGTTAGTCACGGTGCATCTTTTCCTTTAGTTGTAATTCATTCCGATGAATGGACAAATCCAATTTTATCTAATTCTGGTTTCTAATATTTTGTGTTATTCATTGATGACTACTCTCGGTTCACTTGGGTATTTCCCACAAAAAATAAATTTGAAGTGCCTACACACTTTCATCGCTTTCGTTGTTTTATCGAAAATTTGTGCAATGCCAAAATTAAAATTTTACAAACTAATGGGGGAGGTGAATACATCAATAATGCGTTCCAAACATACTTACGTGAATATGATATTATTCAACGTTTTTCTTGTTTAGACACTCCATCTCAAAATGGTCTATCAAAAACTCAAAATCATATGCTTAGTCGAAATGTCTCGAACCTTATTAATCTATGCTCATATGCCTCCTTCATATTGTGTCGATGTTCTTCTCACTGCTGTTTACACTATTAATCGACTTCCCACTCCCGTCATATCTAATATTTCTCCTTTCCACTGTTTATTTGGGTTGAAGTTTGATTACTCGTTCTTTCGGCTTTTTGGGTATGCTTGTTATCCTTTTCTTCCATCTCATGTCTCTCATAAGCTGACCCCTCATTCTGTTCCTTCTGTATTTCTTGGGTACACAACAAATCACAAAGGCTATCTTTGCCTTGATCGGTCGAGTCATCGTGTTTTTATCAGTTGTCATGTTCAATTTGATGAAGAGAATTTTCCCTTTCATTAAAACCTTCAAATCTTAGTCTCGTAACCTACTGTTATAGATCACCTCATTTTTTTTGTTTACTCCAATCAATTTATTCTTCCTTCTACCCCCTTTGGCCCTCAAGCTCCTCGTCCGCCTCTTTCTTTGTCTCTAGCATAACTTCCTAATTTGCCTCTCTCCTCCTCATGACTTACCCAACCTACTTCCAATTCTTTTTTGCCTCCACCTCCTCTCCCTCCAAACTCATTCACTGTGTCCCAACCAAATTCCTCCCATAACATACCGCACATCCCCTCTTTATACATCTCTATCCAACTCCTCCATTTTCGTTTCTTCTCTTCCAACTCATCCTATGTAGATTTGTTCCAAATATGAAATTTATAAACTCAGGAAAATTTTTAACCCCTCTCATTCTTTTCATGAGAGACATCGACTTGCTACTTTACGGCCATTCTTGACCCACGATGGAAAAAGGCCACAGCAGATAAATTTAATGCCTAGGTCACACATGTGGGATCTTGACGTGGGATCTTGTACCATTTGATCCTTCTAAGAATTTTGTCAGGTGTAAATGGTTTTTCAGATTAAAGAAAAATTTGATGAAATTGTGGAACACTTCAAAGCTCTCCTTGTTGCACAGGGATTTAAGCAACAGGCCGAAGTGGACTATGACGAGACATTTAGCTTGGTCATTAAACCCATTACAATTCGGATTGTTCTCTCTATTACGATTTCTTCAGGATGGATCATATATCAACTTGATGTTAAAAATGCCTTCTTACACGGCATCCTTAGTGAGGAAGTTTACATACACCAACCTTCCAGTTTCTCTCATCCTAAATTCTCGAATCACGTGTGCTGTCTCCAGAAAGCCATCTATGGTTTAAATCAAGCTCCACTTGCATGGTTTTATCGCTTCATCAGCTTTTTATTATCTTTGGGCTTCATGGCGATTAATGTCACGTCCCGACTCGGAATCACGATCGATGCTTGATGACCGAACATGACCCGAACGGACTCATGACTCGCAGAAATGTATTAGTTCGTCCGGCTTATTTTAAACAATCAAATGCGCACGTGGAAGCAAATAAATAATAAATGAGACAAACGGGAGTAAGATAAACAAACAACGCACGTTGTATGTACATGATATGTGCTTATTTTTATCGAGCCCTTCTTTACGGGCCCTTACAAGCCACGTATATATTTTACATGCCCATTCCAAGGGCGATGCCACAAAAGCCAAATATCAAACAACAAAAACTTTGGCTTGGGTTCCTAACTTCGTTATAGCTTCTTGTTCCTCTCGCTCCTCCCCCTCCTCCCGTTCCTCGTCCGCCTGGCCATCTCATGCTCCACCCCCGGTTTGCCCCGAAGCCGACTCGCCCGGTCCGCCGAATGGCCCGTTGAACTCGCGAAGGGGTCCAACCCATTTTCCGTGTGCTAGGCGATACCACACCTCGTACGAGTAAGGGACTAACTCTTCATGGCCTTCGTCGACCAACACATATGTTGTGATACAACGGTATGCACGGCCCTCCCGAGCGTCGATTACAGCGAGGAGTTCGGCTCGCATTTCCACCGAGTTTTCGAATCGGGTTGGAGGAGATGCCATATCACGGACCTGAAAAGAGGAAAAACAAAGGGAGTGAGTTGAGAAGACTCAATAAGTAAAAACTCTATTATCAAGTGAGGACGAGACAATCGCCGTTCACATAAATCGACTGTTACTGTACCGGCATCGATGGCAATTCAAATAGCAAAGTTCATGCTACAAAACAACAAACAAATATCAAACATGAGCATCACACGTGATCATCATTTGTCGAGAAAGAAAGGACTATAATCAACCATGAGACCAAGAAATGGGCCAAGCAACCCATGTTATAACGTATCGCAACTTCCTTTCTCGATATTGGAGAATTCACTTACTCAATGACTAATAAGAACTAGAGAACGAATTAGAGATGGGTGAGCTCAGGAAATTTTCGAGCTTTCTCCTTACTTAGCCGATCAATACTAGGCACACAAAGGCGAAACCGTGGGTTCTTGGGCGGAAATGAGGAGAAACATGAGCCGGTTCAGGACTCTTTGGGCGTGAGGCTTCTTGGGTCGAGAAGTAAGAAAAACAAGAAACAAAGAGAGAGGAAGGTGATGGGTGGTGTTGGTGTAAGAAAGAAAGAAGGAGGGGGGGTTTCATGCATTTATAAAGGCCTTGGAACACCCTAGAATAAGGTAATAATAAAGGGGCTTCTATGTCAAAAATCATCATGACATGCATTAAATGCCATTCATGAACTAAAGCAAAAAATAATGACGAAAAAACCAAGCTTATCCAAGCATTATTGGTCCATTCTCTCCCTCTCCCTCTCCCTCTTGGCTTCTCTCTCTTCCTCTTTCTTTCTCTCTCTCCCTTGGCTGAATGGCCTCTCTCTCGGCTCCCTTGGCTTGGCTGATTATTGGCCTTGCCTTGTGCTCCATTATTGATGGCCATTGAGTCATCAAAGTGCCTTAAATGAACCACAATTGAGGGGCACAACTCAGCACAAGGCCTTAAATGAAGAGGGACACCTCATGGGGTCCAATAATGAAGGCTTAAATGGCATTAATCCTATGACCAAGTCAACAATTTTTTGTCTTCTTTTCCTCAGTAAATCTGAACCGTGGGAGCCTCTTAAGTTGTTGGTTTCACAAACAAATTTCTCGGGCCAATCGGTTTACACGAAACCGGCTAGTAGACCCGCTCAACTCGAGATTTGATGCGAGAATATCTCCAAAAATCATCTAACACAACCAAACCAAGGCCCAAGCAAAATGGAACAAGCCCAAGCAAACCGGGCTGCTGGGCACGTGGCCAAGCCTAATCGAACGCACGGCCCAGTGCAATACCGGGCCACACGGGCGTGCGGCTGGGCTATATGGGCACATGGCCGAGCCATGGTTGGGCCGCACGATTGTTGTGCCGGGCTACACGGGCGACGTGCCGAGTGCCTTGCCTGGCTGCACGGGCGATGTGCCAAGCGCATTCCTGGCTGTATGGGTGACGTGTCGAGCACCACGCTTCGTCACACGAGCAAGGGGTCGGTTTACGGCCAAACACGTGCAACGGCTTATGAATGGCATGATGTACAGCTCATAGCCATATTTCTTAGGCACAGGATGAGATCAGAACTAGATCTTATAGGCACAATGCCTGGCATAAGGGTCGGGCACAATGGTCAGCACACGACAGGGTACGTAATCGGTCTGTGGCCTAGCTGACGGGCATGATGGCCGGTCATGAACGGGTACATGGCCTTGGCCGGCGACTGGCAATTTTGCCCGGGTCGCGACCAAGTCATTAGGCACATGGCCTAGCATATGTCTCGTCCATGGCCTACTCAACTCAACGCAACAATCTGTGGCCGATTCGCGACCAAGCCATGTTCGAGTATCAACGACCCATAGTCAACCCTCGGTTGTCATGTAACCCCGTGGAATCTAGTTCCTCGGAATTAACTCATGATCATCCGGGACCAATACATGGTCATGTGGTATCACTCGCGATCGACACATGCCGACAACGGACTGATCCACAGTTATCTCGGACTGTTCCACTAATGGCTCTTATGGTCGATGGGTCACTCCACAGTCATATTACTCTAATCATTTGCGTAGTCAGAGAGTCATTCCACTGTCGATCCCTAGGCCAATTCATAGACAATCTTTCAATCGAACCATGACCAACCCTCAGTACACTCGTTTCGATCATACTGTCTATTCCATTATCGACCCTCAGCTCGAGTTATCCACTCATCCATTTATTACTAGCCCTCAGTTTCCTAGGTCCGAAATCGAGGATGTCACAATTCTCCCCCTCTAATAAAATTTCGTTCTCGAAATTTAAACTCGTACCTGGTTCCTCGAATAAATGTGGATACTACCGCTTCATGATTTCCTTACCTTCCCAAATAGCTTTCTCTATGCCATGGTGTTGCCATAGGACCTTTACTATAGGAACGATATTATTCCTCAACACTTGCTCTTTACGATCTACGATCCGCACAGGCTCCTCAACATAAGACGCTCTGCTGTCCAATTCGACCTCATCGAAATTCAGCACATGTGTCGGATTAGGTTCATACTTTCTCAACATAGATACATGAAACAAATCATGCACCTGAGCAAGTTTTGATGGCAGCACCAATCGATAAGCCAAATTCCCTAGTCTTTTTAAAATTTCAGAAGGTCCAACGTACCTAGGGCTTAACTTACCTTTCTTCTCAAAACGCAACACACCCCTCATGGGTGACATTTTGAGAAATACTTGGTCGCCTACTTGAAACTCTAGAGGCTTCCTACGTCTGTCAACATAACTCTTCTATCAGCTTTGGGTAGTTCTCAACTTATCTCTAACCACTTACACAACCTCATTGGTGAGTTGGATTAGCTCTGGACCCATGACCTTCTTTTCCTCGACCTCATCCCAACAAACTGGAGTTCTGCAAGCTCGACCATATAATGCCTCGAATGGTGCCATTTCGATACTTTGTTGGTAACTGTTGTTACATGCAAATTTGATGAGATGTAAATGTTCATCCCAACTACCTTTGAAATCCACGATGCATACTTGTAACATATCCTCAAGGGTCTAGATAGTTCTTTCTGTTTGGCCATCCGTCTGCAAATGATAAGCTATACTATATTGCAACTTCGTTCCCATAGCGGTTTGGAGACTGCTAGAAAGTTGCAGTAAACTTTGGATCTTGATCGGATGTGATCGTCACTAAGATTCCATGTAGTCATACAATATGACGACCATATAACTCGGCATAACCTTCCGATGGAAGGTCCTTTCTTACGGGAAGAAATGGGCTGATTTTGTCAATCGATCAATAATTACCCATATGGAATCATATCCTCTTTAACTTCTCGATAATCCCATTACGAAGTCCATCGTAATGTGTTCCCACTTCCATTCAAGAATTTCCAACGGTTGCAATAATCCGCCAGGTTTGTAATGTTGAGCCTTGATTTGCTGACACGTCAAGCATTTAGCTACATGTTTGGCTATGTCCATCTTCATGCTAGTCCACTAGAAATCTTGTCCTAAATTCTAGTACATTTTGGTGCTGCT
Organism: Syzygium malaccense; assembly: GCA_031216405.1. NCBI lineage: Eukaryota > Viridiplantae > Streptophyta > Magnoliopsida > Myrtales > Myrtaceae > Syzygium > Syzygium malaccense. The sequence goes on from CM062254.1 coordinate 18,271,275, forward strand.
TGGATGTATACTGTAATTGCTCTTGTGAGCTTCCATTAGGATTTCGTCCTTGAGTTGTTTATCCTTTGGCACGCATAAGCATCCATTAAATTTCTAGATTCCGTCATCAATCACATGAAAAATGGATTTCTTCTTTTCTGCTAATTCCTTTCAGACTTTTTGAATCTCTTGGTCTATTTGTTGTAACGCCTTGACTTTCAATATGATGTTCGGCTCGATTCTGAGAGTGGCCAATAAATTCTGGTGATGTCCAACTTCAAGTTTGAAGTCTAAGTCCCGAGCTTCCTCAAGAAAGGTCCATTCCTTGACCATCAAATGGGCGATGGCCGATTTTCGATTAAGAGCATCGGCAACTTTGTTTACTTTGCTAGGATGGTACAATATCTCGCAGTCGTAGTCTTTAAGAAGTTTCATCCAGCGTCTTTGCATCATATTCAGCTCCTTCTAGGAAAATAAATATTTCAAACTTTGATGATCCGTATAGATGATAAATTGCTCCCCATATAAGTAATGCCGCCAAATTTTCAAGGCAAAAACAATCGCAGCAAGTTCTAGATCATGAGTTGGATAATTCAATTTATATGGCCTCAATTGTCTCGAAGCATAAGCCATCACTTTGCCATCCTGCATCAATACACAGCCTAACCCTTTGTGAGAGGCATCACTATATATTTCAAATCCTCCTGGTCCTTTAGATATAGTCAAAACATGAGCAATCGTCAGTCTTCGTTTCAATTCTTGGAAGCTTTGCTCACATTTGTCGATCCATTCGAATTTCGTTTCCTTCTTTAGCAATCACGTTAAGGGGATAGCGATGCTAGAGAATCGTTCCACAAATCTTTTGTAGTATCCTGCTAAATCCAAGAAACTTCAAACTTCTATGACAATTGTTGATCTTGGCCAATTAATTATCGCTTCTATTTTGGATGGATCCACTAATATGCCGTCTCTCGAGATCACATGGCCGAGAAACACCATGCGAGATAGCCAGAACTTGCACTTCCTAAATTTTGCATAAAGTGCGTGTTTCCTGAGCGTCTGAATGACGAATCTCAGATGTTGTTCATGTTCAGTCGAATTTTTCGAGTACACCAGGATGTCATCAATAAAGACTATGACGAAACGATCCAAGTATGGCTTGAACACTCAGTTCATCATGTCCATAAAGGCAGCTGGAGCATTCGTCAAACCGAATGGCATAACGGTGAATTCATAATAGCCATAACGGATTCTAAACGCCGTCTTCGGAATATCTTCTTTCTTTATCCTCAGCTGATGATATCCCGACCTTAAGTCGATCTTGGAAAACGCGGATGCTCCTTGAAGTTGATCAAATAAATCATCGATTCTCGACAGTGGGTACTTATTTTTTATAGTTACCTGATTTAGCTATCGATAGTCAATACAAAGTCACAATGATCCGTCTTTCTTTTTCACAAACAATATTGGTGCACCCCAGGGACATGCACTTAGATGGATGAAACCCTTATCAAGTAACTCTTGCAGTTGCACTTTGAGTTCTTTCAACTCGATCAAAGCCATCCTATAGGGAGCTTTGGAAATGGGCTCTGTTCCAGGAACTACTTCAATAGCAAATTCTATTTCCCGTTCTGGAGGTAGACCTAGTAATTCCTTTGGAAAAACATCCGGAAATTCTTGTACCACTAGGATATCTTCTAACTTTGATTCGTCTTCCTTTGCTGTATTTTCTATTGTTGCCAGAAATCCTTGACAACCTTTTTGCAACTGTTGGGTTGCTTCTAAAGCAAAAATCAGAGAAGTAAAAGGTCCTCCTCCATTTCCCACAAATGTATAGCAGGGACAATCGGGTGGATGAAACTGAATCACCTTGCTATAACAATCTATATTGGCTCGCTATTTACTAAGTCAATCCATGCCTATGATAGCATCAAAATCATACATAGCCAATATCGCTAGATTTATAATATCCATCAGTCCATCTATAATTATCTTACACCTTTGACATCCTAGAGTAGTCTGCACTTCATTTTTCATTGGAGTAGAAACACTAAGTGCATTTTCTAACGATTTCATCTCAATTTTGGCCAGACGTACAAATTGGCTAAATACGAATAAATATGTAGCTCCAGTATCAATTAACACATATGCAGCACGGTTATTGAGGAAAACCGTACCTGTGATCACTGCGTCGGAGTTCTCAGCATCCTCTTGAGTAAGTGCATATATTCGTTCTTGTGCCGGAGGACAATCACCGTTATTAGCACGAGATTAAACTCCAGTTGATGTTGTCGCCTTTCTTTGCTGTGAAGATATATTCTGTCGCCGTTGTGGACAATCCCTGACCATGTGACCTTGTTGGCCACACTCGAAGCATGCTCCCATACGAATTGGGCACAGGGCATCGCCATGCTGTCTTTCGCAAATAGAACAGGTGTCACCAAAAATAGTAGTTACTTTCGAGAAACTTTGCTTTTTGTTGGGGACGAAGGGACGCTTTCCTTTCATGAAAGATCTCTTGCCCGAGCATTAGTTTGCCAGAGGAGCAAAATAAGGGGGCTTTCCCAAGTTCGCCCTCTCCAGCAAATCCTTCTCGATCAATTGAGCTCATTCATATAACTCATTATAACCTTTCAAGTTCAAAGGTACCAGCTGACTCCGGATATCAAGTTTAAGACCATCACGGAATTGCTTTGTCCTATCGATGAGGTTTTCAATAAGTCTAGGGGCGTACCTTGACAACTGGGCGAACTTTACCTCATACTAGTCCACCATCAAGTTGTACTGCTGGAGTTGTAAGAATTCCTTCACTTTTCTATCACGAGCATACTCGGAAAAATACTTTTCGTTAAATGCCTCAACGAAAGCATTCCAGTTGGTAGCCATATTTTCTTGGAACACGATTTCTTTTGTCACCTTCCACCAGTGATTGGCGTTACCCTGCAATTGATACGTCGCCAAGGTCACTTTCTCTTCCTCGGAACATCTCAGAAGCTCAAATGCTTTTTGTAACTCATCAATCCAAGATTCCGCCTCTTCGGGATCTCCGGTTCTAGTAAATTTCGGGGGTCGCAGCTTCAAGAACTGCTCGACCAATCCATGCATCATACGATCACTATTCCTATTTCCATTTGCCTCTGCATTCTCAGCATTAGGCAGTCATTACTGCATTTGTTGCTACACTTGTTGTCCCAGCAAATCTCCTATGGTCGCAAAAGCCTACAGAATTCTGTCTATTCAGGGATCGTGCTTTGATTTTCCTTTCGAGGTCGTGGCCGGGTCCTGAGCACTCATACTACTGTTAGTAATCTACTAAGGCTTTCTACAACGCAAGAATATGTCAACGATCAAAAGCTTAGCAACCAAAGGCCTACTTACCAATTAATCAGGTACACAAACACACAATCACATGCACGGGGTGTTTCCTAGCTAACTACCCCAACTTCAGCGCACCTTATCACTCCAGGCTTTTATTTCCACTTAGCTTTCAGAACCATTTTCCACATTTTCGTGCACAGTTCGAAAATTCTCGTCCTTTAGCTGTCCTAGAAGCCTGTCAGGAGCCGCTCAATTATCAGGCCTTTCACCCCAACCCCACTTCTTTTCAAAAGCCACTCAATGATCAAACGGTATATATACCGCGGCGCCACTTCTTCCCAGAGGCTGCACAATGATCAGGCTACCTGCCCCGGGGCCACCTCGGTCAGAAGCCACACAATGATCAGGTATTATTGCCCCGGCGCCACCTCCGTAGAGGCCGCATAATATTCAGGCATTCATCACCCCGACGCCACCTCCTAAGAGGCCGCTCAATGTTCAGGCCGTATGGCCCCAACGCCACTCCCCGCCGTTGTCGGATCGTCCAATTGCAAGTTGCCACGAATTGCACCTACCGGAGGGAAAACCTGCTCTGATACCAAAAGAACGATCTCCACACTATCAAGTCTCAACTCAGACTTACGATCGATGCTTAATGACCAAACATCACCCGAACGGACCCATGACTCGCAGAAATGTATTAGTTCGTCCCGTTTATTTTGAACAATCAAATACGCACGCAAAAGCAAATAAAGAATAAACGAGACAAATGGGAGTGAGATAAGCAAACACCGCACATTGTATGTACATGATACGTGCTTATTTTTGTCGAGCCCTTCTTTACGGGCCCTTGCAAGCCACGCATATATTTTACATGCCCATTCTAGGGGCGATGCCGTAAAAGCCAAATATCAAACAACAAAAACTTTGACTTAGGTTCCTAACTTCGCTATAGCTTCTCGTTCCTCTTGCTCCTCCCGCTCCTCCCGCTCCTCGTCTGCCTAGCCATCTCATGCTTCACCCCCAGTTTGCCATGGAGCTGACCCGCCCGGTCCGCCGAATGGCCCGTTGAACCCACGAAGGGTTCCAACCCATTCTCTGTGTGCTAGGCGATACCACGCCTCATACAGGTAAGGGACTAACTCTTCACGACCTTCGACGATCATCACATATGATGTGATACGATGGTATGCACGGCCCTCCCGGGTGTCGATTACAGTGAGGAGTTTAACTTGCATTTCCATCGGGTTTCCGAATCGGGTTGGAGGAGATGTCATATCATAGACCTGAAAAGAGGAAAAAAAACGGGAGTGAGTCGGGGAGACTCAATAAGTGAAAACTCTAATATTGAGTGATGACGAGGCAATCGCTATTCACATAAGTCGACTCTTACCGTACCGGCATCGATGGCAACTCAAATAGCAAAGTTCATGCTACGAAACAACAAATAAACATCAAACATGAGCATCACACGTGAGCATCAGTTGTCGAGAAAGAATGGACTATAATCAACCATGAGACTAAAAATCGGGTCAAGCAACCCATGTTACAACGTATCGCAACTTCTTTTCCCGATAATAGGGAATTCACTTACTCAACTACTAACAAGAACTAGAGAACAAATTAGAGACGGGTGAGCTCGGGAAATTTTCGGGCTTTCTCCTTGCTTGGCCGACCAATACTAGGCACACAAAGGCGAAACCGTGGGCTCTTGAGCGAAAATGAGGAGAAACACAAGCCGGTTCGGGACTCCTTGGGCGTGAGGCTTCTTGGGTCGAGAAGTAAGAAAAATAAGAAACAAAGAGAGAGGAAGGTGATGAGTGGTGTTGGCGTGAGACAGGAAGAAGGAGGGGGGGTTTCATGCATTTATAGTGGCCTTGGAACACCCTAGAATAAGGCAATAATTGAGGGGCTTCTATGTCAAAAATCATCATGACATGCATTAAATGCCATTCATGAACTAAAGCCAAAAATAATGACGAAGAAGCTAAGCTTATCCAAGCATTATTGGTCCATTCTCTCCCTCTCCCTCTCGGCTTCTCTCTCTTCCTCTTTCTCTCTCTCTCCCTTGGCCGAATGACCTCTCTTTCGGCTCCCATGGCTTGGCCGATTATTGGCCTAGCCTTGTGCTCCATTATTGATGGTCATTGAGTCATCAAAGTGTCTTAAATGAACCATAATTGAGGGGCACAACTTAGCACAAGGCCTTAAATGAAGAGGCACACCTCATGGGGTCCAATAATTAAGGCTTAAATGGCATTAATGGAAACCTTTGACCAAGTCAACAATTTTTTGTCTTCTTTTCCTCAGCAAATCTGAACCGTGGGAGCCTCCTAAGTTGCTAGTTTCACACAAAAATTTCTCGAGCCAATCGATTTACACGAAACCAACTAAACGACGCTATAATCGCAACCCCGCATCATACTATTCTCAAATTTTTCGAGGGTTGTCCACGCTTAGTAGACCCATTCAACCCGAGGTTTGATGCAAGAATATCCCCAAAAATCATCTAACACAACCAAATCAAGGCCCAAGCAAAATAGAACAAGCCCAAGCAAATCGGGCTATTGGGCGCATGGGCGGGCCTGACCGAGCGCGTGGGTACCGGGCCACATGAGCATGCAGCTGGGCTACATGGGCACGTGGCCGAGCCACACAAGTACTGCGCCGGGCTACACGGGCGACATGCCCAGCACCTTGCCTGGCTGCACGGGTGACGTGCCGAGTGCCTTACCGGCCGCATGGGCAACGTGCCAAGCACCACGCATGGTCACACGAGCGAAAGGTCGGTTCACGGCCAAATACGCATAATAGCTTATGAATGGCACGATGCACGGCTCATGGCCATATTTCTTGGGCACGGGACGAGATCGGAACAGGATCTTATGGGTATAATGCTTGGCACAAGGGTCGGGCACAATGGCCGGCACACGACCGGGCCTGTAATCGGTCCGTGGCCTAGTTGACGGGTATGATGGCCGGTCATGACTAGGCACATGACCTTAGCCGGCGCGACTGGCAATTTTGCCCGGACCGCGACCAAATCACTAGGCACATGGCCTGGCACATGTCTCGTCATGGCCTACCTAACTCAATGCAATGATCCGTGACCGATTCGCGATCGAGCCATGTTCGAGTATCAACGACCCATGGTCGATCCTCGGTTGTCATGTAGCCTCGTGGAATCCAATACCCCGAAATTAACTCATGGTCATTCGGGACCAATGTATGGCCGTGCGGTATCACCCACGACCGACACATATCGACACCGGACTGATCCACAGTTATCCCGAACCGTTCCGCTAATAGCCTTTATGGTCGATGGGTCACTCCACAGTCATATTACTCTAATAATCTACATAGTCAGGAGGCCATTCCATTATCGATCCCTAAGCCAATTCATGGATAATCTTTCGATTGAACCATGATCAACCCTAAGTACACTCGTTCCGATCATACTGTCCATTGCTTTACCGACCCTCGGCTCGAGTTACCTGCTCATCTATTTATTACTAGCCCTCAGTTTCCTAGGTCTAAAATCGAGTATGTCACAAGTAAGGCCAATCCTTTGTGATTCATCTATGCTTCTTCTCGGAGCTACGCGTATCTTTTGTTGTATGTTGATGATACCTTGTCACTGGTGATACTCCCGAGTTATTATGGTCTTTGATTAATCGACTCTCACAGGAATTTGCTACGAAGGATCTTGGACCACTTCACTATTTCTTTGACATTAAGGCTCATCACCACTCTAACGGTAAACTTTTATCTCAAGCCAAGTATGTTAATAGCCTTTTGCGCATTTTTGACCTTCTTAAGGTCAAGCTTGTATCTACTTCTTTAGCCACAAAGACTCTATTGTCTGGTAACTATGGTGAGGTTCTTGTTTCTCCGACGTTGTATCGACAAATTGTTTGTGCTTTATAGTATGTGTTTATGACCATACTAGATATTAGTTTCGCCGTGAACTTGGTTAGTCAATTCATGCATCAACCAAAATTACCTCATCTCCTGGTCGTCAAACGTATATATCAATATTTAGCTGGCACCTCTACCCATGGATTGTTCATTAAGCGATATTCTCCCACTTCATTGACTCCTTATGCGGATGTAGACTCGGTTGGATGCTCCGACACTCAACGGTCCACCTTCGGGTTTTGTATTTTTCTAGGCACCAACCTTGTTTGATGGAGTACCAAGAAGCAACCCATTGTGGCTCGCTCTAGTATAGAGGCTGAATATCATGCTTTTACTCAATGTGTTGCTGAGACTATTTAGATTTGACATTTACTTCGCGAGCTAGGGGTCTCCCTTTATAAATCTCTCACTGTTTATTGTGACAACATCTCTGCTATCTATTTTGCTATCAACATTGTATTTCATGCTCGCACCAAACATATTGAGTTGGATTATCACTTTGTTCAAGCACAGGTTGCTTCCGGTGATCTACGTGTTCATTATGTGCCTACAACAAATCAGTTGGCGGATATCTTCACCAAGGGACTACCGCGTTCGCGTCACTTGCTATTGAGATCCAATCTCTCAGTTGCTATTCCTACTTCGGATTGAGGAGGAGTATTAATGTGTAATTTATATGATTATGGGTATTTTTGTAATTATATTTCTATATGTACCCTTTTCTGTAATTAGTCACTCCTATAAATAGATATCATGCAACTTTAATTGGGGTTGAGCCACCATACTCACTTTCTTGTTATTTTCTCTCTGACTCTAAACATCAATGCTAGGGTCATGCAACACCGGCGTTACATCGCTTGTGTTCGTGCGACTTCGACTTCACCTCGCTGGTCAATTTGCTTCGATGAGGGTCGGGTTGAGATCTAGGAAGCTTGAGTTGCGACCTCGGCCAAATCTGGGAAAGCTCAGATTGTGACAAGATCTGTTGCAAGCTTGGCCAGATCTGGGAAGCTTAGGTTGCGACCGTTGACCTTGGCTAGATATGGGAAAGTAGCACTTTCTGGGTTAAATAAGTTCGTGGGTATAATGCTTGAAAAGTGTTCAAATCGAGCTTGATTTGTGCAAGTGGGGTTTTCTTATATAATTTTTTTTTGTGTTGTGTATTAATTTTTAAGGAATTTTTCTTGGTAGCATTAAAGATAGATAATAGGACTTTGGAGGATGATGGTGATAGAATATTTAAATATTAAATCACACATTTCTCTAACAGCTTAAGTTTTTCAAATAATTGACAGTGGTCCTACAAAATCTCATATGGTATCAAATGAGGAGGTCCTAAGTTTAATTTTTCTAAACTCCTGTTTGCCTCCCTAACGAAATATTTCCACCTATTAGGTAAAAAGACCAAATTAAGCATGAAGGGCCTACTAAAGAAATATTTCCACGCTTAATACTATGCAAAAATACCAGATTTATCGTGAGGAAGAGTGATAAAATATTTAATTATTAAAATAGTTTATAATGACCCCACAAACTTTCAGGGTCGGTCTCCTCCTCACGGACCTAGAGCCACCTAATCTCCTCTGATGTTCAATCCTTATATTTCCTTTTCAGTTTCTTGGTGGATTTGATTTTGTGATTTTCCCCCATTTGGAGGTTTTTGGATGTAGTCTCTATAAATTGAAAACTTGTAGCATTTTTCTCGATGAAGCTGTCTCTTGTTTGGTTTCTGTTTGGGAGAGATTTTGCTTTGGATTTGAGACTGTTGTCGTGAGCTTAGTAGTTCTTGTGATTGTTGAAAGGTTGGTCGTGTGGAGAACTATGATTAATAGTTGAACCAATGAACACTTAGAAAGATCTTTCGAGTATTCCAGATTAAAGATGGATTACTCTTTTGCCTGTGCTTTTCTTCGGTTCAAGTGAATTCTTGAATTTTCTTTTGGTTGAGAATATATGGGAAGTGTCTGCCCTCTCTTTTTATTTTTAGGATTAATATCACGAAAATCTCCAAATTGATACACCTATGATAAATTTATCCCGAACTAATTTTTTGAACACGAAAAACTCCAAATGGTATATCTGTGATAGATTTACCCTAAACTAATTTTTTTTATTACAAAAAACCCTAAAATAGTATACTTGTGACAAATTTACCCTTAGTTTAATTAAATTAATACCATGAAAAATCATAAATTTGTAAACACATGTTAAAATCCCAAACTGGTATATCCGTTAACTGTCATGTGTCATCCAACTCAATAATTTAAAAATAAAGCTTAACGAACACTAATAAAGGATAAATTTATAATAGGTATAACAGTTTGGAATTTTTCGTGATATTAATTATTATTTTTATCTCATCAAAGTTGTATTACATCAAGGCTGCCTTACACAAAATATACATCCACCAAATGCTATTTGCTTTCAGCAATTCTACCTTCATTCAAAAGTCTCTGGAAAATTAGCTGTACGTCCTCCAAACTTATACATCCACCAAATGCAAAACACTGTTTGCCTGAGGGGCAGCTCACTCGGACACAGCGAAAGAATGAGATAGTGATTCCATCACACTTCTCGAGTGCCACGTCATGAGTGATGAGCGATTGTGTCAAAGGCTTTACCAGTTAAAATCCAATTATAGTGAGCCACTCGTGTGCGTTCCGGGCCTCCCACAAAATGACTGGACAAGGACGACCACATCAGCATGGATAAGACGTGCGTCATCTAGAATGCTAGACATGATAGAAAAGAACTCACCGCAATTTTGTCTATCAAGTGAATTGACGATATCGCATTGACGTGTGACTGGATCCTATCTGTTTGAATATTCAAAGCGATTTTGTCAAGATTTAGGTTCCGTTCATTTTCGGAAAAATATTTTTCGAAAAAATATTTTTCGCATTTTCCTGTATTTGAGGGCAGAAAATGTTTTCCGTGGGAAAACATTTTCCTTCCCCACCCCCAAATCTTTCATTATTTTCAGGAAAATGATTTCGTTTTTTCACAAAGAAGAAATCATTTTCCTCCAAAGTGAAAGCAAAATTGTCCATAGAAGGGAAAATGTTTTCCGTGGGAGAGAAAGTTGATCGCCGGTCACCGCCATCGGCCGCCGGTCGCCTGCCGCCGCCAGCCGCTGCCACTACCGCCGCCGCCGGTCACCGCCATCGGCCGCCGGTCGCCTGCCGCCGCCAGCCGCTGCCACTGCCGCCGCCGCCGATCGCCCGCTGCCGCCTCCGCCGCCGCCCGTCGCCTCCGCCGCCGCCCGCCGCCGATCGTCGCCACCGCTGCCGATCGCCGTCGGTTGCCAATTGCTGCCGCCGATCGCTGGCCGCCCACCGCCGTCGGTTGCAATCGCTGCCGCCGGTCGCCGGCCGCCAACCGCCGCCGGTTGCCAATCGCCACCGCCGGTCGCCGGCCGCCAACCGCCGCCGGTTGCCAATCGCCACCGCCGGATCGGCGGTCACCGAACACCAGAAAATATTTTCCGAAACTTTTTCAAATTTTAGTCGAACACCAGAAAATTATGTTCCAAGAAAATATTTTTCAGAAAAATGACTTCCGAAAAAATATTTTTCAAAAGAAGAATATTTTCAGGCAAACGAACGGAGCCTTAGTGAGAAGAATAAAACAACAAATCTTAGCACAATGATTCCTTATTAGGAGTGTACAAGATGGACCGCTCAAATCAAAAACTACTTGAATCAATTGGTTTTGGGCGATTTCAGGAAGTGTTGGTCCGGTTCCTGATTCCTATTTTTGGAATCGGTATCCATTCAGTCCGGTTCCCGATTACAAAATTGGAACCGGACCAATTATATATATTAGTTTCTTAGAAAACCCTAATCCACTCAATTTGGCTTTCCCTCCCTTTCACTTGCCAGTCTTTCCCTTCCCTCTCGCCTCACGCCTCTCTGTCTCGGCTCTCGCATTTCCCTTCCCTCTCGCCTCGCGTCTCTCGCCTCATGCCTCTCGCTGCTCCCTTCCCACTCGCCTTTCCCTTCCCGCTTGCCTCACGCTTCTCACCTCTTGCGTCTCACCTCATCCCTCACACGTCTCGCCTTTCCCTTTCGCCTCACAGCTCACTCAAGGCCGATGACTGGATGCTCTTCACTCTAGCCGTTGTTTGTTTGTTTTTATCTTTTGGCTTGGCATTGATGAATCCTGCTGAATCGTTGTGGATGTCGAAGGGAAGAATGAGGATAATGTTTGAGATCTAGTTCTTTCTAGGTTCATATCTGGCAATGTGTTGTTATACTTTAGCGGTTGGTGATGTGATCTGGTGTCCTTGTCAAGGAGAAACAGGGCTGGTTGGATCAGTCACTGTGAAGAGTTTTGTTAATTGGGCTGGTTTCCTTGCAATTTAATAGCACAGAGATGACTCTGTGTTTCTTTCTAGGTCACGAGTTGATATGCCATTGTAACGTGACTATATCTACATTGACCGATTTTATTAGACCGGACGGGAACCGATTACTCATATTCCCTACTTCCAAACAGTAGCTCCCATTTGTGCTTTGATTTTCGATTGGTGAGCATAAAAAACTTACTCAAAGAGGTATCCATTACATATACTAAAAAAAATTCCTATTTTCGGAATCCTCATTACATTTCTAGATCAATTATTGGTGGTCACTGGAGGTAAGGGTAATAAAATTGGTAGAGAGGGAGGAGGGGATTAAATAGTAATGAAGATTATTAGGCATATACTGATGTTTTGAAGGATGATTAGCTAATTTCAATGGTCTTCGGACCATCCTCGTTCTTGGCTGAAGAAAGAAAGATGGGATGACGGAGCAGCAGAACTACGAATGCGTTTGGCAACAGAAAGCCAAAGGCCTTCGACGCTCTAAAGGCTTTTGGTCCAAGGTAAATGGTGATTAGCAAATTTTTTTTTAGAGTTTTGAGGAAATGCAATTGCATTTTTAAAGGCATTTAACCCAAAAAAAGCACGGAGGTGTTTTGGAATTTGAGCATTTCCGGAATGCTAATACATATTTTTTCTTCCAATTTTGCCATTGCTAAACTTTCATAATTACGGAAATTTCCACACCTCACGTGACGTCGCTAGCAAAGGGCTCGAGACATCGACGAGGCCATATCTGGTGTCGGCAGCCTTGCCTGAGGTCGTGCGACCCAGGCAACTGTTACCTTCATCGCATGACGCCGGGTGATGGTCGCTAGAGTCACGAGACCCTAGGCTGTGTCGCCCGCAGTCACTTGACCCTTTGCGGCCCACCAGCTTATGATCCCTTCATCACTTTTGAGGCTTTTAAAAAAAATAGCTAAGGCCATTTACAAAGTGTGATTTTCCAAACATCAATTAAATCAAAGTTAATGCATAATGCAATTTAAAACTACAATTCACTGAATTTTACTTGCATTTCGAAAAATTCCTTTACCTAAAGTCTTTTGCATTTTTGGAAAGACTTCCCCCAAAAGTCAAACCAAACACATCCTACACACCTCCGGGTACTATTACGAAGATCCCACACTAGCTATGACATACCGATATTTAAAGAATTAACAGAAAAGTCACCTAGCACCACCGCTCTTGAACTATAGAGAACATTCTGACAAAAAAAAAGAATCCCAGGGGAACAAAGGCGCATTTGAGGTCGACTTCAATTCAAAGCCAATTCGGCATTTCCATTTTATTATATCAGTTCGACTTTGACTGAGTTGACATCACATAGCGGCAAAAGTCACGCTACATCTAGTTCTATGTAATGGAAAGGATCATGAACAATTTCCAAAAGTTCGAGATGTAAATTGAACTAAAGGGAAGCCAGAAATGAGGGAGATTAAATATTGTGCAAAAGTTCGAAAATAGATAATGTTATCACCCCAAAACAAAAGGGAGAACAAACAAAGAAGGAAGATAAGGAGCCTTGAAGTACATAAATGTTGCCGAGCCCCTATTCACCATTGATTGAGTGATTCGAATCATCATAGATGTCAATTTATGAATATATCATGGACTGGGTGATCTAAATAGTCAAATATGTGCGACTCTCATCTAACATCTATCGGAGTCGAGCATTTAAATCATTAAATATCATGGAGTAAGGTTAGACTGGAATTTAATCTTAGAACAACATTCTTGCAAATCACAGCCTTATTTAGAATATTCACGTGATTGAGATGTGTTACTTTTTAACTCTCTTTTCACCAAGAAGTTTTAAAGAAAATCTACCACATGCACTAACTTAACTCGGAATGTTCAAGCTGATGGTACCCACGTATACCCGCAGTTTGTAATAGTACACGCATTCTAATAACTTTTCCTGCTCTTACCGTCGAGTAACATGTTTTCACGTCACTTGCTCATTTTTCATGAATTGTTATGTGTTGACTCAGGCGCGATTTCCCCTATCTCTTTCTATTTCTAGTTTCCCGATGATAATTAGGTATCGGATTTTCAGATCATGAATCTGTTATTAGTGTCCTGCGTTCGTACCAAATCTGTGTGCTATATTTTAGATGAATTTGTTTTTCCACTATAAAAAATTTTATTTGTTTCTGAAAAAGCTTAAACTGTCCAAAAACATGTCCATAAAAAAAACATAAAACATTTTCCTAGTGCCTATATAAATTTTGAGCATATTTGATTTTGAACCCTTACTTCTTGAAGTGTGACACCACTAAATTCTTTGAACATCATAGTTTACCTATATAGAACCTAACAATCCAAATTATTAGGAACAAAAAATACAATTTATCTTTCTACTCGACTAGTAAATGCTTAGAAGAAACAAATCATACTTTTTCCTCCTCAATTGGCCCTTTTTCTCTGTATTCGCATGCACATTTACGTGCAAGCCTTTTTTTCTTTTTGTTTTTTTTTTTTTGCTTGCAAAGGATTCAAGAAAAGTTCGACTTGAGTTATTTAAACATGAACATCGCAAATTCTATATCTTAAAAAATAACTATGGGAACTTTGGTTAGCCGCCGCACACAACACAAATGCCCATAGGACAGGGGATCCGTGCTATTTATTGGGAGGTCCAAGAAGAAAAGGTTGTCATTTCAGTTCCAACTTGGATGCTTGTGCTGAGGGTGATGTTTGCACTATAATTGGCCCCCAAACATGCGATTGCGTGTCGAGGAACATTAGATTTAACATTGGATTCAGCCCAAAAGAAACGGTGGGGATGAAGGAAGGGACGAGCTCCACCGGGTGTGGATGTCCGCGACGAGAGCTGGCTCGGCTTGCGGTGTCGGGTGGTGACAATGCGGTGGTAATGGAAAGCGCAGGAGGAGGGGCTGACTTGGGTTTGCTTAGGGGCGTTTTAGAAAGTGGGAGATGCATCTCTGAATGACTTCAGAAGTCGCGATGACTTTCGTAGGTTTTGAAAACTTAAGGAGAATGAAAAGTCCATGCAAAGTAAAATTGAAGCTCGTGAAGACTCGAACACGGAATTGTCCAAAAACTCATACAGTATCCTTGGTTCGCACGTGTTTCATATGCATGAAAAGTTCAAGCTCCAATCTCTTGCTTCTAATTTGTTATTCTAATTTAGGTATCGCAAAGTAAGAAGAAATATGAGCGATAATCATTGAGAGCTAACTTCAACAATCAAAGGAGATAGTATACACAAATTATTTCAATGAGTTGACCCGGCACTTCAAATTAGGATATACATGATAATTGACTCAAAGTCACTTAAATCGAAATTGATCCTTATCCAAACTATTCAAAATCCGACACAATTTGAAATCAGCAACAATCCAAATCACATTCGTTGCATCAGGAAATCAGACAATTTGAAACAAGTTGAGCTTGCATTGAACCAAATCAAACCGAACATGTACTTTGAAATTTTCCAAACTGAAATGACCCTCATCAAAATAGGATTCGAAATCGCGACATACCGAATTGAGTCATTCCGACTTGTCAAATCACCACATGTCGCTACTGTGAAGCCTTATCCAATTCGTTTCGTCTCTCTCCGAACTTTCTCACAAAAAGACACGACAAAGACAAAAGCCCCCACCGTCAGATACGACCTCCCCCCGTGAACTTTTCAACGCCTCCGGTCTCATCTGACCAAACCTCATATATGCCCGCCAACCTCCATCATTCGTTTGTGGCCATCGAATTTGAAATCCATTTTCTCAAAGTTTACCCAAAACAGCTTACGCGCAGATCATCATACTCTTCACTTGGCCATGGACGGGTCTTCTTCAAGAGGGAATCAGAACAACGAGAGCAACGATGAGACCGGGAACAAGAGGGGATCGCGGTCGCGATGTGATCCACCCCATTACCGAGGGATCCGGTGGCAGCCTTGGGGCAAGTTTGCAGCCGAGATCCCGGAGCCCTTGAGGAATGGTGCCCGCCTCTGGCTCAGGACATTTGTGTTGGCGGAGGAGGCCGCCCGTGCCTACGACCGGGCCGCCTTCACCTTCCAGGGCCATATGGCCATCCTCAACTTCCCCAACGAGCAACAACACTACGCTCAGAATGACCACAATGTCTCTGGCCACCACAGTTCTTTCTCCACATCCCTGTCGCTGCCGCCACCGTTCACCGGGCTCATCGTCATCTGCTGTGTCAGCTCCCGCCGAGCCGTCTAGAGATGTGATCAAGGTCGAGTATCTGGACGATATGTTGTTGGAGGAACTACTGAAGTCGCACGGCGACATGTAGGGTAAGTGCATGTTTAAGCGGTAGTTTATACAGACGGATTTTTGGGATGCTAAAGTTATCTGGTTTCAATAAACTGTTGCAATATATCTCAGGTTTCTAATGTTAAATACCACGATACAATTTCCGAAAGGGGTTAGTAGGAAACCATTTTGGAAGAGCTTCTCTGTATTTGAGGACAGATTGAGGTAAACCCAAGCTGACCTAGGATTTTGCTGTTTTAAGGTACATTTTTTGTTTAATTTTGTGTTTGGGGTGCTTTGAAGCTGAAACAAAACTCTTATATATCACAAAATTTTAGGGGTTCATTTTTGGGAGGTTAATACAATAAAAAATCCCGAACCGGTAAACTTACGATAAATTTACCTCCATTTAATTTTTACTACAAAAAATCCCAAATTGATACACCTGTGATAAATTTACTCCAAATTAATTATTTGATCAACAAAAATCCTAAACTGGTACACTTATGATAAATTTACTTTTCGTTAAATTGAATTAATATCACAAAAAATGACAAATTGATAAATCTATGGCAAACAAAGGGGCAAATTCATCAACTGCTACGTGTCATTCGACTCAACAAATTGCTGGCAAAACTTAACGGAAACTAACGGAGAGTAAATTTATTATAGGTGTATCAGTTTTGAGTTTTTAGCTGATAAAAAATTAATTTATAATAAATTTATCATACACGTATCAGTTTAGGGTTTTTCGTTATTTATGAATCCCAACAATTGCTGTTGATGTTGACCTGAATTCTCTGGTCTCCAGGAAGCGGTTTCGCTCCTTTTACTTTACAACTTGGTCTGCCTTGACCGTGACCCGTCTTTCCTTTTTCTTTCCATCTAAACAAAGGTCGCATGTCCGGGCACGCCACCTTAATTAATCACTTCGTGTCACGACAGTCCACTATTTCGCAATAACATTAAGCAATTAACAGGGGTAAACTGATAAGAGCTTATGCAAAGGCTCTTTTGAGACGTAGTTTGGGGTTGAATCCCTAACCAATTCGGGGATGGGATGAGTTGGACCGTGACCTTTTATCTCCTTCATGCGAAAAAATAGACTGCTAACGGGGTAAATCTTGACCTCAAAAGTTAGGAAAGTTAAATAAATATAGTAGGAGATACTCTTTAGTTAGGCCTTCCGTAGATAGGAAATGATAAAAGCATCATATCTATGAATAGTAGTTGGTCATCTTTCATTTCAAGTGAAAGATGTTTGCCTGAATTATCACTCAAGGTAAAATTAGTACTTTTTTTTTAGAATTAGCCCATTTTTTATGTGACCTAAAGTTGGGGGCTTCGACGTTTCCGAGTGCCACGTCATGAGTGATAAAAGATTGTGTTGAAGACTTAGATGTAATATGATTTCGATGATACAACGATATTGTACTTGGGTAGTAGACAAAGGTTGTTCAAACTGGCCTCATGTGGGCCCACAGAGAAAGTTCCAATTAGTAGTAGGGGTGTGCAACCGGATGGGGTTTATCCGGAAACTAGACCGGCCCACTCAAAAAATAGGCTCGAGAGCCGGTCCAGGTACCGATTCCATTTTTTGTGAACTGGTTAGAACCAGTCTAGTTTTTTATGCCAAGTGAAAACCCACTCATATTGGTTTTAGAACTGGTTTTATATGGAGATCCACTTGCAATTTTATATGGCTAGAATTCATAGCATTATATTAGAAAGGATGAAGGAGGTAATCATTATTTATAGATAGTCTAACTCAAGGGCTTGTAAGCATTATAGGGAGCAATTTCCTTTTTCTTAAAATTTTTGTTCTCTAACAAAGTAACTACATATCCAATTGGAATCTATGTTGTTGTATCACATCCATTAAATTATTAGGACTAAGATAATCTACTTTTGTATGAATACTTAAGATTGTTTGCACAATCAAACTCATCACCTTTGAATTGAGTTATAAGTTTTCCTAGTTACTACCCGGAAAAAATGAAACCAAAAAAAGAAACAAAAAAAAAAGTTATTGGGTAGACCCTGGAACCGGACCGAAAAAATAAGGTAGGTTTCAAAATAGGGTCCAGGGCAAATAAGGTAGGTTCCAAGTTCCAAAAACTAGGAACCGATAATAACAAGGTCGATTTTAGGTTCCAGGTCAGGAACCGACCCACCTTGAAATTGATCACCCCTAATTAGTAGTCAGCCACTCGTTTGCGTTCAGGCCCTCTCCCAAAATTGGCTGGACGAGGACGACCGCATCATCCTCTAAGCTTATGTTTTTGGTCGATCATAGAATCGTCATGATTTGATACCATTAATGAGATATTTGTGCTTGGTTTCCCTAAATCCAGGTAGCTCTTACATTAAAAAAAGAAGAAGCATTAATACTACTAAAAATTCCGAACTAGTACATCTGTGATAAATTTATCAAAAACTAATTTTTTGACTTCCAAAAACCCCAAATTATGTATATTTGTGACAAATTTTCTCTTCATTAGTTTCCGTTAAATTGGATTGATATCATGAAAAATCATAAACTGGTACACCTATGACAAACGGAGGGTAAAATCCCAAATTGATACATCCTTCAACTACCATGTGTCATCCAACTAGAGCAATTTGACGATAAAATTTAACAAAACTAACAAAAGGTAAATTTTTCATATGTGTACCAGTTTGAGATTTTTTGTGATCAAAAAATTAATTTGGGGTAAATTTGTCACAAGTGTGCAAGTTTGAAGATTTTCGCGGTATTAACAAAAAAAATACATTCCTATTTTCAAAATCCTCATTATGCGGTAGAGAAAGAGAGCGAGGAAGGGGGAGAATTTGATTTGAGACGTTAATTTGTAATTAATGGAGATTAGTAAGGCATATATGCCCATATTTCAAAAGATGGACTTTCCAATTTCTCTGCCCTTTGCACCACCTACCCTTTTTTCCCCATGCTGGGAAGAAAAAGGCAGGGTTGGGAAACTAGTGGCGGCTATATCTTAAGACGCTATCATAAAGATCCCACACCCGCTATAAAATGCTGAAATTTAAAGAATGCAGAGATAAAGTTACTTAGCGTCGCTCGTGATTTAAATGGAACAAAGGCGCATTTGAGGTCCTTTTTTATTCAATGCGCATTTGGTGTTTCCAATTTATTGTGTTGGTGTTCGGTAATGATTCAGTTGGCATTCTACAATTCCAAAAGCCACTCGGCTTCTAGTTCTGAATAATGGGGAACGACCATCAATAATTTCAAAAAGTTCTAGATCTAATTGAACTTAGTGGACCGTGCAAAGGGTCCAAAGTAGATAATGTTATTACCCCCAAAGGAAACGGGAGAACAAACAAAGAAGGGAGATAAAAAGCCTTGAAGTATATAAATTGTTGCCTAGACTCAATTCGATATAGATCGAATGATTTGAGTTGTCAAAAATGTCATTTTCTCAGTACGTTCTGAACCGAGTAATCTAAATAGTATTACATCCAAAAAAATAAATCTAAATAGTCATATATGCGAGTCTCATCTAGTATCCATTGGAATCAAGCATTCAAATCATTAGGTATAGAGATTAATACCACGAAAAACTCCTAACTGGTATATCTGTGACAAATTTACTCAAAAGTAATTTTTTGACCATAAAAAGTCTCAAACTGGTACATCTGTGACAAATTTACCCTCCATTAGTTTTCGTTAAATTTTATCGTCAAATTATTGAGTTGGATGGCATGTAGTAGTTGATGGGCGTTCCTATTTGGGCTCATAAGTTTACCAATTTATGATTTTTTGTGGTATTAATATAATTTAACAGAGGGTGAATCTGTCACAAGTGTACCATTTTGGGATTTTTAGTAGTCAAAAAATTAATTCGGGATAAATTTGTCATAGGTGTACCAGTTTGGAGTTTTTCATGGTATTAATCCTAAGTATTATGGACCAAGCATAGACAAGAATTTAACCTTTATCTTTCTTTTTTTTAATTTTCCTATTCTATATTTCTAGTATTAATCCTCTTCCCTCGGCTGCGATGGTCAGCAAAGGTCGCCGATCACAAGCAAGGCCACTTGGCCCTTGCCCACGTCGGTGGCAAGAGCCAAGCTTCTCTTTGCTCTCGCTGCTGACACATTCTCCAACATTGTTGCCATGCATCCCTCTTCATCTCCCAAATAAATTCATTCCAATCTCCAACTGGAATTGCGCTTTGCTTGAAATTACATGCATGGTTATTTGGCGGCGGTGACCCGAGTTGCAATGCCCCAAGTGGCAAAAGCCGGTGGCGCCACGAGAAGCGGTGCTGTGGCAGTGAAGAAAACAGGGGGAGGAGGAGGAGATGGCGAGGTCGGAGGAGCAGGTCGGAGGAGCAAGTCTCATGGGCACCCGACCCGAGAACTACATCGAGGAGATCGACGTGGCTGAGTTGCGAGCAGAGCACTTGAGGCTAAAGAAATGATCTTTACGATTCATCTAGTAAGGTTTGATTGATAGGTGAATGATGTTGTGTTATCGTTAGGATGATACAGAACATCGATATATTGCCATGATTTGATTGGTTAACGATCATTTTGTCACAAATCCTCTGTTTTTGGGCTTCAAATGCCCACTTCTCTGAACACGCACCAATAGCTCGTTTAGATGTCATAAAACCGGACAAGTTGTTGCAATGAAATTCCGAAGAAGTTCTACACTGAGGGCCTATGGTAGGTGAGGGTCGCTGGCTACCGGTTAGGCCCTGGTGACACCCGCCGACAGTTTCCAGCAAGGCGGGCGATTATTTTCAAGAAAATAAACAGTGAAGAAGAGGAGAAAAACAAAAAACAAAGAAAGTTAAAAAAAATTATAAAATTGCTCAAAATGATATTGTGTTGTGAGGAGTCGGACACATCAAATTATTGTTGTATCACGTAGGATAGCCGGTACTAACTTGATCGTAATATTAGCTATTTCTGACCTAAATTGACCGAATGGACTAAATCGAAAAATCGTCAAAATGTTTAAGACTATATTGGCTAAATTGGATTTAAGACTAAATTAGAGGTTGTACAATTAGTTTATGACTTTTTGAGCAATTACTCTCAAGAAACTATACAGTAAATTTCCTTGTACTCTCTTTTCCCTCACTAGCACAAAGTTCCACTCAAGAAAATGTCCATAATACATATTTTTACCTACAATCTTTTTATGAATCACCATCAATATTGCCGATTTCTTGAGCAAACAAGTTTGGGATCGAGACAATACTTATTTTCAAGCTAAAGAACCACCAATTTATATAGACATCGTTATCTTACTCATGGATTGATATTATCCACCACATCACTGTTAAAAGAGGCCATATATAATCCGTGATATACGATAAAGACATGTACAAAATCGCCAATTAAGTTGGATAAAATGTTGGCATCCTTGGTATATCAACACATACTGAGGCGCAACATAAAAAGGATGATACATGATTTCTACCCCTTACCTATGGGTCACAATATAAGAGACGACTGATGACAATCAAGGCCAGTTGTGCTAACGAGCCTCACATGGAGTCCAGCATAAAGTATGCCTAATTCAATAGTGTAGATTAATATTTACTATTACCAATCTAACTAAAGATAAAAAAAAACCAGGTTAATACCACGAAAAACCTTAAACTTGTACGCCCGTGACAAATTTGCCTAAAATTAATTTTTTGACCACTAAAAACCACAAATTGATACACCTATGATAAATTTACCCCAAACAAATATTTTGACCACTAAAAATTCAAAACTAGTGCATTTGTAACAAATTTATCCTCCATAAATAAGATTGACACCACGAAAAAACACAAACTGTTACATATGTGATAAACGAAAGATAAAACCTCAAACTAATACTCCCATCAACTGCCACGTATTATCCAACTTAGAAATTTAATAGTAAAATTTAACGAAAACGGACGGAGGGTAAATTTGTCACGGATGTATCAATTTGAAGCTTTTGGTGATTAAAAAATTAACTTGAGATAAATTTATCACAAATATACCAATTTGATATTTTTCGTTGTATTAATCCAAAAAAAAAAATCCGATCCATGCTTTGATTATTGCTTTTAACATTGCTACTTCATCCCGTGAGTGGTGCGAATGCATGCGCACGTATCTGACTTCTGCCCTATTCGGGGCCCACAGTACATAAAGGCGTCGTGGTCGTCTCGACGTACTCAAATTCGTTTCGTCTCTCTCCGAACCTATATATACCTGCCAACCATTTCCTCAAAGTTTACCGAAAAGGTTTACACGGAGATCATCATACTATTCACGTGGCCATGGAAGGGTCTTCTTCAAGAGGGAATCAGACCAATGAGAACAACGAAGAGACCGGGAACAATACGGGAACCCGGTCACAATCCGATCCACCCAGGTACCGAGGGATCCGGCGGCGGCCTTGGGGCAAGTTCGCGGCCGAGATCCGGGACCCCTCGAGGAACGGCGCCCGCCTTTGGCTCGGAACGTTTGAGACGGCGGAGGAGGCCGCCCGTGCCTACGACCGGGCTGCCTTTGCCTTCCGGGGCCATATGGCCATCCTCAACTTCCCCAACGAGCAACAACACTACGCTCAGAATTTCCACAATGTCTCCGGCCACCACAGTTCTTTCTCCACATCCCTGTTGCCGCTGCCGCAGCCGTTGCCGCCGCCGCCGCAGTTGCCGCCGCCGCCGCCATTGCCGCCACCGCCATCATTCTCTTCACCAGGTTCATCGTCATCTGCTATGTCAGCTCCCGCCGAGCCGTCTAGAGATGTGATTGAGTTCGAGTATCTGGATGATATGTTGCTGGAGGAACTATTGAAGTCGCAAGGCGACATGTAGGGTAAACGTGGGTAGTTGAGTGCATGTTTAAGCATTAGTATTCATACAGACGAAGATTTCTAGGATGCTAAAGTTATCTCGTTTCAATAAATTGTTGCAATATATCTGAGGTTTCTAATGTTAAATACCACGATACAGTTTTCGAAATGGGTTCGTAGGAAACCATTTTGGAAGAGCTTCTCTGTATTTGAGGCCAGGTTGAGGTAAACCCAAGCTGAGCTAGGATTTTGCTGTTTTAAGGTGCATTTTTTGTTTAATTTTGTGTTTGGGGTGCTTTGATGCTGAAACAAAACTCTTATATATAACAAAATTTTAGGGGCTCATATTTTGGAGGTTAATGCTACAAAAAACTCTAAATTGATACCACCCGCCTGGGTGGCGCTGCTGGAGAGGGCACTCTTCCTCTCGCAAAAGGTTGAGTGTTCGAATCCCGGGCGCCGCAGGGTGACTTAACCGGTGCACGTGTGTGGTGCACGTGTGTGGTGGCTAGCACGTGTCGCCCCCAGGGTTTACCTCCCGGCTGTCGGCCGTGCGGGGGTTCCCTGGGTTATCAAAAAAAAAACTCTAAATTGATAAACTTGTGACAAATTTACTTCGAACTAATTTTTTTATCACAAAAAATCTCAAATTGATACACCTGTGATAAATATATTCTAAATTAATTTTTTGATTATCCAAAATTCCAAACTGATACACTTGTGACGAATTTATCCTTTCGTTAAATGAATCAACATCACGAAAAACAACAAATTGATGATATGGGTATTAGACAAAGGTTGTTCAAATTGGCCCCACGTGGGCCTACAGGAGAAAGTCCAATTAGTAGCCAGCCGCTCGTGGGCGTGTTCATCATGGACAGGACTTGCGTCATCCTCTGCGCTTATCTTTTTGATCGGTCATAGAATCATCATTCGATACCATTATTGAGATATTTGTGCTTGATTTCCCTAAATCCAGGTAGCTATTACATTAAAGAAAAAGAATTAATAAAAAATTTCAAACTGATATATTGATGCCAAATTATCAAAAATTAACTTTTTAACCGTCAAAAACCCCAAATTATATACATTAGTGATAAATTTTCCCTTAATTAGTTTATATTAAATTGGATTAATATCACGGAAAACCACATGCTGGTACGCCTGTAACAAATGGAGGGCAAAACCCTAAACTGGTACGTCCATCAACTATCACGTGTCATCCAATTGGAGCAATTTGATGGTAAAATTTAAAGAAAACTTACGAAAGTTAAATTTGTCATAGATGCACCAGTGTGAGATTTTTTGTGGTAAAAAAATTAATTTTGGGTAAATTTATCACAAGTGTATAAGTTTGGAAATTTTCGTAGTATTAACAAAAAAAAATACATTCGTATTTTCAAAATCCTCATTACGCATCTATATCAATTGCTATTGGCCATCCGCAGGGGGGGAGGAACTGGAAGGGATGCGGTAGAGAAAGAGAGCGAGGAAGGAGGAGAATTTGATTTGAGATGTTAATTTGTAATTAATGAAGATTAGTAAGGCATATATGCCCATATTTCAAAGGATGGACTTTCTAATTTCTCTGCTCTTTGCACCGCTACCTTTTTTTGTCCCCTGCTGGGAAGAAAAGGTCGGGTTGGGAAACTAGCGGCGGCTACGTCTCAAGACGCTATCATAAAGATCTCATACCTCCTATAAAATATTGAAATTTAAAGAATGCAAAGATGAAGTTACTTATCATCGCTCGTGATTTAAATGGAACAAAGGTGCATTTGGTGTTTCCGATGCATCGTATTGGTTCAGTAATGATTGAGTTGGCATTCTACAATAGCAAAAGCCACACGTTATGTAGTTGTATATAATGGGGAACGACCATGAATAATTTCAAAAAGTTCTAGATCTAAATGAACTTAGAGGACCGTGCAAAAGGTCCAAAGTAGATAATGTTATTGCCCCCAAAGGAAACGGGAGAACAAACAAAGAAGGGAGATAAAAAGCCTTGAAGTATATAAATTGTTGCCTAGACTCAATTCACTGTGGATGGAATGATTTGAGTTGTCAAAAATGTCAATTTCTCACAATGTTATCGACCGAGTAATCTAAATAGTCAGATATGCGAATCTCATCTAGTATCCATTGGAATAAAGCATTCAAATCATTAAGTATCATGGACCAAGCTTAGACAGGAATTTAACCTTACAACACTATTCTTGCATGTCACAATCTTATCTTTGGATCTTTCTTTTTTAATCGAGAAACTGGGAAAATTGTTTAGAAAAGTATACCTTTCAATTTGCCTAATTAAATTCTAAACCTTTTGACCATCTTCCAATGTAGTCCATCTTGTCAATTTAGGTTAGATATCACGTGATGGTCCAATCAACGTCGATTGTCCTACGTGACATGACTGGTAGCTAATGTGGACGATCTTAAATGAAATGACCTTGTTTTGTAATTTTTTTTAAACAATATGAAATTTATCTTCTTCTTTTTAAAATTTTCCTTATTCTATCTTTCTAGTGTTAATCCCTTTCCCTTAGTTGCGATGGCCGGCAAAGGTCGCTGATCACAGGCAAGGCCACTTGGCCCTCGCCCAGATTGGTGGCGGGAGCCAAGCTTCGCTTTGCTCTTGCTATCGACATATTCTCCTGTTGGGGCTAACAATACAATCTAGAGAAGGGGTAAATAGATTATTTGAGAACTATGAAAAACATTTGCAAAATATAACAAGTTCAACTTAAAATATTGGCAGAAGCATTTTGTAAAAATCAGGTACGTGCTGCTATTTAATAATCGTGATGATAAAGATCAAGTAATGCTAATATTGAAGAAGTAGAAGATTTGCAAGCAAATATATAGTGATTCGGTTTTATCCCCAAACCTACATTTCTCGAGACTAACAGTCACAACAAGACTAGAATCCACTAGTAATCTTCAAGAGAAGTTACAATCAGCAAGTACCGCATTTCCAATAGATCATACTATCAGGACTCACGTACTGCTATTACATCTTGGACACTTCCTCTTATCATTGATTACAAATAGTAGCATCACATAAATATTGAGATTAGGAAATAGCAGTTAACAACAAAAACAGAGTAAAGAAGAATACTCAAAGCACAAGACTCATCTTGTTCGGTTCCACCCAACCTAATTACTTCTCTTGGACTTAATATAGAGCCAGCTATCTTCATATGATCATTGCCCATCGAAATCCTCAAGTAGCCACTAGTTCTAGCCATTGCCAACGATAGACCGTTGCTAAAGATCATTAGAACGGCTCTCTAACAGTGGCTGTTCCAGAACAATGTCAGTGTACTTTTGTCAAACTTGCTCTTAAATTGCATAGCTGCTCCTGATCAACTCTGGTGATCTTTCTTTGAATACAAAGCCTTTGTAATAGCTATAATCTCGAACATCCTCACATGGATATTCAAACATCACTAATGACACGATGTCTCGGCCTCGGTATAAACATCATCAGTTAGCTAATATTTAAGTCCGTTGGTGCATTGGTGTTTCCAATTTATTGTGTTGGTGTTCGGTAATGATTCAGTTGGCATTCTACAATTCTAAAAGCCACTCGACTTCTAGTTCAGAATAATGGGGAACGACCATGAATAATTTCAAAAAGTTCTAGATCTAATTGAACTTAGTGGACCGTGCAAAATTTCCAAAGTAGATAACGTTATTATCCCCCCAAAGGAAACGGGAGAACAAACAAAGAAGGGAGATAAAAAGCCTTGAAGTATATAAATTGTTGCCTAGACTCAATTCGATATGGATCGAATGATTTGAGTTGCCAAAAATGTCATTTTCTCAATACGTTCTGAACCGAGTAATCTAAATAGTATTATGTCCAAAAAAATAAATCTAAATAGTCATATATGCGAGTCTCATCTAGTATCCATTGGAATCAAGCATTCAAATCATTAGGTATAAAGATTAATACCACGAAAAACTTCTAATTGGTACATCTGTGACAAATTTATTCAAAACCAAATTTTTTACCATAAAAAACCCCAAACTGGTACATCTGTGATAAATTTACCCTCCGTTAATTTTCGTTAAATTTTACCGTCAAATTATTGAGTTGGATGGCATGTGGCAGTTGACGGGCATTCCTATTTGGGCTCATAAGTTTATCAATTTATGATTTTTTGTGGTATTAATCCAATTTAACAGAGGGTGAATTTGTTACAAGTGTACCATTTTGGGATTTTTAGTAGTCAAAAAATTAGTTCGTGATAAATTTGTCATAAGTGTACCAGCTTGGGGTTTTTCATGGTATTAATCCTAAGTATTATGGACCAAGCTTAGACAAGAATTTAACCTTTATCTTTCTTTTTTTTAATTTTCCTATTCTATCTTTCTAGTATTAATCCTCTTCCCTTGGCTGCGATGGCCAGCAAAGGTCGCCGATCACAGGCAAGGCCACTTGGCCCTTGCCCACGTCGGTGGCGGGAGCCAAGCTTCTCTTTGCTCTCGCTGCTGACACATTCTCCAACATCGTTGCCATGCATCCCTCTTCATCTCCCAAATAAATTCATTCCAATCTCCGACTGGAATCGTGCTTTGCTTGAAATTACATGCATGGTTATTTGGCGGCGGTGGCCCGAGTTGCAATGCCCCAAGTGGCAAAAGCCGGTGGCGCCACGAGAAGCGGTGCTGTGGCGGTGAAGAAAACGGGGGGAGGAGGAGGAGATGGCAAGGTCGGAGGAGCAAGTCTCATGGGCACCCGACCCGAGAACTACATCGAGGAGATCGACGTGGCTGAGTTGCGAGTAGAGCACTTGAGGCTAAAGAAATGATCTTTACGATTCATCTAGTAAGGTTTGATTGATAGGTGAATGATGTTGTGTTATCGTTAGGATGATACAGAACATCGATATATTGCCATGATTCGATTGGTTAACGATCATTTTGTCACAAATCCTCTGTTTTTGGGCTTCAAATGCCCACTTCTCTGAACACGCACCAATAGCTCGTTTAGATGTCATAAAACCGGACAAGTTGTTGCAATGAAATTCCGAAGAAGTTCTACACTGAGGGCCTATGGTAGGTGAGGGTCGCTGGCTACCGGTTAGGCCCTGGTGACACCTGCCGGCAGTTTCCAGCAAGGCGGGCGATTATTTTCAAGAAAATAAACAGTGAAGAAGAGGAGAAAAACAAAAAACAAAGAAAGTTAAAAAAAATTATAAAATTGCTCAAAATGATATTGTGTTGTGAGGAGTCGGACACATCAAATTATTGTTGTATCACGTAGGATAGCCGGTACTAACTTGATCGTCATATTAGCTATTTCTGACCTAAATTGACCGAATGGACTAAATCGAAAAATCATCAAAATGTTTAAGACTATATTGGCTAAATTGGATTTAAGACTAAATTAGAGGTTGTACAATTAGTTTATGACTTTTTGAGCAATTACTCTCAAGAAACTATACAGTAAATCTCCTTGTACTCTCTTTTCCCTCACTAGCACAAAGTTCCACTCAAGAAAATGTCCATAATACATATTTTTACCTACAATCTTTTTATGAATCACCATCAATATTGCCGATTTCTTGAACAAACAAGTTTGGGATCGAGACAATACTTATTTTCAAGCTAAAGAACCACCAATTTATATAGACATCGTTATCTTACTCAGGGATTGATATTATCCACCACATCACTGTTAAAAGAGACCATATATAATCCGTGATATACGATAAAGACATGTACAAAATCGCCAATTAAGTTGGATAAAATGTTGGCATCCTTGGTATATCAACACATACTGAGGCGCAACATAAAAAGGATGATACATGATTTCTACCCCTTACCTATGGGTCACAATATAAGAGACGACTGATGACAATCAAGGCCAGTTGTGCTAACGAGCCTCACATGGAGTCCAGCATAAAGTATGCCTAATTCAATAGTGTAGATTAATATTTACTATTACCAATCTAACTAAAGATAAAAAAAAAAACCAGGTTAATACCACGAAAACCTTAAACTTGTACGCCCGTGACAAATTTGCCTAAAATTAATTTTTTGACCACTAAAAACCATAAATTGATACACCTATGATAAATTTACCCCAAACAAATTTTTTGACCACTAAAAATTCAAAACTAGTGCATTTGTAACAAATTTATCCTCCATAAATAAGATTGACACCACGAAAAAACACAAACTGTTACATATGTGATAAACGAAAGATAAAACCTCAAACTAGTACTCCCATCAACTGCCACGTATTATCCAACTTAGAAATTTAATAGTAAAATTTAACGAAAACGGACGGAGGGTAAATTTGTCACGGATGTATCAATTTGAAGCTTTTGGTGATTAAAAAATTAACTTGAGATAAATTTATCACAAATATACCAATTTGATATTTTTCGTTGTATTAATCCAAAAAAAAAAATCCGATCCATGCTTTGATTATTGCTTTTAACATTGCTACTTCATCCCGTGAGTGGTGCGAATGCATGCGCACGTATCTGACTTCTGCCCTATTCGGGGCCCACAGTACATAAAGGCGTCGTGGTCGTCTCGACGTACTCAAATTCGTTTCGTCTCTCTCCGAACCTATATATACCTGCCAACCATTTCCTCAAAGTTTACCGAAAAGGTTTACACGGAGATCATCATACTATTCACGTGGCCATGGAAGGGTCTTCTTCAAGAGGGAATCAGACCAATGAGAACAACGAAGAGACCGGGAACAATACGGGAACCCGGTCACAATCCGATCCACCCAGGTACCGAGGGATCCGGCGGCGGCCTTGGGGCAAGTTCGCGGCCGAGATCCGGGACCCCTCGAGGAACGGCGCCCGCCTTTGGCTCGGAACGTTTGAGACGGCGGAGGAGGCCGCCCGTGCCTACGACCGGGCTGCCTTTGCCTTCCGGGGCCATATGGCCATCCTCAACTTCCCCAACGAGCAACAACACTACGCTCAGAATTTCCACAATGTCTCCGGCCACCACAGTTCTTTCTCCACATCCCTGTTGCCGCTGCCGCAGCCGTTGCCGCCGCCGCCGCAGTTGCCGCCGCCGCCGCCATTGCCGCCACCGCCATCATTCTCTTCACCAGGTTCATCGTCATCTGCTATGTCAGCTCCCGCCGAGCCGTCTAGAGATGTGATTGAGTTCGAGTATCTGGATGATATGTTGCTGGAGGAACTATTGAAGTCGCAAGGCGACATGTAGGGTAAACGTGGGTAGTTGAGTGCATGTTTAAGCATTAGTATTCATACAGACGAAGATTTCTAGGATGCTAAAGTTATCTCGTTTCAATAAATTGTTGCAATATATCTGAGGTTTCTAATGTTAAATACCACGATACAGTTTTCGAAATGGGTTCGTAGGAAACCATTTTGGAAGAGCTTCTCTGTATTTGAGGCCAGGTTGAGGTAAACCCAAGCTGAGCTAGGATTTTGCTGTTTTAAGGTGCATTTTTTGTTTAATTTTGTGTTTGGGGTGCTTTGAAGCTGAAACAAAACTCTTATATATAACAAAATTTTAGGGGCTCATATTTTGGAGCTTAATACTGCGAAAAACCCTAAATTGGTAAATTTGTGACAAATTTACCTCGAACTAATTTTTTGATCACCAAAAATCTCAAATTGGTACACCTGCGACAAATTTATCCTAAATTAATTTTTTGATTACCCAAAATCCCAAACGGGTACACTTGTGACGAATTTACCCTTTCGTTAAATGAATCAACATCACGAAAAACAACAAATTGATAAATCTGTGACAAATAAAGGTGTGGTGTCATTCGACTTAACAAATTACTAGCAAAATTTAACGGAAACTAATGGAAAGTGAATTTGTTATATGTGTATCAGTTTAAAGTTTTTGATGAATAAAAAATTAATTTATAATAAATTTATCATAAATATATCAGTTTAAGATTTTTCGTTATTTATGAATTCCGACAATTGCTGTTGATGTTGACCTGAATTCTTCGGTCTCCAAGAAGCAGTTTCGCTCGTTCTACTTTACAACTTGGTCTGGCTTACCGTGACCCGTCTCTCCTTTTTCTTTCCATCTAACCAAAGGTTGCATGTCCGGGCACACCACCTTAATTAATCTCTTCATGTCACGACAGTCCACTATTTTGCAATAAAATCGAGTAATTAACGGGGGTAAATTGATCAGAGCTTATGCGGAGTTTCCTTCGAGACAAACTAATTCGGGGACGGAATGAGTTGGACTGTGCCCTTTTATGTCGTTTATGCAAAAAGATAGACTGCTAATTGGGTAAATCTTGACCTCAAAAGTTAGGAAAGTTAATTAAATATAGTAGGAAATATACTTTGGTTAGGCCTTCCATAAATAGGAAATGATAAAAGCGTCATATCTGTAAATAGTCGTTGGTCATCTTTCGATTTAATTGAAAGTTATTTGTTTGAACTATCACTCAAAATAAAATTTATATATATATTTTTAGAATTAACCCGTTTTTTATGTGACCTAAAGTTGGGGGCTTGCACGTTTCCGAGCGCCACGTCGTGAGTGATAAGCGATTGTGTCGAAGACATAGATTTAATATGATTTCGATGATACCGCGATATGGGTATTAGACAAAGGTTGTTCAAATTGGCCCCACGTGGGCCCACAGGAGAAAGTCCAATTAGTAGCCAGCCGCTCGTGTGCGCGTTCATCATGGACAGGACTTGCGTCATCCTCTGCGCTTATCTTTTTGATCGGTCATAGAATCATCATTCGATACCATTATTGAGATATTTGTGCTTGATTTCCCTAAATCCAGGTAGCTATGACATTAAAGAAAAAGAATTAATAATATATAAAAAATTCCAAACTGATATATTGATGCCAAATTATCAAAAATTAACTTTTTAACCGCCAAAAACCCCAAATTATATACATTAGTGATAAATTTTCCCTTAATTAGTTTATATTAAATGGGATTAATATCACGGAAAACCACAGGCTGGTACACCGGTAACAAATGGAGGGCAAAACCCTAAACTGGTACGTCCATCAACTATCATGTGTCATCCAATTGGAGCAATTTGATGGTAAAATTTAAAGAAAACTTACGAAAGTTAAATTTGTCATAGATGCACCAGTGTGAGATTTTTTGTGGTAAAAAAATTAATTTTGGGTAAATTTATCACAAGTGTATAAGTTTGAAAATTTTCGTAGTATTAACAAAAAAAATACATTCGTATTTTCAAAATCCTCATTACGCATCTATATCAATTGCTATTGGCCATCCGCAGGGGGGGGGGGAGGAACTGGAAGGGATGCGGTAGAGAAAGAGAGCGAGGAAGGAGGAGAATTTGATTTGAGATGTTAATTTGTAATTAATGAAGATTAGTAAGGCATATATGCCCATATTTCAAAGGATGGAGTTTCTAATTTCTCTGCTCTCTGCACCGTCTACCTTTTTTAATCCCCTGCCGGGAAGAAAAGGTGGGGTTGGGAAACTAGCGGCGGCTACATATCAAGACGCTATCATAAAGATCTCATACTTGCTATAAAATGTTGAAATTTAAAGAATGCAAAGATGAAGTTACTTATCATCGCTTGTGATTTAAATGGAACAAAGGTGCATTTGGTGTTTCTGATGTATCGTATTGGTTCGGTAATGATTGAGTTGGCATTCTACAATAGCAAAAGCCACACGCTGTGTAGTTGTATATAATGGGGAACGACCATGAATAATTTAAAAAAGTTCTAGATCTAAATGAACTTAGAGGACCGTGCAAAGGGTCCAAAGTAGATAATGTTATTGCCCCCAAAGGAAACGGGAGAACAAACAAAGAAGGGAGATAAAAAGCCTTGAAGTATATAAATTGTTGCCTAGACTCAATTCACTGTGGATCGAATGATTTGAGTTGTCAAAAATGTCGATTTCTCACCATGTTATCGACCGAGTAATCTAAATAGTCAGATATGTGAATCTCATCTAGTATCCATTGGAATGAAGCATTCAAATCATTAAGTATCATGGACCAAGCTTAGACAGGAATTTAACCTTACAACACTATTCTTGCATATCACAATCTTATCTTTGGATCTTTTTTTTTTAATCGAGAAACTGGGAAAATTGTTTAGAAAAGTATACCTTTCAATTTGCCCAATTTAATTCTAAACCTTTTGACCATCTTCCAATGTAGTCCATCCTGTCAATTTAGGTTAGATATCACGTGATGGTCCAATCAACGTCGATTGTCCTACGTGACATGACTGGTAGCTAATGTGGACGATCTTAAATGAAATGACCTTGTTTTGTATTTTTTTTTTAAACAATATGAAATTTATCTTCTTCTTTTTAAAATTTTCCTTATTCTATCTTTCTAGTGTTAATCCTTTTCCCTTAGTTGCGATGGCCGGCAAAGGTCGCTGATCACAGGCAAGGCCACTTGGCCCTCGCCCAGATTGGTGGCGGGAGCCAAGCTTCTCTTTGCTCTTGCTGCCGACATATTCTCCTGTTGGGGCTAGCAATACAATCTAGAGAATGGGTGAATAGGTTATTTGAGAACTATGAAAAACATTTGCAAAATATAACAAGTTCAACTTAAAATATTGGCAGAAGTGTTTTGTAGAAATCAGGTACATGCTGCTATTTAATAAAATCATGATGATAAAGATCAAGTAATGCTAATATTGAAGAAATAGAAGATTTGCAAGCAAATATATAATGATTCGGCTTTATCCCCAAACCTACATTTCTCGAGACGAACAGTCACAACAAGACTAGAATCCACTGGTAATCTTCAAGAGAAGTTACAATCAGCAAGTGCCGCATTTCCAATAGATCACACTATCAGGACTCACGTACTGCTATTACATCTTGTACACTTCCTCTTATCATTGATTACAAATAGTAGCATCACATAAATATTGAGATTAGGAAACAACAGTTAACAACAAAACAGAGCAAAGAAGAAGACTCAAAGCACAAGACTCATCTTGTTCGGTTCCACCCAACCTAATTACTTCTCTTGGACTTAATATATAGCCAGCTATCTTCATATGATCGTTGCCCATCGAAATCCTCAAGTAGCCGCCGGTTCTAGCCGCTGCCAGCAACAAACCATTGCTAAAGATCATTAGAACGGCTCTCTGACAGTGGCTGTTCCATAACAATGTCAGTATACTTTTGTCAAACTTGTTCTTAAATTGCACAGCTGCTCCTGATCAACTCCGGTGATCTTTCTTCGAATTCAAAGCCTTTGTAATAGCTATAATCTCGAACATCCTCACATGGATATTCAAACATCACTAATGACACGATGTCTCAGCCTTGGTATAAACATCATCAATTAGCTAATATTTAAGTTCGTTGGTGTTGTTTGCTGGTAAATGTACACCGGACATCTTGCGATCTTCTCCCAATGAATCACACTATGGATATCACGTAGTCCTTAAAAATTATTACAATCTTCACCTCATCTGTATGAGATAGCTACTCTCACCCACTATCGATACTAATATTTCTGGTCCATCCAAGCATATCGGTAATTTCGACTCTTTCAAGTTGTTCATCTTCATGATCCTTCCAAGCTTGACCAAACATCCTCGTTATAGGCTTGTTCACCATTACCAAGTCCATCCAACCAGTCACCCAATTTTTGTACTTCCAAGCCATCGCGAACATCCTCATTCTTCTTGGCTTGTTCACCCTTGATCAAGGTCCTTTCAGATGTTCACCTTATCTAAAAATCCTTCCAGCTTGTAGACATCTTCAATAACCCAATGTCTTGTTCACCTTAGATATCAACAAAGCATCTTGATAGTGGTAGAGCACTCCTCAAATCAAAATGTTTTGGTGCTATTTATGACAAACATCTACATCTCAGCTTGTACATATATTACTTGGTACTACTCAACCAATACACATATTAGTAGCCCTTAATTGTCTTTGTCATCTTCAAAACATCATAGGGGATTTTTCCAACAATCACCACATTAGTGAATTTTCTAGCATCTCCAACATCATTGCTAGGTAAATCATATGCTTCCCATGCAGCCCTCTTCATCTCCCAAATAAATTCATTCCAATCTCTGACCCGAACCACACTTTGCTCAAAATTACATGGATGGTTATTTATCGACGGTAGCATAAGGTACAACACCCCAAGTGTCGGCCACGAAAATGGAATGCCCAGGAACGTCATAATCAGAAACAAAAATACATAAATGGAGAAGTTATCAATTCGCGCACTGGTTTGGAATCCATTGAACTTGACGCGAAATTGGCGACGGTTTCTGAATATGAACTCAAGTGCTTCTTCGCTATATCTTTTGCTGGAACACTAGCCTAATGAGATTGCTACTCGCGAGAACAAATTTCTCTCTATATCCGTATATGAGTTAAGTTATGCATTATCAGGTTAGGGAAGGGATTTGAGCGCTATTTATAAAGTTTTAGCCACGAGCCCTCTCATTACGGACCGGGCTGTACTCAGCCTATACTAAGCCAACCCCATTAAGAACCCATATATCTTACCTTTATTTTTTTTGGTAAGGATATATCTTACCTTTATTAGACCAAACTAATACAATTAATCTTAATTAATGAAGCCCACATTAGGAAATTCTTACATTCTCCCACTTAGGCGATATTAATTGAAATAGAATTGTGTGCACACCAAATCATGGCGGTAACTACATGTACTCACACAGAGCCTTCCATGATCATAAGTGCTTTTAACTTTATTGATATAGATTCAATACGGTAGTGTGGCAAATGGATAATACCTCATAATGAGTAATACTTCATCTGTTGTCTATTTTGTTAGTCTAAATTTTCTCTCTTTAAGTGTCACAAAACCTAGTGTGTCACTTGAGGATATCTTTCATGGTTCCAACGAACCTGCATATGTCTTACCCTTAACTATACCTTATGTATAACAAGACATATCGTTAAGGCTAATGCCAAGAATGCCCCTAGCCTGTACTCAAGATTTACACAATGCCTCAAGATTTTCATCAGATATGTGTACTCAACTTGATAAATCTACATTCAAAAATACCTCATTGAATGTAAAAGAGTTGATACATATCCAAATATTACAAAATGTAATAAAATCAAATACAAACTTCATAAGAGCAACATAAAACTAAACAGCTCCCACTAATTAACAGTACTCCATGATACTCCCAAGCCCATGCTAATGACATGACATTCAAATACACAAGGGCGAAGGCCTTTAGTTAGTGGATCTGCAATCATATCATCTGTCGAAATATGCTTAACTGGAATGTCACCATTCGGAACTGTTTTCTTTATGGTCAAGAACTTGACCTCCATATACTTAGACCTCTTGAGATTTTTGTTATTGTTGACAAACAATACTGCAGCTTTGTTGTCACAATACAACTATATGGGCCTATCCACAAAATCAAACATGGTCAATTCTCTAATGAGGTTCCAGAGCTAAATAGCTTGAGTAGCGGTCGAAAAGCATGCTACAAACTCCGCTTGCATGGTAGAGGATGAAATGGATTTCTGTTTCTCGCTTTTCCATGATATTGCACCTCCTGCTAAGATAAAGATGTAACATATTGTTGACTTCTTATCATCTTGACCGCCAGCAAGTCTGCATCCGAATACCCTACTAGTTATAGGTCTTGAACATGTCTGTAAATCAGCATATAATATCTTGTCCTCTTTAAGTACCTCAAAACTTTCTTGGCAGCTATCCAGTGATCGTGTCCTAGATTTGACTGATATCTACCTAGAAGTCCTGTTGTAAAAGCAATATCTAGTCTAGTTCATACTTGAGCATACATAATACTCCTAAGTGCACTAGCATAAGGTACATTCTTTATTTGGGCTTTCTCAAAATTTGAATGAGAACACTGTGACAGACTCAACTTATCACCCTTAATGATAGGAACAATTCCTAGCTTGCATTGTTGCATGTTGAATCTTTATAAGATACGATCAACATATGCCCTCTAAGATAGACCCAATGTATGATGAGAACGATCCTTATGGATCTCAATACCAAGGACAAAAGATACCTCACTAAGGTCCTTCATTTCAAAATTTTTTGATAACATCCGCTTTGTCTCATGCAGTAAATCAAGGTCATTGCTCGCAAGCAGGATATCATCCGCATAGAGTACAAAGAAAATGAATTTCCTCCCACTGACCTTGCAATATATACACT
This sequence comes from Syzygium malaccense, assembly GCA_031216405.1. Classification (NCBI taxonomy): domain Eukaryota; kingdom Viridiplantae; phylum Streptophyta; class Magnoliopsida; order Myrtales; family Myrtaceae; genus Syzygium; species Syzygium malaccense. The sequence goes on from CM062254.1 coordinate 18,308,073, forward strand.
GATCTACTTTGTTCTCAATAAAACCGAATGAAGTGATAATACTATGAAACTTCAAGTACCATTATCTAGAAGCTTGTTTGAGACCATAAATAGACTTTTTTTAGTCTACATACAAGCGTACCTTAATCATCTGCCGCAAAACCTTAGGGTTGCACTATACAGACTTATTCATTAGGGTCTCCATTGATAAATGCAGTTTTAATATCCATCTGATGTAACTCCGTATCAAAATGAGCTGCTAATATCATGATCACTCTGAAAGAATCTTTAGAAGAGACTGGGGAAAAAGTTACTTCATAGTCTACTCCTTCTCTTTGAGTGAAACCCTTGGCTACCAGTCTGGTTTTAAACTTCTCAATCTTTCCTTTAGAGTCCATTTTAGTCTTATACACCCATTTGTAGCCAATGGGTCTGTAACTTTTAATTAATTCAGCAAGTTCCCAAACACCATTATGCTTCATAGACTGCATTTCATCTCTTATTGCATCTAACCACAGTTCCGACCGAACACAAGAAACAACTTTTATATAAGTCACTGGATTAGCCACAAAATCGATATCATAATCTTGCTCTCCTATATAAACTAAATAGTCCGGTGGTACAGCTTATCGTCTCTCCCTAATAGATCTCCTAACTAGAGCAGCAACAACCTCATCCTTCACATGAGAGATTTGAGAAACTTCATCAGGAGCTGTCTTGACAATAGGATCCTAAGCCTCAACAGGTTTAGTATGTGGTATGGGAGACTCCACAATTATCTGTATGGGAGGAGAAAAAGATGTAATATTACTTACCGTACTGTTATCCTCAATAGTTTGTGAGTAGCTACTTTCTTCGACCATATCAAATTCTAGAAACTCCGTTGTCTATGATTCTGCAATTCTTGTGCGTCCATTGGGATTATAGAATTGATATCTCTTTGAATGATCCAGGTAAGATACAAAGTAACACCGAGTGATTCTGGAGTCTAACTTACTTAATGTTGAATTATACAACTTCACTTCTGCAAGACATCCCCAAACCCTAAGATGATTTAAGCTAGGCTTACGTCCAGTCCATAACTTAAAAGGAGTTAATGAAATAACTTTAGTAGGTACATGATTCAGAATGTACAAAGCTATTTTTAAAGCTGCACCCCACATAAAACTAGGTAAATTTGTTCTACTAATCATACTCCTCACAATTTCCATAAGGGTGCGATTGCGCCTTTCGGCCATACCATTTTGCTTAGGACTCCTAAGCATAGTAAATTGAGCCACTATCCTAGAATCCTCCAAGTATTTGGTAAATGGCCCTTTAAGCTGTCCAGCATCACCATACTTGTCATAATACTCTCCATCTCGATTAGTCCTAACAACTTTTATGACATTTCCCAACTATTTCTTGACTTCAGTCCGAAAAATCTTGAATTTGTCAAGAGATTCAAAATTTCCCTTGATCAAGTACAGATAGCCATATCAAGAATAGTCATCAATAAATGTGATAAAATAAAAATTTCTACAAAAGATTATTATATAGGATTCACCAATGTCAATGTGAATGACCTCCAACAGATCAAAACTTCGGACTGTAGTTTTCTTTTTTATCTTGGTCATTTTACCCCTACAACAGTCTATGCATGTCTCTAGGTCATTTTTAAGAGCAGACAGAATGTTAGTCTTTGTCAGCCTTTCTACTCTTTCCTTAGAGATGTGGCCAAGTCATTTATGCCATAATGCATAAGACTGTTTCTTAGGTAGAGGTTTTTGGGAAATAACCTTTTTCAGCCGTATAAGCGACGTATATATAATTGGGAGACAAACACAATCTGTATAATCTATTGGACATATTACAGTACACAACCTTATTTGAATCAAGAAACAAAGAAACAACATTGTTCTTAATTTCGAAAGAGTAGCCATATATTTCCAAACACGATACGGAAACTAAGTTCCGTATGAAAAAAGGTACATAAAAAGTATCTTTTAACATTAATCTAAAACCAAAGTCCTGAATTAAGATAACATCTCTCACAAACACGACGTTGACTTTCTCATTGTTTCTTACAATGAGTCTTGATTCATCTTAATTTGACTTCCTCTAATTTATGAATCCCTGTAGGCTTGCGTTTGGGAAACCAAGCCTTAAACTTTTCACAGTCCTTCTTTATGTGACTTTTCTTTTTACAAAAGAAGCCGCGGTCACCACCCTTCTTGAAGGATGTTTTCTTTGGACCCATATCGTCAGATTGACCGGTAGTTTCTTGAACATCTTTATTAGTACGATTTCTGATTTTCTTATCCTTCCTTTTGTGGGAACCATAAACATAAAAGGTAAGATGCCCTCTCTCTTTCTTAAGTTTCTTTTCCTTTACTACCATCCTAATTATCAGGTTGTTAATCGATCAAGTCTCATCTTGGGGATTGTAATTTGTCTTTATAATCCCGAAATCAAGGGAAAAGGTGTTTAGAGCTTGATGTATAATACAAGCATCAGGAATGGAATTATTAGGAGCGCGAAGCTTTGTCTTTAAGTCTACCATCCTAAGGAAATAATCTCGAACCCCAGTAGTACCACCATACTTTATATTGAGGAGCCTTTGAAGAAGTGTACTAACCTTAGCCTTTGAAGAAGTGTACCATCATACTTTATATTCTAGCCTCTAAGGCTGTCATCATTTCCTTAGCAGTACAATCAGCTTGCAAATCACTTTTCAAGTGTTCTTGAATGTATTGCTTCATTGTCAATAAGCAAATCCGATTGGTCTTTTCCAAGGCAACATAGTGTGCTTTCTTAGCTTCAATACTAGTGGCAGTGATTTTTGCCAGCTTATCATTAGTAAGAGCAATATGAACATCCATCAGCTCTATTTCAAATAGAAAATTCTCTTTCCATTTCTTAAAATTCAACCCAGTAAGGACCCAATGGAAATGGAATTGCCATTTACAGAAAAGGTGATTGGAAAATAAACAAATAATACAATCAGCATCATGTGAGTACTTATATAAAGAGTTACATACATCATCACATAATTAATTTTGAGCAGAAAATATGATATGCAGTTGTATAGTCTCCACATGATAGCAGTCAAGAGAATATATTCTAATCTTTCGTGGAATCACCACCTTTGGGTGTACGAACCACTAAGATCAATCACTCCTCTAGCACGTATCACTCCATGAACTAATACAAAATCACCTTCTTTAGGAGTATGACCATGCTTTAGAATAAGAGACATCCCACCACAATATAAGACCGATATTTCTCAAACCCAATCAAGTGTGCCACTTTGGCGGTCACTACCCAACTGAATCCTCAAAACTCTCTCATACCAGGGATATTAACTTTATGTCTCACATTCACTATATACATATAAATTTAGACTTGAAGATAGGGGCATTTATCTCTAAAATTACATGTCATGCTAATTACAGTGTTCCATTCATTGATAAACAATGAATTACACTCTACACATTCCTTATGTGGTGATATATACTTGAGCTACAATATGTATTTCCGAAACCATAGAGAAATACAAGAAAATACGCAAAAATACCTTAAAAATATGCATACATAGGGTTCTATACATATTTTCACATCCATAAAAGCCTCAAACATGTAAAATAAATATACCATAGTGTAGAGAATCTCGATACGAACGTGTCGGTACCAAGAACGTTCCAAACGGATGTCGAACGCGCCTTCACGTGTCGCTAGAAGGCGCGGCGCGTGCGCACGTGTTCAGCTGGTCAAGCCGATCTGAATCGCCGATCCAAATGGTCAACAGTCAATGGACCGGTCCAACCGGTTGACCGATCGAGTCAACGGGTTGGGTTAACTAGTCACGGTTTGGGTTGGGTTAGGATCTGGGTCAACCCGAATCCGTGCCGCTAACATCAGCATGACGTCATGTCGGCGGTTACCGACGCGGGACACACCGGTTCGTCACAGCCGCGTGTGGCCTTCACACGTCACCACATCCACGACGCGTGTCGACGCATGAGGGTGCGTGCGGCCTCCTCCGACGACATGCTGCCCGTCAATCTTCTCGTCTTGACAAATAGATTCCAAGTATGCAATAAAATTTAACTTTCATCCGACAAAAAATTCCGAAAATTGGCAAAAAATCTCTCGAACAAAACGAAAAATGGTCATAATTCACATGTTTCAGTTCTAATCTATGGCAAGCTTTGATAGTACATGTCGGCCACGAAAATGGAACACCTAGGAACACCATAATCAGAAACAGAAATACGTAAATGGAGAAGTTATTGATTGGCACGCCTAGTTTGAAATCCATTGAACTTGATGTGAAATTGGCGACAGTTTCCGAACACGAACTCAAGTGCTTCTCCTCTATACCCTTTGTCGGAATACTGGCCTAATGAGATTGCCACTCACGAGAAAAAGTTTCTCTCTAGATCTGTATGTGAGTCAAATTGTGTATCATCAGGTTAGGAGAGGGATTTGAGCATTATTTATAAAGTTTCGACCACAGGCCCTCTCATCACGGACCAGGCCGTACTCAGCGTACATTAGCCAGCCCCATATTCGACTTATTAAATACCCATATATCTTACCTTTATTAGACCAAACTAATACAGTTAATCACAATTAATGAAGCCCATATTAGGAAATTCTTACACCAAGTGACAAAAGCCAGTGGCACCACGAGAAGCGGTGATGAAGAAAACAGGGGGAGGAGGAGGAGGAGATGATGAGGTCAGACGAGTGGGTCTCGTGGGCACCCGACCTGAGAACTTGGTATTACAGGCCCGAGAACTGCATTATGGAGATCGACATGGCTGAGTTGCGAGCAGATCTCTTGAGGCAGAAGAAATGATTTTCACGATTTCATCTAGTAGGGTTTGATTGATAGGTGAATGAGGCTGTGTTATCGTTAGGATGATACAGATCATCGATACATTGCCATGATTTGATTGATTCACGATTATTTTTTCACAAATCCTCTGTTTTTGGGCTTCAAATGCCCACTTCTCTGAACACGCACCATTAGCTCGTTTAGATATCATAAAACCGGACAAGTTGCTGCAATGAAATTCCGAAGAAGTTCTACACTGTGGGCCTACGATAGGTGAGGGTCGCCGGCTATCGGTGAGGCCCCGGCGACACCTGCTGGCCATTTCCAGCGAGGTGGGGCAATTATTTTCAGGAATAAAAGGAACAAAACAAAAACAAATAAAATTTTAAAAAATTATAAAAATGCTCAAAATGATATTGTTTTGTGTGGAGCTGGACACGTAAAATCATTGTCGTGCCACATAAGATGGCTGGCGCTAACTTGACCATCACATTAGCTCTTTCTGACTTAAATTAGCCGAATGGACTAAATCGGAAAATCGTCAAAATATTTAAGATTATATTGGCTAAATTGAATTTAAGACTAAATTGGATACTGTACAATCGGTTTATGACTTTTTGGACAATTACTTTCAAGAAACTATACAGTAAATCTCCTTGTACTCTCTTTTCTCTCACTAGCACAAGTTCCACTAATAAAATGTCCATAATACATATTTTTACCTACAATCTTTTATGAAACACCATCAATATTGCCAATTTCTTGCACAAACAAGTTTGGGATTGAGACAATACTTTTTTTCATACTAAATAACCACCAATTTATTTAGACATCATTATCCTATGCAAGAATTGATTCTATCTATCACATCACCGTTGAAAGAGACCATATATAATTCATAATATACGATAAAGGCATGTACAAAATCGCCAATTAAGTCGGATAAAATGTTGGTATCCTCAGTATATCAACACCAAATGAGGCACAACATAAAAGGATGATATATGATTTCTACCCCTTACCTAAGGGTCACATTATAAGAGACTACTGATGACAAATCAAGGCCAGTTGCGTTAATGAGTCCTGCATGGAGTCCCTAATTCAATAGTGTAGATTAATATTTACTATTACCTGTCTAACTAAAGATAAAAAAGAGAGTTAATACCACGCAAAACCCTAAATTGGTATGACAAATTTACCCCAAATTAATTTTTTGACCACATAAAATCCTAAACTGGTACACATGTGATAAATTTACCTCAAACAAATTTTTTGACCACTAAAAACTCTCAAACTGGTGCATTTGTGACAAATTTACCCTCCATTAAATGAGATTAATACCACGAAAAAAACACAAACTGTTACACCTGTGACAAACAAAAGGAAAAACCTAAAACTAATACACCAATTAACTGACACATGTTATATAACTTAGAAATTTGATGGTAAAATTAAACAAAAACTAACATAGGGTAAATTTATTACGGGTATATCAGTTTGGAGTTTTGAGTGATAAAAAATTAGCTTGAGATAAATTTATCACAAATATATCGATTTGATGTTTTTCGTTGTATTAATAAAAAAAATCCGATTATTGCTTCCAATATTGCGCCCTCCTCCAGTGAGTCATGCACACGTATCTGACTTATGCCCCACCCTACTTACTCAAATTCGTTTCATCTCTCTCCGAACCCTCTGACAAAAAGACATAACAAAGACGAACCCCCCCACCGTCAGATACGACCTCCCCCCTCAACCCCCCCCTCCCCCCCCGAACTTTTCGACGCTTCCGATCTCATATGACCAAACCCTATATATACCCGTCAACCTCCATCATTCGTTTGTTGCCATCGAATTTGAAATCCATTTTCTCACAGTTTACCAAAACAGCTTACACGGAGATCATCATACTCTTCACTTGGCCATGGAAGGGTCTTCTTCAAGAGGGAATCAAAACAACGAGAACAACGAAGAGACTAGGAACAAGAGGGGATCGCAGTCATGATGCGATCCACCCCGGCACCGAGGGATTCGGCAGCAGCCTTGGGGCAAGTTCTCGGCTGAGATTCGGGACCCCTTGAGGAATAGTGCCTGCCTCTGGTTCGGGACCTTTAAGACGGCAAAGGAGGCCGCCCGTGCTTATGACAGGGCAGCCTTCGCCTTCTGCAGCCATTTGACCATCCTTAACTTCCCCAACGAGCAATAGTACTACGCTCAATAACCACTATGTCTCCAGCCACCACAGTTCTCTCTCCGCATCCCTGTCACCGCCGCCGCCGCTATTCTCTTCACCACGTTCATCATCATCTGCCGTGTCAGCTCCTACTGAGCCATCCAAAGATGTGATCAAGTTCAAGTATCTTGACGATATCTTGTTGGAGGAACTACTGAAGTCGCATAGCGATATGTAGGGTAAACATGGGTTGGTGAGTGCATGTTTAAGCAGAAGAATTCATACTATGACATCCCCGATTTCGGATGTAGGAAGCCGAGGGCTAGTAAGAAGTGGATAAGCGGGTAATTCGAGTCGAGGGTCGGTAATGGAATGGACAGCATGATCGGAACGAGTGTACTGAGGATTGGCCATAGTTCGATCGAAAGATTATCCATGAATTGGCCTAGGGATCAATAGTGAAATGACCCCTGGCTACGCAAGTGATTGAGTAATATGATAGTGGAGTGACCCATCGATCATAAGGGCCGTTAGTGGAACGGTCTAGGATAACTGTGGATTAGTCCGGTATCGGCATGCGTCAATCGCGGATGATACCGCACGGCCATGCATTGGTCCTGGATGACTATGAGTTAATTCCGGGATATTGGATTCCATGAGGTTACATGACAACCAAGGGTCGACCACGGGTTGTTGATACTCAAATGTGGCTTGGTCACGAATCAGCCACAAATCGCTGCATAAAGTTGGATAGGCCATGGAAGAGACATGTGCCTAGTGGCTCAGTCGCGGCCCGAGCAAAATTGCCAGTCGTGCCGGCCAAGGCCATATGCCCGGTCATGACCAGCCATCGTGCCGGTCAGCTAGGCCACGGACCGGCTACATGCCTGGCCATGTGCCGACCATTGTGCTCGACCCTTGTGCCAGGCGTTGTGCCCATAAGATCCGATTCCGATCTCGTCCCATGTCCAAGAAATATGGTCATGAGTCGTGCATCGTGCCATTCATGAGCCGTTGCGCGTGCTTGGCCATGAACCGAATCCTCGCTCGTGTGACTAGGCGTGGTGCTCGGCACGTCGCCCATGTGGCCGGCAAGGCACTTGGCATGTCGCCCGTGCAGCCAAGCAAAGCGCTTGGCACATTGTCCGTGCGGCCTGGCGCAAAGCTTGTGAGGCCCAATCTCGCGCTCGGCCATGTGCCTGTGTGACCCGGCGGCGTACCCGGCCATATACCCAGCCGCGTACCCGGCCATATACCCGGCCATGCGCCCAGTGATCCGGCCACGCGCCCGGGCCACCCGAGAAGCTCAAATTGGCATAGTTGGGCTTAGATTTTTGTATAGTTATACTTGGTCACTTGTGAGGGTTTTTCCACACTAAACCTCATTTTGAATGGGATTATTAGAAGTGTTTTATCAGGAGAAAACCCTCGGAAATTATGAGAGTTAATATGATGTGGGGTTGCGAGTATAACATCGTTTGGCCAATTTCGGGTAAACCGATTGGCCCGAGAGGTTTTTGTGTAGAACTAGCCAGCTTGTAGGCCTTCCACGATTTAGATTTTTGCTGAAGAAAAGAGACAAAAATTATTGACTTGGTCAAAAGTTTCATTTAATTCCAATTAATGCCATTTAAGCCTTCATTATTGGTGTCTAGCTTATGTGTCCCCTTCATTCAATACCAAAGTGCTAAGTTGTGCCCTTCATGATAGTGCATTTAATGGCTCATGGTAACTCATGGTCACCAATAATGGAGCACAAAAGCAAGGCCAATAATCGGCCAAGCCAAGGAAGGGCCGAGAAGGCCATTTGGCCAAGGAGAGAGAGAGAGAGAGAGAGAGAGAGAGAGAGAGAGAGAGGGCCAATAATGCTTGGATAAGCATGGCTTCTTCATCATTTTTCTTTGGCCTTAGTTTATTAATAGCATTAAATGCATGTCATCATAACTTTTGACTTAGAGGCCCTCCATTATTACTTTATTCTAGGAAGTTCCAAGGCTTCTATAAATAGCATGGAACCCCCCCTTTCTTCTTCTTCTCACGCCAACTTCACCATCACTTTCCTCTCCCTTTTGTTTCTTGTTTTTCTCACGTTTTGGCCCGAGAAGCCCACGCCCAAGGAGTCTCCAACCGGCCCGTGTTTCTCCTCGTTTCCACCCAAGAGCCCATGATTTGGCCTTTGTGTGCCTAGTATTGCTTGGCCAAGTAAGGAGAAAGCAAGAAGAAAGCCCGAAAATTTCCCGAACTCACCCATCTCTAACACGTTCTCTAGTTCTTATTTGTCGTTGAGTAAGTGAATTCCCTAATATCAGGAAAGGAAGTTGCGATAGGTTGTAACATGGGTTGCTTGGCCCATTTCTTGGTTTCATGGTTGTTTCGTTCTTTCTCGACTAATGATGCTCACGTGTAATGCTTATGTTTGATGTTGTTGGTTTCGTAGCATAAACTTTGCTATTTGAATTGCTATCGATGCCGGTACGATAAGAGTAGTTTTGTGTGAACGGCAATTATCTCGTCCTCGCTTGATATTAGAGTTTTCACTTATTGAGTTTTTTTACTCACTCCCGTTATTTTTCCCTTTTTTAGATTTGTAGATGGTGACTCCCTTGACTCGATTTGGAAACCCCATTAAGATGAGAGCGAAGTTACTCACCGTTATCGATGCTCGAGAGAACTGCGCGTACCATCGCATTACTACGTATGTTATGGTGGATGAGGGCCGAATGGAACTAGTCTCTCACCTGTATGTAGCCTAGTATCGGCTAGCAAATGGCGATTGGGTTGGACCCCTTCGTGGGTTTGAGGGGCCATTCGGTGGCGCGGGTGGGCCGGCTCTGGGGCAAGCCACGGGCGGGGCATAGTTTAGCTACCGGACGGGGGAATGGGAGCGAGAAGATGGAGGAGCGAGGAGCGAGAAGCAAAGGAGTAACCATAAAGGGAATAGGCAACCAAGTCAAGTTTTGTTTGTTCGATAGTGGCTTGTGTCGGATCCGCCCTTGGAATGGGCATGTAAAATGTGTGCGTGGCTTGTAAGGGCCCGTAAAGAAGGGCTCGACAAAAATAAGCACGTATCATGTAAATATAATGTGCATTGTTTGTTTATCTCACTCCCGTTTGTCTCATTTATTGTTTATTTGCTTCCTCGTGCGCATTTGATTGTTTAAAATAAACGGGACAAACTAATACATTTTCGCGAGTCACGGGTATGTTCGGGTCATGTTCGGTCATTAAGCATTGATCGTGATTTCGAGTCAAGACGTGACAGTATGGGGTATCTTTGTTTTGGTATCAGAGTAGGTTTTTCCTCCCGTAGGTGCAGTTCGTGACAACTTGCGATTGGACAATCCGATGAGGGCGAGGAGTGGCACCGGGGCCATACGACCTGAACATTGCGCGGCCTCTTAGGAGGTGGCACCGGAGTCATGAATGCTTGAACATTGTGCAGCCTCTGCGGAGGTGGCGCTGGGGTAAGAATACCTTATCATTATGCGGCTTCTGACCGAGGTGGCGTCGGGGCAGGTAGCTTGATCATTGTGCGGCCTCTGGGAAGAAGTGGCGCTGGGGTATATATACCACCTGATCATTGAGCGGCTTCTGAAAAGAAGTGGCACCGGGGTGAAGGGCCTGATCATTGAGCGGCTCCTGGCAGGCTTCTAGGTCGGCTAAAAGAACGAGAATTTCCGAACCGTGCACCGAAATGTGGAAAACGGTTTTGAAAGCCAAGCGAAAATGAAGGCCTGGAGTGATACGGTGCGCTGAAGTTGGGGTAGTTAGCCAGGAAAACACCCACGCATGTACTTATGTATTTGTGTACCTGATTGATTGGTAAGTAGGCTTTTGTTTGCTAAGCTTTTGATCGCTGACATATTCTTGCGTTGTAGAAAGCCTTAGTAGATTACCAATGGCAGTATGAGTACTCATGACCCGGCCATGACCTCAAAAAGAAAGTCGAAGCAAGATCCCCGAATAGACGAAATTCTACAGGCTCTTACGACCGTAGAAGATTTGCTAGGACAACAAGTGCGACAACAAGTACAGCAATGATTGCCTATTGTTGAGAATGCAGAGCAAATGGAAATGGGAATGGTAACCATACGATGCATGGATTGGTCGAGCAGTTCCTGAAGTTGCAACCCTCGAAATTTGCTAGAACCGGAGATCCCGAAGAGGCGAAATCTTGGATTGATGAATTACAAAAGGCATTTGAACTTTTGTGATGTTCCGAGGAAGAGAAAGTCACCTTAGCATCCTATCAACTTCAAGGAAACGCCAGCTATTGGTGGAAAGCGACTAAGGAAACCGTGTTCCTAGGGAATGCTGTTGTGAATTGGAATGCTTTCGTTGAGGCATTCAACGGGAAGTATTTCTCCAAGCGTGCTCGTGATCGAAAATGAAAGAATTTATGCAACTCCGACAGGGAAATATGACAGTGTACCAATATGAAGCAAGGTTCGCTCAGTTATCGAGGTACGCCCTGAGACTCATTGAAAATCCAGTTGACAAGGCAAAACAATTCTGTGATGGTCTCAAAGCTGACATCCGGAGTCAGTTAGTACCTCTGAACTTGAAAGATTATAACAAATTATATATGAACAAGCTCAACTGATCGAGAAAGATTTGCTGGAGAGGGTGACTCCAATAATACCTCATTATTCTACTCCCTGAATGGATCAACGTTCGGGCAAGAGGCCAATGATAAGGGAAAAACGTCCCTTTGTTTCCAACAAGAAGCGAAATTTCTAGCAGCCAGTTAATATTTATGGCAATACTTGTTCTGTTTGCGGAAGACAACATGGCGATGCCCTGTGCCCAATTTGTACGGGAGCATACTTCGAGTGTGGCCAACAAGGTCACATGATCAGGGACTGTTCGTAACGGCGACAAAATATACCTTCACAGTAAGATAGGCAACATCATCAACTAGAGTTCAACCTCGTGCTAACAACGGCGATTGTCCTCCTACACAAGGACGAATATATGCACTCACTTAAGAGGAGCTGAGAACTCAGACGCAATGATCACAGGTATGATTTTCCTTAATAACCGTGATGCATATGCGTTAATTGATACTGGAGCAACACATTCATTCGTATCTAGCCAATTTGTACGTCTGGCCAAAATTGAGATGAAACCGTTAGAAAATGCACTTAGTGTTTCTACTCTGATGAAAAATGAAGTGCAGACTACCCTAGGATGTCAAGGGTGTAAGATAATTATAGGTGGACTAGTAGATATTATAAATCTAACGGTACTGGCCATGTATGATTTTGATGTTATCATTGATATGAATTGGCTTAGTAAACAGCGAGCCAATATAGACTGTTATAGTAAGGTGATTCAGTTTCAACCACCTGATCGCCCCTGCTATACATTTGTGAGAAATGGAGGAGGACCTTCTACTCCTCTGATTTCTGCTTTAGAAGCAACCTGACTGTTGCAGAAAGATTGTCAAGGATTTCTGGCAATAATAGAAAATACAGCAAAGGAAGACGAACCAAAGTTAGAAGATATCCTGGTGGTACCAGAATTTCCGGATGTTTTTTCAAAGGAATTACCAAGTCTACTTCCGAAACGGGAAGTAGAATTTGCTATTGAAGTAGTTCCTGGAATGGAGCCTATTTCCAAAGCTCCCTACAGGATGGCTTTGACCGAGCTAAAAAAACTCAAAATGCAACTACAAGAGTTACTTGATAAGGGCTTTATCCGTCCAAGTGCATCTCCCTGAGGTGCACCCATATTGTTCGTGAAATAGAAAGACGGTCGCTACGACTTTGTATCGACTATTGACAGTTAAACCGGGTTACTATAAAAAATAAGTACCCACTGCCGAGATTCGATGATTTATTTGATCAACTCCAAGGAGCATCCGTGTTTTCCAAGATCGATTTAAGGTCGGGATATCATCAGCTAAGAATCAAGAAGGAGGATATTCTAAAGACGGCGTTTAGAAATCGATATGGCCATTATGAATTCACCGTTATGCCATTCGGTTTGACGAATGCTCTAGCAGCCTTTATGGACTTGATGAATCGAGTGTTCAAGCCATACTTGGATCGTTTCGTCATAGTCTTTATTGACGATATCCTGGTATACTCGAAGAATTCGTCTAAACACGAACAACATTTGAGATTCGTGCTTCAGACGCTCAGGGAACACGCACTTTATACAAAATTCAGCAAGTGTGAGTTCTGGCTATCTCGCGTAGTGTTTCTCGGTCACGTGATATTAGGAGACGACATATCAGTGGATCCATTCAAAATAGAAGCGGTAATTAATTAGCCAAGACCAACGACTATCACAGATGTTCGAAGTTTCTTGGGATTGGAAGGATACTATAGAAGGTTTGTGGAACGATTCTCTAGCATCGCTATCCCCTTAACACGATTGTTAAAGAAGGAAACAAAGTTCGAATGGACTGACAAATGTGAGCGAAGCTTCCAAGAATTGAAACGAAGGCTGACGACTGCTCCTGTTCTGATTATACCTAAAGGACTAGGAGAATTTGAAATATACAGCGACGCCTCTCACAAGGGGCTAGGTTGTGTATTGATGTAAGATGGCAAAGTGGTGGCTTATGTCTCGAGACAATTGAGGCTATACGAATTCAATTATCCAACTCATGATCTGGAACTTGCTGCAATCATGTTTGCCTTAAAAATTTGGCGACACTACTTATATGGAGAGCAATTTGTCATCTATACGAATCATCAAAGTTTGAAATATTTATTCTTCCAGAAGGAACTAAACATGAGGCAAATATATTGGATGAAACTTCTTAAAGACTAAGACTGCGAGATATTATACCATCCTGGCAAAGCAACTAAAGTTACCAATGCTCTTAGTCGAAAATCGGCCATCGCCCATTTGATAGTCAAGGAATGGACTTTACTTGAGGAAGCTCGGGACTTGGACTTCAAACTTGAAGTTGGACATCATCAGAATTTATTGGCCACTCTCAAAATCGAGCCGGACATCATATTGAAAATCAAGGCATTACAACAAATAGACCTAGAAATTCAGAAAATCCGAAAGGAGTTAGCAGAAAAGAAGAAATCCAATTTTCATGTGACTGCTGACGGAATCTTAAAGTTTAATGGATGCCTATGCATGCTAAAGGATGAACAACTCAAGGAAGAAATTTTGACGGAAACCCACAAGAGCAATTGCAGTATTCATCCGGGCAGTACCAAAATGTACTAGAATTTGCGACAACATTTCTAGGAGAATGGCATGAAGGCGGACATAGCCAAACATGTGTCTAAATGCTTGACGTGTCAACAAATCAAGGCTCAACATTGCAAGCCAGGCGGATTATTGCAACCATTGGAAATTTCTAAATGGAAGTGGGAACACATTACAATGGACTTATAATGGGATTACCGAGAAGTCAGCGAGGAAATGATTTGATATGGGTGATTGTCGACCGATTGACAAAGTCAGCTCATTTTCTTCCGGTGAGAAAGGACCTTCCATTGGAAGGTTATGCTGAGTTATATATTCATCATATTGTACGACTACATGGAGTCCCAGTGACGATCACATCCGATCGAGATCCAAAGTTTACTGTAACTTTCTGGCGGAGTCTCCAAACCTCTATGAGAACGAAGTTGCAATATAGTACAACTTATCATCCGCAGACAGATGGCCAAATAGAAAGAACTATCCAGACCCTTGAGGATATGTTACGAGCATGCGTCGTGGATTTCAAAGAGAGTTGGGATGAACATTTACATGTCATCGAATTTGCATTTAACAACAATTACCAACAAAGTATCGGGATGACACCATTCGAGGCATTATACGGTCGAGCTTGCAGAACTCTAGTATCTTGGGATGAGGTCAGGGAAAAGAAGGTCACGGGTCCAGAGTTAGTCAAACTCACCAATGAGATTGTGCAAGTGGTTAGGGATAAGTTGAGAACTGCTCAAAGCTGACAGAAAAGTTATGCTGACAGACATAGGAAGCCTCTAGAGTTTCAAGTAGGCGACCATGTGTTTCTCAAAGTGTCACCCATGAGGGATGTGTCGCATTTTGGGAAGAAAGGTAAGCTATACCCCAGGTACGTAGGACCTTTTGAAATTTTAGAAAGAATAGGGAATTTGACTTATCGGTTGGCGCTGCCATCGAAACTTGCTCAGGTGCATGATGTATTTCATGTATCCATTTTGAGAAAGTATGAACCCGATCCGGTACATGTGCTGAATTTCGTCGAGGTCGAATTGGACAATAGAGTGTCCTATGTTGAGGAGACTATGTGGGTCGTGGATCGTAAAGAGCAAGTGTTGAGAAATAAAACTGTTCCCATAGTAAAGGTCCTATGGCGATACCATGGCATAGAGGAAGCTACCTGAAAAGGTGAGGAAACCATGAAGGGGCAGTATCCGCATTTGTTCGAGGAACCAAGTACGTGTTTAAATTTTGAGGACAAGATTTTATTAGAGGGGGAAAATTGTGACATCCTCAATTTCGGACCTAGGAAGCCGAGGGCTAGTAAGAAATGGATGAGCGGGTAATTCGAGTCGAGAGTCAGTAATGGAATGGACAGCATGATCGGAACGAGTATACTGAAGGTTGGTCATGGTTCGATCGAAAGATTATCTATGAATTGGCCTAGGGATCGACAGTAGAATGACCCCTGACTACGCAAGTGATTAGAATAATATGACCGTGGAGTGACCCATCGACCATAAGGGCCGTTAGTGAAACGGTTTAGAATAACTGTGGATCAGTCCGGTATCGGTATGTGTCAGTCACGAGTGATACCGCACGGCTATGCATTGGTCCCGGATGACCATGAGTTAATTCTAGGGTACTGGATTCCACGAGACTACAGGACAATCGAGGGTCGACCACGGGTCATTGATACTCGAATGTGGCTTGGTCATGAATCGGCCACAGATCGTTGCATAGAGTTAGATAGGCCATGGACGAGACATGTGCCAACAATAAGTGGTTTGACCGTATCAGTCAGACACCTGGTGACCAAATTGGCTAAATTATTATGCTATTCTTCAATGATTCTCCTCATGGTACCAATTGTAATAGGATTTGATTCCAATTGCCTTCTCTGTTCCTCGGTGAAATGCCTGGGAATATCTATCTCCCCAACTTGTCCTTCTTCTGCCACTGTCCAGTCCATTCGATGATTCCACATGTGTTACTCACTTCACAATAGGATTTAGGGGTGCGCTGCTCCCTGCAACATTGTTATTATGATCCAATTGGCTGACTCCTTATTCGTGCAATCGTTACTCCTCTAATTGACCACATAGGTCCCACCGAGCGTGCCAAAATTATGTTTTGCCAGAAACGTTCTTGCGACGAAATATAATTCACCAAAAATTATTCTTCGATTTTTTAATTAGAGGAGACCGGGTTCTAGGTCTAATTCCGAACATGAGTTATCCAGGTGTGAACAAA
Organism: Syzygium malaccense; assembly: GCA_031216405.1. NCBI lineage: Eukaryota > Viridiplantae > Streptophyta > Magnoliopsida > Myrtales > Myrtaceae > Syzygium > Syzygium malaccense. Next base: position 18,324,464 of record CM062254.1, read on the forward strand.
GAGTTCGATTGTCTTGATTAATAACTCAAATTTCATACAGTAACGAAGTTCAACTTATATTTATTGACAATTCAAACGAGTCCGTTCAGTGACTGGCGACATCCGAAGTTCATCGGTACAATTTTACAAAGCTACTGGCTTAAAAAGTAGACAACTACAGTTATGGAAACTAAAGGTGCAGTACTGGAAAGTTAAGATAATTGAAAGACAGAATTTTGATTTGTGTTCGCGGGGGGGCCTTTCTTTTGGCAGTCAGGTGCTACTTATAATGTGGGCTTAGTAAGCACCTTTGATACTGTGTTCGACGACCACCGTTGATCTCATCTTCACTATCTATCTAATGACATATGTCCACCAACTGCTATCGATCTTATTTTTTTTATTCCAACATGATAACCGTCATCGAGTTCGTACTAACTAACACCTATCCTTCTCGAGACAATAACCGTCATCTAGCTCTTCTCGTCCTGACACCTGTCTCTCTCGAAATAGTAACCGTCATCAAGCTCTTCTCATCCTGACACCTGTCTCTTTTGAAGCAGTAACTATTATTGAGCTCTTCTTGTTTTGACACCTGTCCCTCTCGAAGGAGTAACTGTCATCGAGTACTTACCGCCTTGACACCTGTCCTCCTCAAAGTAGTAACTATCATCGAGCTCTTCTCATCTTGATATCTGTTCTCCTCAAAGCAGTAACTATCATTGAGCTCTTCTTGTCTTGACATCTGTCCTCCTCTAAACAGTAACTGTCATCGAGCTCTTCTCGTTCTGACACTTGTCTTTTCCGAGGTGACAACCGTCGTCGAGCTCTTCTTGGCTTGACGCCTGTCCTTTTACTTGTCAACAACTTCGATGACAATTTTCGTCAACAACTTTGGCACTCGCTCCTTCCATGACTCAATCTTTTTCAATTTCAAATTCCCCGCCAGTAGCTCAATGCTTGCCAACTGTTTTGCTTATGTGAGCCGTTTTGTACGGTGTACATCATTCTTTGACGTCCTTTATTATTTTTATTTATTTCGGTTGTCAACAACCCAATTAGTTATAGGTGTCAACACCACATAACCTATAAAACTTTACCTTTGATTTCTCATTTTCCAATTTTTATGTTCTTTGCATTTAAATTTGAAGATAAAATATGTAAAATTAAATTTTGAAAAATATTTGTTAACTACTTTTACTTTAGGATGAAATGATAAAAAAAAACATTGTTCATTAATATTTGAAACAATTTTAAGAATTAAAGAAGACAAAAAAGTAATGATTGAAAAGAGAAAGATAACCGTTTTGTGGGTCATTTTTTGAAGATCCTATGGAGGATCGTGGGAACAACATTACACTTCTCTTGTGCCAACCAGCTCCAATTCGACGGACAAAGCAAGGAGATGTAATCCATGTTCAATGCGAATGAGGGTCAGGATCAAATCAAATATAAGTAATAGTTTGAGGGCTAAAATTTCACTTTTCAATAATGGAGGGACAGATTGCAAAAGTTGTGGAACTTTAGGATCGTGGTTATAATTTGCTTTTTAACAAAATTGTACTTCACCTTTCTTTGTTTCCCTCACTAGAACAAAGTTCTCGCTCAAAAACTGTCCATAATACATATCCATACCAGCAAACGTTTGTGAAACATCATCAAATTATTGTTTTTTTACATAAACAGCTTGGGGATCAAGACACATATGCATTTTCATGTTAAACAACTATGGGAAAAGGATATTACAAGTGCCATAACTTTCGTACAGTGCTCACTTAAATGTTGACACCTAAATTTTGGTAACCCAGTCAGTCATTCGTTGCATAAAAAATTAGGGATCGATCCTAGTCTCTAGACAAAAAATTAGTTAAATTGCATATAGATTAGGAGCATTTGAATAAGTAATTAGGCTTATATAATTGCATTTGCACTGGACTGGCGGTGAATGGACTTGAATGGATGGCTCTGAACTTAATAAAATTAGGACAAGCCCATTGAAGAATACATAGCTGAAATTTTAATTATGTGTGCCAAGTTGAAAAAATTGGTCTTTAAATTATTAACCAGATATTGTCACATAATGAATAATTGGAAATAATTTTCGTGGAATTTGTACGTGCTTATGAGGAAGTGAATATAAAGAAATAGGGCAAAAATGATTCTGTGGATTACGTACAAAAATTTGATCAACAAAGAAAGGGTTGAAAAAAGGAAAGGATAAAATGCAATATATTCTAGACATTCTTGGAAGGAAACTGAGTTCTGTCTTTTCCCATGAAACCCCTAGGGTATGCCACCTATAAAATGGCCACTTACGGACAAAGGTGAAAAGAAGGGAGAGAGCAAAGAGGAGGCCACAGTATAGAGAGCCACGAGAGAGAGCGGCTAAGGAGGGAATAGAGAGAGACGGATCCAATATGGCATAGAAAGCAAAGCTCTTTATGCTCTTACGGCTCCAATTCTGGGATTGCCCTATCACGCCTCCCGAGATCCATTAGGCATCAATGTTGCTGCTATACTTCCACATTGTTCATGCAATCACCAGTGCCCAATAAGTTCTAGCCATGTGTTCCAGCAAATTCAGCAAGGCCTTTCCTCTCCGTCGACAAGTTTCCATTGTGCACTAACCACGCTAAAGCCGTTGCCTCGCATCGCTGCTGCTCATCCTTACCGGTTTCTTGGCGAACTTCCAGCAGTTTCAACAATTTTTCTTCAGGTTTTTGGTGCCTCCTTCAAGCACGTCTCTTCCCACCAAAACAACAAGTCGACGACAACCCAAGAGTTGCTGCTTCCACTAATCCGCAGTGGTTCGTGGAGTCCACCTTGCTGTTGGTGACACCACCGTGAACCACCACACAGCTAAACACCGGGATCCCTTTGGTCGAGACCTCATCTTTGGCCACACCGCTAGTTCACCGAGTCGAGGAGCCCATCACCACGAGCACAACTGTCGGCCACCGCAATCCGAGCCATCCCGTCGAGTTCGAAATTGGAAACGCTATCAGGTGGTATTGCAAATTAGGTAAGAATCTTCATTAATTCGATTTTCATATATTTTGTTGCCTAATTTGTGAAATTGCAGTATTGTTTGAATCTTTGAATATTATTCAAATCCATGAAATCCTCAGGTAGCATTTAAATTAGGAATTATTTCCTAATTTCATAACGTACTATGATCGTCAATCTGATCTCCCGTCCGAGATATGATTTGTAACTGCACGGAAAATCGTCAATCCGATCTCCCGCCCGAGATATGATTCTAGATTCTACAAAAATTGGCCAATCCAATCCTCGTACCCGGAATACGATTTGTCAATCTATTTTCAAAACTAGATGGATATTGATAATATCTTCTGTGATTCGATGCCGTGTTTGATGTGGATATGATTGATTTCTATCTTTGTTTGATTTGAATTGATCTTGTTTTTCTAAAAAAAAATCCAAAAACAAATAGATACAATTGTAGATTATTTTTAGGATAGATTGCATGTTAATATTAGGGAATTTAATTAATTTCGAATTTCATAAAAATATAATAAAAATAAACATGTGCATGTCATATAGGTTAATTACATAATGCTTGCATCATCACTGCCATGTCAATGCTACGTGTCATGTTGCGTGTCTTCTCGCTATGTCATTCACATATGCTATGTTGCATGTCATCTTATCACTTCATTCATAACTTGCCACTTCATTCCTAACCTGCCATGTCATCATGTATGACATGTCATTGCTTGCATATCATTTAGTAATTATACGTTAGGATCATGAAATTGCGTGTCACGTTAGAATAGGCATGCTTTGTACGTCATCACATTAGAGTAATTGGATTACATGCATTGCAAATAGGTTAGTTCTCATTTAAATAAAAGAAAACCTTAAAAAAAATTTAGTGGAATTGCATGTTAATTAGAAATCATATTTAGGATGATTATGTGATTTTCTTGCTAACATTACTGATGCTTTCGTTGTTTCGAGGTAAGTTTTCCTACCTATCTTGCAATTTACTTATTACTTTGCTTTATTGGGTGTTTCATTAATGATTGCACGTCCACATGATCACCTCACATGTTAGTACATAGGTTTAAAATCAATCCAAGTTGCCTGCAAATATTTTTTTGAAATAAAAGATAAAAGGTACCGAAATGACATTAGAGTAATCTAGTATAACCAAGTTTCCGAATCCATAATCTCTAGTCCGTAGGAGTAAAGTAATTCTCCCGATACTTTAATTGGGTTTCTAATTGACCCACCAAAAATAGATTAGTGGCAACTCCTAATTGAAATGATTTTTCGTGTTAAATAATGTGAACCTAAGTCGCGAATTGGTATGGGCGTGAGAGAGCCCGAGCTAGATTTAGGCTTAGTAATCCGTTAGCCGAACCCTTAGGTGGTGCGCCACAGGAGGTGAGGTCGCAACATAGTGTCATAACTTATATACAACGCTCACTTAAGGGTCACAACTCTTTTTTCAATCACTTGAGTGACATAAAGCTTTTCAATCAATCATTTGTGTGCATAACTTTTTAAAAACGTTAGTGATATGTCATGTCAAATTTCCGGCACTTAGATAAATGTTTTTTAAATTGTTTGGCACTTAGTGATCGATTGAAAGTTGTGGCACTCAACTGAATGTTTTTTAGAAGTTATAGCACTTACGTGGTTGAAAAAGAAAAAGTTATGGTATTCAAGTGAGCGTCATACAGAAGTTATGACACTTGTAGTGTTTTTATCTCAACAACTATCTATTTGTGCACATCATTATCCTACATAGTAATTGATCCTGTCCACTACATCACCAATATAAGAGATCATATAGAATCCGTAATATACGATAATGACATGTACAAGTGACTCTTTCGAACATCACAATTAAGTGGAAGAATGTTGACATCATCAATATTTCGACACAAATTGAGGCACAATTTAAGAGGATGACGGATGATCTGTACCCCATACATTAAGTGTTACCCTAATGAGTCTCACATGCATTTATGAAGCATGCCTAATTCAACAGTTAGATGAATATTTGCCATTACCACTTAAATAAAAAGAAAAATCAGATCCATGCTAGAATTTGCTTCCAACATCGTTACCTCATCCTGTTAGTTATGCACATTCATGCACACGTATCCAAGTTTTGCCTTACCCGGGCCCACAATACAAAAACAAGTGAGGGACATAGCAATAATAACACAATTTGAAAATAAGGCCATCATCACTTGGGGTTCGTCAAATCCGAATTCCAAAACGCATCCTGGGCCTCAAGTTGCTCAAATTCGTTTTGTCTCCTCTCGAACTTCGTCACAGAAAGACATTAAAAAACACAAACCCTCCACCGTCAGATACGACCTCCCCGAACTTTTCAACGCCACCGTTCTTATCTGACCAAACCCTATATATGCCCGCCAACCACCAACGTTTGTTTGTTGCCATCGAATTTGAAGTCAATGTTCTTCATGTATACCAAAGAAGCTCACCCGCAGATCATCATGGTTTTCACTTCCTCATTTGGTATAACTCATCTTGCCATGGAAGGGTCTTCTTCGAGAGGGAATCAGAGAAATGAGAACAATGAAGACACCGGGAGCAAGAGGGGATCGACGTCGCAAGGTGATCCACCCTGGTACCAAGGGATCCAGCGGCGGCGCCCTTGGGGCAAGTTCGCGGCCGAGATCCGGGACCCTTTGAGGAACGGTACTTGCCTCTGGCTTGGGACCTTCGATACAGCGGAGGAGGCTGCCTGAGCCTATGACCGGGCCGCCTTTGCCTTCCAAGGTCATTTGGCCATCCTTGACTTCCCCAATGAGCAACAATACTATGCTCAGAATGACCACAATGTCTCCGGCCACCACAGTTCTTTCTCCACGTCCATGTCACATCCATTGTTGTCATTCTCTTCAGCAGGTTCATCATCATCCACTGTGTCAGCTCCCACTGAGCCGTCCAGAGATGTGATCGAGTTCGAGTATCTGGACGATAAGTTGCTGGAGGAACTACTGAAGTCGCATAGTGTCATGTAGGGTAATGCAGGTAGGCGAGTGCATATTTAGGGTTTCCGAAATTTCATGGTAAGAAATTTTATTGTTTCTTTTTTCGTTCGTCTTCTTCGGTGAGAATTTTCACTTGAGGAAAGAGATCGCGCGGATTTCCTTTGCAGGGTATGTGCATATACTTGCATAAATTATATTTGGCAACCTTCAAGACTGCATTTTCACAGCAGTGGCTTGATATGACAATGCAATATTGTAATTTGTATGATGACTTCGATCGATATTAGTGGAACGAATGGCTCGTATCATACCTATATCTTTCTAAAACAGAGATTTCTAGGATGCTAGAGTTATTATATTTCAATAAACAATTGCAGTATATCTCAGGTTTCAAATGTTAAATACCTAGATACAGTTTCCGAAATCGTTTCATAGTGTCTATTCTGGAAGAGCTTCTCTGTATTTGAGGACAGGTTGATGTAAAACCAGGCTGAGCTAGGGTTTTTCATTGTTTTTAAGGTGCAATTAATATATATTTTTTCTTAATTTTTAGTGATTTGGGTGCTTTGAAGCTGAAACAAAACTTTAGCATATTCCAAATTAGTGGGGTTCCTTTTTTTGAATAAGACGTGATGAAAATGGCGACCGAGAACTTTGAAAAAATTGTTCATGATGTAGACCTGAATTCTCCGGTCTTTAAATTTCATGCAGTATCAAAACATACATCTTACTCTAAGTTTATTGCTATAATTCAAAGATACATTATTTTGATGCATACAAGATTTATTTAAGTTAATTACGCATAGAAACACATATATTGTAAACGAATGACGTAACGAGGCAATACTAAGGACGAGCCCTAATATGCTTCGGTTAATACAAGGAAATAATGGGGAAATATCCTAAGATTCTAACATGGCAATGATCGAGGATCAATAGATTTCGAATATGGGTGTCATGGAACTCTCATGTAGATCACGAATGGCACATATGACAGATAGCGCTCAAAGAATTTGTCGCCCAATCTTCAAGCGGAGACTTCATGTAAGCAACTGATGCTTCACAGCATGCAACTGTGTTTAAACGAATAGGGCAAGCCAATGCAAATTACGTTCACGAACCAGTTGCAGACAAGAGTTAATTCCCAAGGATGGTCACGATTATGGACAGAATTCAATCGGTAACGAGCACAGTTCTCGCATGGAAACTTTTTGTATTGAGTTGTAGACTTTATTACAACCGAGAACGTTCATAGCAAAGTAATGGCTAATATACATGAACAACCGAGTGAGCAAATCAGCAACCCTGATGTGTTGATGGCTTGAATAGGATGGCCTGTGACAGTGGTTGGACTTTCACGAACTGTTGGACTGGCGAGGCGCAGTCAAGTTTGGAAAAAGTGGAAGGGCTTGCAGCAGCACTCTGGGTGCTGTGGCACGGCAAGGAAATCGTCTGAACTTCAGAAAACACAGCAGGAAGCTTGCTAATGCGTGGGAACGACCGATCTAAGGCCTCACGCGGTAGGGAACTTCCTTGAACAGGTGGAGAGACTGGATAGGTATTGGAACTGCTGGAGGCGCGCTGTTGACACTGGCACAGACTAAGGCCGATGCTCAAAAACCTTCAGAGGTTCGTCGGGGCTTTAGCAAATTCGTGGAGGTTCCTGGTTGCTCTCTAAGACTGAAGTGGGCGTCGCTGGACTGCTTGAGTCATCGGGGCCGCTGGGTGAGTTGCCAAGGCCGCTGCTGGTCGTGGCGGAGCGGCAGGACCGGAGGCTGTGGCAACGGGAGTGGCTGGCAACGACGGGAGAAGGTGATGCTTCTTCGCATCTCACCTACGCGCCTCCTCACCATTTCCTTCGTGGATTGCTATCTATCTATAAAGTAGTAGCTGTTCCTTCAAGAGATAACAACAAATCTTTCCTTTCTTTGAAAGCTGAGCCCCCCACTATCTCCCAATCAGTCCTCAATCGTAATCATTTAATACCCGTGAGTGGAGGTCTCAAAACACAATTTCAATCTGGTCTTCCCATCAAGTTTAGGGTTCCGATTCGACCCCTAACTTTTTTAAACAACAAATGATAAATATGCTGGTCAAAACTTAGCTATCAACAGATACAGTATAAGAGAACGAGAGGGGATAAATCAGAGAAAATATTGGGTGGAGCTCTGATTCCACCGTGGCCAAAAAAGAGTGCCTCTTCGTGCGACACGTGGCGAGGGGGCCCCACCTGGCCAGGCCTCTAATTTTCAAAATAAAGTCCTCTCCCGCCCCCAACCTCACTCTCTCCTCCCGGATAATAAAGCGCTCGCGCCACCCCAAAACACCTCTCTCTCTTTCTCTCTCCTCCTGGATCTACTCTCAGAACTTGCGCTCCGTCCGACGCCGACGCCGACGCCTCGACTCTACGTGCTCGAGCTCCCAACCTCTCTCTCCTCCCAGACTCGACGCCTCCGACGCCGATGCCTTCTGCAATCTGAGAACTCGCGCTCCCTCCGACGCGACGCCTTCGACGCCGCCTCCGACACCGACGACGAAGACCCACGGCCCTAGCCCTAGCTGACGCCGACGTCGACGACGAAGCCCGACGCCCCCTAGCTGCCACCCTAGGCCTAGCCGACACCGACGCCCTCCGCCTCGACTAGCTCTGCACCTCTCGACGCCGACGCCGATGCCGACGGCACCTTGCAGTTGTCACCGCCGTTCGACGAAGATGTACCATGCCCCGCTCCGCCCTAGCTTCGAGAGGTACAGATTTGAACTGATTCAGTGTTTTATTTCCGTGTACAGACTGCGGATGCTGTTCAAAATGACCTGTTTGAAAGGCATTTTGAATTGTGTTAGCATTGAGTATTCCTTTAAAGGGTGGCATTTTATTCGACTTTCAATAAAACGTTTCTCTCTGCGTCTGCTGACCAATTGTGATTGCTGTGACTACTGTTGCTATTGCTGCTGTATTCCGTCTGCCCAATTTCTAGCATGGTATCGTTATCTGCATAAAAAAGAGTAAAGGAGGAAGCAGAGGTAAGGAGCTTAGTCGGGTGTTTCTGATGTAATTTCTTTGATTTTCTAGGAGATTGCTTCTCGTCTGGGACTTCTTCCAGGTTCAGTGTGGCATTTTGGCATAAATGCCGATGTTAATAGCGTATTGTCTATGGCAGACATTGTTCTTTATGGTTCTGCACTTTTATTATAAGTTACAGTTTAGGCTCCTCAAATTGCTTTAGCCATCCTCTTTACTTCACAGCTCTTCATAATATGATTGACAGAGCAATTAGTATAGTCACTCTAATGAAGAATTTGATTTCCAATTAACATTTGTGATAGACAAAGAGCGAGATTGTTCTGACCAGCTGCTTCCTGCATATTATCAAGTAACCTTTGACGGGGCACTGAGCATATATTTGCATAAATGTGGCATGACACTTGATACTTGTTGTAATTCATTTTGCACATTTCATCTTATATTTTGTTGTGAAATCGTGTTGGACTGTTCTCTATTGAACAACTGCTTCAAATTCCGATCTCAGCATTTGTTTTGAGAATGGTATGCCCAGTTATGACTGTTATTCATGCAGGTTTGAAGTCATGGGTATGAAAAAGACTCTGAAAGAGGAGGGAGATGGCACAACAAGAGATAATGTGGTTTGGACAAGTGAAATGGACGATGTGTTGATAGATGGGCTGTTGGTGGAACAAAGAAAAGGCAATCGTCACAATAGCCTGTTTAACAGCGAGGCTCACCACAATACCGTGAAAACCTCGAGGAACTCCTTTGGTCCATCTATTTAGAAATCTAGAATACAGAATAGAAAGAAGACAATGAAGAAATATTTTGCCAGAGTGTAGTAATACATTTCATGGTCGACTTTACTTGGAATGCCATCACGTGGATGTTTGATGCTCCAGATAAAGGAGAAGTTACTTCTTGCAAGTTCCAGGTCATTTCAATTGTGAAATCTTCTTTGGATTTTCTTTTTTAACTTCTCATGTGTATTAATGCGCCTAGCAAGAATACAACAACTGCATATATTCCTGGAGAGACGTGAAGCAAGAAGGTGGAGGCCACTGCCTATTCACAGTTACAACAAACTTTCTGAACTTTATTCACAAGATAGAGCAATTGGTGAGCATGCTGAAACTACTGGAGAGAGAGGCTTCCCGACAACTAGAGTTAAATGACTCGCGGTCGCAGGATAATCTCATGGTCCGAATAAAAGACTTGATTGGTGGGTCACAATGCATTTCTGCTGGATGTGTTCAAGAGTCAGTGCGGAAGGCTGAGCACGGGAATGGAAAGAGTCACAAACACCCTAGAAAAGGTGAATGTTACGACCTAAAAATCTGTCCGCCAATATGATTCATTAGCGGGCAGATTAATCTCTTCTCACTTTTGTCACCAACGTCTTAGGTTACGACCTACGCCTGATCCTTTGGTTTCGCCGAAATTTTTAGTGCTTTTCTTGGGGAAAGATTTCTTCCCTTTTTTGTGAGCTGGTGGTTTTCTGCTTGCAATGTTGCTTCTGGGCATTACTTGTTTGCTTGTGATTATTTACTTGGGAAATGTCAATGGAGGGTGTGCGCGTTCTTGGTTCAATCTTTCTGACAAAAAGAAGAGCAGAAATTAGTCTTTATGTTTCTTTCGTGAGACTAAAGAGTAGGCGATACTGATTGCTTATATATATCGTGCACTCAATGGCAATTAGCTATTTGTCTTTAAGAAAAGGTTATAGGAGAGAGATAGTCGATTGATCTATTTCCTCTTTTCCGATGGAATTATTAATTTGCATTTATTGTGTGAATCTTAGGTTTAACATGATGGTAGCATGTTCTAATTCTATTCAGTTGGTGTTCTGAATTATGTTCTCATTCTCCAACTCTACAATGATATGATTTTCAGCATATCTTCATCATCATGGATAGATAATGTCTTGAAGGTCTGTAGAAATCAGCTGACAACCCCTCTTTGCATTTGCCTTTGCTCAAAATCGTGATCGTCCAATTGTGTGCTATAAGACTGACGATACAAACGCATCAAAATCTTGTAGATGCAGCAGCTAAAGCTGATGCAGACAATGTCCTCGAAGAACGCGATCTGCAGTACGATGTGATGCTTAGCCAGATGGTGGGTCGGATTCGATCAAAACCTAGAGGAAAACTTGAGATGGGTGAGGTTTGTAAGCTGATTTTCTTTTTGTAACTTTTGATGATTGTCAAGTATATAATTTGACGTTTATGGGGAGTTTCAGAGCAAGGAGCTGTATCAGAAGATGTTCACCGATGAGGAGAAGCGGGCCAAGTTCTTGCGGTAGAGGGTCCAGTGCTTGGAGAGGAGCATCCGGAAGCTCAATTTCAATATGGGTGGCACTTGCACCATTTTTCAGGTGAGCGATCTTAAGAATTCCCTGGGACCGGGGAAGCGCGAGCTCCGGATCGTCAATGAGCAGGCTTTCTAGATGATTCAGGACAACTATCCCGAGTTCGTGGCCAAGCAGGTATGTTCATGTTGATTTCCTGGTTGATGAGTTATGTTCGGCTGTCCTGTTGTTTGAATTGACGATTTTTGTGGGTTATGATGGGGTTTTTAGTTAGGTGTTTATCAATGTTCCGTAGTGGTATTTGGCATTCTATGCAATGATCAGCCCTTTTTTGACCCATAGGACCAAGAGCAAGTTTGTGTTTGCAAGCCCCTCGAGAAATGCGGAGACGCTTTTCAAGTAAATAGATCCAAATGCGTTTCGGTGCATTAAGTTCTAATCATTTCCTCATGGAGCCATTGTCATAGTCGAAACATTGTGCTTGTATGATTGGCAGGTACATTTCTCCTGAGCAAGTACCGGTGTAGTATGGTGGCCTGAGCGTAGATTATTGTGATTGCGATCCCGAATTTACTGTTTCCGACCCTGCAACCGAGATGGCAGTTAAGCCGGGGACCAAACAAATTGTGGAAATCATAATCTATGAGGTATAAACAGATATTTTCATTCAATCTTATGCTTGAGTTCTACTTGCTATGGATATTATTTTTCTAATTCTATATCCTGCAAAATATGTGATAAGAAAAACCAATGGATGGATTACTTGTACTAGTGTTAGTGACTGAGATTCTTCCAAATGCAGAAATGTGTTATCACTTGGGAGCTCTGTGTTGTTGGGTGGGAAGTCATTTATGGCGCTGAGTTTGTACCTAACTCTGGTGGATATTCAATCAATATCCGGAAGCCCAAGAAGATGTCACCTGCGGATGAGCCCGTGGTGCATGGAACCTTCAAAGTTTTGGAACTTGGCAAAGTGTTGCTAACTGTTGATAACCCTACCTCAAAGAAGAAGAAGCTTCTCTACAGGTTCAAGATTGACCTATTGGGTGATTGAGCCTGCAAAATGAATCATAGTTAGCTAAACACAATATATTCTCGGATATATTGGAGAGTAAGAAGTCTCTAGTGCTCATATTCGTCCTCTCTCCTGGAGAAAGTTTGATTGGCGGTCAATCCTTGTACATTATATGTCACATATTCCTTTTGTTTAGTTCATCGATTTGTGGTTTGGATTTTCAAGTTTAGGTTTTAGCTTTTTTGAAACCTTTTTTTTTTCACATGGTCATCATTTCTTGTTTTCCCCTCCTGGCGATGAGAGGCGTGATCTGTAAAATTTTGAATTTGGAGTACCAACTTGCTCCCAGTGGCTATGTTGGATACCTCTAGGTGAAGGTGGGAAGATGTCGCCATGGAGACACTAGTGGTATAGTGTGGCATCTGTATTGTTTTTTGTTCCGTTCACTGTTGAATATGATTTGCATTTGCTCTTGATGTACATTAATGGAATGTGCTTGAAGTTGACATATGTCAGAACTAGTTGGCGCTGGCAGATCCATTTTTTGAAGGTCAACCTGTAAGAGTAACTTACAGATTTTAGTGTTCAAATCTAATTTATCAGAGTTCCACTTTTTAGAGTGACTCCTTTGTAGTCGGAGGAATCTTAATATAATGACCTCTACGTTTAAAGTTCCTGGTGGTAGGCATGATTCTGTTTTTCATTCTCAAGAGTCTTCTGGGAGCTCTTCAGGATGACTCTGTTTCAATGTGCAGCTAATTTCTATTTGCTATTGCATTCATCTATTCATGCCATCGTGTGTTGATCTTTGGTTGGTTGATATACCTTGGGGAAGAAGCATTCTCCTTTTTCTTGATGACTGAATTATATGCAATTTTTACGTCTTTCTTGCTGGTTCTGATGCTTTTAACGTGTAAATACTGGTATGCTTGTTTTGGTTTTTAGTGAGGAACATGTACATTTATGTGAACTCTCTTTCTTGATGAGAAAGGTTTTTTTTGGTATATTTCCTTCTTAGATCTGCTTATTCAAGCATTATTACAGCACTTTGAAGGCTTTGTCAGATTACTTTTATGATTCCTTCCAAGCTTCTGACTTGTGCATTTTACGGCTTCCACATTCCCCCTTCGTTTTGGTGTCTTCTTTTCAGTCTGTGTTTGTTTGGCGTACTTGTGTTTTGTTTGCAAATTTTGATGATGCCGCATCTCCCTTGCCTTCTTGATCCCGTCAACTTTCGGTGATTCGAGCTGTTCCGTGGAGAATCGTAATGGAAGTGATCGAATTATTCAAGTTGATTAGATGGTGTACTGTTTTGACCACTTTCACCTATTTGACCAGATGGCATCTGCTTGATGTGGCCGCAGTGCATCTGTTAGGTATGAACCGGTCTTCCGTTGCTGTCATACTGTTCTTGGTCATCCTTGCTTTCGATTTAAAAGGGGCACTTTTTAATGTTTTCCTTCTGTTTTAAAATATATCAGGAAAATAATTTGTATGAGCTTTTTAAAGCGATATGCTTCGGAACCACCACTTTGAGTGAGTAGGAAAACACAATGTCCACTAAAGTGTCAATTACCTGAAGCATGTTTTGGTGCCTAGCAAAACCAACTTCCCACTTTGCCACTCAGCAATCGGAAGTGCAAAATGTCAAAAACAAAAAGTAGCATAACTAACAAGCAGCAAAACCCTGTCCAAGGTCTGCCAATTATTCTTTACACGTTGAACATAGTCAAGACAACTCTATTGCACTATTTCACATGCTTCCATCTTGTGGAAAACCTTTATCAATGCTACAATAAACTTTACATGAGAGAGAGAAGGAAAAAAATGAACATTATATTTTCAAGAAATCGGAATCCTTTAAGAAGAGATCCCGCAAATGAAAACCCCTTGCGTCGACGCCTACCCATTTCGAATTTACTTGTGGTCCGGACCCATTATTCTCCGGTTTCAACTCTGCATCGGTAGGCTGAGGCGGAGATCGCTCCTCGGCAGGCGTAGAGGACTGGATGGGTTTCTTGAACTGGACCAAGATCATCGTCATGTTGTCACATCCCTCGCCAGTCACGGTGGATGGTGCCAAACATCTGTCCAGAACTCTCTCGCACGCTGCAGATAGCTTGGTTTCCTGCGTTGCACGTCAACCGAAATGAAGATGCAACGATCACGTCGCTCACGTACAAGCATCTATATGAGCATAAGCAACTTACCGACTTCAGCCAGTCATGTATGAAATCCACTAGTTGCTGGCTCGACATGCAATCCCAGAACCAAAGTGAAGAAAAATCACATGACCATCTCTTTTCCCCCCCTTTTTGACCATGACATGAGCATCTTAAGGTAGATGCCGATAATTGCATTTCGTATACCGCTGTGTTGCAAAAGAATCAATATAATGATAGATGAGCGCAAAATACGTGTTTACAAAAGCATCAACTACATGGAATCAGATAACCTTGAGATTTACATGTGAAGCATAACACTAATGGACCCTTCCTCAAATTATATCATAGAGGTTATTTGGTTTAATCAATGCAGACCTCAAATCAAGCACGTTCTATTCCATTCAGGCACACAAAACTTGGATTTCTTAATAATGGAAGGGGGGCGGAACGTAAGGTAAAACTTAATCATTGAATACAATCCACAGACTACTATATATGGCAAAATCTTCTGCCTTAATGTTAGTTAAGCAAGACATGAAGAATGTCGACACATACCAGATTCCATCACATGCCAGCACAATGAAATCGTCGTCGTCACAAAGCTCCACCGAAAGATGAAACAGTAAAAAGAAAGGGTTAGAAGTAGCACCTATATAAATCCAAGAAGATTAAAGACTTAAATGAGGCACAACCACACCAAAGTCCTAGTTAAACACTAAATGATAACAAAGAGAAACGAAGGAACTCTAGATCAGGAAATCTACGCAACTACCACTTTTGCAATAATGTACTTAGAAAACAAAAGAGTGATCGTTTGGAACTATACATACAGTATTTACATCTGGGGTTGGCAGTTACAATTTGCTTCTCAACAGGCAAAAATTTGTTCTGCTTGAATTCCACATCACTTGCAATATGTGGAAAATGGTATGCTTAAATTACTAAAATTGCAAAGTGGTGTTTATCAATGCTACATGCTGCATAATAAGTTCCATTGCCGATGCGAAGAGTCAAATTTGCCAATCACACCAATAATGCGAAACAATAGAAATGAATAGACACGAATAGAACCTAGAAACAAATACGTGATATTCACAATATAAGCATGTAACATAAAAAATCCCAAGGAAGGAAGTACCTATAGCCCTAGCAAGATTCAGACTTCCATTAACTCATCCGACATGGATGAACCCTCGGCTTTTATAATCCTCTCCTTTTCAGCCTCATATTTAGGTTTATGGTCTTGAGAAAGATTGTATGCCTTTTCAAGGAGAATCCAAGATAGAATGTTACAGTTCTTGTACTACCTCTATCCAGATATACAAGAGACATACTACGTCTACCAATCAGAATATCTTGACCACCACAACAGATTTTAAGTTATATGGTGTCCTTAGTCATCAGTGGTGCAGAAGTTAAACATCATCTTTAATAAATCAATCCAAGATAATAGATACTCAAAAAAGGCATGCAAATGCATGATGACCTTTTCCAATAAATACAAGAAAAATTTTGAGCCGTGGCTTTGAAATCCTACCTGACCCTTCCTAGATATGACACACCGAGAATCACCAGCATTCGCGACAACAAGCTGGTTGTTTCTAATAATTGCAACACAGGTTGTCCTCTCAGAAGTTGGTCCAGAGAAATCAAAATGAGGCCCTTGACAAAATGCCAAAAGGACGATGTCAATATCACTGCTGTGAAATATCAATAGAAATTTAAGTAACAGCTGGTACTACAATGATAATGAGGAAACTCTCGATGTATGGCTTGCTGCACCTACATCCTCAAAAGCCCAATCATCAATCCGGCCGTTAACGTCACTGCCTGTCGCGACCTAAAATTTCCTCAGGCTAATGGATTATTAAGACTAAGCTTAACTCAGGCCCTCCCAAGCCCTACCAATTCGCAACTTAGGGTTTAAGTTTTTAACGTGCAAAAGTTTTCATGCTTGGAGTCGCCACTAATCTTTTTTCGGTAGGTCGATTAGAAACCTAAATAAAATATAGGGAGATATGTTTTATTCCTACGAACTAGAGATTCTAAGCTCGGGGACTTGATTACGTTAGATCTAGTCTAACGCCCTTTCGGTACCTTTTCTTTTCAAAAAAATATTTATGCATGCAGTCTGGATCCATTTTAACTTAGTCACTAGCATGTGAGGTGATCATGCGGGTGCGCAAACCACCAAAGTAACACCCAATAATCAAAATATTAAATAAATTACAAAATTGGGAGAATTACTTACCTCGAAACAACGTAAGCATCTGCATGGTTAGCTAGGAAATCACATCAATAATCCTAATATGATTTCTAATTAATAAGCAGTTCACTCAATATTTTTTAGGATTTTCACTTATTTAAATGAAAACTAACCTATATGTAATGACGTGCAAAAATTAACATGCAAACTATATGTCATGCGACGACGTGGCCTAATTCTAATGACGGACAAATGATTTATTTTTTTGTATTTTTCCAATGAAATTCGAAATTAAAAAAATGCCTAAATTAACATACAATCCAACAACTTCTTTTTTTTATATTTTTTATTTATTAAAATTCGAAATTAAAAGTTACTTAAATTAAGAATACGATCTATCCTAGGGAAAATGACTTATTCTATCCTAAAGTGACTCTTTTTGGGTATTTTATGAAAATTCGAAATAACTAAATATCCTAAATAATCCACTAAGATTAAAACAATTTCTAATTTAAACTAGGAAATATGCTACTCTAAATCCCAATTTAAATCAAATAATTATCTTATTCTTTAGGATATATTTAAGATTCCCTAAGCATGCAAAATTTCTAATTTAAATCCTATCTAACATATTTTTTTGATTTTCTTTATTTGAAAGGAAAACAATTAAACAAAGATAACAATCACGTCCAAACAATCCATGCAATCCGCAATATTCTTCTTATCAAATTCAAATTAGGCAAAAAAATCAAACTAACGGTCATATCTATAGGGTTATAAATATCGACGGAAAGCTGATTGTTCAAATTTGGAAAGTAAATAAAATCTATTATCGTATCCAAGTGATTATGGATAAGATAACAATTTTCCGTATCACCGCGTATCGTACCTTAGGGATAAGGTTGGATAGTCGTCTAGATACGTTGCCAAATTAGGAAAAATTCTTAATTTTGAGTGTTTTCGAATATTGCGAATAAGGCAAACATTATTTTAAGATATCTAGCAATCCACACAATATTCACAGAATATTCAAACATCCAAAAATTAAGAAACCAAATATTCTGAAAATATTGGACAACATCCTTACCTAATTTCGAAATATTTCCAAATTTGGACTCGCGGATCGGGATTGCGGATCGGGACGAGCGGCGGCGATGACGCTTGCGGTAGTGCTCGGCACTGTAGGGACGCTTCGCTCAACGACGGTCGCGGTGGTGACTCACGAGGCTTCGCGGTTGGACTTGACTGAACACGGCTAAGGATCTGCAAAGCTTCTATGAGATTACTGGGCTAATGTCACCAAAGGCTCGCCTGGATTGATGCAGGTGCGTTGGTTTGTTTTGGGCACCTTGGAACTCCACCGAGGACCTCTGGAATATCGTCGAACTTGCTGTGTTGTACGGGACGATGCAGGAGTTTTACTGGTACACCCGAGGTCCCTACGGGGACTCGCTTGAGCGATTGGCACACGTTGAAAGAATCACAGGCAAACTAATAGGACTATTGCCGGTCTCCGAAGGAATCTGTTGGACTACCAAAGAAAGCACCAGAGAGCGTCACCTTTTCCTCTTGGAAAGAAAGAAAAGACCCAGGGGCTGAGCCTTGTTAGTTCTCAAATAAATTATGATCTTTCTCCCCTTCACACCATGAAATCGTCTCTCTCTATGTCCCTCCACATGATGAAATCCTCTCTCTCTCTCTCTCTCTCATCTGTAGATGTCCCCACCAATGTGGTTGAGTATTTCAATATGTGTGGCCTCCGACTTCTCCGAAATTCTGTTCTCCGAAAATTATGAGAGTATCCCTTTGAGTGAGGGGTATAATCACATATTTATATCGCAACCCTAGGTTAATTGACCGGGCTTCCTAGTCCTAATGGGTTTTGTCTTAGGCTTTATCCTTTAATTTTTATTTAATTCCAAATTGACTGAATTAATTTGGGCTTTTGTTTAATTAAGCTTAATGGGCTGATTTAAGCTCAAATCAAGACAACCAAGGCCTTTGAGGTTTGTAATCTTTGGCCCCCGTCTTCCGAGTGAGCCGAGTTTCGTTCAGTGCTCAAGCTCGATTTGCGCGATGGATTTTCAGTTCACTTGCCACCGCCGGTCCGATACTGAATGCAACTAACCTATATGAACTTAAACTATATGCTATGCAATTTTAATATTTTTGTTTAGAGGTTAAAATTTAATCCCTAATTTTCTATGCAAATTATCATTAAATGGTCGATCGAAATTTAGGTGTCAACAGCTGCCCCTCTTTGAAAGTGAGCTCGAAGAAGTTATGTTTTGACCATGAAAATGCAATGAATGTTATGTTTTGTGGGAGTATTAATCCCATTTTGGAATGCAATTTGTCATGATGGATGCTAGCGTAAAATAGAAAACATACCTGGAGTTACTCACCTAACTTGAGTGGTGAAGTAATTTGAGGCATTGCCATGACTCTTGAGATTGTTTGGCAAATGTTTGGACTCTATCCCAAATGTATTGTTTGATAAACGCTGATGAACTCCAGTGACCTGCAATTCAGTCAAAACACGCGAAGAAAGCTCGACGTATCTAGTTATCATCTGGGTTCTCGAGAGAAAGATTTAGCAAAATGGAATATGTTCCGACCTTTACAAACTACCTATACATTGCCATAGGTATTCGTAAAGATTTGATCGCTGCACCTAATTATCATCGTAGGTGCGACACGGGGGAACTTTCCGATATCAGGAGGATATTCCGACCTTTACGAGATACCTATACATCGCCATAGGTATTCATAAAGATTTGGCCACTTCACTTATACCTTCCTCATAAGTGAGCCGCGGGGGAACATCTAGGATTGGAAGAACATTCCGACCTTTACGAGATACCTATACATCGCCATAGGCACTTGTAAAGATTTGGCCGCTGCGCCTATACCTTTCCTCATAGGCGTGTCACGTGGGAATCCTCTGAGATTAGAAGAATATTCCGACCTTTACGAGATATCTATACATCGCCATAGGCACTAATAAAGATTTGGCCGTTACGCCTATACCTTTCCTCATAAGCATGTCACGGGAGAATCTTCTGAGATTCGGAGAATATTCCGACCTTTATGAAATACATATACCTTCCTCATAGGTACTCATAAAGATTTGGCCGTTGCACCTATACCTTCCTCATAGGTGTGTTACGGGGGAATATCTTCTAAGATTGTATGAAAAGTATGCCTAACAAAATATCTAGTTATCATCTAAGATATTTGAAAGGACTTGATCGATAAATACCTGGATATCGTCGCAGGTACTTAATGATTGGCTGAACTAGGGGCTAGCCCGAATGTAACAAAGTACCTGGATATCATCATAGGTATCTGAAAAGACTTGATCAATAGATGCCTAGATATCGTCAGAGGCGTCTGGTGATATCTCCGACTCTTGAGGGCGTGTCTCCTGCTGGACACGATTTTAGGCAACACGTAATATGCATTCATGGACAATCAAGAACACATATACCCATGCACTATAAATTCAACTAGTTTTCATGCATGACGATTATGTCAAATCAGCATTACTAAATTTCACAGGGGAAAATCATGATAAGACAATCTAGATTCACAAGTGGATATCTTGAAAATGTCAAATGAGGGGCTTCTAGTCTGAAAGGGCTTTCACTCACTCTCATCGAAAAGTGGCTAATTTATGAAAATCACTCTCTCACCATCATCATGTCGACAAGGGTCCGAGTATTCTCGTAAGTGGTACGACCTTACTAATCTGAGAGGTCTTTACTAGGACAGTAACGTGGGTTTCGTCAATGGCTTAGCAAAAGAGGGCTCTTTGAGTCGAGGCTATTGAAAAAAAATACTCCACAATCGTCTCCGGGTTTACAAGTCAAGAACCTTGCAAAATGAGATAGAAATGGACTTGCTCGCACTTCTTCGAGCTAAGCTTATAAACATCCGAATCCTACGTTAGTTCAAGTGCCATAATCCGAAGAGACTTTATAAAGGACGTAACATGGGCTAGGCTCATGGGTTGAGAAATGAATGGATCATAAGGCTCAAAATGTGTATAAATAGGGTGAGAGTTGGTGATCATCTAGGCATTATCACCGGTCCTCCTTTTCGCCAGGGATTATCTTCTCGGTAGATGTTCCATGGGTCTCGAGAGCTTATTGCTTGATTCCTTAAGACTGTGGATGACCTTGACACATCTTAATATTTTCTACTCCGAAGTTCTCTTCTTTTTCTTCATCATTTTTTTTTCATTCTCTTCTTCTTCTTTTCTCTATTTCATTTCTTTTTCTCTCGGGCATTGGCCTTGCTTTTACTTGGCACACTGCTTTTTCATGCCCCCTAGTTCTTCTTCTTTTTTTTCTTCCTTTTTTTGACTTTTGACATACACTGTCTACAATGCGTACATTGCCTAGCCACACTTTGGCTAACATTTGGACTCTCAGGGTCTTCGTCTTCTATCGGTGCTTTGGATATGCTGCGTGGACAATGATGGCTTTTACCTTGCCCCAGTGTAAGGGATGATCACCAACTGGGTTTAAGAAATGAATTTGCAGGCTCAATTGGGCTTAGCAAAGGATAAAATGTGTATAGGATAGAGAAAGAAATGCTCTTCGTCATCCTAAGGCACTTGAACTTCGTGTGAATTCATCTGAAAAAGCAACACTCGAAGATTGATGCAAGTGAGAGTAAGACAATCTCTATTCATTTTTCACCTTATATGCTGACTTACCTCCAGTTTGCCCCGATGTAGGGTGGTTCTTGACAGGGATAATTTGAAAGGATTTCTCCAAACATATAGGCTCAAAGTGGCAAAACAATGGATAACCTGTAGTGTTTGGGATAGAGAAATGAACCGCCTCTCGTCATTTCAGTTGCCGTACCTTTTGTGAGATAACCCTTTACCTTGGAGACATGGAATTTTTTCGCTCAATTCACTGGGGATTAGTGCACGGGACTGTGTATATGATATGGCTTGCCTTTTATCATCCCGATGTACCTCATTCAACACATTCAATCCATTCCACATGAGTTATCATATTGTCTAAATAGAGTCCCCTTTTGAAATCGATAATGTAGACTGACAAAATGATCAAGCATAATTCAAAGCCAAGGCACACATTCCATCTTTAAATTGATTGAAACCATTTATTCATAAATGAAATATTTGCAATTCAGAATATAAAACCAAATATTTAAAACTTTTGCTGCAAAATGTTAGATTTTGTCAGGGGTAATACATCTTCACAGCATCGGAATTAACAGGAGTGGAAAACTCAAGACCATCCATATCTGCGAGAATCAGGGCGCCTCCGGGAAGCACCTTTTTAACCACATATGGACCAATGTAGTTTGGGTCAAATTTTCCTCTAGGAATAGGAAAGACTGGCAGTACCTTCCTTAGGACTAGATCATTTACCTCGAAATGTCTTGGACGCACCTTTTGATTGAAGGATCTAGCTATCCTCTGCTGATAGGTTTGACCGTGGCAAATGGCTTTCAATCGCTTCTCATCAATTAGGTTTAACTGCTCATGCCTTTGTCGCATCCATTCCGCCTCAGACAACTCCACTTGAGACAAGATTCGCAGGAAAGGGATCTCTACTTCGACGGGCAAGACTGCTTCCATGCCATACACCAAGGAAAAAGGGGTTGCCCCGACAGAGGTTCGGATCGAAATTCGATACGCCATTAGTGCAAATGGCAACCTTTCATGCCAGTCACGATAGTTTTTAGCCGTTTTGGCCAAGATATTCTTGATGTTCTTGTTGGTCTCTTCAACTGCTCCATTCATCTGTGGACGATAGGGAGATGAATTCAGGTGTCAGATTTTGAACTCGTTAAACAACTGATCTATGAACTTGTTGTTCAAATTTGTCCCATTGTCGGTGACGATAGCCTCAGGGACACCATAACGAGCGACTATGTCTTGCCTGATGAATTTTACAACATTCCTTGTAGTGACATTTGCATAAGATGCAGCCTCAATCCACTTAGAGAAATAATCAATTGTTACCAGGATAAATCGGTGTCCATTCAATGCCTTAGGATTAATTGGGCCAATCACATCGATGCCCCACATTGAAAAGGACCATGGCTTAGACAACTGATGTAATTCCATCGAGGGAACATTTATTTTATCCCCGTGAACTTGACAGCGATGACATCTTCGAACATGTTGAATGTAGTCACTTTCAAGACTAAGCCAATAATAACCCAATCTCATGATCTTTTTTGCTAACATATGGTCATTCATATGTGGACCACATATCCCCTCGTATACTTCTTACATAATTCTGGTAGCTTCAGCCACATCCACACACCTCAATAGGATCGAATTATAGGATCTTTTGTATAACTTTTCACCACTGACAAAGAATTTTGAAGCCATTCTCATTATGTACTTTGTGTCGACCGGGGTGCTTCCCTCAGGAAATTCTTGTCTCTGGATATAACTCATGATATCGTAATACCATGGCTTTTCATCAGGTTCTCCGGTCATAACCATACAGTAGGCCGATTTTGTCAGGACTTCGATCTTCAAGGGTTCTACCTCTAACCCACCAGTCACTTGCAACATGGATGATAACGTAGCTAGCGCATCAGCGAACTGATTATGGGACCTCGATAAGTACTCAAAAGAGATATCTTCGAATTCCTCTATGATTTCTTCGAGGTATTCATGATACGGCACTAGTTTGATGTCTCTCGTCTTCCATTCTCCCACAGTTTGAAGAATAATAAGAGCAGAATCACCAAACACTTTCAACTTGATTATCCCCATTTCCACTGCGGCTTAGAGTTCGAGGATGCAAGCTTCGTACTCGGCTATGTTATTGGTACAGGGGAACACCAACTTTGCTGCTACTGGATAATATTGCCCATCTGAGGATATTAAAACTACCCCAGTGTCGGAACCGGCTAAGTTTATAGCTCCATCGAAAAACATGGTCCATGTGTCTTCCTTTATTATCAAAATGCGATCTTCTGGAGAATATCTATCATCATCAGGGACTCCAGGATTTTCAGCTAACACATCAGCAATTACTCAACCTTTAACTGACTTCTGTGGCTTCATCTGGACATCAAACTCTGCCACTTGGCTAACTTCCCTACCAAAGCCGGTTGATCAAGTAAATACTTGATGGGATCGTTCTCAGTCACAAGCAAAGTCTGGTGATGCAATGTATATTGTCGCAGCCTATGGAGCACCCATACTAGTGTAGCGCAAGTCTTCTCGACTTCAGAATAATTCAACTCCGAGATGGTGAACTTCTTACTTAGGTAATAAATGGCTCGCTCTTTTCCATCTTTAGGATTTTTCTGGGCTAGCATCGCACCTAGAGACTCGCTATGAATCATGAGGTAAAGGATCAAAGGCTAGCCCAGCATTGGTGGGACTAGCATCGGTGGTTTCATCATGTACCGCTTTAGTTCGTTAAACGTTTCTCGACAATCATCGTCCCATTCCACTTGAGCATTCTTCTTTAGAAGTTTGAAGAAGGGCTTAACAGTTGCGAAGAGCTGGAAAATAAAGCGGGCTATGTAGTTCAATCTACCCAGGAGGCTTCGCACTTCTTTCACGGTCGATGGCGATTGTAACTCACATATAGCCTTCACTTTAGAGGGATCAACTTCAATGCCTTTACTGCTTACTATGAACCCAAGTAATTTGCCCGAGGTTGCTCCAAATATGCACTTCGCTCGGTTGAGACGAAACTTAAACTCACGAAGTCTCTCGAATAATTTCTTCAAGGTATCGACGTGACTCTTCCCAGGTCGAGACTTGGCGATCATGTCATCGACATAGACCTCGATCTCCTTATGCATCATATCATGGAAGAGCGTCACCATTGCCCGTTGATATATTGCCCCGACATTTTTAAGGCCGAAAGGCATGACCTTATAGTGGAATGTCCCCCAAGGAGTGATGAATGCTGTTTTCTCCTTATCATCGTCCTTCATTTTTATCTGATTATAACCCGAGAAACCATCCATGAAGGAAAACAGCTCGAACCCAGCAGTACTGTCCACCAAAACGTCTATATGTGGCAATGGGAAATCATCTTTAGGGCTAGCCTTGTTTAGATCGCGATAGTCGATACAAACTCGAACTCGACCATCTTTCTTCATGACTGGCACAATATTAGCCACCCAGCTGGGGTATTGGGTGACTTCGATGAATCCCACTTTCAAGAGCTTCATGACCTCCTCCTCTATTTTCTTGGAAAGTTCGGGCTTAGTTCTCCGTAGCCTCTGTTTCTTGGGCGGCATGCCTGGATTAGTAGGCAGACCATGTTCCATAATAAAAGGGTCTAAACCCGGCATATCGGCGTACGACCAGGCAAAGATATCTTGATAATCCTTCAGCAATTGGACTAAGCACTTCGCTTCGTTTTCGGGAAGGGTTGCCCCTATTTTCACCTCTTTGGGCTCCCCTGAATCACTCAGGTTAATAGTGATAGTTTGGTCTACCGTCAGGACTTTAGGCCTTTCATGAAGCTCTAGATCGCGCTGAAGGTCCGAGGAATCTTCGAGTTTATCGGTGTCATCGAGATCAGGTTCGGTAGCACATAATTCATCAGATTGGACCGTTCCCATACCCTCGTATATCACAAGATTGCCCCTGAAACATAAAGTAGAGGATTCAGAAGGATAAACAGGGCTAAGCATTGCATTTTTTTATTGATTGATTGATTTATTTATTTTGAAATTCTTTTCAAAAAGGTTTTAACACGAGAAAGTATGAAGAAGCCCAGGCCTCAGAATTCTCCTTGGACTATATTTTTCTTTTATCGGTTGGATATCATCACCGAGCTGGTTTGATGTACCTCAATATGTCCTCAAAAATGAAAATAATCTGTAATTTCATTGATTATCACCAAATGAATTACACTTATTGAATGGAAATTGCAACGATGAGTCCTAGAAATGAAAAAGCCTAAAAAAGTAGCTCCCGAGATGGGGCAAGTCCTAGAAAGCCGTAAAAATTCCCGCGCAGGGGAATGTACGAAAAAAGTAAAGGTGTTACTCTTGCGGGCCAGTGCCCATTCCCTCCAACGGTCCTTCCTCGATGGTTCCAACCAAGAAATTATCGAACAGGGTAGTGATTCCCTCCATTGCATCATCAGAATCTTCTATCATTAGAGGTGTTGGATCATCCATGCCTTCCCATCCATCCGGGACAATGTTACAGGGATCAACATAGAAGCTCGGGGGCGCCGAGTATTTAACATAATAATCGAACTTGCCGCTCGGTTGCCCCAAAGTGTCGATCGCCTCTTTCTCTTCATGCATCATTCTTGCAGGGCCCGGGAATGTGGTACGGATGTGTGGAAGCAACCTACCACGCCCACGTTCTTCACCATTCGGCTCTTCTTCGGATCGCGATCTATTCTGTCCATTTCCTCGACCTCGACCTCGACCTCGACCGCGTCCACGTCCACGTCCACGTCCCCCATTATTTGGCTCGCTTGACCCCAAGTATCCCAACCCAGTAGTGCGGGGCCTCTGAGAAACTTCCACCGGTTGACGGATATCTTGACCATTTCTACCAAGGCCTTCACCCGGAGTAAAGCCATGAGAGACCATTACCCTTCCAACCATGACTGCAGCATTTGACACCTCAGGAATAGGCGGTGATGATCCTTTAGATGCATGTATGGTTGATACGAGCTCGAGCGACTGATAGCTCGATTCTATTTTGCAATTCGGCTCAATATAGGGGATAGCCGTTGTGTGGTAAATTGGGTGCTCTTCTTCACCGTGGACTGTGATTAACTTTCTCTCCACAACGAACTTCACCTTCTGATGTAGACTTGATGGCACAGCTCCGGCAGTATGAATCCATTGACGACCTAATAGAAAATTGAATGCAGTAGGAATGTCCATCACTTAAAATAGGACATTAAACACCGTCGGTCCGATCTATATGTCAAGGTAAATTTCTCCCATCACTTCTTTCTTCGTTCCGTCAAAGGCTTGAACGGAGGTCTTTGCAGAATTTATCTTAGAAGGATCTATCTTCAGGCGGTGTAAAGTTGCCAGAGGATAGATGTTCAAGGCTGATCCATTGTCAATGAGTACCTGGGCTACATGCGAGGCCTTGTATTTGACAGAAATGTAGAGTGCCTTGGTATGCCCCCTCCCTTCCAGAGGGAACTCTTCATCTGAAAAGGCTATGAGGTCCTTGAGGAGTATAGAATCCACAAATTCCTCTAATTTGTCATGATCGATCATCTCTGGCACGTGGACTTCACTTAACACCTTCATTAGGGTCTTCTGATGTTTGACAGATGTCTGGAGTAGTTCAAGCAAAGAGATTTACGCAGGCATCTTGCGCAATTGTTCAACTACGTTGTATTCACTAGCCTTAATCACGGCTAGAAACTCCTTGGCTTCTTCATCAGTAACAGGTTTTGCAGGTTGGGCATTAGCTTGGCCGTAGAAACGCCCAGATCTAGTAACCAAGTCGACATTAAGACTGTAGGATCAAGGGACTGCCTTATTATCACTATACTCATACGGTTGAGGTATCTCAATCACTATCTCTTCATCAGCTGTAGGCGTGCTTACAATGATCTCTTCATTATCGGACGCGTCTTCAAGCGGAGGCATGTCTTCAGGTAGAGGGTCGCCCTTGTCCTTCCTGGTGTTCAATGTAGCAAACTCCTCCTCCCAATTAATAACCACTTCGGAGATAGTGGAAACGATACCAGTGTGGTCAGCATAAACGATCATCCCAGCTTCTACCATTTTCAAGATTCTTTCTCTCATGATAGCCAGGGGAAGGTACTCATTACTCGGGTAATAATCGGCTTTCACTAACTCACTGTAGATGTCGATGGTATACACCTTGACATTCTTGATTCGACCAGCATCGAAGATAAATATGGCATTCACATTGCCTACGTGATCAAGGAGTGGGTTGTTCTGAACATTCGGCTTAACGGGTTGAAATGAGAAAGCTTTCGTATCTAGGAGTTCTAAATTCGGTGCTTGAGGGTAAAACAATCGTCGGTTGAGTGCCCCACCTCGCCCATATGATAATCGCACTTCTTAGACGGATCGTAATTATAAAACTGCTCAGGATTGGGCCGCTTTGGCTCAGTGGTAAGCAAGCCTTTCTTCCGGAGGACCGCTAATACTTGAGACAACGACCCGAGGAGGGGAGTGAGATGCCTCTTATTGTTTTTCTTCTGAAAGGGTTGACGACCCATGCTTTGTTGTTGAGTTTCTGCTACTTGGATTGCTGAGACAGAGTTAGCATTCCGCCGGCCCGATTGGGTATAAGTCATATTCACTTCAACTACCGGTTCTTTCTCCTTTCTTGTGCTAAATCTCTTGGTCGAAGAAGACGGCTCCACAAACCACCCATCTTTCAGCCCAATCTCAATCTGCTCGCCTATAGGGATGGGTTGATTGAAGTTGTCAGCCGAAGTGGCTATTATCCGATTACAGTACTCGAACGGAAGAGTTTTAATGAACATCCTCTTCAATTCACTGTCTATGGGTTCTGGGATAATCTGAGCGGCTATGTTTCTCCATCTGATAGCATAATCCTTGAATGACTCATTCTTCTTCATCTGAGCACGCTCGAGGTCATCGCGGGTGGGAATGATGTCCGTTATGAACCTGTACTGTTTTAGAAATGCATCACTAACTTTCTTCCATGTTTTGAGGCTATTTATCTTCTTCATGAGATACCAGTTCAAGGCAGGACCCTTCAGACTTGCTTGAAATGCATGAATCATCAGGAGTTCATTATCAACGTACGGGGTCATTTGTACGTGATATGCAGGTGGGCTTTTGGGCAGGAGGTGCCATTGTACTTGTCAAAGTCTGGCATCTTGAACTTCTTCGGGATTTTGATCTGTGTATACAGAGACAGGTCGATTGAAGGTGAATCCTGTGAACCTTCTAGCTGCTTCACTCTCTCTTCAAGTTTGTTGACCTGTTCATCAGGTTTGTCCTTGTTGACAATAATCTGGACGGGGTCATCTACTAAATCGGGAAGATCGTCATCTTCCTCACTGTCGGCATTCTTTCCACCTTTATGCTTTGGGGTTGATGCCTCAAGGGATGCAAGAACGGGAGTTAACCGAAGGGCTTTGATCTCAGTGGACATCTATTGCATTGCGACGAGGACTTGCTTCATCTGGTCCTCAATGCCAATGACACGATCTCGTAAGTCAGTTTGATCAGCCATTCTAGTTTTCGACCGCGTACGAATAGGCGATCGTAATCGGTCCATAATTACTTGATTCACGGATAAAATAGGCATACATAAGTATCGAGAAGAATCACACGCCGATCCATGACATTAGTCTAAACGCTTTGATTAAAATGAACTTTTTATTGAAATGACGAAATTTTTTTGGTTTCTTTTTTTTTTTTTACAATGACAATGACTTAAAATCACCTAAAAAACGATGACTCAATTCCTAAACAAGATTAAAGACTAAAACTGAAAAGAGAACATAAATTCAAGCTTTTCTATTTGGCTTGATCCATAGACATATGGGAGGCGACTTCCTTCTTCAATTGCTCATAAGCTCGGGCTATCTTGGATGCTTTTTCTTGAGCTTCTTTGGCCTTCCTTTTGAGACAGTTGTTCTCTGAGCGAGTGGCGGGCTTCAGAGGCACCTTGGGTATCTTCGGGAGTAATTCCTGTGGGACCTTGTGCTGCCGAATATACTCTGTCGTCGCGAAATAGGACTTCTGCTCCCCCTTGAGCTCTTTTTTAGGTCGGGCTATCTTTAAAATGCGACACTTCTTCCACGTCTTCTGGAGCTGAGCTACGGTCCCTTCGTGGTCTTTATCGTCATCGGTGAAGTCAACTTGGAGGAGTTCTGGTTGTAACGCTGGAGAGAGCCCTTGGAGAATCTGGTACTGACGAGACACTCTGGCGGGGTGGTATTCAATCGCACCAGTGAAACCCAATAGTGGAACCGGCCCAATACCATTACACGTAAGTCGAGCTTCTTCAACTTTGAACCAGTTAGCATGCCATTGGAAACCTTGGGGTCTAGCGTTTTTCATGAAAATAATCCATTCACAGTAATGATAATCGGGTGCATCCCCTTGTTTTTCTTTATACCTCAAGACGGGATGGCTAGAATCACTAAGCTCGGATATTGTGAGTAAATCGCCACACCCTTTTATGTGAGACAAAAACCAGATTTGCAAAAGTTCGAGGGGGGCATGAAAAGTTTTGTCAACATGTTGCTTAAATTTAGTGAGGGAAATGAAAGTCTCAGCTAAAATGGTATTGACAAAATTCTTTTCAAGACAGACTTGTTGGACCAACCATGCAATTGACGGACTACATGCATTCTTACAGTAAGGAAAAATCACGAACCCGAAAAATGCTAGCAAAAAGATTCTGCCTTTTTTAAAAGATTTGGCTTTATCAAAACATTGATTCAAGAATGAAAAAGGACATGTCCCACGATTTGCTTTCAAGACTTTTCCCAATTCATCTTTTCTGACACCCAAAAATTCAGATAGCATTAAGGCGGAATCGATTTCTAGAGGTGGTGTAACTAATTTCGACCCTAAAGGTTTTCCGATGATCACACTATATTCTTCCAAAGTCGGGGTGAGCTCGTGCTTACCGAATAAAAAGGTAGACGTATCGGGACACCAGAAGTGTGCTAATGCTCGAACGAGGCCGGTACGGACTTTGACTTCCAATAAGGGAAGTAGCCTTCCGATGTGGCCTTCAACCAGCTTACAATTGGTCGGACTGAGTAAGTTCCACCAGGCACGGAGCTCGTCTTTAGGAGCATCAAGAATCCGAATGTCTGCCCCTCCCATAGTATATAGACCAAGACTCACGACTGACCTAATGTCATGGACCGACCAAAGAAAATACGAAACATAAATAAATTGCTAGATAAAAGTTCAGAAAAACTTACTTCACCCAATAGGACCATGGCAATCACAAAGACATGCGCATGAAATGTGAGGTTCGATTTCTATCTAAACTCTGGCTTGCAAAATGGAGACGCAAGGATTATCGGGCTAAACCAGTCATGGTTGTGGTTAGGCCGGGGTTCCCCTGACTCCAACTTAGTCAAGGAGCCGACCCGAGTTGCAAAGGGTGCAACCGTGGTGGGAACTCAATGACACCTTAAAAAAACTTTCGGGACCAAGGAGGGCGACCCATACCACGCGTGTGGGGTCGGGGTGTCCGCTTTCTCAGTACCATCCTAAACCTGTGCCGCCCAAGTCCGGCAGCGGGAAGTGTGTGGGGGTGTAGTGTAAATGCAAGGCATGCACAATAGGTTATATCATAAAGCGCTTCGTGCATAAAATAAACCATTCATCCAAACACCTCCCTGCAAAACAAGGGTTAACAATCACGCCTCCCCTTATACCTCTCATTCTGCAAAAACATTTAACATCTAAAATGTTAAGGACGTACCTGGGATCCTCGCTGCCTAGCAAAAATATTTTTTTGAAAAGAAAAACTGGCCTAAGTCCACTAAGAGTTTTAACTCAAGTCCCCAGTGGAGTCGCCAAGCTGTCGCGACCTAAAATTTCCTCAGGCTAATGGATTATTAAGACTAATCTTAACTCAAGCCCTCTCAAGCCCTACCAATTCGTAACTTAGGGTTTAAGTTTTTAACGTGCAAAAGTTTTCATGCTTGGAGTTGCCACTAATCTTTTTTCGGTAGGTCGATTAGAAACCTAAATAAAACATAGGGAGATATGTTTTATTTCTACGAACTAGAGATTCTAAGGTCGGGGACTTGATTACGTTAGATCTAGTCTAACGCCCTTTCGGTACCTTTTCTTTTCAAAAAAATATTTATGCATGCAGTCTGGATCCATTTTAACTTAGTCACTAGCATGTGAGGTGATCATGCGGGTACGCAAACCACCAAAGTAACACCCAATAATCAAAACATTAAATAAATTGCAAAATTAGCAGAATTACTTACCTCGAAACAACGTAAGCATCTGCATGGTTAGCTAGAAAATCACATCAATAATCCTAATATGATTTCTAATTAATAAGCAGTTCACTCAATATTTTTTAGGATTTTCACTTATTTAAATGAAAACTAACCTATATGTAATGACGTGCAAAAATTAACATGTAATTAATGCAGCCTAACATGCAAACTATATGTCATGCGACGACGTGGCCTAATTCTAATGACGGACAAATGATTTATTTTTTTGTATTTTTCCAATGAAATTCGAAATTAAAAAATGCCTAAATTAACATACAATCCAACAACTTCTTTTTTTATATATTTTTTATTTATTAAAATTCGAAATTAAAAGTTACTTAAATTAAGAATACGATCTATCCTAGGGAAAATGACTTATTCTATCCTAAAGTGACTCTTTTTAGGTATTTTATGAAAATTCGAAATAACTAAATATCCTAAATAATCCACTAAGATTAAAACAATTTCTAATTTAAACTAGGAAATATGCTACTCGCTTGCGGTAGTGCTCGGCACTGTAGGGACGCTTCGCTCAACGACGGTCGCGGTGGTGACTCACGAGGCTTCGCGGTTGGACTTGACTGAACACGGCTAAGGATCTGCAAAGCTTCTATGAGATTACTGGGCTAATGTCACCAAAGGCTCGCCTAGATTGATGCAAGTGCGTTGGTTTGTTCTGGGCACCTTGGAACTCCACCGAGGACCTCTGGAATATCGTCGAACTTGCTGTGTTGTACGGGACGATGCAGGAGTTTTGCTGGTACACCCGAGGTCCCTACGGGGACTCGCTTGAGCGATTGGCACACGTTGAAAGAATCATAGGCCAACTAATAGGACTATTGCCGGTCTCGGAAGGAATCTGTTGGACTACCAAAGAAAGCACCAGAGAGCGTCACCTTTTCCTCTTGGAAAGAAAGAAAAGACCCAGGGGCTGAGCCTTGTTAGTTCTCAAATAAATTACGATCTTTCTCCCCTTCACACCATGAAATCGTCTCTCTCTATGTCCCTCCACACGATGAAATCCTCTCTCTCTCTCTCTCTCATCTGTAGATGTCCCCACCAATGTGGCCGAGTATTTCAATATGTGTGGCCTCCGACTTCTCCGAAATTCTGTTCTCCGAAAATTATGAGAGTATCCCTTTGAGTGAGGGGTATAATCACATATTTATATCGCAACCCTAGGTTAATTGACCGGGCTTCCTAGTCCTAATGGGTTTTGGCTTAGGCTTTATTCTTTAATTTTTATTTAATTTCAAATTGACTGAATTAATTTGGGCTTTTGTTTAATTAAGCTTAATGGGCTGATTTAAGCTCAAATCAAGACAACCAAGGCCTTTTAGGTTTGTAAT
The DNA here is from genome assembly GCA_031216405.1 of Syzygium malaccense. Classification (NCBI taxonomy): domain Eukaryota; kingdom Viridiplantae; phylum Streptophyta; class Magnoliopsida; order Myrtales; family Myrtaceae; genus Syzygium; species Syzygium malaccense. Next base: position 18,357,446 of record CM062254.1, read on the forward strand.
CTTTGGCCCCCGTCTTCCGAGTGAGCCGAGTTTCGTTCAGTGCTCGAGCTCGATTTGCGCGATGGATTTTCAGTTCACTTGCCACCGCTGGTCTAATACGGAATGCAACTAACCTATATGAACTTAAACTATATGCTATGCAATTTTAATATTTTTGTTTAGGGGTTAAAATTTAACCCTAATTTTCTATGCAAATTATCATTAAATGGTCGATCGAAATTTAGGTGTCAACACTGCCCTTTGGAGACCATAGAAGCCCTTCCATCATACCAGAGAACTTGCTTATTTTGTCCCCAAGAACAGCTAGCTCCCTCCACCCTCTTTGGCCACGCATCATCTCATCCATTCTGCAAAAGCAAAACCAAGCAATCCCAGTTTTGAACCATAATGTTTCAAGAAAACTATGCACGTGAGTTTGTCTTAGATAAAATATATGCAGCCGAACTAATCATCCCGATAGAGTCTCTTAAAATTCAAATTCTGTCTTGCGGATCTCACCATAATATGATTCATCAGACATTTTCTGTAGTACAGAAGCAATACTTAGCGAACTTTCATCACCTAACCAAACACAATATGATCGAACATTTATTCCAGAAAAAGCATTGAAGTTTTCAACCCATTTTTGGTCGGAATATTTGAGTATAGGTCGAGTGTTCACTTCGCCACACTCTGTTTTATAATAATTTTTCCTTTTACTCTATTCCCCCATTGTTCGTTTGACATAATTATGTCCACATTCTGCATATTACATGTCACACTCAACTTACATATAAGAGGCAGCACTGCGATATCTTGGCTCAGATTTTGGTCTAATTTATACAATTGTCTTTTTTTATATTAGACTATCCGTAAATTTAACAAACACTTAACAAGGCCAACAAAAAGTTAAATTTTGCAGTTCTATCATTTGAAGCAGCAATCCATTTTATCTTTTGACTTGTAAACTGTTATTTACAATACAAGAATGACATGAAAGATTAGGATGCCGTGTAACCGAAGGAAGAACCTCCTATTTGGTTATAATCAGATCATTGACCTACATCTTAAATCATAAAAAAAAATAGACAAAGCTGCTAAGAGAAAGAAAAAGTTAAGCGAGCAACTATGCCCTCCATTTCATGTGTTAACTTTCGGGAACTAAATGATTTAGCCATACATATTCTGCACCCTATCGATAACAAAGCATGTTTGCACTAGAGATCAAAGTCACACAAGCAGTAACCATATACTAAAACTCAAAAAAACCTTAACCTGGTGAGAAAGTGGAAATACGAATGACCAACAACACATTCAAACTCAAATATCAATGAGCAGCAACCTGAAAAATGCCTTCTGAACAGAAGTTCCAATGTCTCCAGCTAAATAAGCCTCGTCCTTCAAGACCTGCTGGTGAAGATATTAGGCACAAAACTTGGCAACCACCTTACCTGCAACTGCAAGTGATGGAAAATTGTAGCTCTGGTGCAACAATTGATCTTGCGGACAAAAAAAGGAGAGCTCAGAAAAGTTATTGAAATTGAGAGTATACCAAAAGCATGTCGTTACCTCCATGGCCATCATAAACACCAAAGAACAAGCTGGAAGAGTCCAGATTGGGATAGGCAGCATGCTAGCAGCAACATATACAGTAGTAGTAACTAAGCAACATCAGTAATGCAAAATAACATTTCATCCGTTACTTAAGAAAGCAAAAGATATTTCACATAGTGCGCATGACAAAATTACCTCTGATTCAGCCATCCGATAAATTTACACCCAAATTGAGACCAAATTGGGATTAAAATGACACCAAGTCAGTCCTGACCAGCAAGCTTCAAAGATAATTCCAGTTTGTTTCCCAGTCAACAACTCAGGTTGCTGCTGCAGTTGATGCTGCTATCAAGAGATATGCAAGAATCTGCAATTGAATAAGATGAACCTTCCCATTCAGTATGCATGCCCATCATCTTAAAATGGGAAGGTCTAAACACGTGTATCATTATAAAGAAGAGGTTTCAAACATGAGCCTGAGCAAACCCTAAGTTCGATCTGAGCATGAGACTGTAAACATAAAGAATCAATACAGACTTCCCAACTGCCTCTACTAAATTAACAACAGCCATGTTTAAGTTCTCCATGCAGCAATTAACCTTTCCTCTCCTCAAGAGCATTAGAAGACAAACTCAATATCATGACTTCTGATATAGATGGTACAAGTGTAATGAATACTCTGTAATTCTACACTTCACATCACGATTTCAAAAGCAAAGGAGCGACGAATAATTCGACCGCATGCTAAATGTAAGAACGGAAGCAGTGGTTCAATAGAGAACAGTCCAACACGATTTCACAACAAAATATAAGATGAAATGTGCAAAACAAATTACAACAAGTATCAAGTCTCATGCCACATTTGTGCAAATATATGCCTCAAATATCTAGACATTTTGTTAGGCTCGCAATTAACATCAGCAAATAAAGCGCCCCCGTCAAAGGCTACTTGATAATATGCAGGAAGCAGCTGGTCAGAACAATCTCGCTCTCTGCCTGTCACAAATGTTAATTGGAAATCAAGTTCTTCACTAGAGTGACTGTACTAATTGCTCTGTCAATCATATTATGAAGAGCTGTGAAGTAAAGAGGATGGCTCAAGCAATTTGAGGAGCCTAAACTATAACTTATAATAAAAGTGCAGAACCATAAAGAACAATGTCTGTCATAGACAATACGCTATTAACATCGGCATTTATGCCAAAATGCCACACTGAACCTGGAAGAAGTCCCAGACGAGAAGCAATCTCCTAGAAAATCAAAGTAACTACATCAGAAACACCCGACTAAGCTCCTTACCTCTGCTTCCTCCTTTACTTTTTTTTATGCAGATAACAATACCATGCTAGAAATTGGGCAGACGGAATACAGCAGCAATAGCAACAGTAGTCACAACAATCACGATTGGTCAGCAGACGCAGAGAGAAACGTTTTATTGAAAGTCGAATAAAATGTCGCCCTTTAAAGGAAAACTCAACGCTAACACAATTCAAAATGCCTTTCAAACAGGTCATTTTGAACAGCATCCGCAGTCTGCACACGGGAATAAAACGCTGAATCAGTTCAAATCTGTACCTCTCGAAGCTAGGGCGGAGCGGGGCATGGTACATCTTCGTCGGACGGCGGTGACAACCGCAAGGCGTCGAGGCGGACACGGAGGCGTCAACTAGCCGCGTCGGCGTCGGCTAGGCCTAGAGCGGTGGCTAGGGGGCGTCGGGCTTCGTCGTCGTCGTCGGCGTCGGCATCAGCTAGGGCTAGGGCTGTGGGCCTTTGTCGTCGGCGTTGGAGGCGTCGCGTCGGAGGGAGCGCGAGTTTTCAGAGTGCAGAAGGCGTCGGCTCGGAGGCGTCGAGTCTTGGGATGTTTTGGGGTGGCGTGAGCGCTTCATTATCCGGGAGGAGAGAGTGAGGCTGGCGGCGCGCGCGAGGGGACCTTATTTTGAAAATTAGCGGTCTGACCGGGTGGGGGCCCCCTCGGCACGTGTCGCGCGAAGAGGCGCTCTTTTTTTTTTGCCACGGCAAAATCAGAGCCCCGCCCAATGTTTTCTCCATAAATCATGGTCAGACCGCGCCAATGAGTCCCACGTGTATGTACGGGGCATGCCAAATTCAATCGTTACACGCATATTTACCTCATCCCGCGAGTCATGCACACACTCTTGCACACGTATCTGAGTTCCGTCCCTCTCCGAAATAGCAAAACAGTAAAGCCATCGCTTGGGGTGGCTTGTCGAACCGGAATTCCAGAAGACGCCGTGGGAACTCGAGTCGCCCGAATTCGTTTCGTCTCTTCCCGAACTTTCTCGCAGAAACACGTAAAAAAAAAAAACCGCATGCCCCCCGCCGTCAGGTGCGACCTCCCTGGCCTTTTCAACGCCTCCGATCTTGTCTGACGCTATGCATCCCCACCAACCACCATCATTTGTTGCCTTGCCGTCAAATTTGATATATATGTTCCCAAAGTTTACCAAGAGAGCTTGCACGCTGATCCCCATACCCTTCACTTCCCCACTTGATATAACTCACTTGGCCATGGAAGGGTCTTCTTCAAGAGGGAATCAGAGCAATGAGAACAGCCAAGAGACCAGGAACAAGAGGGGATCGCGGTTGCGATGCGATCCGCCCCTGTACCGTGGGATCCGGAGGCGCCCTTGGGGCAAGTTCGCGGCCGAGATCCGGGACCCCTCGAAGAACGGCGCCCGCCTCTGGCTCGGGACCTTTGATACGGCGGAGGAGGCCGCCCGAGCCTATGACCAGGCCGCCTTCGCCTTCCGGGGCCATTTGGCCATCCTCAACTTCCCCAACGAGCAACAATACTATGCGCAGAATGACTACAGTGTCTCTGGGCACCGCAGTTCTTTCTCCGCGTCCCTGTCCCTGCCGTCGTCGCCGTCGCCATCGTTCTCTTCAGCAAGTTCGTCATCATCCGCTGTGTCAGCTCCCGCCGAGCCATCCAGAGATGTGATTGAGTTGGAGTATCTGGACGACAAGTTGTTGGACGAACTACTGAAGTCGCACGGCGCCGTGTAGGGTAAATGCGGGTAGGCGAGTGCATATTCAGGGTTTCCGATGTTTCAGGGCAAGAAATTTTTTCGTTTCTCGTTTCGTTCGTCTTCTTCGGTGAGAATTTTCACCTGAGGAACGAGATCGCGCAGGTTTCCTTTGCAGGGTATGTGCATATACTTGAATAAATTACATTTGGCAATCTTCAAGACTGCATTTTCACAGCGGGCGCTTAACATGACAAGGCAATACTGTAATTTGTACTGCAACTTCGATCAGTATCAGTGGAGCAAATGGCTCGTATGATACCCGTATCTTTCTCAGGTACTTCTCTGGGTACTTGCCCTCAATTTAAGCAGCTGTATTCACCCAAACACAGACTTCTGGGCTGCTACAGCTATCTCATTCCAATAAATTATTGCAATATGTCTAAGGTTTCTAATGTTAAATGCCAAGATACAGTTTCCAAAATCTTTTCATAGTAATCTATTCTCGAAGAGCTTCTCAATATTTGAGGACAGGTCGATGTTTAGGGTGAGCATGGTCCGGGTGAGCGGTTCCTACCATGGAACCGGGAATCGTCCGCTAAGGACAGGTTCTGAAAAATTACAACTGGAAACCGTCCGTTGGTTCCATGGATTCACCCGAGAACTGGACCACCAGTCCGATCCGGTTCCCGAGTGGGTCCATGGAACCAGTCCCGCCAAGGTTCACGCAAATGGAGGTGACCGAGAATAAGAGAGGCAGGCGATGAACAGTCGAAGGCGCTACCGTGAATTGATGGGAGTTGAGAGTCGAGGCCGTGAGTTAATACATAATGAACTTAAGAGTCGAGAACATGAACGAGAGATAGATAGACGACTTAGATAAAGTGAGACTGAGACGAGAAGAATACTTAGTTGATGAGAGTGAAACGAGACGAACACATAGTTGATGTGCATTAAGCTTTAGATTAGGGATCTTAGGATTTTCATTTTTCTTAAAATGCTTTCTTTTTCTTTTTCGAAGTTTTTCTTAAAAACTATATACATGTATATTACTAGTCCGGTCCGGGTGGGCGGGTGGGCGGTTTGACACCTAAAACCAGGAATTAGATCGATACTCATCGATTCTAGTAAATTGGAACCGAACTGGTTCCCACAGAAACTGCCGCTTCCAATCCGGTCCGGTCCGATTAAAATGTTTATTTTTTTTAATGTAAAACCAGGCTGAGCTAGGATTTTGCAGTGTTTTTTAATGTGCAATTAAAATGTTTATTTATTTTAATTTCTTTTAGTGATTTTGGGGCTTTGAAGCTGAATCAAAACTTTAGTATATACCAAAATTAATGGGGTTCCTCTTTTTTTAATAGGACATGATGAAAAGGGTGACCGAGGAGAACTTTGACAAAATTTTCTTGATGTTGACCTGGAGAATATTCTCCGGTCTTTAGTAAGCGGTTTCGCTCCTTTCTCCTTCACAAATTTGCGTGGCATGACCGTTACCCGTCTTTCTCTTTTCCTTCTTATTTAAATAAGGTTGAATGTCCCGGCCCGACCCGCTTAATCAATCTCTTTCACGTCGCCACGGCCTACTCCTTCGCGGCGAAATCGCAAAATTAAGGACGGGCGGTCGACGGATAAACTCGATCTCATGACGATGCTTCTCAAGATATAGTTTGGCGTCGCGAGTTAGACCGTTAGACGTTCGATCTCGTTCGTTCAAATGAACCAAACTCCCGAATTGGTAAAATCCTGACCTCAAAAGTTTAGGAAAGTCTTTGGTGTGTACAGAAAGTCAAGGGCCAACTCGGCGTAAGAACCGTTGACCGCAGAAAGGAGGAGGGAAGAAGAAAGGAAAAACAGAGTGTCAGAGTTGCATCAGAAAAATGGCAAAAACAGAGCACACTGCCCAACTCACTCAGATCATCTTCCACAACCAAATTTTTACGGCCCCGCGCAATCCAAGTTCTGACATGACGATTTACATCGATCGCATTCGTTAAATCATTCGATTTGCTGAATCGTATACTGTGATCGGTCATGTACAACTTGCTCGGAGTTCACTTACCTTTCGACTTAGTCGGAGATATCGAGCAGAGCTTCCAATACCTCGTCGCCTAGGCACTCGATCTCGAATACCTCCCTCCCCTGCTCCGCCGGCCTATCCCCCCCGCCGCTGCCGAGGGCCATGGACGGTGCCGCCGATCCCGAGGACATGGCCGGCGACGTCGCAGCAGAGGAATCTCCGCCGACGGTCGAGGGATACTCGTAGGGGAAATTGAGGATGGCGCGGAGGCCCCTCATCGCGTAGGCGGCCCGGTCGTACGCCCTCGCGGCCTCCTCCGCGGTGTTGAAGGTTCCGAGCCAGACACGGGCCCCCTGCCTCGAGGAGTCGCGGATCTCCGCTGCGTACTTGCCCCACGTCCTCCGCCTCACTCCCCTGTACTTCACCTCGCTCCCTCGTGCTGCTCCTTCCTCTCCCATTTTCTCTTTAGCCTTGCCTTTGGGGTCTTCGTCCATCCTCGGCGACCCTCCTGTCCACCGTTCTCACCAAATTTATAGCGAGCTCAGGAGAGCCTGGAATCCATTGGGCCGATCCGAAGTTTGACATCAACAAAAGGGATCGAAGAATTGTTAAATATTCTTGTGATATTCGGGAAATTTTCAACGTGCGAAGAGAGTTTGGGGTGATGCAATCGAAAGAGTTTAGTTCAGGCATGGATGATCTGGTTCGGTGGCTTTCAGCTTCAGGCCCACAGGGTTTAGTTTAACTTCATTACTTTAGGAATTCGTCTTTGGCAATCTGCTGGAGGGGTGACGTCATCGGGGACTAACGATGTTGCTGTCATCTTTGCTAGCCTTGTCATTAGCTTACCGCATCTTGGAGTTAAAAAGCATGGTGCATATGTAAATATTATAGAGGTGGGCTTGTAATAGCATTGCCGAATTCAACGTGGGTTATGTTCTTTACTGCAAGATTTCGTGTGAGGTCACGCGATTGCGTTTTGTCTTATGTCGTCTCTAATGCGCAGGTAATAAAAAGGTCTTTGGATTCTTTAAAAGGGTATAAGATCTGAGGAGGATTTGGACTAGGGTTTGAAAGTGGAGATAATTAAGCATGTGAGTGTAATGTCTCATGGGCGTCATAGTCCTTGCGTCACCATTAGGGTTGAATTTCTGGCCCCGATAACCTAAGATGTGATCTTTGACAGCGATGAATTCAACATAGGTCGACATTTGATGATCTCACTTTGATGACGTCCTGAATTTAGCACTTAAAAGAAACGCGTCTCCCTTTTGTTAGATGCAAATGAAAGTATGTCCTATTGACTCCATCAAGTGGGTGGGCGCAATTGAGAGTATCATCAAAAGAACTGATACAACGATGAAATTTGAATTTCCCTTTTCTTGCCCCAAATGTAAGTGCGGATCTAAACGGTTTCAAGAGTAGCATAGCCTTTCAATAGCCTTTGAATGGACAAAGGCTACCCACAAGGCTTTTGAAATAATAAATGGAAACCTTGAAAGTCTTTTATTCTTGCGCTTCCTGATTTTGGTAAAACTATTTGAAATTGAATGTGATACAAGCGGAGTTGGCATTGGAGCTGTTCTTGTCAAAGCCCAAAAGCCTTTGTCATTTTTTGGTGAGAAGTTGATGGATTTAAAAAAGAACTATTCAACTTATGATAAAGAGTTCTACGCCATCGTAAGAGCTCTCTATCATTGAAGTCATTATTTGAAGCCAAAACAATTTGTTTTTCGTTATGATCATGAGGCTCTCAAGTTTATTAGCGGCCAATACAAATTCAATTCGAGATGTGCCAAGTGGGTAGAATTTCTTCAATCATTTTTCTTTTGTCTCAAAATATAAACTTGGCCACACTAGCATTGTAGCGGATGCTTTATTGAGGAGATATTCGATGCATTCTGTTTTGGACTCTAGGATTCTTGGTTTCCAATCGATGAAGGAACTATATTCTGAAGACTTGGATTTCTCTTCCATCGTCGACAACTGTAAACATAGAGTTCAGGGTATTTATTCCATGCAAGATGGGTTTCTTTTTAAAGGAAATCGATTATGTGTGCCAAATAGTTCATTTAGAGAGTTATTGATTCGAGAATCACATGGTGGAGGATTGGCAGATTGCTTTGGCGTTAACAAAACTCTTGAAGTTTTTTAATAGCATTTTTATTGGCAAAAAATGAATGGAGATGTACGTGCTATCATCTCAAGGTGTGCAACTTGTCAAAGAGCAAAAAGTCATTTTCATTAAAGACTGTATACTCCACTTCCGATTCCATTACAGCCATGGGAAGATGTGAGTTTGGATTTTATTGTGCCTCTTCCAAGAACTCAATGGGGAAAAAGATGCCATCATGGTGGTCATTAATCGATTTTCTAAAATGGCTCATTTCATTCCACATTACAAGATGGATGATACATCTCATGTGGCTGAGCTATATTCTAAGGAGATCATTTGCTTTCATGGAGTATCGAAAACCATAATCTTGGATCGTGATTCTAAGTTCTTGAGCTATTTCTGAAAAGTACTATTGACGATGATTAGTACCATACTCTTATTCAGCACCACTTGTTATCGTCAAATTGATGGTCAAAATTAATGGTCAAACGAAGGTAACCAATCACTCCCTTACCACTCTCCTTCGAGGGATGGTTAGTAAATCTTTGAAAGATTAGGAATTGAAGCTTGCACATGCTAAGTTTGCTCACAATTGATCACTAAGATACATCACCTGTTGATAACCTTTTGAAATTGTGTTTGGAATTAATCCTCTCACACCGATTAATTTAATTCCAATTCCATCCAACTCACGAGTGAACTTTAACGACAAAGAAAAAGTTGAATTGATGAAGAAGCTTCATGAGTAAATCCGATCCAAGATCGAGAAGGCCAATGAGTCTTACAAGAAGAAAGCTAATCATCATCCAGAGAAGGCTCATTTTCAACCTAGTGATCTTGTATGGATTCATTTGAAAAAGGAGAGATTTCCATCTCAACAGAAGAACAAGATCATGCCTAGAGTTGATAGCCCATTTAAAGTTCTCGAGAGAATCAGTGACAATGCATACAAATTTGATCTTCCTAGAGAGTTTGGAGTTTCGGCAACTTTTAATGTGGGAGACCATTCTCCTTACATGGAGGATGAAGACTTTTCAGATTTGAGGACAAATCTCAGACATCCCGGGGAGGATGATACCGAAGTATCCGACTTAATTCCATCGACGAATCCTGCACAATTGATAATCATTCAAGCTAAGGTAGAATTCGGTCATAACTTGCTTCGATAGGTTAAGAATGAAGTTGTCGACAAGGAGACTATCAACCATGATACCGATTGAGGAGTTTTCAATTCTTCCCTTGCCGATCAACTATTATGTTATCGATTCACCAGTATAGTTGCCGATTTCAACATTAATTAATAACATATGGATGAGAGGATGTTCTAAGCAATTTTCTTTGTTATTTCTGGTCAAGGCTGTTGGACGAATTTTAGAAGATCAACCACAAGGTTAAAGAGTTAAGATTTCAAGTCTCCACATCTTTGTTGCATTTTGTAGTTTCTATGAGTGTTAAATGCATTTTCTAGTTACTAGGTCTTTAAAGGCTTTCTAGTTCCTATGTCTTAAATGTTTGGGTAATTCCCATGTCTCTTGTCTATTTCCTATGTCACGGTGCCTCTATAAATAGAGTAGAGTTCTCCATTGTGATGCAGCTTTAATGAATATATAAGAATTCCTCTACATGAGTTGAATTATTTATCCGATTCTTTATCCAAGTTCCTTGATGGTGAATCAAACAATTCTTTATTCTTGGCCGGTAGGGCAATCCTTCATGCCTTGGTGGTGAGCTTCCATCTATCCCAGTTCTTATCCTTGGCTAGTGGCTTTTGCCTTTATGCTTCGATGGTGAACCTTTACACTTCATTATTCCATCCATCTCAACACACTGATTAATACACTTAACTTTGGAAATCTCCAATTTCGAAATCAATTGCCCACGCATACATCACTTCTCCCTTGCCTTCCCTTCCTTCGTGTGCAAGCTCTTTGGCTTCAGTGACACCCCGTTTCCTTCCCTACCATGGCTAGATCGACATCATCCTCGACTCCAATGACCCCAACCATACCTCTCGGGTTTTTGGCCCCTTTGCCCCCAATGGTGTCCTCTTGAACTCTATTTTCTCCATCGATCGGCTCGGCCTCATGAAGTTCAAGTTCCCCCAATGAGCGGTTGCTGGAGTGGGCTTGCTTCATGCTCACTAATGCCAAGGACAGCTGCGTGCTAGTTGAATTTTGCTCTTTGTTTAGAGGTAGAGTCAAGGAGGACTCGGTTATGTTGTGTCAAGTTCAATTGAATGTATTATCTCATAGTACTCATCCCAAAAACTCATAATGCACACACCTTTAACCAATTTCGGCCCGTAAGTCTATGTAATGTGAGCTATAAACTTATCTCTAAGTTGTTGGCAAATAGGTTGAAAGGGTACCTCAGTCGTATTATCTCACCTCAGCAATCGGCTTTTGTTCTAGGTAGAAGCGTACAAGAGGATTATGTAATTGCACAAGAAATCTTACACGCCATGAGGAAGAAAAGAAAGGGAAGCCCATTCATAAGAGTCAAGGTTGATATGTCAAAAGCTTATGATAGAGTTGATTGGAATATACTTAACACAATATTCTGTAGTATGGGGTTCTCGATTCATTTTTGCATCTTCATAAAAATATGTATTTCGTCGATTCATTATTCTCTTCTCATCAATAGTAGACCTGCGAGAAGTTTTAAACCTCAAAAGGGACTCCGACAAGGTGACCCTATCTCGCCATGCCTGTTTGTGATTTATACTGAACTTCTTTCTAGAATTCTATCTAGAGTAGAGGATTTGAAGATTATTACATGTATAAGAGTAGGGCGAGAAAGTCCGCCTTTAAGTCATCTTATGTAGGCTGATGACTTGTTATTTGTCGGAGCCACTAAACATCAAGTGAAAGCTCTGAAGGAATGCATTGAACTTTATTGCTCGTGGTCAAGTTAAAGCTTAAATCATCAAAAGTCATCTGTCTTTTTTTCTAAAACTACTTCTGTGGGCATGAAAAAGTTTTGTATGGATGAGCTCCACATGCGAAAGACAGATAATGAAGTACTGTGCCTTGGAAATCCCCTCTTCAAACCAGGAAAAGATAGGACAAAATATCAATTCCTTGAACATAAGGTTGATAACAAACTTAGCCCTTGGAAAAGGAAGACATTATCTTGGGCAGGTAGAGCAACAATTATTCGATCGGTTGATCAGAGCATACCTATTTATGCTATGCAATCTAGTCAGCTGCCTCGGAGTACTTGTGACAAACTCAATGCCTCTATAAGAAAATTTCGGTGGGGTGTGCTAGTAGAGAAAAATAGATATTTTACACCTAAATGCTGGGATTCTCTATGTAGAAACAAGAAGAGTGGAGGAGTGGGTTTTCGACAAAATAGGGACTTCAACAATGCTTTGCTTCTGAAGCTTGGTTGGGGAATGATCCAAGATAGAGGCAAGTTATGGGTTCGAGTCCTTGAAGGAAAATATCTACAAAGCTCAAATTTTTGGAATTACGAGGTCAAGGCATCAGCCTCTCCTTTGTGGAAGGCAATCATAGATACTATAGAAATACTCAAACTGGGAACTCTGTATCAAATAGGGGATGGAAAGTCAATCGAGGTCGGAAATCACCTTTGGATTCCTAACGTCTCAACTCATTTGCCTTCTTTTATTAATCCAGACCATGTTTTGAAGCAAAGAAAGATAGAAAGCTTCTTTATCCCATGGACAAAAACTTGGGACGTATTAAGTTTAAATCAGACATTATGTCCAACCTTAGTCCAAGCCATCCTTTGGATCCACGTGCCAAACTCCATTTGGGTAGACAAACCGATTTGGCATATGGCTATTGATGGAATATTTTCGGTTAAATCTGCTTACAAACTCATAAAGTTGCGAAATGAAAGTGGTAACAACGCTAGATTTGGAACAAAATCTGGAAAGCTAAAGCTCATGAGCAACACAAAATGATGTTGTGGAGGATAGAGGCTAATGTTTTACCTTGTCGAGCTAACTTGTTTCAATTGATTCTTATTCCATACCCTTCTTACCCTTCGTGTGGAGCTTTGGAGGAAAATTCGGTACATTTTAGCCCAAATTTTATGGAGACAGAGCCCATGGGGTATTATCTCGTTTGCTTGGAACTTTAGGTGTACGAAAGAGATGGTGAACCACTTTCTTGATCCAGGAAAAATAGCACATAGAACGGGAGTGGATTGCAAGCTCTTCACCCTTTATGCAGCAATTCTTTGCACTAGAATGTGGTGTTATAGGAATGCAAAGTTACATGATCAAACTATTCCAGTTCCTTCCGAGGCGATTCAGATGATCATACAAGATTTCTTGGAATATTCAAATATGTTCAGGAAGGAAATCAAAGTTAAGTTAAGCGAGGAACCGGATTTTAATGAGGTAAGGCCAAACTCTTGGATTCCTATATCAAACCAAGAGTTGAAATTTAATGTAGATGGTGTGTGGAAAGAGAAAAGGGGAGCCATAGGTATTATTGCACGATCATATAGAGGTTCAGTTGTCCAAGCGTGCACAATACGAGGAAGATGGAACTCGCCAGTAGAAGTGGAAGCTACAGCTCTTCTTCTCGCATGCAAAGCTGCTCAATCCCTCAACATCCACAAAGCGGTTTTTGAAAGTGATTGAAAGGTGTTAATTGATGCTATTAAAAAAAAGGCATTTGCCCTTGGTGTATTTATCCTTTCATTTTGGACTCTCGCTTACTACTTAGCAACAATCCAGGATGGAGTTTGAAGTGGACCGGTAGATCTAGTAATGTTGTTAATCATGAGATTGCAAAATGGGCTTTTTATCAATTAGGAACTACATTATCTTTCCTTTTTAATGATCTCCCATCTAGAGTTTAAAATATAGTGTTAGCTAAGTCTTCTTTAATTTATCATCTTGATGTAGGCTCTAGTTTCTCTGTGTAATAATTGAACTTTTTTGATGCAATGGAAGGTTTGTTTTAGCAAAAAAAAAAAAAAAGAAAGTTCAACTGAATGTGTTCGAGTATTTCCTGTTATGGTTGCTTATTATCCTGTTTGTCGGGGGAATATTTTGGTCAAGTTTCCATAAAGAAGAGCGGGAAGTTGAGGTTGGAAAACTGGGCAAGTTTCATATGTGGTTTTTCAAGTGCGAAGCGTGGGAATGAGCGGAATAGAGTATAATATGTATTGGAACCAAATTGGAACTAGGGTTTGAAAAATTAGGGAAATAACTTGATTTGACTGAATTAAGGATTATAGTTGGGGCAAAAATGTTGAGCCACATCATTTAGGGCTATTAATGCTAACTCGGAGCGTCGGCAAGCTTTGTCGATTGGAAAAATTAATAAAATATTGTCACGTCAGATTTTTGGCGTTCCAAATTGACAATGGCATTTAAGTGATAATTTTTTTTTCACAGAAGCGTCACTTAAGTGATGGTGAAAAGTTTTGATACCAAAGTAGGTGTTGTGCAAACGTTACATGGCACTTCTAGTGTCTGGTTATAAACCTCATTCACATGCTCTCTAATCATATCAGGCGTGTGCAAGCGTATTTGTTGAACTTGTGGAATTAGCATGACCGAATAGGTTCCAGTGTGAAAGCGTATTTGTTAGATCCAAAATTTTTGCAGCGACAATTATGCGGTAGTCACCAGAGTTCGGTGTCGTACAAACCCACCCAATACATCGTACCATGTGGAGGGCACCCTGTAAAATAACACAAGATACAGGATGCCTTGTCTAATAATTACAATCATGATATCTTCATTTTTTTCTCTTTTCTTTACAAAATTTACGCATTCAAAAGTGTGAAAGGATGGGAGTTATCAACATGTTTTACTTTATGTTCGAACGAAAATTGTCCAAAAAGTTCTTAAACTTATTGTACTTTTATCAATTTAATTTTAAATATTTTCACATTTTGCCTATTGAGTAATAAACATTTTCACATTTTGCCAATTAAATACATTTGATCATTTTTTGCCAGAATTCACTAATGTAGACCTGGTCGTACCTAGCAACCGTGTCACGTGAAATGGCCAGTGCTGATATAGACAAATTTTATTAATTTTTTAATATTTTTTCAAAATTTTTAAATATTTTTAATTTCTTTTTTTCTTTTCTTTTCTTTTCCCTCTTCTTCCTCTGCCGGTTGTCCAACCTTGGTGATGGCCGGCGATCAACCAGAGGCCACAACCGGTGAGGTTCAAACTTGCTAGATTTGGCTAGGGCGAGCCTCGCTCGAGGTTGGCGAGGTCACATCTCGCCAGATCCCGGCTAGGGCGACCACACTTGAGGCCGGCAAGGCTAACCCTTATCGATCGTAGCCTCTAGCCAGTCGCTGGAGGCTGGGCAACTAGCAAAGTAAGAAGAGGGAAAAAATAATTAAAAATTCAAAAAAAATTAAAATTTAATAAAATTTATCCACATCAGCGCTGGCCGAATCATGTAGAATGGTCGGAGTTCACGTCCGCGAATTATAACCAAATTTGGTTAGATAGACTCAATTGACAAAATATGAAAAGGTTTATGACTCAATTGACAAAATTGAAAGATTTGATATTGAATTGACAAAAATACAATAAGTTTATGTTTTTTTGGACAATTTTTCCAATGTTTGATGTTATCATCTCTTAGGATTATGTTAACGACAGACATGGAGATGCACTTTACTACATATTATGTAATGCACTTATGTACTTTGAAAATTTACATAGGAGTAGTACACGGTACTTTGGAATCTGTGGAACCGACGAGTTTGAGATTCAAGGCTAGTTTTAAGAGGCTGAACTATGGACGGGGTTCCAAAAATTTAACATCAGTGCATATAGGGAGAAAAAATCTGGATAAGGCGAAAATTTCCTGGATATCATATTCATGGAAGACGAATCACAAGGGGATTTGTAGAAGAGGTCTTTTCTCGTTCTGGCTATTCTCGTGGGGGTTCACTCTAGGGGGAATTCAGTCAAGGTGAATTTCTAGTTCCACTTGTCATCAATAAATTATTGGGTTAATACCACCAAAAACTCTAAACTGATACACATGTGACAAATTTATCCCAACCTAATTTTTTGATCACCAAAAACCTCAAATTGTTACACCTATGACAAATTTACCCCAAATTAATTTTTTTACCACCAAAAATCCTAAACTGGTACATTTGTGACAAATTTACCCTCCGTTAAATTGAATTAATATAAAAAAATTACAAACTAGTATACCTGTGATAAACGGAGAGTAAAATTTCAAACTCGTACATTCATCAACCGTCATGTATCATTTAACTTAGCAATTTGACAGTCAAATTTAACAGAAACTAACGGAAAATAAATTTATCATAGTTACACCAGTTTAGGGTTTTCCATGTGTCGCGACCTAAAAATCAAGTTTTCCAATCTTAGGCTAATGGATTACTAGATCAATTAAATTAACTAACCTAGCTCGAGTTCTTCCAAACTCTACCAATTCACAACTTAGGTTCAATTATGAGCATGCAAATATTTTCAATGAGAGTCGCCACTAATCATTTAAGGTAGGTTGATTAGAAACCTAAATAAAATAGCGGGAGTACTATTTTATTTCTACGAACTAGAGATTATAAATCCGGGGACTTGGTTACGCTAGATTATCCTAATGTCCTTTCGGTACCAATCTCAAGAAAAATGATCAATTCGGCAATTTTGATGAATTCTGACTTAGAGTTTAAAGGTGTAAATTTTTTTTTATTTTCTTTTTTATTTTCTTTTTTTGTATTTTTTTATGTATTTTCAAATTTAAATTCAAATCGCAAATCTTTTATTAGAAAGATTATAATCGCTAAATCTTTCGAATTAAATTTCGATCGGAAGCCTGACAGATCGACCCTAAAAATTTGAAATACCCGCTATGGAAATAACTCTATCTAAAACCTGATAGATAGACTTATTCCCATGTGTGCGGTTAGGGATTAGGAGATTTTCCTAATCGATCACATCTTGAAAAGATTTTGCTATCTTGAATATCTTGGATATATTCAAAAGATTTTCAAATTTTCAAATTCTATCCAAATTTAACAAGTAATACACATCCAAGATTTCCAAAGAATATTCAATTAAATCGCAATTTTTAAATTAAGCGAGGCAATAAAATCCTAGTTAGATAATGCCTTGATCACTCAAAATCACATTAGCATCAAATATCCCAATTTAGATAAATGAAATATGGATACCAAATTTGGCTTGAGAAAATGACCTAGTTAGGATGATTCGCTTCCGAAAGAGGACCGGCGGATGATGGCGGACTTGATGGTGGCTTCACTGCGTGGACACTCGCGAATTTGCTGGACGTTGCTGGAGTTCACACAAAATTGCTGACTTCACTGGTCAACCTGCAAGTAATTTATCAAGGAATTCAAAGAATTTGTCCCGAGGTTGGTGGAGTATCACTCGGAGCCGTACATGATGAAACACAGCGCTACAAACGCTGTAAGGGTAGAACAGCAGCTTGGGTGGCAGTGGGTGATGCTCAATGGCTTCGCGGCACAGCAAGTTCATCATCGTTGGCTCAAACTGTTGCGGAACGGAGAGCGCATTCCCGACTAATTACTGGAGCAAAGGCGTCATCGAGCGGCTAGGACTGGGCATAGTCATTGGCTGGTCACGGTAGTGCAGAGGTGTCGGTGGACTGGATCAACGACGACACTACAAGAAAGGCAACTCGCAATGGAACGAAGCAGCAAGCAGCATTGTCAGTGCAGATGTTCGAGCCTCAGGTGGTTGGCTGTTTGTCAGTAAGGCTCGGCAAGGCTGCTTCATCGTCGGACGGTGAACAGAAACGTCGTCAAGGTCAGTGTCAAGCATGCAAGGGCAGATCAGAACAACTTGCCGTCGTGGAAGGAGTGGCAGTCAACTGGCAAGGGGTGGCGCCGAAGGAGTCTCGGCCAGAAGGTGTTTGGCCGAGAGACCTCTTCTCTCCCTAACCTCACGTACATGTATGTCTCATGTTTCTTGTGTGTGATTAGATCCCAAAAAAAAGTCCCCCTTGTTGATCGAGAACTCTCCCCCTTTTATGTGCAAGACAACCTAGATTTTCGGGAAAGGATGTGGTCAACTTTCCTTATGCAGAACGTATACTTTATTCCTTTCCTCCCTTAGAGTTATATCTTCCTTCTGATTACGGGAGCGGGGAGGTCTTCTTGGCAGCATACTCTTTCTTGTTTTGAGAAAGATATATTGCTTAAATAATATACGTCCTCACATGAATATTCCTTTCCTAGTTGCTCTTACTATTTTCCATTGACCGACAAAATCTTGCATATTTCCACAAATATCCGAAAAATAAAGTCTATGAAATCGTGGACATCTTCAGGAAATCATAAAAGATATTTTTGCACAAGTGTCCAACCAAAAATATATTGACCGAGAATCATGTATATATTCCGAAAATTCTTCATATCCCACGTGTGAAAATTCCACCCATGATAATGAACGAGTTTGGCGAAAATTTTTATTCGTGGGCTTTTAACTAAGTCCATTCGCCATTGATTTAATGCAAATGCAACTATGTGAGCCTATTACTATAAATGCTCCTAAAATCTATATGCAATTTAACTAATTAATTTTTTTTTCTAGGGACCGAGATCGATCCCTAATTTTTATGCAATGAATGACTAATTGGGTCTCCAAAATTTAGGTGTCAACAGCCGCTCCTTTTTTAGTGGAGGCTCGCAGAGGTTTCGCTCAAAAACTGAAACCTAAATTTAAATCATACAAAATGATGAATGATCTTCGTCTATTTTTTTTTTTTGGATTTTAATTCTAATTTTTTAAATGCAATGATGCGTGATATGCAAACAATAAGGAACGTATGCTAAGGCTTCTCACTTCATGAAGAGTAGTGAAAGAGCCTTACATACGGATCGCATAAAAAGCGCCCAAGTGAGGGAAAGTTTTATAATGCTGTGAACTCCCTCGATCTCCAAACTTCTAGTCCACTAGAAGTAAGGTTTTTAAGGTACAGGATTGCCTATCTATTACCTGTAGTTTCCTACAGATGCGAAATAACGCATGATATTAAGAAATAATTAAAAGGGACGTGTTGCCTATACCACTGGGCAATCACGAAAAGGATCATGTCACATGTTCCATTGGGTGAGCATGAGGTTAGTTGTGCCACCTCTTCCACTGGGTGAACACGGAATGAGAAACTATGCCGCCTGTTCCACTGGGCAAACATGAAATGGCGTGTGCTGTCTATTCCACTGGCAAGACAAAGAGATATGTCACCTATTCCACTTGATGAACATATGAGAGAGATCTTGTCTCCTATTCCGAAGAGAGAAATAATGAAGAATAATTAGCATACGTACCTGTATTCTTCTTATGTTATAAAAAATGACAGAGCTAATTGCATTGCACATGTTTTTACCTGAGAAAAGGTTAAAATAACACATGCGCATGGGCAAAGAAAACATAATTCATGAATCTGTCTGCATTACCGAGCTTCACTGGGGAATTTATCAATAAGAACAACAATTTCGTCCTTTTGACAATTTGATCACATTAAATGAGAGACCTTTAATCAGAAAGGACTTTTCACTCACTTTTAATGAAAGGCTTTTGACCCGACCTTTGATGCAGGTATAAGAATCACTCAAACTCTCTTTATCGTGCTTGACAAGGGGCTCGGATATTCTCAAAATCAGTATGACTTGGCCAATCTGAGAGGTCTTTATAAGGACTGAAACTCAGGCTTGGTCAAAGGTTTCATAATGGGGACTCATGAGAGTCATAGCTTTGAAAGAACTGATATCACCGGCTACTCCGGGTTTATAAGCCAGGAATGCTGCAAAAATGAGATAGAAAAATCTTGCTCGCACTTCTTCGAGCAACATTTATAAGCATTTGAAACTCTACGTTAACTCAAGTGCCCTATTCCGAAGAGACTTCGGTAAGGGTTGTAACGTAGATTTGGGTAGGCTTGAAATGAATGGCTTATTTCCATCAAAGGGGGTATTATGAACATGGAAATTGATGATCATCTAGTCATGCTACTGGTACCATTGATCTATCTCTAGCGATTGCTCCACAAATGAACCTTCAAATGGTCTTTTCCTTGAAGAATGATCTTGCATATCGACTCAGTTTTCGCCGAAGCCTTTCTTTCTGTCATCATTTTTTTTTGTGTGAGAGAGATTTTTTTTTCGAGAGATTTTTCTCCCTCTTTTAAGAGAGCTTTTTCCAAGAGAGAGAACTTCGATTTAATGGAGTCCTTTTGCGTCCTTTCTAATGAATTTTCTTTTGAGCTCCCATTTGCCTCAAGTCACCTTGAACTTGCTTCGAGATGATTTCATTTGTTTATCACAAGAATGATCATCAATCGGGTTGAAATGAATTCACTGCTCAAATTATGTATGCAAAGAGTATAATGTGTAAGGATATAGAAAGAAATGCCCTTCGTCATATCTAAGGCACTCGAGCTAACACAGAATTTGCATGCAGTAAATATACTTAAAGATTGATGTAAGTGAAAGTAAGAAAATTCTAACCATTTTGAACTTTCTAAGAAATTGCTCCAGTATGGGGTTGTTCCTGACAGGGGTAAGAAGTGAAATTCCGTTCAAAGGGTTAAGCAAATGATAACTTGTAGTGTTTAGATAGAGGGAATAAATGCCTCTCATCATTTTGGTCATCATACTTTTCGCGAGATAATCCTTTACCTTGTCAGCATAAAATTTTTACTCAACTCGCACTGGGGATTATTATTCAGGACGTGTATGGAAATAGCTTGCCTTTCGTCATCTTGAAGTCTCTCATGCAATATGATCGCTTCATTAGGATAGAAACAGATTGCCAGATCAAAAGTTTTCCTCAAACAAAGCTTAGTAACATAACAAGAAAATCAATTGATTTGAGACTTGATAGAAACAAAGTCATAATGAGTACAAATCAAGTGTAATACTTCTTTACAGAATCAAAATTAACTGGACTGGAAAAAACACGACCATCCATCTCAGCCAAATCAAAGCACCTCCTGGAATGACTTTCTTCACAATGTATGGGGCCGCCATAATTTGGAGCGAATTTTTTTTCTGTAAGAGGAACTATCGGTAATAACTTCCGCAGGACAAGGTCGCCTACCTGAAAATGTCGAGGCTTGACTTTCTTGTTGAAAGATTTAGCAACTCGTTGTTGGTAGCATTGGCCATGACATAAAACTCTAAGCTTTATCTCATCAATCATGCTCAACTGGTCCAATCTCTGCTAGATCTAATCTGCTTCTGACAATTGTACCTGTGAAAGAATATGTAACAAAGGAATTTCAACCTCAACAGGTAGAACTGCTTCTATACCATACACAAGAGAATATGGAGTTGCCTTTGTAGATGTCCGGATAGAAGTCCGATATGCCATAAGTACAAAAGGTAATCTTTCATGCCAATCACGATAGTTCTCAGCTATTTTAGCCAAAATTTTATTGATATTCTTGTTGGCTGCTTCGACCGCTCCGTTCATCTGCGGACGATATGGAGAGGAATTCAGATGCTTGATCTTGAACTCCTTGAATAGATCATCCACCAATTTATTATTTAGATTCGACCCATTGTCAGCAATTATGATCTCAGGTGCACCATATCGAGCAATGATGTCTCGACGAATGAACTTCACCACATTCCGGGCCGTCACTGTCGTATAGGACATAACTTCAATCTACTTCAAAAAATAATCAATAGCAACCAGGATAAAACGATGTCCATTTGACGCTTAAGGATTGATTGGGCCAATCACATCAATGCCCCACATAGAAAATGGCCATGGTTCAGACATGTGATGCAATTCATTCGGAGTATTAATCTTGTCACCATGGATCTGGCATTTGTGACAACTCCGAACATGCTAAATGCAATCACTCTCTAAAGTGAGCCAGTAATAACTCATCCTCATTATCTTCCTTGCTAGCATATGACCATTCATGTGCGGACCACATACTCCCTCATGTACTTCTAGCATCAAACGAGCAGCCTCGGTTGAATCAACACACCTTAATAAAGGACCGCTTGTATAGGCATTGTCCGCTCAAGAAGAACTTCGACGCTATTTTCTTGATATACTTTTAGTCAGATGCAGTACTTTTATGAGGAAACTCCAGTGTTTGAAGATATGCCTTGATATCATGGTACCACGGCTTGCCGTCGGGCTCTTCTGCAGTGGCCATGCAATAAGCCGATTTTTGTGAGATCTCTATCTTTAAAGGTTCAACTTCTAACCCACTTGTTACTTGTAGTATTGCCGATAACATAGCCAGAGCATCGGTAAAATGGTTTTGAGTCCTTGACAAGTATTCAAACGAAATGTCTTCAAACTCTTCCACTAACTCCTCTAGATAGGCATGATAGGGCTGCAACTTAGGGTGTGAATGATAACCATTCTGCTCTAGAAATCAAATTCTTGCCAAAAATTGATTTCTGGAATTCTTGCCAGAAATTGATTTCTGGAGGAGAAATCTGTTTGGTAAAACATGACTAATTCTGCTCTAGAAATTGATTTTTGGAACATAAATCTATTTTGATTTGTTGATATTTTTTGCACCTAAAAAATTTAAATTTTACTTAAAATGGGTGGCAACAGATATTATAAGTCATTCTATAAAGTTTTGAAATTTTTTATTATTTATTTATTTTTTTTGGACATCTAAAAAAATTTAAATTTCACTTAAAGTGGGTAGCCACAGGTATTCTAAATTATTTTGTGAAATTTTGAATTTTTTATTTTTTTTTATTTTTTTGGGCACCTCAAAAAATTTAAATTTTACTCAAAGTGGGTGACTACAGGTATTCTAAGCCATTTTGTAAAGTTTTGAAATTTTTTATTTTTTTAATTTTTTTGGCACCTCAAAAATTTAAATTTCACTCAAAGTGGGTGGCCACAGGTATTTTAAGCCATTTTGTGAAGTTTTGAAAATTTTTATTTTATTATTATTTTTATTTTTTTGGGTACCTAAAAAAATTTAAATTTCACTCAGTGGGTGGCCACATGTATTTTAAGCTATTTTGTGAAGTTTTGAAATTTTTTATTATTTTTTTATTTTTAAAAAAAATTCACCAAATTTCATATTTTCCCGAAATCTGACTTTTTTTATTTTCTGGAAATTTTTATGAATTTTTCTAGAAATTTTCAATTTTTATGCATTTTCTGAAAAAATTTTTTTATGAGAAAATAGGGAGAATGCATTCCGGAATCAAGAAGCTACAAAAAGTAGCTTCTCTTTTTCTTGCCAAAAACTCATTCCGGAATCAAGAATGCATTCCGGAATCAAGTATTTTTAGGGTGCGAATGGTAACCATTCTGCTCCAGAAATCAAATTCTTGCCAGAAATTGATTTCTGGAATTCTTGCCAGAAATTGATTTCTGGAGGAGAAATCTGTTTGGTAAAACATGACTAATTCTGCTCCAAAAATTGATTTCTGGAATAGAAATTTATTTTGATTTGTTGATTTTTTTTGCACCTAAAAAAATTTAAATTTTACTCAAAGTGAGTGGCCACAGGTATTATAAGCCATTTTGTAAAGTTTTGAAATTTTTTATTTTTGAAATTTGCGCACCTAAAAAAATTTAAATTTCACTCAAAGTGGGTGGCCACAGGTATTCTAAGCCATTTTGTGAAGTTTTGAATTTTTTTATTTTTTTATTTTTTAATTATTTTTTATTTTTTTGGGCACCTCATAAAATTTAAATTTCACTTAAAGTGGGTGGCCACAGGTATTCTAAACCATTTTGTGAAGTTTTAAAATTTTTTATTATTTTTTATTATTTTTTGGGCACCTAAAAAAATTTAAATTTCATTCAAAGTGGGTGGCCATAGGTATTTTAAGCCATTTTGTGAAGTTTTGAAAATTTTTATTTTATTATTATTTTTCTTTTTTTGGGCACCTCAAAAAATTTAAATTTCACTCAAAGTGGGTGGCCACGGGTATTTTCAGCTATTCTGTGAAGTTTTGAAATTTTTTATTTTTTTTATTTTTTTAAAAAAATTCACAAAATTTCATATTTTCCCGAAATCTGACTTTTTTTATTTTCTGGAAATTTTTACGATTTTTTCTAGAATTTTTCAATTTTTATGCATTTTTTGAAAAAAAATTATAAGAAAATAGGGAGAATGCATTCCGGAATCAAGAAGCTACAAAAAGTAGCTTCTCTTTTTCTTGCCAAAAACTCATTCTGGAATCAAAAATGCATTCCGGAATCAAGAATGCATTCTGGAAACAAGTATTTTTAACAAACGCATTTTTATTCCAGAATGCAAAAATCGCTCCAGAATGCATTCCGGAAATTTTTTAACAAACGCCATTCTGTTCTGGAATGCATTCCGGAACAGAATTTTTATTCCGAAATGCATTCCATGCGCACCCTTAACAAACGGATTTTTATTCCAGAATGCAAAAATCACTTCAGAATGCATTCCGAAAATTTTTTAACAAACGTCATTCTATTCCGGAATGCATTCCGGAACAGAATTTTTATTTCGGATTGCATTCCATGCGCACCCTTAGCATTTCTAGTTTGCCACTTACCAACAGTATGAAGAATAATGAGGGCTAAATCTCCAAACACATTAAGTTGAGCTACTCCCATTTTGATTGCAGCTTGTAACCCGAGGATGCACGCTTCATATTTAGCGATATTGTTCGTGCAAGGAAATATTAGTTTTGCCGCCACTGGATAATGTTGCTCGCCTAGGGATATTAAAACTGCCCCAATACCTGATCCTGATAAGTTTACGGCCCCATCAAAATACATGGTCCATACATACTCATCAATTGGCATGACTCTATCCTCTAGCAGACCCAAATCCTTATTTTTCCTCGGATTTTCGGCCAGGACATCAGCAATTACACGTCCTTTGATTGATTTTTGAGACAAGAATTGAACATTGAATTCTGAGACGAGAATCTGCCATTTTGCCAGTTTTCCAACCAAAGCAGGTTGATTGAGCAAGTATTTGATAGGATCACACTCTGTTACAAGCAATATCTGATAGTGCAAAGTATATTGCCTCAACCTGTGTAGCACCCAGACCTGTGCTGTGCACGTTATTTCTGCTTTAGAATAGTTCATCTCAGAGGCGGTGAACTTCTTACTCAAATAATAAATCGCACGCTCTTTTCCATCCTCTTCACTTTTTTGAGCAAGCATGGCACCTAACGATTCACTGTGGATTGTAAGGTAAAGGGTCAGAGGTTGCCCCGGCGTTGGCGAAATAAGCACCGGTGGATTCATCAAGTAGTGCTTAAGCTTGTCAAATGCCAGTTCACACTCTTCATCCCATCTAACCAGCGCATTCTTCTTGAGAAGTTTAAAGAAAGGCTTCGCTATCTCAGACAGCTGAGAAATAAATCTGGCTATGTAGTTTAGTCTACCAATTAGGCTACGAACTTCCTTCACTGAAGAGGGAGATTTTATTTCACAAATGACCTTCACTTTTGACGGGTCAATCTCAATCCCTTTATTACTGACAATAAAACCAAGTAGTTTGCCAGAGGCTGCCCCGAACACGCATTTTGCCACATTGAGGTGCAATTTGAACTTGCGAAGCCTGTCGAATAATTTCGTCAAGGTTTCTACGTGATCTTCTTCACATCGAGTTTTTGCAATCATGTCGTTAACATAGATCTCAATCTCATTATGCATCATATTATGGAACAACATGACCATTTCCCACCGGTAAGTTGCCCCAGCATTTTTTAGACCAAAGGGCATCACCTTGTAATGAAATGTCCCCCATGGAGTGGTAAATGCTGTTTTCAACTTATTATCCTCGTTCATCAAGATCTGATTATAACCTGAGAAACCATCCATGAAGTAAAATAGTTCCAACCCGGCTATGCTGTCCACAAGCACATCAATGTGCGGGAGTGGAAAATCATCCTTAGGACTAGCTTTGTTCAGATTTCGATAGTCAACACACACTCGAACCCGACCATCTTTCTTCAACACTGGGACTATATTAGCGACCCATTCAGAGTATTGGGTAGTCTCAAAAAATCTCACGTCAAGAAGCTTCATGACCTCTTCCTTGATCTTTTTTGCCAGTTCTGGCTTAGCTCTTCGCGGTCTTTGCTTCACGGGCTCAACCGAAGGATCAATTGGTAGACAATGTTCGACGATCGATCGATCGAGACCCGGCATGTCAGTATAAGACCAGGCAAAGATGTCTTGATAATCCTTCAACAATTGGGTTAAGCGTTTGACCACATCTTTAGGGAGACATGCCCCAATCTTCACCTCTCTAGGATTCTCCATGTCACCAAGATTGATCACTACGGTTTCTTCAACAGTCAGAGGCTTAGATTTCTCATGGATTTTCAAGTTCCGTCGTATCTCTTCA
This sequence comes from Syzygium malaccense, assembly GCA_031216405.1. Classification (NCBI taxonomy): domain Eukaryota; kingdom Viridiplantae; phylum Streptophyta; class Magnoliopsida; order Myrtales; family Myrtaceae; genus Syzygium; species Syzygium malaccense. Next base: position 18,383,426 of record CM062254.1, read on the forward strand.
TCATTCGGATTAGAATCGTCTGAGTCATCGGATTGACTTGCATCACATATATAAGGATCCATGATTCCCGTCCCTTCGCATGCCTCGAGATTAATCCTGAAACATAAAAGAAAGGGATCAAAAAGACAAGACAGTGCTTAACTACATGCAATTTTCAAAGTTTGATCATTGCTTTTTTTTTAAATTCATTTTTCTTTCAAAGACCTCAAGACGAGAATTCTTGAGAAGCTCAATCCTCAGTTCTTACCGTAGATGACAAATTTTTCCAATCGTTGGTTATCGTCGTCGAGTTGGTTTGGGGCACTTTAACAAGATTCAAAATGATAAAAACCTCTGTAATTTTACTGATATCGAATTAATGAATTGCATCTTATTGGATTGAAAAACCTAAGTGCAACATGAATTGGAATGAAAATTAAAAAAAGCAATAAAGATTCCCACGCAGGAGAGATATGAAAACTGGAAATAATTACTCTTGAGGGCCAACGCCCATCCTTTCAAGTGATCCTTTAGTGATTGCACCAATGATGGTCTCAGCAAACCAACCGGTGAGGTAGGATATATCATCATTAAAGTCAAAGTCCACCACCCTCGACTTCGACTTCTTGAAAATACAGGGTGATTGGTCATCCTCAGAATCATGAGACAAACTGACCAAAATTGCTTTATCGTGCTTCTTAGGCGAGTCAGTTAGGGCTTGTGGCGACTTAGGAAAAATAAGCCCAAGATCATCCTCAGTCGGGCTCGGCTTTAAATGCTCATATCCCCCCCCACTACTCTAGCTGAGCGAAAGGTGTGGTTAATGGGAGGTGGTAAGGGACTTTGACCTACTCCTCTTCGACCTCTGCAATAATCGTGGCCTTGTTCGCGGCTTCCCGGCCTATGATCTCTCAAACCAGCCTTGTGGGATTGTCCATTTGTCTCAATCGGGGCATGAATGCCTTGGCCTTCCTTCCTAAGACCCAGACCTGGCTCAAAACCATTACCGACCATGACCTTGGCCACCATGATAGCTGCATTAGAAACCTTAGGAACGGACAACGGCAAACCAGAGGAAGCCTGAACAACTTAAACTATCTCAAATGAATGATAGCTATCCTCCTTAACATGATCGGGCTCTATGTATGAGACCGATGTCGCATTGAAGATTCGGTGATCTTTCTCTCCATAAACTGTAACCAACTTTGCTTCAGCCACAAACTTGATCTTCTGATGCAAACTGGAGGGCATTGCGCCTGCATTGTGGATCCATGGCTATCCCAACAAGAAATTGAAAGCAGAAGAGATATCCATTTGAAAAAGAATATCGAACACCGAAGGTCCGATTTGCAGCTCTAAGTTAATCTGGCCTATCACATCCTTCTTTACTTCATCAAAGGCTCGAACAGAAGTCTTGGCTGCTTGCATGGTAGATGGATTAATGCCCAGCCTTTTCAAAGTAGCCAACGGGCATAAATTCAAAACTGACCCGTTATCAACAAGTACCCTAGCCATGTGAGTCTCCTTGTACTTCACTGATATATTAAGCACCTTAATATGACTACGTCCCTCAAATAGGATTTCCTCATCATAAAATTCTACTTGATCCTTGAGGAGGATCGCCCCGACAAACCCCTCTAGCTTATCTTCTTCAATAGTCTCGGGCACATGAATCTCACTCAAAACCTTCATTAAAGTACCCCGATGCTTATCTGATGTCTGGAGAAGTTCTAGCAATGAGACTTGTGCAAGTAACTTTCTCAGCTGATCAATCACGCTATATTCACTAGCCTTAATCACAACTAGGAATTCCTTCACTTCTTTCTCGGCCACTGGCTTGGCCGGTTGATTATCAGCATAAGTTCGCCCTGACCTTGTTATCAGATCAACATTGTATGACCATGGAACTATCTTGTCACTTTCATAAGCATAGGGCTGAGGTGATGCCAGCACCAATACTTCATAAGCATCGGGTATAACGATCATAAGGTCATCGTCAGAGTCGTCCTCAAGAGAGGGCATGTCAGTTAGCTCAGGATCTAACTTAACTTGTTCATCGGTCAACATTGCAAGTTCTTCATTCCAGTCAATGATGACTTGAGATATAGTGGCCACTACCCCGAATTCATCAGCCGTCTCAATCATTCCCTCTCTTACCAACTCATCCACCTTCTTCTCTATTTCATCGAATGACACCACTTCACCAGTCGAAACATAACCAGCTTGGACTAAAGCATCGAACATATCCTCGAAAGGGACCCTGAAGCCTTGAACCTACTTGACCCCCGGGCCAAGGACAACATTTGCACTGCTCGAATGATCAGGGAGTGGATTGTTCTACATATTTGGCTTACCGGCTGGCTGTAGTGTAAACGTTCCAGTGTCGAGTAGATCCTGTGCTCAATGTTTGAGCACTTGACAATCATCTGTCGAATGTCCTACCTCACCTCTATGGTAATCGCATTTTTTCGACGGATCATACATTGCAAAGCCGGCAGCGTTAGATCTTTGTGGCTCTGAATTCAGCAAGTTCTTCTTCCTTAGCACTGCCAGTACCTGAGATAATATCCCAGGAAGTGGAGTAAATTGGCGAGGTTTGCACTACTGGCGTGGGTCCTGCTGGCCTTACTGCCCATAAAAGGTTGGCTGCTGGGTGGTAAATTGTAGCTTCGGGACCTGAGCTGGCGTCTTCTGTACATAAGTTATGTTGACTTCGGGGACATGCTCTTTGTCCTTCTTACTAGTAAATCTCTTGCTGATGAACCCGACTCACCGTACCATCCTTTCTTGAGCCCAGACTCAATCTCCTCACCCATGGCTATTAGCTGTCTAAAAGATTGGACGGCCGTTATTAACACTCGTGAGCGAACCGGCTGCGGTAGAGTGGACACGAACAATTTCATTAAGTCATGTTCTGAGGGTTCACGCATGATCTGTCCCGCTATGTTCCTCCGGCGAGTGACATACTCCTTTAGAGTCTCGCCCTTTTTCTGCTCAGCTCTCTCCAGGTCTTCCCTTGTAATAGTGACATCGAGATTGAACTTAAAGTACTTGACGTAAAGGTTTACCACCTCTTCCCACGAGTCCTTCCAGTTGATCTGGTGGTTGGTATACTACCTCATTGTAGCATTCTTCAAGCTTACTTGAAAGGTTTGGATTATTAGAGGTCTGTTAGAAACATATCTGTTCATGAGCCCCTGGTACATCTCGATGTGCTGAATTGGGTTTGAGGTGCCGTCATACTTCTCGAAAGCTGGCATCTTAAATTTATCGGGCACTTGGACCCGGGCAAAAATAGACAAATCAACAGGCGAGACACTTTGAGTTCCCTCCACTTCACGTAACCTCTGGTTGAGCTTAGCCAGCAACTTGGCATTCTCATCATTGGGGGGTGGATGAAGAACATGGGCCGACGGAGATACACTAGTGTCAGTCAAAATGACATCATCCAGTTGAAAGATTGGATCAGTGTTTACTGCGGGAGTTTTGTTAAGGCGGAGGCCTTGACGAGTTGGAGGTGGAATCTCCGATTGAGAGGTAGCATTGATCTGTTGTTGCTTGGCCATGAGATCACTCATTATTTTGGACATGGTAGCCACGATATGCTCATTCATTGTATTCATGTGTTCTTTCAGCTTTTTGTCAATCATGGCTATAATCTCGGCTTGATTGGCCATCCTTCTTTTGGTCACTGATCGAGTATTATAAGGATGAGGGGGATGCGTAGCACATTACCTAAAACAAGTAACGATTGAATAAATACAACAAGTAAGGATAGCGAGTCGGTCCATGACATCCTCTAAACCCCCAAGACGAAATTTCTTTTGAAAGACTCATTCGTCCAGTAAATTTTGAAATTCCAAATTGCTTTATTCAGTAATAAATAAATAAATAAAAACCTAGACTAATTCCAAAATTTACAAATTATAGTTTAATGTTTCTCATTGAATTTCCCAAAATGGAAAATGTCTCAAAGGAATTCCTAGAAAGATCGCCCAGAAACAACATCTATTTCCAGCAAACGTCTATAGTATGAAGTACAAATATAAGCTAACATTCCATCCTAAACATGAAATCAAATGGTCTTCCTTTTTTTAGAAGCCACGTGATCTATAGACGAATGCGCCTTCAAGGCACACCATAATCATGCATTCTGTTCAGCCAAAACATCTGCCTTTTCCTGGGCCTTCATCGCCTTTTCTTCGCTGATTTTGATTTGGGTCTGATGGGTATGCTGCATTATTACAACCGGGATCTTCGGGAGTATCTCAGCAAGGATGGTATGATACTAAATATACCGAGTCGTGGCAAAGTGATTCTTCATCCTTCCGGTGGGCTCATCTGCGGGCCAAATCAGCTTCTGAGTGGAACATTTCTGCCAAGCCTCAGAATGACGCCTAAGCTCGGCTCTATAACGCTCACCCTTCTCGAACTGGGTTTGAAATTCATTGGGCTCGAGTGGAGATGGGATATCCTGCAAAACTCAAAATTGTCGTGTAACTCGAAGAGGCTGATAGCTAGTTGCCCCATAAATGCCCATCAAAGGTATGGGCTTCTGATCGCCATGGCATAGTCGAGCCTCAACCTCCCGAAACCACACAGCTTGCCAAAGGAAAATCTTAGGGTTTGGATCCTTGAACAAATGGACCCATTGTGTATAGTGCAAACTCTTAGTTTGATCTTGTATTTGTTTGAACCTTAAAATAGGGTTATCGGTCATGCCCATTTCAAATACAGTCATATTTTCCCCAAATTGATAAAGGTGTGAGAAAAGCCAGATTTGTAAAAGCTCAATCGGGGCTCGAAAAGTTCTATCTTTTTCTTTCTTGAATCGTGTCAGAGATATGAAAGTCTCTGCCAGAATTGTGTTTATCAAACTAACTCCACCACATATTAGTTTTACCATCCAAGCTATCACAGATCAATAGCATTTTGACGGAATGGAAAAATGATGAGTCCAAAAAAAGTTAAGATAAAAATCTTAGATTTCATGAGGACGGAGCTATTTTCGAAACATTTAATAAGAAAAGATACTGGGCATATTTGACAATTACCCTTTAGCACTTTTCAATTTCTTTTTTGGTCAAACTAAAAAATTCAGCAAGCGCTACTACAGGATCTATCCGAATGGGTGGTTCAACTATATCCAATTCAATCGATTTTCCAATGGCAATACTGTATTTTTCCAAAGTCGGTGTGAGCTCAAACTTACCTCCCAATACAAATATGGTTGTCTCGGGACACCAAAAATGAGCAAATGCCTGCATGATCCCGCTCTAAACATTTATGTCTAGGTTTGGCAGCATGAATCCAATGCACTTGACAACGTGCTGCTGACCATCTGGCTTCAATTGGCCCCATAACTTCTTGAGCTCTAGCTTCGGAGCAGGCACGAAACGGATATCGAGGCGACCCATTCGTATATAGACCACGTGCCAAATGACTCAACCTAGATGAAGGACCGACTCAAAATAAGATGAAGAAAAGCAAAGATAAAGCTCAAGAAATTACCGCCTTTGGGGAGAAAGTGTCAATCACAGAGACATGCACACGAATCGTGAGTTTAAATCTTAAACTATCTACCCTAAAGGCTTTTGCAAAGTGAAATGATGAACGTAACGACATGTCGCAGCCTCGCGCACAATCATCATGACTAGTCGCAGCCTCGCATACAATAGTCATGACTAGTCGGGTCTAATCAATTCGGCTTGGTTCGGTCGACAAGGGCAACCCCCATGCATCATAGCCTCACGTGCATGAGGACGGCCCTTGAGCCATTTTTTGGAAAAATTTTCGAGATCCAAATGGGATAACCTTTAGCGAAGCCTTACCGCCAAGGTTTAAGAACCATCTAAATACCATCTTAAAACTATGGATGTGACCCAGGTCCGATCACAGGTTGTGTGTGGTATAGTGCAAATACGGTAAATCACGCACAACAATTACATGCAAACACCGCTTCAATAGTACAAAAATTAAATCATAATTCTAATCCACCAAGCCTGCAAAACAAAGGGTTGCCCAGTCACTACTCCCATTATAAATCCCATTCTGCAAAATCATTTAACACCTAAAAATGAGAATTCAATCAAATTTTACCAAATCGAGTGATTTTTTCAAGAAAATTTTTTGGCCTAAGTCCTCAAATTTTCAAAAAATTCAAGTCTGTCCCTAGCAGAGTCGCCAAGCTATCGCGACCTAAAAATCAGGTTTTCCAATCTTAGGCTAATGGATTACTAGATTGATTAAATTAACTAACCTAGCTCGAGTTCTCCTAAACTCTACCAATTCGCAACTTAGGTCCAATTATGAGCATGCAAATATTTTCAATGGGAGCCGCCACTAATCATTTAAGGTAGGTTGATTAGAAACCTAAATAAAATAGCTGGAACACTATTTTATTTCTACGAACTAGAGATTATAAATCCGGGGACTTGGTTACGCTAGATTATCCTCACGTCCTTTCGGTACCAATCTCAAGAAAAATGCTCAATTAGGTAATTTTGATGAATTCTGACTTAGAGTTTAAAGGTGCAAATTTTTTTTTATTTTCTTTTTTATGAATTTTTTTTGTATTTTTTATGTATTTTCAAATTTAAATTCAAATCGCAAATCTTTTATTAGAAAGATTATAATCGCTAAATCTTTCAAATTAAATTTCGATTGGAAGCCTAACAGATCGACTCTAAAAATTCGAAATACCCGCTATAGAAATAACTCTATCTAAAGCCTGATAGATAGACTTATTCCCATGTATGCGGTTGCGGATTAGGAGATTTTCCTAATCGATCACATCTTGAAAAGATTTTGCTATCTTGAATATCTTGGATATATTCAAAAAATTTTGAAATTTTCAAATTCTATCCAAATTTGACAAGTAATGCACATCCAAGATTTCCAAAGAATATTCAATTAAATCGCAGTTTTTAAATTAAGCGAGGCAATAAAATCCTAGTTAGATAATGCCTTGATCACTCAAAATCAATTTAGTATCAAATATCCCAATTTAGATAAATGAAATATGGATACCAAATTTGGCTCGAGAAAATGACCTAGTTAGGATGATTCGCTTCCGAAAGAGGACCGGCGGATGATGGCGGACTTGATGGTGGCTTCACTGTGCGGACACTAGCGAATTTGCTGGACGTTGCTGGAGTTCACACAAAATTGCTGACTTCACTGGTCAACCTGCAAATAATTTATCAAGGAATTCAAAGAATTTGTCCCGGGTTTGGTGGAGTATCACTCGAAGCCGTACTCGATGAAACACAGCACTACAAACGATGTAAAGGTGTAGAACAGCAGCTTGGGTGGCAGTGGGTGATGCTCAATGGCTTCGCGGCACAGCAAGTTCGTCACCGTTGGCTCAAACTGTTGCGAAACGGAAGAGCGCGTTCCCGACTGATTACTAGAGCAGAGATGTCATCGAGTGGCTAGGACTGGGCGTAGTCATTGGCTAGTCACGGTAGTGCAGAGGCGTCAGCGAACTGGATCAACGACGACACTACAAGAAAGGCAGCTCGCGATGGAACGAAGCAGCAAGCAGCTTTGTCGGTGCAGATGTTCAAGCCTGAGGTGGTTGGCTGTTCGTCAGTAAGGCTCGACAAGGTTGCTTCGTCATCGGACGGTGAACAGAAACGTCGTCAAGGTTAGTGTCAAGCACGCAGGGGCAGATCAGAACAACTTGCCGTCGTGGAAGGAGCGGCGGTCAGCTGGCAAGTGGTGGCGCCGAAGAAGGAGTCTCGGCTTGAAGGTGTTTGGCCGAGAGACCCCTTCTCTCCCTAACCTCACGCATGTGTATGTCTCGTGTTTCTTGTGTGTGATCAGATCCCAAAAAAAAGTCCCCCTTGTTGGCCGAGACCTCTCCCCCTTTTATAAGCAAGACAACCTAGATTTTTCGAGAAAGGATGTGGTCAACTTTCCTTATGCAGAACGTATATTTTTTTTCCTTTCCTCCCTTAGAGTTATATCTTCCTTCTGATTATGGGCGCGGGGAGGTCTTCTTGGCAGCATACTCTTTCTTGTTTTGAGAAAGATATATTGCTCAAATAATATACGTCCTCACATGAATATTCCTTTCCCAGTTGCTCTTACTATTTTCCATTGACCGACAAAATCTTGCATATTTCCACAAATATCCGAAAAACAAAATCTATGAAATCGTGGACATCTTCAGGAAATCACGAAAGATATTTCTGCACAAGTGTCCAACCAAAAATATATTGACTAAGAATCATGCATATATTCCGAAAATTCTTCATATCCCACGTGTGAAAATTCCACCCATGATAATGAACGAGTTTGGCGAAAATTTTTATTCGTGGGCTTTTAACTAAGTCCATTCGCCATTGATTTAATGCAAATACAACTATGTGAGCCTATTACTATAAATGCTCCTAAAATCTATATGCAGTTTAACTAATTAATTATTTTCTAGGGATCGAGATCGATCCCTAATTTTTATGCAATGAATGACTAATTGGGTCTCCAAAATTTAGATGTCAACGCCGTGATAATAATCCTAAATTATTCCTAAAGGCAAACATCAGCTCACTAATGACTTGCTTAATCAATGGTTAACAAACAGGGTTATATATTTTGGGATTCACGATGTCTAATCCACATGTCCATGATTGGTGGAGATTTTTACGTCATACTCGACTACCAAACGTTGTAAAGCCTAGGATAGGAACGATCCTCATCATGATTGGTGCAATAGTCCTAGCATCACTTATCCGACGTAAGATTCTCGAGTGATGATTGGGTTTTAGAAAGAAGTTATGGGGCCACAAATAGTGACGTTCAAATATTGTTGACAGAGAATCGAAGGAAAAGTAGTTGGCGATCTTAGGTTATGATTTGTAGGAAATCGGTGATTAGCGAAGTAGTCATTATCAAGTTATTAATATAAAAACATTTTAAAGCACGTGATATATAAATATGCTTTTATCCCATCCCACTCAATTGGCCAGATTTTTGGTGCATCCGTCAGCAACTTTAAAGCACACGTAGACAGTTGAAAAAAGAATATGTGAGGTTAGTCGCCGGAAAACAATATCGAAACCTTACTTTTGCTAAGAGACTATACTAACAAAAATTCTAAACATTTTTTCATCTCACTATTGGAATTACAAATCCATTGTAGCATTATTTTCCGCCTCTTTGCAAAGCATTGAAAGTCGAGGCCCACATGTGAAACTAAACGTGCACACCCCTAACCCCTCAAGAAGGTGGAGAATCGAACTCTCTACCTCCTCCTTTCAAGGTAGGAACGGTAGTCACTGAGGTAAATCCCAGGGGTTATCGTAACGTTATTCATGATGGATGAAATTGTTAAGGAAGGTGTTTTTGGGTTACCGATACAAGTTTGGAGATAATTGGTAAGGCAAAAAAAAATTTGAGGTATTAGTGTTTGGTAGAAAATTTCTAAAATTTTTTTATGAGATTTTCCCTTTTTTTAACTGTGGATCGAAAAGGCGAGAATTGATTTAGATTTCGAGTGTATCATATTGTATTCTCTCTCCTATCTTTGTCGTGTTTGTTTTATGAGGGGCAAGGAATTTGGCAGAAAATTACCAAAATAATTATATTAATATTGTTTTTTTATCAATTTAGTCCTAAATCTTTTAATTGTGCCAATTGAGTCCTGAACCTTTTCATGTTTTGTCAATTGTGTTCATCCTACTAATTTTGGCTGTAAATCACTGATGTGCATGCCGGGCATCCTACATGACATGACGGGCATTGATGAGGAGAATTTTAATAAAATTTTAAATTTTTTAAATTTTTTATTAATTTTTTCTTTTTTCTTTCTTCTCTTTTTCTTCTTTTCTTTTCTGTTTTTTAATTGTGGCCACCCAGGGTCGTAGCCTTCACTCGACCTCACTCGCAGCCATGATGGTCTAGGCAAGAATTACGGCCTTCGCCTAGTGGCGGTCTAGCCAAGGTTGTGATTGTCACGCCCCGAACCCCAATGGGCTCGCAACACCCCTTCAACAATCGTATTGAACGCGATGTCCCAGGACGCGTCGCCGACCTAAACGAAACACCCAAAGACGTACGCAAGCGGAAGTGAAATTTAAACAATTCAGACAATAAAATAATGACCAAAGGGTAGCACTACATAAATCAAACAGTTGCTTAAAACATCTATAAACATAATATTAAATCATGTTCATCAAAAGAGGCAGTGGTTGGGTAGCCTGCTTCACTATACAAAAAGAAGATACCCACAAAAGGGATAAAACATCAATATCCAACACCACTCCTGGTCTCCAACTCGCATGTGACTACTGCTCGTCACTCCAAATCTGAAAATATTTTAACAACGGGGGAAGAGATAAATCTCAATAAGTAGATAACCTATACCCCACCTAGGCCAATGCGTATCCAGACGAGTCTAAAGTGTAATTCACTAGCCAACACAATCAATTTCACACAACAAACTTACCTCGCCACGATTCCCATGCCAGCTCTGCATATTAGTCAAATCACATGAATATCATAATAACTTATGAACACATCACTATCATTCGGGCGCCATATACACACGTACATTCACTCAATTCAATCACACTCAATTCGCATGCGTGGTCGAGCAATTCTCCACGACCTGGGTCAACACTCCATTGGTCAGCCCTCAGATCAAATCGGGTTCCGTCCCTCACTGGACCTTTCACACTTTCACACAACCCACGTCAACACACCTTAGGTCAGCCCTCAGATCAAGCCGGGCTCCGTCTCTCCCTGGACATTTCGCATGCACATACGCCACATCACAATTCACCATTCTCACACGTAGTACAAATCAAATTCCAATCACAAACTCATCACACTAGCCCACCAATTCAACACTCAAGTCGGCGCAGTCACACGTCAATTTCACCCATAAAGGCCATGACAATCCGATCATCACACCCACATAAATTAGCCACTAAACATGCCACATAATCGTTGCAATTAAATTTACCAATTAACCACATTTATAATTTGGCCCTAGCCCAAGTTTAACCCCTAAACCGGTACTAATCACACCCTAAACAAATCTAAAAATATCCATTATACTAAGTATGGTTTAGGAAGTCACTTACTTAAGTTTGGTTCGGGAAAAATCCATACGAGTCTCAAAATGGCCCGGGTGAATAGTGACGACTCGACGCGGGCGAGGGGGCAATGGGAAAAATGGCCGACAAGGCGCTCGGCCACCGCCGGGGCGCTCCGCGCGGTGCTCAGCCACGACTGGGCACATGACCCGGCGCTCGGCCACGGGCAAAATGCTCAGTCGCGGCAGGGCACGGTGACGGGCACGACGGGCGACGAGCCACGGCTAGGCAAATGGCCAGGTGAGCAGGCCTTCGGCTATGATCGGGGCAGCGGCTCGACTGGGTGGCTGGGTGGACGGGGACGCAGCTGGAGAGTAGCTGGCGCACAGTTAGGCTAGCGAGTGAGCTGGCCAGCAAGCGAGCTGGGCGGGGAGCGGCCGGCGAGTTGCTGGGCGAGCCGGCGACGACGGTGACGGCGAGCTGGGCAGCGGAGACGATAGTTAAGAGGAGTTGGGCTGGTGGTGGGGCGAGCAGTGGCGGTCGGTGTGGCGACTGGGCGGTGCTAGACCGCGGCGGGCGCGGCGACGAGCTGCTACTCACACGAGAAGTAGTTGACCGGGGGGGAGGGAGCGGCTGGACGAACGACAACAACGACAGCGAAGGGCGGCCAAACGTTAGGCTGGACGCACGAGCGCGAAGGTGGGAGCTCAATGAGGCAAAATAGAGGGAGGGGGAAGTGTGTGGCCGTCGGGGTGGCGGTGGTGTGGCAAGGGTAACAGTGGCGGTTAGGGGCGGAAGACCAGAGAAGAAGAAGAAGAAGAAGAGAGGAAGAAGAAGAAGAAAAGGGGAAGAGGAAAAAGGAAGAGAGAGAAGGAGAGAGGGATGGATCTGTCAAGGGGGAGGGGACGTGTGTATGGGGGGGGACGTGCGCGGGTAGGTAAGGGGAATGATAGAGAGAGAGAGAGAGAGAGAGAGAGAGAGAGAGAGAGAGAGAGAGAGAGGAAGCCATGGCCAACGGAGCAGAAGGGATAAGAAGAAGAAAAGAAAGAGAAGAGGAAAACAAGGAGAGAGAGAGGGGACAGTTTGCATGGGCAAGGAACATGTGCGAGGGGACGTTGCACGGGGGTATTTGGCGTGGCGCAGAGGAGAGAGAGAGAGAGAGAGAGAGAGAGAGAGAGAGAGAGAGAGAGAGAGAGAGAGAGAGAGGGGGGGACAAAAGTCAATTTTTGTCCTCAAGTGCGATCCAACGGTCACGATTCGAATCCGAAAATGATCTAACGGTCCATGAAAATTCTAATTAATAAAAAGGAAAAAGGGCTAAAAGAAATCAAATAAAATACACTACGAGGGAGGTTTACTAGTCCAAATCCGCACCCAGTCAAAATTTCACTTTTCACATATTCCGAATAATATCGAGGCTAGCCACAATAATATCGACACCGTCCAATTTAATTCGTCTCGAAATTTTGAAAAATTTGACACTAAAGTTTGGGTTCTAAATAACGGTCAAATTCGATCGAATGCAATTCTAGCAAAATCTCAATTTTAAAAATAATAACCGAGAGTGATCAATTATCGGGCGAGATTTTACTATAAGCACACTAACGAATTATACGTTTCCTAAATCCCAAAAATGGGTCGAAATTCGGAATGTCACAACTCTTCTCCCCTTACAAAAATTTCGTCCTCGAAATTTACAATCTATCTCAATTACTCAAACAAATGAGGGTATTGCTGTCGCATCAACTCTTCACTTTCCCATGTCACACCTTCGATTCCATAATGTTCCCAAATCACCTTCACCATCGGAATTGTCTTGTTCCGCAACACTCGTTCCATTTTATCATCAATCCTAACCGGCCTTTCCACGTACGACACTCTGTCGTCCACGTCTATTTCTTCATAATTCAGCACATGGGTCAGATCCAGTTCATATTTCCTTAACATAGACACATGGAACACGTTGTGGATTTGTGACAAATTCGGCGGTAGTGTGAGACGATAGGCCAAAGTGCCAATTCTCTCCAAGACTTCGAATGGACCAACGTACCTCGAGCTCAACTTCCTTTTCTTGCCAAACCGTGACAATCTTCTCATAGGCGATACCTTGAGGAAAACGTGGTCCCCCACTTGAAATTTCAAAAGTCTACGTCTCCGGTCTACATAATTCTTTTAGCGGCTCTGAGCGGTTTTAAGCCTGTCCCAAATCACCTTGATTGTCTCGATTGACTGCTAAACCATCTCGGGACCCGTGATGCTCCTCTCACCAACTTCATCCCAACAAATCGGTGCTTTGCAAGCTCTGTCATACAGCGCTTCAAACGGTGCCATTTTGATACTCTGCTGGTAGCTATTATTGTAGGCAAATTCAACCAAATGGAACTGTTCCTCCCAAATAACTTTAAAATCTAATACACATGCCTGTAACATATCTTTCAAAGTCTGAATTGTCCTCTCAGACTGGCCATCCGTTTAGGGGTGATAGGCCGTGCTAAACTGTAACTTCGTTTCTAATGCCGTATGAAGACTTTTTCAAAAAGCGGCAATGAATTTAGGATCACGGTCTGAGGTAATCGTCACTGGCACTCCGTGAAGACGGACTATTTGTCGCACGTAAATCTCGGCATACCTTTCCAAGGCGAACTCCTTTCGCACCGATAGAAAATGTGCTGACTTTGTCTATCGATCGACTACTATCCAAATTGAATCATGACCCCTCTAACTCCTTGGTAATCCCATTATAAAGTCTATCGTGATGTGTTCCCACTTTCACTCGGGAATTTTCAATGGCTGCAACTTTCTACTTGGCTTGCAATGTTATGCCTTCACTTGCTGACATGTTAAACACTTGGCCACGTGCTTGGCTATATCCACTTTCATGCCGTTCTACCAATAATGTTATTACAAGTTCTGATACATCTTCATACTACTCGAGTGAATGCTATAATTACTACGGTATGCTTTAGACAAAATTGCCTCCTTCAATTCTGCATCATCAACCACACATAACCTTCCGCGAAACTTCAGAATTCCATTCTCGAATACCTGAAAATTCGATTTCCTTTTTGTGACATCCATACCCAAAATTTTCTGAATCTCCGGGTCCGTCCATTGTAAGGCCTTAATCTTAGTCTAGATCTTCGGTTCAATCCTCAATACTGCAAGAAGACTTGAGACCTGACTCACTTTAAACTTAAATTTCGAATCCCGAACTCCCTCCAATAGAGTCCATTCCTTGATCATCATATGCGCAATGCTCAATTTCCGGTTCAGAGCATTCGCTACTTTGTTAACTTTTCTGGGATGATATGATCTTGTGGTCATAGTTCTTAAGGAGTTCTATCCAATAGCGATGTCTCATGTTCAATTCCTTTTTGGGAGAATAAGTACCTTAAACTTTGATGGTCCATATAAATCTGAAATTTCTGCTCACACAGGTAGTGTCTCCAAATCTTAAGGGCGAAAATAATCACAATCAATTCCAAGTAGTGTCGGATAATTCAACTCATGAGGTCTCAATTGTCGCGATGTGTGTGCCACTATTCTTCCATGTTGCATTAGCACGTATCCCGATCCTCTTAGCGACGCATCAATGTAAATCTCATATCCTCCCGGACTTGATGGGATTGTCAGCACTGGTGCGGTCGTCAATCTCTTTTTTAATTCTTGAAAGCTCATTTCGCACTTATCTGTCCATTCAAACCTCGTTTCTTTCTTTAATAACCGTGTCAACGGTGTCGCTAATGTCGAAAATCTTTCTACGAAGCGTCCGTAATAACCCGCTAGACCTAAGAAGCTCCGAACCTTGGTCACTGTTGTTGGCCTCGGCCAATTTGTGACGGCTTCAACCTTTGTCGGATCCACTAAAATTCATTCCCTGGATATCACATGTCCTAAGAATGCCACTCGATGGAGCCAGAATTCGCACTTACCGAACTTAGCATAAAGTGCATGTTCTCTGAAAGTCCGTAGAACCTTTTTTCCAAATGTAGCTCATGCTCGGCGGAACTCTTTGAGTATACCAAGATATCGTCTATGAAGACTATGACGAACTGATCCAAAAATTCCTTGAATACCCGACTCATTAAATCCATAAAGCAGCAGGGGTATTAGTCAATCCAAATGGCATCACCGTAAAATCATAGTACTTATATCTCGTCCTAAATGCCAACTTTAGCATGTCCTCCTTAATCCTCAATAGGTGATAACCAGTCCTCAAATCGATCTTAGAAAACACTGACACCCCTTGTAACTGATCAAACAGGTCATCTATCATTGGCAATGGGTACTTATTCTTAATAGTCACCTGATTCAGCTGTTCGTAGTCAATGCATAACCTCAATGATCTATCGTTCTTTCTCACGAATAATACTAGCGCTCTCCATGGAGACATACTCAGGCGGATAAGGCCCTTATCCAATAACTATTGCATTTAGACCTTTAATTCCTTTAATTCCTTTAATTCAGACAGTGACATCTGATAGGGCACTTTCGAGATCGGTTCTGTCCTTGGGGCTAATTCAATCACAAACTCCACTTCCCTCTTAGGTAGTAATCCCGGCAATTCCTGAGGAAAGACCTCGGGAAGATTACACACCTCGACTATGTCCTTTAGCCTTGGTTCCTCAACCAACTAGTCAGCCACAAAATAATTATCTTTCTATACCTCAAAGACAAAGCTCAATCCATCCAATTTCAATGCAACAGTCTCCCAAAAACAAATCACATCGGTTCTTTACAAAATCTAAAATTTCTAAGCAACACTCACCCTTCTAAACCCGCCCAAGAATATCATCAGTAATCAATAAATCCTTAAATCGATTGCGCCCATTCACCATAAAATTGATTGTAAGTCTTACATGACCACTCAAGCGATAACTTTAAAATCATCTCTTATTACACCCAATATCATCTCATAATGCATCTAGACTTTCAAGACATATCCTCCGCTTCCTTCTCAGCTACAACATGCACTTTTCCTTACGTCCTTAGCCGATTCTGATTAATCTGCGGGGCAGCTCTCGCTTAATATCCTACCTGCGGTCGCTACGATTGCATCAGTGGTCTAACCTGTCGGTTCAGCAATTTCTCACTTGGTGACCTTACTGTCCACATCCACAATATGCTCCACTTCTACCTTGGTAATGGCCATTCCTATGCCTCTTCCCACAAGACCGACATGCGACGTTGGAGTAGTAGTTCGGCTTTCAAAGTTCTTCCTTACCGGAGGGACAAGTCTCATATTCTCTATCATATACTTCTTCCTAAGTTCCTATTGTCCCTAACCGGCGTGTACCGCGATCCAGAAGCGTCACCCCTTTCACTCATATCCATTTCAACCATCGAGCCCTCTTATATAGCTCATTGTAATCCCTTAAGACTCAAGAGTACTAACTGACTGCGGAGTTCCAGTTTCAATCCATCCCGGAACCTCCTTGTCCTATCCACATGGTCCTTGACCATCCTTGATACGTACTAAGACAACCTTATAATCTTGACCTCGTATTGATCGACTGACATCCAATTTTAGCGAAGCCGAAGAAACTATGTCTTTTTTTTTCGCGCACTCTCTGAAAAGTACTTCCCATTGAAAGCCTCGACCAAAGCACCTCAATACTTCAAAGCCTTTTTCCAACTCTTATATCCAAAGTGATGCAGTCTCAGGGTCACTTTTCCCATTGAACTTCAAAGGTGTCAATTTCAAAAATCGTTCATCCAGTTGTTGCATCTATCTAACTATATTAACTTACTCTTGACCTTGATTCCCATCATTTCCATTAAAATTCCAACTTCCTTGAGTACCCTTAGAATTTCATCCACCCTGGGATCCTCTGCAACTCCAGCTTGCGGACCTACATGACCTCGACCTCGACTACTCAAACTCACAGAGTTCATACCACTCACTTATCTACTATAATTCCCTCGGGAATTAAAGACCTAGACTAACTATACCAATCTAAAGCCCTAGGCAGGGAATCACACAACAATTCACTAAGCAGACAGCTAATCACAACGTCACTCAATCACAACCAATAGGGTTCGTGCACTTATCTCAAGTCTTAACGCACCCGCATTTCACATGTTATTGCATAAAACCACTCAGCAATCACAATTAAACAATCTGGAGTACGCATGGCACACAAGTCTCCTTAACTAACTACCCCAAAGTCATCGCTCCTTATCACTCTAGGTTTCGACTCACTTAGATCGAGCTGACCCTGCTTTGATACCAAATCAACCGGGATGTCACACCCCAAACCCTAACGGGCTCGCGACACCCCTTCGACGGTCATATTGAACGCGACATCCCAGGATGCATTGCCGATCCAAACGAAACACCCAAAGACGTACGCAAGCGGAAGCGAAATTTAAACAACCCAGATAATAAAATAATCACCAAAGGGTAGCACTACATAAATCAAACAGTTTCTTAAAACATCTATAAACATAATATTAAATCATGTTCATCAAAAGGGGTAGTGGTTGAATAGCCTACTTCACTATACAAAAAGGAGACACCCACAAAAGGGATAAAGCATCAATATCCAACACTACTCCTGGTCTCTGACTCGCACGTGACGACTGCTCGTCACTCCAAACCTGAAAATATTTTAACAACGGGGGAAGAGATAAATCTCAATAAGTACACAACTTAAACCCCACCTAGGTCAATGCGTACCCAGACGAGTCTAAAGTGTAATTCACTAGCCAACACAATCAATTTTCGCACAACAAACTTACCTCGCCACGATTCCCATGCCAGCTCTGCACATTAGTCAAATCACATGAATATCATAATAAATTATGAACACATCGCTATCATTCGGGCGCCATATACACATGTACATTCACTCAATTCAATCATACTCAATTCGCATGCTTGGCCGAGCAATTCTCCATGACCTAGGTCAACACCCCACAGGTCAGCCCTCCGATCAAGCCGGGTTCCGTCCCTCACTGGACCTTTCACACTTTCACATGACCCACGTCAACACGCCTCAGGTCAGCCCTCAAATCAAGTCGGGCTCCATCCCTCACTAGACATTTCGCATGCACATACGCCACATCACAATTCGTCATTCTCACACGTAGTACAAATCAAATTCCAATCACAAACTCATCACACTAGCTCACCAATTCAACACTCAAGTCGGCCCAATCACACGTCAATTTCACCCATAAAGGCCACGATAATCCGATCATCACACCCACATAAATTAGCCACTAAACATGCCACATAATCATTGCAATTAAATTTACCAATTAACCACATTTATAATTTGGCCCTAGCCCAAGTTTAACCCCTAAACCGGTACTAATCACACCCTAAACAAGTCTAAAAATACCCATTATACTAAGTAGGGTTTAGAAAGTCACTTACCTAAGTTTGGTTCGGGAAAAATCCACACAGGCTCAAAATGGCCCAGTTGAACAGTGACGACTCGACGCGGGCGAAGGTGCGACAGGCAAAATGGCCGGCAAAGCGCTCAGCCACGGCCAGGGCACTCAACACAGCGCTCAGCCACGGACAAAATGCTCGGCCATGGCAGGGCACGGCGACGGGCACAGCAACGAGCACAGCGACGGGCATGACGGGCGACAGGCCACGGCCGGGCGAGAGGCCAGGTGAGCATGCCTTCGGCCACGACTGGGGCAGCGGCTCGGCTAGGTGGCTAGGCAAATGGGGACGTGGCTGGAGAGCAGCTGGCGTGCGGCCGAGCTGGCGAGCGAGCTGGCTGACAAGTGATCTAGGCGAGGAGCAGCCGGGGAGCTTCTGGGCGAGCCGGCAACGACGATGACGGCGAGCTAGGCGGCGGAGACGGTGGTTGAAGGGAGTTGGGCTGGTGGTGGTGCAAGCAGCGACGGCCAACACAGCGACTGGGTGGTGCTAGGCCGCGGCGGCAAGCTATTGCTCGCATGAGAAGCAGTTGGCCAAGGGGAGAGGAAGCGGCTGGACGGACGACGACAACGACGGCAAAGGGCGGCCGGACGTCAGGCCGGATGCACGAGCGCAAAGGTGGGAGCTTGGTGAGGCAAAATAGAGGGAGGGGGAAGTGTGCGACCATCGGAGTGGCGGTGGTGCGACAGGGGTGATGGCAGCAGTCGGGGGCAGAAGACCAGAGAAGAAGAAGTAGAGAGGAAGAAGAAGAAGAAAAGGGGAAGAAGAAAAAGGAAGAGAGAGAAGGAGAGAGGGATGGGTCTATCAGGGGGGAGGGGACGTGCGCGGGTAGGTGGGGGGAGAGAGAGAGAGAGAAGTTGCGGCCAACGGAGCAGAAGGGATAAGAAGAAGAAAAGAAGAAAAGAAAGAGAAGAGGAAAAGAAGGAGAGAGAGAGAGGGGACAATCTGCATGGGCAGAGAACATGCACGAGGGGACGTTGCACAGGAGTGGGTGGAGCGGCGCAGAGGAGAGAGAGAGAGAGAGGGGACAAAAGTCAATTTTTATCGTCGAATGCGATCCAACGGTCACGATTCGAATCCAAAAACGATCTACCGGTTCACGAAAATTCTAATTAATAAATAGGGAAAAGGGCCAAAAGAAATCAAATAAAACACATTACAATGGAGGTTTACTAGTCCAAATCCGCACCCAGTTAAAATTTCACATTTCCCATATCCTGAACAATATCGAGGCTGGCCACAATAATATCGACACCGTCCAATTTAATTCGTCACGAAATTTCGAAAAATTCGACACCAAAGTTCGGGCTCTAAATAACAGCCAAATTCGATCGAATGCGATTCTAGCAAAATCTCAATTTTAAAAACAATAACCGAGAGTAATCAGCTCCTGGGTGAGATTTTACTATATGTACACTGACGAATTACACATTTTATAAATCCCAAAAATAGATCGAAATTCGAAATATCACAGTGATCATTCCCCTTCTGCAGGCGAGGGCTTTGGGACCCTTGCTAGATTTGGGCGAGGGTCGCCAAATGGCCGCTACCCTCACCTAGTAGCTGAACAATAAAAAAGAAAAGAAAAGAATGAAGAGAGAGGAAAAGAAAAAAAATTTTAAAAATTAAAAAATTTGTCCACGTTAATGCTGATCGTGCCACATAGGACAACCGGTGTCCATGTTAGCGATTCAAAATTAACTAAATGGACTTAATTGGTAAAACGTGAAAATGTTTAGAATGCAATTGGCACAATTAATAGGTTTAGGACTTTTTGGTAATATTCCTGGAATTTTGTGCAAACACTTGGCAAATTTATAGGCAATAGATGTATTTGATGATCTTGTAATTTTTTAAGATGTAAATGATGGTGGGTCTTCTTATGACTTTGGATTCTTCTTGTCTTGACTAAAATCGAAGACTAAATCAAGCAACAGTGGTGGTGATTAATTTACTCATCGTCTTATACTTGGTCATTGAATAAACAAGTGGGCTGCACGGTCATTGCTGACTACAGTGATAGTTAACGTAATTCTTTTAAAAGGCTAGGAATAAATGCCTTTCTTTACTCTTAGAAAATGATTTCACCAATTTAGCTTTCAATGAATTGAAATTCAATTTAAGAAAAATTTCAAAGACCGACATTTTGCTGATTTATTTCAATTGGCAACAAGAGCATCTAAGTTTTCTTAAATAAAGTGATAAATTGCCCTCTAAATATTTGCACAAAATGTGGCTTTAATGAAAAACTATTAGTTAGAGTATAAATCTGACCCGAATGAAAACATTGAAACAAAAGTGGCAAATATGATGTTTGACAAGCCTTACGTTTGTCGATCCTTAAAGCCTACCAAAATAAAAGAAAAAGGAATGACTAGAGCTAAAGAAACTCAAGTTTACTAGTTCGACATTAACAAGTTGGATGAAATCTTCGATTTACTCTTAAAAGATGGCATGATAAAAATTAACGGAAGGCCAAATTATCTTGAGTGATGAAGATTTAATAAACAAAAAATATTGCAAGTGGCACCACTCATGGAATAATTACACAATTAATTGTGTTGTTTTCAAGAAAACAATTCAAGAGGTAATTTGGCAAGGATAAATTAAATTTGCCAATGACAATGGGGCATACCATGACCCTTGATGATCTAATTTTAAATGATAAAATGATTGATGAATCACTCAGTTATTTTAAAAAAGGAATATGTTCACAATCAACAATGATCAACTTTTAATTATAATTGACAAGTGAATTGATAATAGTGTAGTTTGGTAAACAACAAAAGTCACCGATGAAAAGAACATTTAACAACTTAAAGAGCATCAACAACTCACCAAGGATGCCATCGACAGCAAACATCAATTATCGATAAGAACCTTTAGTGGATTGACATTGATATGTAACTACCGATCAACAATATTTTCACATATATAACTTCTTTTAGATAAGTGTTACAAGATAATAGGACATTGTGGATAATGTAACTTCTTGTAACCGCATATAGGGTTAAGAAGCTATTTATTCTGAAAATATGATTAGGAAGTTATCTTTTTAAATTCAATAACCGTTTGTAACGGTCGATTGTGGATTATAATTAGCCACATCGTACTCTTTGTAAAGGCCTCTCAGTCAATCCAAGAACCCAACATTCTCTCGGTTATCTTTATTTTCCTGCCATTTACATGGTAGGATATGAATGTCTTCATTTTTTGTACCTTTACATTTCTTGTCTTTTACTTTTCTATTCAAAATCAACAAAGGGCCCTTCATATTCTTTTTCGATTCACTTATCAGTTGATCAATACTTCGAAAGATATTTCTTCGACACTTTCCGGTGAAACAGGAGCATCAGAGAGCTTCAAAAATCCATCAAAGACAACTAATACACAAGCCCAACTCAGAATCATCAATTTACCAATCCCATTTGTTAATTATGCAAGCAATTGGAGTAAACTTGATCCATGCAAGGAGCTTAACGTGATCCAATGGGTTCGATGAGGAGGAAGACGACCAAGATGGAGTTTCTGAATTTGAAGAGTAAATGCTGATACCATGCACGGCTGGAGGTTGAATTGCAAGGCTGGAGGGTTGAATTTTAAGTTCCCATGTCTATTAATGTGGTTCCTAATTCTTGTGTCTTTAATGTTTCCTAGTCCCAATTTCTTTAATTTTGTATAGTCAATACTTAATAGGTGGTGCAATCTCCATTGTAGAATCCAAATTCGTGTTTGAGATTTCCTCCTTAAGTGAACGACTTCCTTCAATTTGGATCTTCATCAAATTCTTTGGTGGTAAACCTTGTAAGTTCTTAATCTTTGGCTGGTGGAAAATTCCTTTTTGCCCTAGCGGGAGCTGAAAAATAAAATGTAGGGCCAAGTCTTGGCAAAAAAACTAAAGAAGTTTATGAAGAAGAGGTTCCTGTCGCATTACTCCAAGTAAGACTAGTTTCTAAGCCACACTCACTCAAGCAACATGGGATGAGTATCGAGGAGTATATTAGAGAGTTAAACAATTCCATATGAGGTGCAACGTACCAAAGACGCAAAGAGCAAACTATTGCTTACTTCCTCAGATGAATAAGCAGGATATTGCCGATATGGTTGAGCCTCAACCATATTGATCATTTGAAGACGTTTGCAAAGCAAGCAGTGAAAGTGGAGAAACGGTTGACGGTAGAAGGAGATTCTCGACTAAGCCTTCAAATAAGGGACATCTTTTTTTATGGGGGCTTCTTCTAGCAATATTGAGAATACATTGAAAAAGGAGTAATAAAAAGAGAAGTCTATTTAGTTTGTCAAAGAGCTCCACAAACAATCATAAGGTGGAGGTAGAAAGTTCTTCTAAGTGCCACGGTTACTGGCAGTTGCAAGCTGATTGTCTTAACTGGAGGATTATGACTTTTCAAGAAATTGAGCAGATTGATTTGGAATTTCAAGAACAAGGACCAGACCAGGATGAGTCCAAATCCGAGGAGCAAAATGTTACGGTGGAACATGCTAATGGAGGAGAGTTACGGGTCAACTGTTAATTATCTCATTAAAAGACTCATATATTATCACTTAAAAAGAAACATGTCTCCCTTTCTTTTAGATTCAAGCGGAAATATATCTATTACATGTGCGCAATTGACGTGTCAGTAAACGTATTGGCACAGTGATGAAACATGAATTTTTTCCCCCAAAAAATCCGCATGGATCTAAACTGTTCTAAAGGTCGTATAGTGGCCAAAACATATCATAATGCAAGAATTGCATGAAAATGTGCAATTTTGCAAAAACAGTTAATATCATGAAAAACCTCAAACTGATATACCTATGACAAATTTACTATAAATTAATTTTTTGACCATAAAAAACCCCAAACCGGTACACTCATGACAAATTTACCCCAAACTAATCTTTTGACCAAAAATTTTTTTGACAAATTTACCCTCCGTTAATTTCTATTAAATTGGATTAATATCACAAAAAACCCCAAATTGATACACCTATGATAAACGGAGGGTGAAACCCCAAATTAATACACCCATCAACTGTCACGTATTATCCGACTCAACAATTTCATAATAAAATCTAACGAAACTAACAGAAGGTAAATTCGTCACGGGTGAATCAGTTTGGAGGTTTTTCGTGGTATTAACCCTTTGCAAAAATTGATGTTGGCATTAACTTTCTTTTTGACATGTAATTCCTTGATCTA
Organism: Syzygium malaccense; assembly: GCA_031216405.1. Taxonomy (NCBI): domain Eukaryota; kingdom Viridiplantae; phylum Streptophyta; class Magnoliopsida; order Myrtales; family Myrtaceae; genus Syzygium; species Syzygium malaccense. The sequence goes on from CM062254.1 coordinate 18,407,049, forward strand.
ACAAAATAGGTTCTGACGCAAAAAAAAAAAAAAGGTTAGATCATTTCCAAACGTGTTACAAGGAACAGGCCATGAAATTAAATGATCCACTCCACTGGTAATGTACATGGTGCATCTAATTGGGAACCTCATTTGCACTCTCTCCTAATCTCATCAGGTTTGTGCAAGAGAATCTGTTGAATTTGGGGAACTGGCATAATTGGATAGGTTCAGGGTGTGCATTTGTAATAATTCACAAGATAGAGTCTATTTCTCAATTAGCACCGATGACTACGGGGGTAGGTTCCAGAAATTTGTGTCGTATCCACCTTATACACCATATTTTGTACCCCGTGTCAGGCACTTTGTAGAACGATACAAAGTACAGGATGTGCTGTATAATATTTAAATAAACATGCGTATGTATTTTAATATTTTCTGTTTTCTGTTTTTTTTACAAAATTACATATTTAAAATACTTTATGTTCGATGTTATTATATTATGTCCTAGTGATGTGCGAAGGGAATTGAGAGATTCCGAAAATTCGTTTGCCAGGATAAGTGGAAAGGGTTTCAGGATATGGTTGATAGTAAGGTTTTAAATGGATGTGTATGAGTGGAAAATGAAGTTGGGATAGATGAAGTTCACCACTAAGGCTTAGGAACACGCCACCATTCAAGGATAAAGTACCTTAGATGAAGTTCACCACCAAGGCATCAAAGACTTAGCCACCCACCGAGGATAAAGGATTTCGAGATAGATAATGTTCGGTACCAAGGCCTAAAGGAACACCACCAGCCAATCATAAAGAACTTTTGATTTACCACCAATGGAATTGGATAAAGAGCCGAAGATAGATATTTACTCAATTTAGGAAAATCTCATGTATTCATCAAGTTCAAGTCTTGTTTGTACTAGTAAAATTGCACCTCTCTTTATAGAGGGACTCTACCAATAAAAAAATGACTCTTAGAATTCTACGACCATAATAACACTTGGACTGTTGTGTAAGTGTGACTCTTAAAATTGTCAACACATTTAAGACTTATAAAACTGAGAAGTATAACAGATAATACACTTAAGACTCACAAAATTTAGACTTGAAATCGACAATGCAATTCTACAACCATAGAACATAATGCTTCCACATCACTTGGGATAGTGCTATTGATAGACATGGAGATGTACTTTATTACATGTTATGTAATGCCTTAATGGTTTTATGCTGAAGGTTGAACGTGTTAATACAATAGAATTAACCAGTATTTTAAAATAAAGTTATTGAACAGTAGTACATGGTACCTTGAAGTTCGTGGAACTGATGCAAAAAGAGAACGTGAAATTCTGTTTTCTTTTCGCAAAGCTGGAGGTTAATTGTATTTCCCCGAAACCCCGCCCACATTATTACTGACTCCTTTCCCTTTCAGTCAAGCTAGTGTTTAAGCAAAATAAACAGAGCAAATATCAAACCGATTTTCTAAATAATTTTCTTTGTGCGGAGGTTAGAATAGAAAAAATACACCTTTTGGAGAGAAATACTATTTTACCAATCGAGTCATGAGCATCTAACATATTCATATCAAACAATTTTCCACAAAGTGGTGACGAAAAGTCTAGCTTGATAGCTGGTGGAAAGACCCAAACAAAGGTCTAATATAGTCTCAAGGAGTTAATGGATGGGAATAGCTAAGATGGATATGATACACATATATCGGGTTGAAGAGTACTTTAAGAGCCTAAACGATAGATCAGGCTCCAAAAATTTTATATCAGTGAACATAGGTCGCTTTTAGGGTAGGGCGAAAATTCCCCCGTTTTATATTCATTGAAGACAAATTAAGGGGACTTGCAGAAGTGAATTTTCTTTTCTGGCTCCTTTTAAATGTTGCGTACATATACGTGGTGAATTTCTAGTTCCAATCATCACCTATTCTCCAAGCATCAGCTCATTGACGACTGGCTTAACCAATGGGGTTTTCTTTAGCCAGAATTTCTTCCACGACGAAATATCTTTCACCGAAAATCGTTTTTTAATTTTTAATTAAAGGAGATAGATTTTGTGGCGACTCTGGATAGGAAATACCACAAGTCAATAAGGTAACTAACAACTTTACTTCAAACAGAACTATACAAGCACAGACCATGCCAGAATTTAATCGAAAATCAACTCATTGACCGTTGGCTTAACCAATGGGGTTTTCTTTAGTAGGAATTTCTTCCGCAACAAAATATCTTTCACTGAAGATCATTCTTCAATTTTTAATTAAAGGAGACAGGTTTTGTGCAACTCTAGATAGGAAATAGTACAGGTAAATAAGGGTACTAACAACTTTACTTTAAACAAAACTATACAAGCACAAACCATGCCGGAATTTAATCGATGACAAGCTTGGAAAGTACAGCAACTACAATGGAACCGAATGTAAACAAACTATGTCGGAATTGACAAGTAGAGATGTGTATCATGTGAAGGCGGTCTTGGATAATGATAAAGGAAACAACCTTAACTTCAGCATGAGATGCATCGCTGCATTACACATTGAATTGACTAACATATTCTAATATCGATTGATCATCTTCGCCAAAGAAAATATTAAAATCATGCATCTTAAAACCTCTTGGATTAGGCACTGTATCTATCCACTCTTTATATGGCTTTCTGTATACGAGTTTGATTTTTCCTAGGGTATACCCAAATGTTGCATTGCTTGATCTAATATTACTTAGACATTCCGGGGATCCTGACTAGGGATCACTTGAGCGGGTTGTGCCTTAAATAAAGGTGGTGGTCTAACTTTGTTGTCGACTATCGAATTTGGTCCTTAAGGAGCATAAGCTAGATTAGGCACTATTAGTGCTTTTGGTAAAGGTTGTTGACCATCCTAACCCTTAGGCAGAGACGGTTATCTACTTTGGTTGTCTATAACGACATTGGGTCTATATGGGATAGGTGCTATGTTATGTTGAGGCACCATTCCAACTGGCCTTACATTGTCGCCTAGAGGTACTAGGGCAGCTGGCTGTACATTTTCCACATTCAGCAATGGCATATTTTGTTGAGCATTTTGATTCGCCAAGTTGCCATTATTGTGACCAATTTGATTCATTTGAATAGGGTTAGGCATAACAATAGTTTCAGCCCTTTGCAAAATCCTAATTTGTGGTGGAGGTGATAAAATGTGTTCTACAATAACAGAAGTAACTTGAGCAGCAATGGATGAAGAAACATACCCAAAAGGTGCAGAGTTAGTAGGATTGGCCTGCAGCTGAATTGAATGGCCCGATGTTTCCTGTCTATGCATGGCTTCATGGAAAGCATTGACGATCATTGGCTTTACCACATCGATGATGTATTTCATGAGGTGGTTATTCGTTTCATTTTGATGCTTGTCAAATCCTTCTCGTAATGGACAGCATCACAGGATTTGGCTCCAACTGCCTCCTTTGCTCATCGATGAGTTGTCTTGGGATTTCGACATCTCCACTTTATTGTTACTCTACCACCAGCTGTGCAGTTGATGACTCCAAACGTCCCACTCAGTTATTACCATGCGGTGGCGATGGGTTGTTACCACCAGCATTATCATGACCAAGTTGATTCCTTGTCATTACCATCTTATTTCCTCAAAATCAGTCACAATGGTCCTACCAAGCATGCTAAAAAGATGTTTCACTGGATTTTCTCCTGTGACAAAATATCTTTCATTGAAACTTGTTCTTTGGTTTTTGCTTAAAGGAGACAACATTTGCGGTAAATTCGAACAGGAAATATCACGAGTAAATAAGGAAACCAACAGCTTTACTTCAAACTGAACTATACAAGCACAAATCATGCCTGAATTGAATCGATGGCAAGGCTTAAAAGTATAGCCACTACAATGGAACATAACGTAAACAAACTATAATGGAATTTAATCGATGACAAAACTTGAAAACACGAAGATACTACGCCGAAATCTAATCGACAACGCAACACTTATGTTGAAAATATGTCTCGAATTTGAGCTTGAAACGAAAATATAAATTTCAGAATTAAAGTAAAAAAGAAACACATTTGGAAATTAAAGTTCGTGTCTGATTCGGTCAAATATAAGGGAAAGTCTTGGAGGAGTTGTCAGATTAAAAAAGAAAAAGAAAGAGGGGTGTCATTTCCTTTTGGTTACTGGCTTACTAGAGTCGGTCAAGGTTAATAGGAAAAAGGAAAGTAAATAAGAGGAAAGTTGACCATGGACTTTCCTTCACTTTTTCTTTTGTGCTGGACTCTACTCCTAGAAGGCTTTTCTTTCTTTTATATACATATATATATATATATATATGTGGGTCGTTCTATTTGTTTTTTGGCAAACAGAGGTTCGCCATTGTTGATGAAAAACAACAGAGTAGGTCTCTGTAAAATTACATCCAAGAAGAGTTCTTGAATTGCCGTTCGAGTGCTTGACAGTGGATATTCTTTGTGAGCTTTCTTCGTGAATTATATCACATGAAGTTTGTGTTCAAGCTGATTAAATCTTGTAGCAAGATTTGTTAATTCCTTTGTGAGATCAAAATAATTTTTTTATGAGGAATCGTGGGACTAAACACTGTGAATTATTGAATGTAAATGAGGGATAGGGAAATACTGAGAGTATTTGAGTAACTCGGGTGTAATTGTAATCTCGTTGTATCGCTCGATCTATAGTAAAATTCTTTACTGCTCTCCCCGTGGACGTAAATCATTACAACCAAACCACATAAATCCGGTATTTGATTTATTTTATTATTCTATCAATTTTATTGTTTGATCATTTGTTTCAGCAACAATTGCTATCAGAGCTCGGCTTGGCTAAGTTGAAGCGAATCAATGGCAACAGAATAAGGAAAAATAAAAATTGACAAATTTGATGGGAAGGATATTGGCTTCTGGAAGATGTAGATTGAAGATTATCTCTACTAGAAAAACCTACACTTATCTTTGTTTAGAGAGACATCTAAGTCAATGAAGTGAGCTGAATGGGAATTGATGGATAGACAAGCGTTAGGTGTTATTCGAATGATGTTGGCTCATGACATCACATTTAACATCGTGAAAGAGAGACCACTATGGGTTCGATGAAAGCATTGTCGGACGTGTACAATAAGCCCTCTACGATAAACAAAGTCTATTTGATGTGACATCTGTTTAATTTGAAGATGAGTGAAGGTGTGTCAGCTGCTGATCATATCAATGAATTCAATATGGTTGTTGGTCAATTGAGTTCAGTTGAGATTGACTTTGAAGATGAGATACGTATTTTGATTCTATTATCCTCATTGTCTAATAGTTGGAATACTACTATTACTACTGTTAGTAATTCCTCTAGGTCAATAAGTTTAACATGTGGGATTCATGATTTAATTCTAAGCGAGGACATCCATAGAAAAGAAGCTGGTGAACATGCATATACTATTTTAGTAGGTGAAAATAGAGGAAGAACTAGTATTCGTGTTAGCAGAAGTAATATAAACCTGAATAGACGAAGTCAGTTTAGGACTGGTGGTACTCTGTCTATTGGAGCTGTGGCAAGAGGAGGCATCTTAGAAGGGATTGTTTTAAGCTAACAAATGACAGAGTAAGATAATTAGAGTTGAGTCTATTAATGATGTTGTAGCTATTGCTAAGATAGTACTGATTTTGTCTTATCTATCACTGATTATTCATCGTTTGATGGATGAACTATGGATTATGGTTGTTCGTTTTATGTTACACCAAATAAAAATTAGTTTACTACTTATCAGTGCATAGATAGTAGTAAAGTATAGTTAGGGAACAGTGCTCAATCTGATGTTGTGAGTGTTGGTGATGTTAGAATTAGAATGCATAACGGTATTGTGAGGATATTGACTAAAGTGAAGCATATTCTAGAGTTGAAAAAGAATTTGTTTTCTTAAGTGCCTTGAATTCAGTTGGGTGTCGATATACTTCAGAAGCTGGAATTATCAAGGTTGTTTGAGGTGCTTTGATGATACAAAGAGGAATAAAGTATAATGGCATATATGAGCTTCAAGGTGAGACATGAGAATTTCACTGCAAAGATGTCAGATGCATCTATTTGAGAGTCTAAATTGTGACATATATGTTTGGAGCACGTTAGCGAGAAAAGCCTGAAGGTTCTAACTAAAAAGAATTTGCTATGTGGTTATGTTGCTGACAAACTAAATGTATGCAGGTGCTGTGACTTAAGTAAATGGTGAAAAAGTGTCGTTTAGTACGACTGTTAGAGAGTCCACCGAGATTGCGGAGTTGACTCATTTGGATGTTCGTAGGTTATCGTGATTTCCTTTGAGGAAGAGTGCTAGGTTTATACTAACAGTTGTTGATGACTACTCGAGGAAGACCTGGGTGTTTGTACCGAGGCACAAATTTAATGCTATTGTCAGGATCATATAGTTGATAGCTTTGATTGAAAATGAGACTGGTAAGTCGATCAAGCATATGCAGATTGACAATAACATGGAGTTCTGCTCGGAGTTGTTAAATGAATTATGTATGAAGGAAGGTATAATGAAACACCGCACTAGTACTAGTGAGCCACAATAGGTTGTAGAGTTGATGATTAGAACGTTACTAGAGATGGCTCATAAAATGATCTTTAGTGCTAGTATAGCTAGAAAATTCCTAACAGATGCGCTTAGTATGGCGAGCTACATGGTGAATAAATCCCCCATCAACTGTGATTGGATGTTGAACTCCCGAAGAAGTGTGGTCAGGTAATGTTGCTAATTATTTTGTTCTTAGAATATTTAATTGCCCATGTTATGTTCAAGTGAGTGATGGTCAGCTCGATGGAAGGCCAAGAAAGTGAATATTCCTAGGCTATGCACAAAGTGAGTGAGGCTATCAATTGGGGTGCCGAAAATTAAATTCACCTGTTGTTAGCAAAAAAGTTACGTTTGACGAGTCTCCATTACTTTTGGCTATGAGTGATTATAGCAATGTTTATACAGATCTCAATGGTATTCAGCTTGAGGTGGAGTTGCAACCAAATACTCCTAAGGTAGCAAAGACTACCAAAGTAATCGACATAAATGATGCTTGTAGCAAAGTGGAGCCTGTAGAGCCAACAGTTAATATAATTATTGATATTAACAAGATATGTGTTCAATTTTCTAGTAAATATGGATGCAATAGTGGTTTTGCTTTATTTGTGATAGAAAAGGTTGTGACGGAAAATCCTTGTGGAGCAGTTAAAGGTGCAGATGTAGTTGATATTCTGATGAGATCCACAGTTATGGCGAAGTTCAAGCGAGGCTTGGACTTAAAAGATGTCTATATCGACTAAATCCACTTGGGACTAAGGGAGAGAAGCAATAAAGTTCCAACTTTTAGTAAAGCAATTGTCACTTAGTTCTAACGTCGAGCTAAGGTGGAAACTGTTGGAAATATATTTCGAATTTGAGCTCGAAACGAAAATATGAATTTGGAATTAAAGGAAAAAGAAACACGTGTGCAAATTAAAGTTTGTGTTTGATTCAGTCTAATATAAGAGAAAGTCTTGGAGGAGTTGTCAAATAAAGAAAGAAGAAGAAAGACGGGTGCAATTTCCATTTAGTCACCGCTTTACTGGAGTTGGTCAAGGTTAATAGGCTGTTCTTTTTTTTTTTTTTTTGCGAACAGAGGATCACCGTTGCTGATGAAAAATAGCAGCGTGGGTCTTCATAAAATTACGTCCAAGAAGAGTCCTTGAAGTGCCGTTAGAACGCTTGATAATGGATATTCTTCGTGAATTACATCTCCTGAAGTTAGTGTTCAAGCTGATTAAATCTTGTGGTAAGATGTATTAATTTCTTTATGAGATTGAGAAATTATTTTGTGAGGTATCCTGGAGCTAAATACCGTTTGAGTTATTGGGTATAATTGGAGACTGTGAAACACTAAGAGTGTTTAAGTGACTCGAGTGCAGTTGTAGTCTATGTTGTATCACTTCATCTATAGTGGAATTCTTTACTGCTCTCCCCGTGCATGCAAGACATTATGACCGAACCACGTAAATCTAGTGTTCGATTTATTTTTTTATTCTATTAATTTTATTATTCGATTGCTCGCTTCTACAATAACCTAGGAAAGAGATATGCGCCAGAATTTAATCGGTGACACGAATCTGGAAGTTACTGCTAAGAAACATGCCGGAATTTAATCGATGATGCGAGTCTAGAAATTAAAAATATAATGCAAGAAAGTTAAGATAATTGAAAGATTGCATATTTATTTGATTTGTGTGGGGGTGTCTCAATAGACGATTGATTGTATTTATAGTGGTAGTGCCATAACTGTTCTTGAGTGATTTTCCAGCGGTTGTATCCATGATCCTCCATCTCCGACAGTTTAGCACCCATATACCCATGATGCAATGATCTTGTTTTCAGACGGCTATTCATTTAAAATCGCATGTCAATTGTTCCATGACCTCCATTGCTTGATTCTTCGGCGATTTCAAACTTGTAATTGCAACTTGATGCCCTTCGCACGTTTAGCTTACTCTTGACGCCACGACAAAGTACCAATCTCATTGTTTGATATTTTTGTCGATCATCATCAACTGTACATCGTTATATATCGACAACTGATCGGCAATAATCACTAATGTGTACCGATATTGATATCAATCCCCGTGGTTGTCAACTAGGTCACATGCTTGATAATATTTACGCTTTATTCAAGTGTCTATCTGACGCAGAGAGAAAGCGTAAATTTGGAACAACTCCAAAGAACTCAAAATTTTTATTCAATAATACTGTGATTTTGATTACAAGACGGACATCCTATATATAGAGATAAGACTCCTAATACTAATGGAAACTGCCTGAATAGTAATATAGGAAACTGCCGCAATGATAATATAAGAAACTGCCTAAATGATAATATAGGAAACTACCTAAATGATAATATAGAAAACTGCCTAAATGGTTGTTTTTCCCAAAATCAGAAAAACTGTCGAGATTTCCGGCGATCACATTGTTCAAGATAATCACAGGCTAACTGTTCTACATCATTCCCTCCCTCTTCGGAAAAACTCGCCCTCGAGTTATGATCAGGATAGAGAGGTGTATCGGAAGCATGATACTCAAATAAGTCTGCCACATTAAATGTAGGGGAAATGTTGAGTTCACCAGGAAGGTCAACTATATAGGCATTGTCGTTGATCTTCTTCAGGATGCGGCAAGGACCAATCTTCTTGTGCTTCAGTTTATTATAGGTACCTATAGGAAAACGCTCCTTTCGCAGGAAAATCATTACCTCATCGCTTACCTCAAAAATTTTCGAACGTCGCCATTTGTCAGCATCCTCCTTATACTTTGAATTAGAAGCAGCCAATTGACTAGCCACAACAGCTTGGACTTCGTTAATTCTGGTCGCCAAATTCTCTGCCGCGACACTATAGCCTGGAATCTTGGGCAAGGGAACCAAATCCAGAGTATGCTGTGGTGTACGCCCATAAACGACCTGAAAGGGAGATGTACCGGTAGAGCGGTTAACCGAGTTGTTGAAGGCGAATTCAGCAGGAGCAAGATACCGGTCCCACTGCTTAGGCATATCACTGCAGAGGCAGCGAATGATATCCGCCATAGTACGATTCACAACTTCCGTCTGACCATCCGTTTGGGAATGGAAAGAACTACTATACTGTAAATCAGTCCCAAACAAACGCTATAAAGTACGCCAAAAATGGCTCAGAAATTTCGTATTACGATCGGAAGTGATTGTCTTCGGCACACCATGGAGACGAACTACTTCACGAAAGAATAAACTTGCCACATGCGAAGCATCCGAAGTTTTCTTACAAGGGATGAAATGCGCCATCTTTGAAAATCGGTCAACCACCACGAAAACAGAATCTAAACCCCGTTGAATGCGAGGAAGTCCCAACACGAAGTCCATCGATATGTCTACCCAAGGACCCGAAGGAATAGGCAATGGGGTATAAAGACCAGTGTTCTGAGAGTGGCCCTTAGCGGTCTGGCAAATGTAGCATTTACTGACAAATCGCCCCACGTCCCGCTTCAATTGAGGCCAATAGTACCGCTCCTCCACCAAGGCTATAGTTTTATCTCGCCCCAAATGTCCGCCGAGAGTACTACCATGAAGCTCTCGAATGAGTTGTTCACGTAAGGAACCACGTGGAATGCATAATCTATTGCCAAAGAATAAGAAATTTTCTTGAATTATCATATCGCCATGACAACTTGTTTCAGAACACTTCTCCCATATCTGACCAAAATTATCATCCTCAGGATAAAGAGAACATAGGTGATCAAAACCGACAACATCAGTGCGCATGGTCACGAGTGTCGCAGCACGTCGACTCAGTGCATCTGCCACTTTATTTAAATGGTCTGCTTTATGACGAAGCACAAAATTAAATTGCTCCAGAAAAGAAACCCATCGTGCATGCATTCGATTTAAGTGCTTTTGACTCTTGATATATTTAAGAGCCTGATGATCGGTGTTAAGAACAAATTCATGCTGATAAAGATAGGACTGCCAATGTTTTATAGCTCGCACGACAGCATAATATTCCTGCTCATACGTTGACCAACGCCGGCGAACTTCATTAAGTTTTTCACTAAAGAAGGCTATAGGCTTACCTTCTTGGGAAAGGACAGCGCCAATCCCGACACCGGAAACATCACAATCCAGCTCGAACACTTTCTCAAAATCAGGGAGCATCAATATCGGCGCCGTGGAGAGCTTTTCTTTTATAAGAGCAAAACTGGCCGAAGCTTCATCTCCCCAATGGAATTTGCCCTTTTTTAAACAATCAGTGATCGAGGCCATAATAGTACTGAAATCTCGAATGAAACGCCTATAGAAAGTTGCAAGGCCATGGAAACTTCGAGCCTCGCCAACATTCTTTGGAACTGGCCAATTGCGAATCACGGCCACCTTATCTGCATCAACGTGAAGTCCATCCGCGCCAACAACAAAACCCAAAAACAAGAGGCGTTCTGTCATGAAGCTACACTTTTTCAGATTAATGAACAATTTATTTTGCTGCAAGGTTAGTAGGACATCCCTCAAGTGCTCCATGTGTTGACGCCCATCCGGACTATATATGAGCATATCATCAAAGAAAACTACCACAAACTTGCCAATAAAAGGTTTGAGAACCTGAGTCATCAAACGCATGAAAGTACTAGGCGCGTTAGTGAGTCCAAACGGCATGACAAGCCATTCGTACAAACCCGCACTTGTCTTGAAGGCCGTTTTCCATTCGTCGCCAGGACGGATGCGAACTTAGTGGTATCCGCTTCGAAGATCGATCTTCGTAAAAATCTGTGATCCAGCAAGTCTATCTAGCATATCATCAAGTCGTGGAATCGAAAATCTATACTTGACAGTAATCCGGTTAATGGCATGACTGTCTACACACATACGCATGGTGCCGTCTTTCTTTGGCGTGAGAAGCGCAGGAACTGCACGTGGACTTTTGCTTTCACGCAAGAAGCCCTTTCGAAGGAGATCTCCCACCTACTCCTGTATAATCTGATTCTCCTTCGGATTCATCCGATAATGTGGCAAATTAGGAAGACTGGCTCCTGGAAGAAAATCAATCTCATGCTGGATATCCCTCAAAGGAGGTAATCCGTCAGGTAAATCCTCAGGCATAACATCACTGAATACCTTTAATAAGGGCTTAAGAATGTCGGGAACACGAACCATAACTTGCTGGTCACTCATGTCCACAATCATATACATCCCTTCACGCTTTCGGATGTTAATCATAATCCCTGCATTCTACTTCATCATAATCTGAGGGAAATTACTTTTTGGTTTCAAAGTAATTTTAGTCCTTTTCCACACAAAAGAATACGTATTCTCCCTAGCTCGGTGTGTGACATCAACATCATATTGCCATGGTCGACCCAGTAAAACATGACACGCATCCATCTCCACAACATCACAGATAATAATATCTTGATATGATTTTCCAATCGAAATAGGTAAACGGCATAATTGGTTTACCTTAAGTTCTGCTCCTTTGCATATCCACCCGATCGTGTAGGGCGCGGGATGCGGCTCCGTCTTTAATTGCAAGTGATCCACCAAGGCCTTTGACACTATATTCTCGTAACTTCCGCTGTCAATAATGATATCGCATACTTTGCCGTTGACAGTACAGCGAGCGCAGAAAAGCTGATTCCGCTGAGTATCTTCTATCCGCGGAGCAAACAATAGACGACGCACAACACAATTAACTTGCTCGCCCACTTCATCTTCCACTCCCACTTCTTCTTCCTTTTCCCAATCTTCCCCATACACATCTTCGTCATGTTCAATGATATTGGCCATTCTACGATGAGGACAATCGCTGGAACGATGGCCCATCTCATTACACTTGTAGCACTTGATCGGTTGGGGTTTGGCATATGGATTCTGGATATTCTGATTGGAAGTGCGATTGCTTGCTACGACTGCTTCCTTAGGCGTCCCCGTAGTACTTCCTGGAACTCGGTTTGTTGACTAGAAGAACTCGTAACATCAAGCTGTCTTCCTTTCGCGAATGACCCACGATCCAAATAATTTCTACCACGAGTACTAGGGCTAGTCCTCTCCAATTGCATCTCAATTTTCGTGCCATATCCTGGGCGTCTTCGACAGAGAATAGTCGATGCAAAGAAACCCGATCATGGATATTAAGTCGCAAACCATTAATGTACCTAGCAGTTTATTGTGCCTCGGATTCATCCAGGTTATTGCGAGCGGAAAGTCGAAGAAACTCTTCCGTATAAGCTTGGACCGATCTATTTGATTGTCGGCAATTTTGGAATTGCTGAAATAACAGTTGCTCATAGTCCGTTGGGAGGAACCTCTTCTTCAACTTCTGTTTCATCTGACCCCAAGATCGAATAGGAGCCTTGCCTTGTCGACGTCGTGTCAATTGAGTTTGTTCCCACCAAGCTGAAGTGCGACCCTTCAACTTGTACGCCACAAGTTTCACTTGGCGATCCTCGTCAATATCCATGGCGTCGAAGAATTTTTCAACCTCCCAAAGCCAATCAAGGAAATCTTCAATATCCAAATTCCCATTGAAAGTAGGGAGATCTACCTTTAGTTGATACTGTTCAGGATCTCGTCGATATCCTCCCTGACGTCGATTCCCACGAACATGCTCCTCCTGGAATCCCCTGTATCGGCGACCACCACGAATCTGCATCTCCTGGAAATCATCGTCTTCGTCTTCCATATCCTCGACATAGTCTTGACGCCTTTGTCGAGGAATTCCTTCACGCCCCATAGCATCTTCGGGATCACGAGCGACAGGAATTCGCTCGACTGGAAGAATGCCAGGCGCATGGTTTGTGGACAAACGCTGGAGGGCATCAAGGATCTCTTGAAACCTCTGATCGGTTTGACCCACGAATTGATTGAACTCAACCCGCGTAATAGGCTCGTTCTCACGGCCCTCAGCAACGGGGAGATTGACATTCACGTTATTCACCATCGTCACAGGAGAATCCTGCTCTGATACCAAATGACGCAGAGAGAAAGCATAAATTTGGAGCAACTCTAAAGAACTCAAAATTTTTATTCAATAATACTGTGATTTTGATTACAAGACGGACATCCTATATATAGAGATAGGACTCCTAATACTAATAGAAACTGCCTGAATGGTAATATAGAAAACTGCCTGACTGGTAATATATGAAACTGCCTCAATGATAATATAAGAAATTGCCTAAATGATAATATAGGAAACTACCTAAATGATAACATAGAAAACTGCCTAAATGGTTGTTTTTCCCAAAATCAGAAAAACTGTCGAGATTTCCGGCGATCACATTGTTCAAGATAATCACAGGCTAACTGTTCTATATCACTATCTATATCGACAACTCATTCATTTATTGGGGCAAACATCGTAACCACATCTCGATGCCCTTATGCGTTCATCTTTCTTCTAACACCATGATACCTTATGTCAAATTAACTAATCGATACCCCTGTCGATCATCGTTAACCATACGCCGTCGTATATCGATAATTGATAGGTAATAATCACCGATATACACCAATATTGATACTGATCCTTGTGGTCGTTGATGATGGGTCACGTGCTTGACAATATTTTATGCTTTAGTCACGTGTCTACCATACGATGGGCTGGTCACTTTTTGGTGCAAACAAGTTTATATATTCATTTCCCCGATATCTAATACACTTGTTCATGTTTGAGGGAGATTTTACTTCATTAGAAACGATCCTCATCACTTCTCCGACGTAAATTCTTGACTGATGATGATTGGGTTTTAGAGAGGGATCACGACATATGGTGATCTTTAAATACAATTGACAGAGAACCGACGTAAAAGTAGTTGGGATCTTGGGTTATCATTAATTTATAAAAAGTGATTTTTTGAAATCATTATCAAGTTATTAATATGGACCCCTTTTCAAATCACGTGGTGATTATATATCTGATACCATTTCACTCAATAGGCCAGGATATTGGTAAATCCGTCAGCATCTTTTAAAACCCAGGTACACCAGTGAAAATAGATGATGTGACGTCGACGGCTGGAAAACAATGGTTTTTTTTTTTTGGTAAGGATTGGAAAACAAGGGTTATTATCAAGCAAAATTATAAATTAGTATATTTATAATAAATTTACTACAAATTAATTTTTTGATTATAAAATATCTCAAATTTTGGTATATTTGTGACAAATTTACCTTATATTAATTTTTTGACCACAAAAAATCTCAAACTTGTACATTTATGACAAATTTACCCTCTATTAAATTAGATTAATATCGCAAAAAATTACAAAATAATACACATGTGACAAACGGAGAGTAAAACCCCAAACTAGTATACCCGTCAATTGCCAAGTGTTATCCAACTCAGAAATTTGATGATAAAATTTAACGGAAATTAACAGAGGGTAAATTAGTAACAAGTATACCAATTTTGGGTTTTTCATGGTAAAAAAATTAGTTTATGGTAAATTTGTCGCAAGCATATTAGTTTGAGATTTTTCGTGGTATTAATCCAAAAAACAACATTGAAACGTACTTTTATAAGAGATAATCCTAAAAAATATTCTAACATTTTTCCCATGAGACCCCAATATTGCAATTTTGTTCATGTCACAAATACTTCAAACTTGTATGGTTGTTCATTTAAATGAAATTGTGACCGGAAGTATTTTTGAGTGGTATCAGTGTCCCACGGAAAATTTTTAAGATTTTTGTTGGGATAATTCCTTCTTCTTTTTTAACTGTGAATAGAAGAAGCAAGAATTATTTAGCATTTCGAGTTTATTACGTTATATTCTCTCTCTTATCTTTGAATTGTCTGTTTTAGGAAGGGGTAAGGAGTTTGGTGCTAAAACTTGGCAAATTTATGGGTAGCAAATCCATTCGATGATCTTGTAATTTGTAAAGATGTATATCATAATGGGCCTTCCGCTTGACTTAAATTCTTCTAGTGTTGACTAAAATCTAAGACCAAATCAAGCAACAGTGGTGATGCTTAAATTGTACCTTGCGTAGGGCACTTTGTAGAATGATACAAGTTACATCAAGTGCTGTATAAAATTTATACAAAAATGCATATGTATTTTAATTTCAATTTTCTCTTTCTTTACAAAATTTTACGGATTTAACCGTGTGAAAGGATGGGAGGAAGCAATTTGTTATACTTTATGTTCGATGTTATTATGTCTTAGGGTTATGTTATTGATAGACATTAATATGCACTTATATTTCATATTATGTAATGCATTAATCGTTTTATGCTGAAGGTTAATGTGGTAATAAAATAAATTATGACAGTATTATCTAATATATGTTTTATCAAATTATAGAGGATTTGTACATGGTACCTTAAAGTCGTGGAACTAATGCCAAAGGAGAATGTGAAATTCTTTTTCCTTTTTGCCAAGGCCAGAGGTTGATTTTTTTTGTCAAAAACCCCCGCCCACATTATTAGTGAATCGTTTCCATTTCGGTCAATCTCGTATGGTATAAGCAAAACAAATAGAGTTAGAATCAAGCCGATTCTTTATATGATTTTCTTTATGCAGAGGTCAAAAACAACATATGCCCTTTGGAAAGAGATACTAATGTACTATTCGAAACACGGATACCTAATACATTCATACCTAATAATTTTCCATAAAATGGTGACGAAAGATCTAACTTGTCAGATCTTATTATGTCTTAGGGTTATGTTATCGATAGACATTAATATGCACTTATATTTCATATTATGTAATGCATTAATCGTTTTATGCTGAAGGTTAATGTGGTAATAAAATAAATTATGACAGTATTATCTAATAAATGTTTTATCAAATTATAGAGGATTTGTACATGGTACCTTAAAGTCGTGGAACTAATGCCAAAGGAGAATGTGAAATTCTTTTTCCTTTTTGCCAAGGCCAGAGGTTGATTTTTTTTGTCAAAAACCCCCGCCCACATTATTAGTGAATCGTTTCCATTTCGGTCAATCTCGTATGGTATAAGCAAAACAAATAGAGTTAGAATCAAGCTGATTCTTTATATGATTCTCTTTATGCAGAGGTCAAAAACAACATATGCCCTTTGGAAAGAGATACTAATGTACTATTCGAAACACGGATACCTAATACATTCATACATAATAATTTTCCATAAAATGGTGACGAAAGATCTAACTTGTCAGTTGGTTGAAAGACCATAGCAAAGGTCTAGCTAGTAAAGTCTCAAGAAGTTAATGGACGTGAATAGACGAGATGGACCTGCGATACATGTACCAGTGTGAAGGGTAGCTTTTAGGGTAGGGCAAAAATTCCCCCGTGTCATATTCAATGAAGGCAAATTAAGGGGATTTGTACAAGTGGCTTTTCTATTTTCTGGCTAATCACATATGAGTTTTATTTTTATCTATCTTACTTTAACTCTTAACTCACTCTTAGACTTTTATCTTGTCTTTTTACAAAACGTGATATTCGAACCCTACATCTGAAATTAAACGTTCCAACTCCTAATCTCCTTTCACTCCCGAGAAAGCGGGGAGTCGAACTCCCCCACCACCTCTCTCTTATCAAGTAAGAAGGGTGACCATTAACGCAAATCCCAGTGGTTCACATGTGTGTTTAATCCAGGGGGAAAGTCCTCTTTTTTCTGGCTAATCACATCTAAGTCCATTTGTACATGGTTGGTGAAGAATCTATCATTCTACATCATCTTTTACTACTAAACGTCGTAAGGCCTAGGAACGATCCTCATCGTGATGATGCAATGGTCCTAACATGACTTCTCCAACGTAAATCCTTGGGTGAAGATTGGATTTTGGAGAGAGATCATTTGGTGACGAATGGTGATGATTAGTTGGCGATCTTAGGCTATAATTAGTTGGTAAAAAGTGATTTTCGAGGTCATTATCAAATCATTAGTATAGGATCCCATTTAAAGCACGCGATGATATAAATAAATCGCCACGTCCCACTCAATATAGGCCACAAGATTGGTGCTTCCGTCAGCATTTTTACGACACAGGTAGAGAATTAAAAAGTAGGTGAGGTGACGTTAGCGGCCGGAAAACAAATATTAAAACATGATCTTTTTAAAGAGGGCATTGAAGGAGCAAGAATTATTTTAGCATTTCGAGTTGTACTATATTATATTCTCTCCTATCTTTGTCGTGTCTGCTCTAGCAAGGGGTGGGGAATTTGGTGCAAAATCATTGGAAAATCAGTAGGCAATAGATGCATTCGATAATCTTGGAATTTTTTTAAGATGTACATCGTAATGGCCCTTCTCTTGGCTTTGAATTCCTCTTGTGTTGACTAAAATCTGAGACTAAATCAAGCAACAGTGGTGGTGATTAATTTACTCGTCATATTATAGTTGGTCATTGAATAAAGAAGTAGGCTGGACTGTCATTACTGACTATAGTGATAGCTAAGGTAATCCTTTTCCACGACTCAAAAGTGCATTTGCTACATTGGTCACAAAGTACGTGGATTTTCTCTTGTATGAGATGAAGGTTGCCCACTTTCCTTCCCTCAAACTTGTGCTCCAAATTTTGTGAGGTTTTTCTATAATAAAAACGAACACAATTATGAGTACATTTGATAATTTGAAGCTCTAAACTTCACAAGACCAATTTTTTTTTTTGATAACCCAGGGAACCCCCGCACGGCCGACAGCCGGGAGGTAAACCCTGGGGGCGACACGTGCTAGCCACCACACACGACGTGCTAGCCACCACACACGTGCACCGGTTAAGTCACCCTGCGGCGCCCGGGATTCGAACACTCAACCTTTTGCGAGAGGAAGAGTGCCCTCTCCAGCAGCGCCACCCAAATTTTGATCCTAACTATTGCCAAACTTTTTGGGAATTGAATTTCGCTTCTTTTAGAATGAACTACGGCCCTCAATTCGCGTTCCAAACTTTGTGAAGTTCTTTTAAAATCAAAATGAACACAATTATAAGTAAACAAAATGATTTGAAATATGGACATAATAAGGACTAGTACTAATGGAAATTACATAGTTGTCACGATCCCTCCCTAAGGGTTTCCTTGGGGGAGTGGGTTTAACGGATTGCTGAGAGGGAATTAGTGTTGCCTCTGCCCGCAGTTTGCTCGATCTCGATCCGCACTGGTTTTCCCAAATTCTTACCGCGCGCGACGTTAGAAAATTTAAATTCGATTGATCTAAAGACATAACTCTATTCTATAAGGGTGTTGCCATTGGCCTATTGGAGCTGGTTAGGGGTAAAGTAGAACGCGGGAGAACATTTTGTTCCCTACGAACCATATATTCTTGATTCGGGAACTTAATTACACTGATTATCTAATCAGTGTCATTTCGGTACCTAAACTCGGTTTTGTTTGCTTACGGAGTGATTCATGTGGCCTTATCAAGCTTATGGAATCCTAAAGTTCTTTTGGTTAAGCATTCATGCACGGGTGTTTGGATTGATTGAGATTATATCTAAAGCGTGACATAATCATCAAACAAAATTAAAGGAAATCAAAAGCACCAAACACAGGTAAAGAAATCAATCATATCACAAAGAAACAAAGTAACAGAAAACTATTAAAAAAACAAAAATAAACTTGATACGAGTCGGGCAAAAAATATTACACGGTCTTGTTATTGTGTCCCAAGACATGATCGCAAGGGCTAAAAATGAAACCCAATGTCACTCAAAAGCAATGAAAGAATGGCTAAAAATAGAGTGCAGAAAAATAACTCGATACGAGTTGAGCAAGAAATATATAGTCTTATTATTAAGCCCCAGGACATGAACCAGTAAGCTAGTTTCAAAAATCAAAGACTAAGTCTAATTTCAAGTAAATAGGATTATCACCAAACGCTATTAGAGCTAAAAAGACCATAAAAGTAAACCCTAAAAGCAATCCTAAAATAAACATCAATGAGATTTTTTATCTTTTCTATTTTTTATTAACTTTTTAATATTTTTTCTTATATTGTTAGTTATCTCGTCTAAAGAAAACTAATTAAAATTCATTTTTTCCTAAAAATAATAAAATGTAACCTCCTAAACTATATGATCATAAACTGAATGACATTCAACTAAATCTATTCCTAAATCCTAAATACCTAGTTAAGACCTATATTTTTACATCATAACTACCCAGTAGACCCAATTTTTTTTCCAAATCTTGCGAAACACCAATGGGCAAAACTTTTGGTCCAAAGCTTGCGAAGTCTTAATGAACACACACTACAAAAAAAACATAGATTTTGCCACGGAATTTAGCGACGGAAAACTTTTCGTCGCTAATTTGCGACGAAAAATAAATCGGTTGCAAATTAGCGACGGAAAGTTTTCGTCACTAATTTGCGACAGAAAATTAGTCGTCGCAAATTAGTGACAGAAAATAAATCCGTCGCTAATTTGCGATGGATTTATTTTCTGTCGCTAATTGGCAACGGAATTTGCGATAGATTTGTCGCAAATTCATTTAGCGATGAATTTTGCCAAATTTTTCGTCTCAAAATTCGTTGCTAAAACCTTGTTTTTTTGTAGTGTCTTAAAACTAAACCTAAGTTCTTCTAAGTCTAATCACGATGATTACTGTCTCAATCTCTCATGATAAGGACAAGGACTACATAAGGAATATACTCCATCACAAGACAAACTAAATATTGCCTAATGAAATCAATCTAATGCAAACTAACAATTATTAATTGAAATTCAAACTAAATTGAATGATTGTCACAAGTTCAAATTCAAAAGAGATTGGACGATTTGCTTCACGTCCAATTCTAAGAGAGATTAGATGTTACAAATTCAAATTAGATAAGAAGATCTATTATAAACTCAAGATATTAGATAATCTCTTAAAATGTTCTTGTTCCAAATAAGGTTTTTTAGATTCGATAGGTGCAAATCTTATCTTATTTTTTTTCAAGATTTAGATATAGATAACACAGATATCTATTTAGTTGAGCCCTAGCTCGCCGGCCGCGCGGACACCTCGGTTATCAAAATATATATATATATATATATATATATATATATATATTTAGTTGAATATGGCGGTTTCCTCCGCACGTAGCTCTTATGTATGCGTAAATATATGGGTAAATAAATTATAGCAATTTTCAAATAGATCGGGTGGATGTATGAAATGTAAAGTCAATGTATCTATATGGGGATATCTATAGGAGATCATATAAAAGATATATTCTTATTTAGACCTAACCAATTTGATCTAACCAATTAGATGAATTACTCCTAAAGGGTTACATCCGAATGATGAGTGAATAGAGGGCATGCATTATATTAGAGAAATATTTAGAAAATTCCTTATATTTCCTTTAATTGATTGTAATTGATATTTTCCCTTTTAGATAGTCATCCTATAAAATCAATAAATAGGCTCGTGTACTCTTCATTTGACAATGATATATGTATATATATATATATATATATATATATATATTGCTCTTAATTTTTTTTATCACATTCTTGACTTGGTATCAGAGCCCTATTATTATTTGAGAAAGCATCAATCGAGTCTGTTTATAACAACAACATCCACATCAGTCATATTTCTCCATAGTGTTCGTAATGCTAGTCACATCGACCCATTTCGCAACAACCTCTAGTAGTTGTTTGACATTCCTCCGCTGCTCTAATGAAAAAACAAAAACATCACCAGACTTGCCGCCCTTAGACGAATTAGATCATGACATTTACTAATTCATCAAATATGAGTAATGTGTCATTGTATGTAAAAGTGTAGAAGCATATCTACTCAAGGTTCCGACGGAATTAGTGACGGATTCGTAAAATTGGTCGGTATAAACATTTCCGTCGCTAATTCCGTTGCAAATTTGCGATGGATTTGAAAAAATGGGCGCCATGCACCGCGAAGATGACTTCCGTCGCAAATTAGCGACAAAAAATAAATCATTCGCAAATTTGCGACGGAAAAATAAATTTGCGAAGGAAAATAAATCCGTCTCAAATTTGCAACGGATTTTGCGACGGATTGGAAAATGCCCTTTATTTTTGGAATTCGTCGCAAAAACCGTCGCAAACTTGCGACGGAAAATAAATCTTGCGACGGAAAAATAAATTTGCGATGAAAAATAAATCCGTCGCAAATTTGCGACGGATTTTATGACGGAAAATAAATCCGTCACAAATTTGCAACGGATTGGAAAATGCCCTTTATTTTTGGAATCCGTCACAAAATCCGTCGCAAATTTGCGACGGAAAAATAAATCCGTCGCAAATTTGCAACGGATTGAAAAATGCCCTTTATTTTTGGAATCCATCGCAAATTTGCGATGGAAAATAAATCCGTCGCAAATTTGCGACGAAAAATAAATTCGTCACAAATTTGCAACGGATTTTGCGACGAAAAATAAATCCTTCGCAAATTTGTGACGGATTTTGTGACGGAAAATAAATCCGTCACAATTTTGCGACGGATTTGACCAAAAAAAAGGAAAAATTCCCGCTCATTTGACCAAAATAAAAAGAAAAATTCCCGTCCAGACCGTCCTTTTCCTCCCTTCTCTCTCTTCCTTTTTTTCTTTTTCTTGTCTTCTTCCTCTTCTTCTTCTCTTCTTCCTCCTCACACGCACGTCCGCTGCTCCGCCTACAACTCACCGACGGCACCCCACCGCAGCGCGCCACCGCCGCTCGTTTAGTCGCCGCATCGCCGTCCGGCCGTCAGGCTCCACCCGGCCGCCGCGCCACCGTTGTCGCCCCTCGACCGCGCCTCGCCCCTAGCGAACTGCAAGAGCGACCTTCCGCCCAGACCAGCAGCCGCCGCTCATCGCTGCGCACCGTCCGCCTTGCGCCGGCTCTCGTTCGTCCGCCCATCGCCGTCTTTTCCCCCTTGGCCGGCTGTCTTCCTCTTCCCTTCGCGCGCGCACGGCCCTTTGCTCGCGTCGCGTCCAGCCGCTCGACCGGTGTTGTCTGGCCGCCTACAACACTGTCGTGCTGCCCCCAACCGCCGTCCAATCACCGCACGTCGTTGCCATCAACGCTGACCCCCTGTTCTGGCCACGCCCTCCGTCCTGGCCAGCCCGTCGTCGCCAGACTGCCAACCCCGTCATCGCCAGCCCACCAGCCGCCGTCACCGTCGCTCGCCTTCTCACCGCCTAACGTCGTCGCCGTCATCGCCCAGAAGCCGCTCGTCACCGTCGTCGCTCGCACCGTCGTCGCTCGCCTAGCTTGCCGTCGCGGTCGTCGCACTCGCCCGGCCAGCCCAGCCTAGAGGTGGCCATAGGCCGGTTTTGGCCCGGAACCGGCCCGATCAAACCCGGGCCCGGCCCGTTGACCGGTTCCGTGGTTCGGAACCGGAACCGACCCGTGGCATACAGGCCCGGTTCCGGTTCCAGGAAAATTTGAACTGGCCCGGAACCGGCGGCTCCGGGCCAGTTCTGCGAAAAAAATTTAAATTAAATTAAATTATTAAAAAATTTAAAAAAATTTTAAAAAAAAAAAGGCTGTAGGCCTTTGCTGCTTTGCAGGCCACGCTGCAGCAGCAGCAGCCTGCAGCAGCAGCAGGCCGTTGCCAGGCCGGCCCAGGGCCAGGCCCCTCCCTGGCAACGGCCAAAAAAAAAAAATAATGTGCAGCAGGGCCTGCAGACGTGCAGGCCCTGCTGCAGCCGTTTGGGGCAGCCGGCAACGGCTACGCCCCAACGGGCGTTTTTATTAAAAAAAAACACACACACATAACCGTTGCATTGGCATTGCAACGGTTATGTTTTATTTTTTTTAATTCTAAATTTTCTTCTTTTTTTTCCTATAAATTCTCTCAAATTCTCACAATACACACACAATTCTCTCAAATTCTCTCCAATTCTCTTCTCTCAAGTCTCAAATTTTCTCATTACTCGAAATTCTCTCAAATTCTCTGAAATTCTCTCAATTTTCTCAATCCACGCAATTTTTTCTTAATTCTCCCAATTAATCCGCTCAATTCTCTCAATCCATTCGAAAAATGGCAAGTGGAAGTCGAGTGCCAACTGGCAAAGGTAAGAATATCGCGACGGAATCCCATCATTCTTTTGATCCTCGTGAATATGCAGATTTTCAAGATGATGAAATCAACATTTTTTCCGATGTGGAGCGCGTCCCGACGCAAGAAAGTTTTCATCCTCCTGCTGAAATATCTACAACAAAGGAAGCGGAACGGGAATTTACATCTGACATTTGGAATCACTTCACGAAAATGGAAATGTTTGATATCGGTCAAAAAAGGTATGATATAATTTGTAAATATTGTGGAAAAATATATAAATATACAGGTGGACAAGGATATGGAACATTTAAACGACATCTTATGAGCAAACATCCAATCGAAACGGGAATCGATATCGGGCAACAACAAATTTCCGGGTACGTCAATCCTAGCACTTCCCCTTTATTTCGTTTTAATGAAAAAACTTATAAGGAAGAATTAGGCAAATTTATTTCCGTGGAGCATTTAGCATTTAATTTTGGAGAAAGATTTGGTTTTAATGAATTTGTACAAAAAGCATGTGCTCCACAAGCAAAACGTGTTCCTAGAAATTCAATTAAACGAGTAATTAAAGATCTTTACAAAAATGGAAAAAAAGATTTAGAAAAAATTTTTATGCAATTTAATGGATGCGTGCATATAGGTAGTGATATTTGGAGTGATCATTGGCAAAATCATTCTTACATGGGCATAACATGTCATTGGATAGATGACGAGTGGACTATTCAAAAAAGAGTTATTGCATTTAGAGTTTTCGATGATCATCATACGGCAAATAATATTTATAGAATAATTAGGCAAGTTTTAGAAGAATATTATTTGCTTAACAAAATTTTTTCAATTGGTTTTGATAATGCCGCAGCAAATATCGCTTCAATTGCCGAGTTAGAAAATATTTGTAAACCTGCTTTTGGCGGAAAATTTTTTCACATTAGATGTGCTTGTCATGTTTTAAATTTATGTGTACAAGATGGTTTGAAAACTCTTGATATTTTTCTTCAATCAATAAAAACGGCGATTCAATTTTTATGGAAACATCCCAAAAAAATGAAAGAATGGGGTAAATTTTGTAGAGAAAATCGCGTAAAGCCAAAAAAATTTCCAAGAGATGTTCCAACTCGTTCGAATTCTACTTTCCACTTGCTTAATGAATCTTTACCATATAAAGATTTATTATGTGCATTCATTTCTAATAATATACCTCAGATTAATTTATACCCACAAGAGTGGCATATTTGCCAAAAAATTTTGGATGTTTTAAAGGTTTTTAATGATGCAACTTATACTTTGTCCGGTGTTTATTATCCTACTACACATTTATTTTTAGTAGAGTATACTAATATTGTCGGAACTTTTGATGAATATGAAAATGATGTTGAATTACAACATACTATAGTTGCAATGAAAATGAAATGGCTTCATTATTATAGTGAAATTCCCATGATTTATTTAGTTGCTTGTGTTTTTGATCCACGTTGCAAATTGGATGGCTTAAATGATTTTTTGCGTGTATATTATCAATGTTTACATTATGACGTGACAAATATTACAACCATAGTACGTGAGGTTAAAAACGTAATAATAGAATTATATAATGAATTTTATACTAAATATAATTTAGGTGATATTGGATCTTCTCAATCTACGGAGATACAAAATGACAATACAGGTAAAATTAGTAGAGGGTACAAACTTTTATTACATAGACAAAAAAAACAAAAGGGAGTAATGGGAAATATTTCTGAATTAGAGAGTTATCTAACCATTTTATTTGAGTTTACTGAAGCCGAAGGTGGTACAGATTTTTTAATTTTGGATTGGTGGAAGAGGCACACAAGCCAATACCCAATCCTTTCTCTTATTGCAAAACAGATTTTTTCAACCCCTTGTTCCACAGTTGCGGTCGATTCGCTGAATGCCTCCATAAAAGGATTGAACAACATATATCCAAACAAATCCAATTAAAATTACAATGATTTCATTTGAAACGTTCACAGCCGGCCATCACTTTCATTATCTTCAACCCATCGACATTCACACAGCACATGCACTTTGCTTTCCATAGATTCCTCTGGAGAGAACTCCAGTCCACCAAGAACTCCAGTTCTTCAATTTTTCTAGCCGGCGACCATCTCCCGATCCCAAAAAACGCGAACGTACCACAAAACACAAGAAACATATATGTTCAGTGATACTCTCAGTAACTACTCTTCTCAATTCTTTCTTGGAGATGTGGATAACAATCACAAATTTTAATCTAGCAAAAGTACCTCGAAGACTCGCTCGTTACCCAATATTAGTCGTGGCAGAGATTCGTGCTTTAGACATTGGTCTATACACGGCAGAAAAGTTAAACAGAGCGAATCAGGATCGATGACTAAATATACTCATGAGGTCAGATGAAAATGAAAGAAACATAGCATTTGAAGGTTTCGGCCATAGTCTAATTCGCAGAGACCGGAGATTAGACTGGATGAAACAAACATGTACATCATGATTTGAGCAAGCAACAAACCATCTAACACATTCATGTTTAGGAAAAGGCTTCTCAAATGGGTAAGTAATTTCATCCAAGCATTTTCACAAACGCTTAGTGATCGGACCAAACACGCACAGAGGCATCAGCGAAGCACCAAGACCGATCCAGACAATCGCAAGGACCTCAAAGTGTGTTTAGACCACTACTAGATCTTCGAGTTTCACTCGAATCTCATCCAGGATTCAACTCACCAAAAACAGAGCAAGGACGTACATTCCTTGGAGATGCAGTCTTTAGCTACGAACGGCGACCGAGCAGAGAACCGAGGTCTCGGAAGCATGTCACTGGCGGTTGGTGCGGGGCTAAGATCCGAGCTCTTGTGACTTCTCGGCCTGAAAACAGAGCCGAAGAGAAAAGTCTAGGGAGCAGCTCAGGAACGGCGAACGGGCGTCGGCAGCTGGCGGCCTGACATCAATGGAGAAAAGGTGCAAGTGAGAGAAGGGTCGACGAGAGGAGTTTGTACCAATTCGGTCTCGCCAGATTGTGCTTCAGCTTCGCTCCCGTCCTCCATTTCTCGCGCGCCTCTGTTTCAGAAGGAGAAGAAGAGAGAGAGAGAGAGGGGGGCCGGGCCTCGTCTATAGGCTTGGGCCTCGTGTCTGTTTCAAAATTCACGGGCCGGTTGTGAATCTGGGCCGCGCAAGATGGGCCGATCTCCCCGAGCTTGAGGGAACTGAGCCGTGCGAACTAAGGCTCCATTTATTTCGCAGGAAATGACTTCCAAGAAAATGTTTTTCGGATTTTCCAGCGTTCGATTCATGGAAAATAAACTAGTCAAAGAAAATATTTTCCCTCAATGGAAAAAATACTTTCAAAAGTGGGGAGACGAAGTCATTTTCCCTCCTCCGTCTCTCACCATTCATTTTAATTATTTTTATTTTATTTTTAAAGAAAATTCTTTTTTTTAAATTTTCTTTTTTTCTTTTTCTTTGTTCTTTTTCTTCGGCTAATCGCCAGCCACGGCGAAGGCCAACCTCTTACCATAGGCCGGTGAGGTCAAGCCTCGCAAATTGGCAGCGCTCAAGCGGTTCCAAAGGGCAGCAATCGAGCTTGCCTAGCCGACGATCAGCCGAAGAAGAAGGGAAAAAAAAGAAAAAAAAGGAAATTACAAAATAATTAAAAAATCGATTTAAAAAAAATAGTGCATAGAGGAAATTCAAATCATGTTTTCCATACTAAACGGCAGAAAATATTTTCCAAGCCTTTTTCAAATTTCAACCGAATACCAAAAAATTGTGTTACTTTCTTGAAAAATGGCTTCTTGGAAAATATTTTCCAAAAACATCACATTTTCCGCGAAACGAACAGAACCTAAAACTATTCTGCGACCTATTATGGGTTGGACAGAGTGGATCGGGCCTTGTCCATTATGACCAAATTGGAGCCCTTTATTATCTCTTTTTCTTTCTTTTTATTTTTTTATTATTTTTGTTTTTTTAAATATTATTTATTTTTAACAAAAATGTAAGCTTCATTTGTCGTCAATAATTTAGATGTAAACAATAGCTTTTCAGGCTACAGGCAACCCTTCTCACCAAAACGCCACCTTATTGTCATGCCTAAATAATATTGGGGAGAAAGGGCAACAATTTAATGCTTAAAGACAAAATCAATATGTTCCTCAAAACTCAACCAATTAATATCAAATTAATCCCAGCATTAATTGGTCAAAATGTTCCAGCAATATCAACCCAAAAACCAGTAAATGTAGTGTTAAAAAAATTAAAGCAAGATATAAACAACATCTACAAATTTTATATGGAAAAAAAATACATAATAGTTCATCATAGTTACGCAGCTCGAGGCTTTTCACGTCAACAAGACAATAATATATCATCAACACAAAAATGGATTAACACAAAGAAGCAAGAAAATCTCTAATCACTGCCAGAGAATTTGAGAAACAACTTGGATAAACATTTCAACGAACAGAACCCATCAACTTATAAATCTTGATCTCACGAATAACACATTAAAATTTCAGCCATTTCAACAAAGTTTCGTCGTCGAATCTAGATTGACTCTTCTCCTCTTTTTCTTTATTATTTTATTTAAGATGAGCTGGGCCCCGTGAGGCGGATCCAGCCCATCAACACATGCAAAGCACGCTTAGAAACAGATCCGCAAGTACTATCGGCATCTTCATGTTTCCTGCCAACACCATGCTAGTTCATCAGCGCAAAGACTGGCATCTCAAAGCACGGGGCGGAGGCTGCATCGCTCGAGCCCCTCTGCTAAAGTCCCGCACTCATCGACAATATTTGAGATCATGGGACGGGTCGATAAGTCCCAGGGCATTGCAAGAACAATCGGGGTCGGTTTCGATCTGGAGCGATCTCATATTACGGTCCTAAGGCTATTCTAGATCCGTCCCTATAGCGCACAACAATCACAGACCACACCACCACTTCCAGCTCTTCCACATTCTTCATCAACAGCACCATCCACATTCGATCTATGACGGTCAGAAGGCGGTTCCTTCCAACTGATGTTGTGATCACTGAGGTCTTCTTCTGTTTTCTTCCTGTCAATGATGGCAACAAAACCTGCAGCCTGAGAAGAATAAATGGGTAAGGTATGTTCATAAAGCATTTTATTCCTCTGAATGAATTCAGAGGCTCAGGATTGCCATGACAAACATGGGTGACGTTCATAGTTGTAACCTACCTATCAAATGGTGGTTAGAGGAATCAGTGGTGGATGAAAACGTGGCACTTTCTCTAAATAATTAAGTTAAGAGTATGGTGCGTATTACATATTTTGTAGTTTAAGACTCCCTTTCACATAAAGGCTTATATGACAAGAAAATCCCGAAGAGGGGAAAATTATCCAAAAAGTTCTAAATTTATTACACTTTTGCCAATTCTATCATAAACCTTTCAATTTTGCTAATTAAGTCATCTAATTCTATCATAAACCTTTCAATTCTGCCAATTGGGTCCATCCGGCCAAATTTTGTATGAAATCGCTGACGTGCATGCTGGCCACTTCACTATTTTTCTTATTGTGGCCGGCCCCTCGCCTAGATTTTTGCGAAGCCATTATAGCCTCAAGCGATCAGCCTCGCCATGGGGTCACCCAGATTTGGGTAGGGTTGCCTTGCAGCCACAGTGAGAAAACATAGAAGAAGGAAGAGAGAAAGAAAAGAAGAAAAATAAATAAATAAATATTAAAAATTATTTACGTTAGTGCTGACCACACCACATGACCACGCCACGTGGACCGCCGATGTTCACGTTAGTGATTTCGGCAAAAATTAACTAGATAAACTCTACCGCTAAAACGTAAAAAGGTTTATGATTTAATTAACAAAATGAATAGGTTTATGACTAAATTAGCAAAAATGTGATAGGTTTAGGATTTTTTGGACAATTCTCCCTCCCGAAGAGTATGGCCCAATGTACCAATCCCGTATGCGAAGAACTTGTTGAAATCCGATGCATAAATAAAAGGAAAGAAAAACCCATTTAAAGGAGTTAAAGGCAGGTGTCAAGAATCCAACTCGAAATCTTTTGACTGCGATATGAAAATAGGTTGAGTACCCCTCTATTCTATTCTATTCTTGACAATAGGGGTGAGCATGGTCCGGGTTGGGCCGGTCCGCCCCCTAACCCTAGGACCAACCCGCACAGTGTTGGTCCTCAATTTTTGGGACCGAGGACCGACCCTATTAAGCCTAGGACCGAGGACCGGACCGACCCAATGGGTTCGATCCGGTCCAGCGTCAACCCGGGACCAACCGATAATTTTTTTATTTCATTTTTTGCACTAGGTTTAACCCGGGACCAACCGACCCAATGGGTTCGGACCGGACCGAGCGTGGCAAGTGGCGAGTGGCAAAAGGCTAGCAACGAGCGGGATGAGCACTTTCAATAACAAGACTGCAACGACCCACAAGATGCAAGGAAATTCATAGAAAGACCAGCATTTTCATGACCAAATCACTAGCAAATGTCAACCCGGTCCGGTCCGGGTGGGCGGGTGGGCGGTCCCACACCCAGAACCGGGAACCGGACCAGTACCCACCGGTTCCAAAAAATTGGAACCGGGAACCGGACCGAAACCCTTAGAACCCACCGGTCCTGGTCCGGTTCTGGGCGGTCCTGGGCGGGTTGGGCGGGTACCGGGTTTTTTGCACACCCCTACTTGACAACATGAAAGATGATGAGATAGAGATGGTACCAATCTATGGACCCAACTTTTGACGTACGTATAATGTGAGGTTGGTCCATCTTAGAAAACGCGCCGTGACGTGGGAGGCAGAGATGTCCGAGGACAACATCAGATTCTTCGGAAATCAACTACTATGTGCTAACATTTTCGACATGTTCATGAGGAAATAAGACCCGTGACTTCTGATCCACCTTTGAAGCCTTCCAAACTCGTCACTGGCCATAAGAATACTCTTTGAGAAGAATGAATCATGAATTGATATCTACTGCCATAAAAGAATCTATCTTAACAAGCAATGTATGCATCTCAGCTGCACTTTCACGACGCTATCCACGCGCCATGGACGGTCATAGATTCATATGAACAAATCTAAAATCATGAGTAGCTTTCGAATATTCATACGGTTCATTGCGATGGGCTTCCCCTTCTCCGACAGTCATCTGCCGCCTCCTTAAAATCGAGTGGAGGAAATTCAGAATGTTATGTACAGTAAAGAATAAGAGACTCCCGCCGTCAGAAGTAAATGTCATAATACATCACGGAAACCCACATCTATCCACAGTTGCAGAACTGTGCCCGCCCCGTACGGCCAAGCTTCACATAAAACTCGTCCGCTCTAAGTTCCCTGGTGGAGTATCGGGAGGTCTGCTATAGATGTCGTCAAAATGAAGACTGACATCTCCGCCTTCCTCCAAGTCATCCCCATAAGTTGTGCGGTCCAACCTCTGAGGTATCCTCCAGTCCAAGCCTTCCTCCTCGTCTAAACTTCGGTCCGAGTAACCATCCCGATGATTGTCATGCGCATACCGGTGGAAATCGGGAGGATCAATAAAACTCGCCTGAACCTGAGCATCGTGCGGTCCACTTCTGGCCCACCAGTGACTCCTAAGATTGTGCCCCGAGTTGTTCCCAGAGTCGTGAGGATTAAACATGCTTTCTCGAAATAGAGGAGTGGAGGTGGACGCCCCGAGATGGGAATTTGATCGATCTCTGTAATCATGCTGCTCCCAGCCACATCCCTGTCTATCCTCCTGTTGCCCAAAGCTAAACGGGGCCCAGCTATCTCCAGCAATCTGCGTGCGCACCTCGGAAGTGACTGCAGGGACTTCTTCACCAAACCCGGCAAAGCTCGTGCTGCGCTGACGGAGGATGTAATAGCAATCAAGAATGTATGGATGGTTCCTCTGCTCTTCGTCAATCAACCAGTGAGAGCCCAAATTGAAGCCATAACCCGTCACAGTGTACGGCATTTCCCTGGAGAGAAAGCTGTTCCTGTCTCCATATATTCTGATGTTGGGGTTCGCTCGCCATGTCCTGTGAGGTGAATTAGCATGTCGGGTCTCCTCTCCTCGCAACATCCGGTCCCTAAAGGTTTTGAGATTCGAAATGAACTGCTTCCCCTTGGTATCGGGCTCCCACGAAGGATAGCTGCAGTGGAAGCTGAAACAAGTAATAGAGTTAACCGAAGAACTGAGAAGCCACCGCTACAGATAGCCCATATGATACAATGAATACAGCTGGTCGGAAAAATTTCCACGTCCATCTAATGCTCACCATATTATATTTTATTTCCACTAAACCAAAACTAGTATTCCCTCTATAACTTTCTTATTGCCTTTCCTAGCATCAAAGATATGCTGCTCCATCATTTTCTTTACTTGATTTCAATCTAAATTCATCCGCAGACTATGATATCTCAACAACACTCAATTCTTACAATTTCCAAGGTAATTCACTAGGAAATCAGCTCATTTTGACCCAGCATCCTCAATGATACATTCGTATTGATCATAAACTGCACAACAATAATAGTATCTTTACTACTTCATCTAGAGTGGAATGCTTCCATTGATTCCACATATAAAAGGCTCTGCCTTCTTGCAGATGAATCACTTGAAAGAAAACATTATACAACCCATGATCGTAAGAAGTATTTAGTACGGTGGGTCTGGAAAGGACAGCTACTTTCATTGCTAAGAATGAATATTAAGCAAAAAGGTCAACAATCCAGAAAAGAATACATGTCAAGATAAGTGTGAAAGAGACCCAACCAACAAAATTAGCGTTGTACCTCAAAAATGATTTCTCCAGTTTACCCTGAGAGCTCCTCTTAGCGCAAGGCGCGTTGTCTGGGGAGCCGTAATTGCTATTTCCATGGTTTTGAAAATCGAACACGCTAAAACTGCCAGAACATAAAGCAGAACACGCAAAAAGTGAAAACACAACCAATTTGCAGATTGTCAACAGCCAAACTTAGTAACATATTTATTGCTGTAAAAGTTTTAACGAAAAACAAGCCAAAACCGGCGAAGTACTGCTTCAAATAAAAAGAAGAGAATAGTGACCTGCAAACATGACCAACACCTTCAACATGCACCGTGAAGTCAGCAATGAACTGCAAGATGTCATCCACGCGCTGCCAAATTTCAACCAGGTTTACCAGCATGAGATCATACAACAGCATGAGAAAGGAACCAAAATGAAACCAGTACCTTTGGGACAATGAACAGAAGTAAATATGGAGTTAGGAATATCGAAGCCATCTCTTCCAGTAACATCATTCCAGTATACTGCACAAATGACAAGGCCCTCATCAGGAACACAAAGAACATTCTAATATTTTTGGGACTCAACAATTGAAAAGAAGAAGAAGAAGAAGAAGAAGAAGAAGAAGAAGAAGCTGTTAATTGCGGAAATTCCCCAAATAATCCAATACAAGAAAACACTACATTATCCATCACTTTTCCTCATAGCATTGCTCAGATGCTGTCAATTATGTAACCAAAGGAGCAAATGCAATGACATTTTCAGGATTACCTGGAAAAGGGTTGCAAACTCTAACCTAACTGCCTCAGTATTTTCTTTTCCACGCCATCTTTTTGGCATGTAATGAGTATGCTGGACCACCAAAGACATTGTTCCCTCTGGGTCAAGAACCAGAAGCTCATCTGCTATTGCGGCACGGCTAATAGCAGTAATTGTGCCAAAAACGGCAGCATACCAGAATAAGTTGCGTCCAAATATCTGCACATGCAAAGATGAAAAATAAGCATATAGGAAGTAGCACTATGACAAAACAAACCAAAGTAGCACAGAGTAAGACGCCTCACATGGCCCTCCAGAAGAGACTCTTCAAGAAATGCAATTATCAGGAGAACAGCAGCAAAGCCACCAGACACAAAGGAAATAAATTTTGCGATGATCGAAATTATAGGAGATGGGAATTGTCTTAGATAATCAGAAGCATGTATTATGCTGCTATTTATCCGATGCTTGAACAAATGGTCAACCTGACACACAAACAGTAAAAATGTGAAGCCTTTGCATTTAAGTAAACATGTGATTACAAAGAATAAAAGGGGTTAAATAGCACAACTAATATGCCCATAAACCAATTTTACCCCGCTAAGGTGTTTCAGCTATATGAATCTTACTAAGGCATTGCAGTATTCTATTTCTAAAGAAGGCTCATTCAACAAACAAAAGAAAGAAAAACCTTTTTGCCCAAATGAAAGGTTGTAGTCCCCCTGCCAATACTTTTATATACTAAATTTCTATATACGCACTGATTATCTCACTGAAACAAACTGAAACACGAATTGTCTAACAAAATTTGGATTTGAATATTATGATTCTGACAAACTTCACAAACAACAATTGATCTTCTACAAAGATAATTAGTATAAAAAAGAATTGCATAAGGAACTCACGAAAAAGAGAGAAAAGAGAAAGAAAAGAAGAAGATTGAATGGATTATCCCGAACCCCAGTCATTCTGACTCCATCTGGGAAGGGCTATAAGCAAATGGAGAGGGTGCATAATTACCTCAGCCATGGACAAAAGTCAGCTTCTATTATTTAATACATAAAAGGATGTCAGCAGAAAAACCAGGCCATTAAGCATCAATTGTAGCAATACCCGTCTTTACCTACATAGTTATTAGCTTAGAACATTTTCTAAACAGTTTTCCACTTACATTTCCCGGAATTAAGTAAAGACTAAGAGAAGACAAAACCAATCCAAGCTCATACAAATCTCTTTCTCCACCAAAATTCTAGCTGAACTAAATTGTACAGTGCAAGTATCTTAGCAATACCTCATTGTACTCCCTAAAAATCCATTTAGACAAATTGGACCATCTCCGTGATGATGCAGTGCTCGGATGTTTGTAGAACTGCTCAGCGTGCCTCAGAAAGAGGTAGACCAGCATGAATATGATAAGGAAAGGAGAAAGCAGGAGCATCACAAGCCCAACTAGCATCAGCCTCCTCTTTAGCGTCTTAGGGGTAGAGATGAAGTCCCTTTTAACACAAAAGTTTCTGCATAGCAAAGACATTCATCACAGAAAATCACAAGTCTGGCAGTAGACAGCTGACATTGCTCCACTTTGTCATGGAGCAAAACAATTTTTTCCATCATCCAACTATGCAATTATGAAAAAACCAAGTAGCGCCTGAATAGCCCACCTGATGCAAACAAAGGGGGATAATACTACCCCAAAAAGAACTACAAAAAAGTTAAGACCGCTCTACTATGCTTAAGAATTCCACTTGATCATAACACCTTGATCTAAGCTAGAAAGCATTCTTTGCATATGAATAAAGAAAAGTGACATGATTAGCCAACTCAAAAATAGTCCAGCCCGAGATAATCATATAATTAGATTCAAAGCCCATCTTGCTTTTAAAGCATAAAACATTATAAAACTTGTTGGGGAATAACAAGTGGAAGAAGCGGCAATCTTGCAACAACAGAAAAAAATTGTGCATAGTCCAAAGATAGTGAGATAGTGAAAAAAAGATTATCAGACGACAGCTTCAACCATTTAAAATAGCTAAAAGGTTGTTTCAAGCTACAACCAACTGAGATGAATCAAGAAATAGAATATTACAAGCAAGCTGCAAAACGTAAAAATCCAATTGCAGATCTATCACTACGAAAAGAACAGAGATCCAATTTTCGAAGAAAATTGCCAGACGATAAAATGAGCAATAATCAAGGACAAGTACCATCAAGACTGTCACTTTATAATCATCTATCTTAGGATAACAAAAAATACTAAGCATTCAACTGCATTGTGCCAAACTTCAAAGAATCCACGAATTCTTGGCTCAAGAGATGTTTTGAAAGTATTGATAGTCTAGTTTTGGGTTGTGTCTGGATAGACTTTTACATTTTATATTTTACTTAATCTAAATCTTGCAGCAGGTGCACTTTAACTTGTTCATAGCCCAAAAAACCTAAAATTTTCGGAATATACAAATGTTGGCACGTAGATTCACTTATAATCTTTTCATAACTTTTTGAAATTTGGATAATATTTTAAACTTTGGTGGATTTAAAACATATAAAAACACGGGCCCTTAAATCTGATCAGATATTCGTGCATCAACACAATACCTGTCAAACATGCTCTGGAGAATACACCAATTTAAGGTCCATTCAAGGGTCTTAGTGAGGATAAGACGATGTTGTACGAGGCCCCTGCCTACTTTGACAACAGGACCTGCACCCGGGACCCACATGGAGATTGGGAAAGCAAGGACCCCTTTATTGAGCATTCCAATCAAATAATTCTCCTTCCGCATTAGTCGCATCACAACATCATGAGCAGAAAGATACTTAACAATGCACAGTTGTTGTGAATTCTGCAACTGCACAACTTTCTCAAGAATAGTCGCCCAGGGGATGGTCTGAAGTTCATTGTCCGTGACATGAAGGCTGCAGAATGGAGACAGTCACACCTTGCTCACTGTGTGCAACCACCGTGCCATACATAATGAAAAGGAATAGTACCAGATATATCTGAACTTACCTGTCATAATAGAAACGGCGGATCGCAAGGATGTCTTTAAGTTGAGCAAAAAACCGTAAAAAGCAGAAAATCCAGTAAATGGAAAATATCCCTAGGTATCCAACAATTACAGCTTTAGAAACCGTTAATGGAGTTAACGGGTGTTCATGCAGAGCTTCCTTAGCTAGATCACAGGGCTTAATTCCGGATTCCACAGCATCCATCCCACACTTGGCATTCCGAAGTCCATTCCAATCGACATATAATAGGAAAAATCCTGAGAAACATATGGTAAACCCCAAGCTCAAGAGCTCAACTATCCATTTTATGATGATGCACCAGAGGCCTTTTTCACAGTAGTAACTGTAAAGTCTCTCAAAGAACAAGTCTAAATCAGTAATTGGTTCCAAATTCAGACTTTCTCCATTTAAAAGAGCTGATGGACTCTCACTGCCAGGACTCGGCACTCTTCCATATTCAGACAATTCAATCTCAGGAGGCACATCCCCAAGCAAGCCTGTAGTAAGAGAAGATTCACGCTGCCACTTCAATTTAAATCTGCCCAGAGCATTTCCGCCCTTTCGACTACCGAACATTATTAACAAGCACTACCGGTAGGCAAAAACAGCCAATCCATTCCCCAAACGAATCAGAGGGTTGAGGTAGGAGTCTAACAACAAAAAGTAAAAAAGAAAAAGAAAATCACGTCAGTTGTTCAATTATTAACTCGTATTGTCAATCAAACTTAAAACAGACTGAGAACACTTACACTAAAACCTTCACAAGGCCAAACAATCAGTGCAGGATGACAAAAATTAAAAGAGAAAGGATGACAGAAAGTATAAGAGAGAAAGGATGACAGAACGCACAAGAGAGAAAGGTAAACAATTAAAACTACAGAAAGAAAAACTGTTGCAATTATATGGATGACGCGAGATGCATAACCTGGGATGAAAAATGAATAACTAAAAGAACTACTTTTCTCAAATGATAAGCGAATACACCAGTAATGTAAATTGCACAGTATCACAATTTCTTAATATGCAGAAC
Source organism: Syzygium malaccense (assembly GCA_031216405.1). Taxonomy (NCBI): domain Eukaryota; kingdom Viridiplantae; phylum Streptophyta; class Magnoliopsida; order Myrtales; family Myrtaceae; genus Syzygium; species Syzygium malaccense. The sequence goes on from CM062254.1 coordinate 18,444,051, forward strand.
ATGGCTGAACACAGTTAGGATGGAATGGTCCCTGCATTACCATGTGTAATCCGCCATTGATGCTCTGACTAAATTGTGTTAGATGAAAGCGAGTTAGATTTTCTTGAATTTCTAAAAGGCGCGCTCAGACTGTGTGCTCCATTGGTGCTGTTCAGAATATTGCTTTTATTAGCAGTTAATTAAGAGTTGATATCTAGGTGATTGGATGTAAAGAGAAAAAAAAAAATTTCTCGTCAGAAGGATGAAATGAAGATATAATTTCAAATTTTCAAAAGAAACTTAAAATCCTCGATCTAATCTTATAACCCGCTTTTTGATGACCTTAAAAATGATCCTACTCAGGGAACTCAACTCTAAACATTTAGCTTTAAAGAAGGTTATAGAAGGTATGCCTGTCACATTTTATGTGGCAAACAAAAAAATCAAGCTTTGGCACTAGCATTTTGCAATAGAGCAAGTAAATAGTCCAACAGCGCCCTAGGCTCCAAAGGGGCTTTTTCTATGATGAGTACAATTGTAAGGGCCGTCCACGCATGGGAAAAGGAAAAGCTTTCTCGTATGCATTGTAACGAGAGTCAATTTACTTTTGAGTTTATGCTGCCAATGCTTAAGAACAGCTAGACATCAGCATATCGCCCCTTGAGTGGCCTACGAGCTGTGATGAATTGTCTCAGCAAAAGGGAAGTGGATCTATTGCTATGCTCATGCTATAAGTTGTCCATAAAGTGTTCAATCCCTCTGTATTAACCAAAATTTATCATCTTTATAGGTAAAATCACAGTATGTGAAGGCTTCTAGGCACAGCAAATATTCGTTTTTCCCAGAACAAACAAGTATGACTACTGAAGATTAGCAGAGTATCATGAAGCCCAGAACAATGTCTCCAGATAATGTTAGGTTGCCAATTCTCTTTATTTTCTTCCTGCTAATATGGCATTGAATTTTCTCCCTCTGTTTCTCTTGAATCCATCGAGTTATGGAATGATATATCTTTAGTTCCTGATGTAAGAACTTCTAACCATACAGAGACATGGCACTCAATTAAAGTCAATCAATAGTTTAAATTTCCGCTTTGCCAAAAGGTGCTCATTGGCTAATGTCTAAACCATGATTTTCTTAAACAAACAAATTTTGGTATCCTTAGTTCTGTGATGAGGCATAATATTGCTCGCCTACATACGTTCATTGGTTTGTGCCTAATAGTTTAAGGGCATTATGATATTTTGGCATTGCAGCGACAGTACCAAAGTTCAAACCTAAATCAAAATGTTAAGAAAGGCTATGTACACAACAGGGGATTAGAGATAATGCTGAGGCATCTCCAAGACATAAAAACAAATATGTAACTACAGCGATAGTGATCTGAGCCTCAATTAATTTACTTAGGCACATTGAATTAGCTTCTTCCTGGCCAACAAAATAATGCAGCACAAAAGGAAATTGTGACTTCTTTGATAATCAAAGGGGGATGAGGAATGCCTGTCTCAACAAGGAAGAGATATAAAGCTAAAAGGCTCTTTTAAGCTAACCTTGGCCAACATGGCATAGAAATTTTTGATGGAACAAGAAATCACAATATCCTCCAACAGCAGGACCCTTGAACACAATCAGATCCTGTCCAACCATTAAAGACACACATTCAAATTACCAGAATTAAACCAATTAATCGGCATAGATGCAACTCCGGAGAATTCATCCATAAGCATTGCTATATCAGTCAAGCACATAAACCACAACTTCAGTCTAAGTAAAATTTAGCAAAATCCCATGTAACTGTCTCAAGTACACAAACACAAGACCATTCAACGACGGAGGTAGAACTCTGCGACCAGGAGTCAAGCACAGCACACGCCGCAGATAACCAAACATCAGATACTGAGAACAACCGATAAGGATCGCAAGTTTAACTAAGAAAGATTGAAAGATAAACTAAAGGGTACCCATATTCCAGACCATAGCTTCAGAATTCGAAGCAAAAATTAAAAAAAAAAAAACAAAAGGGCAGCAGAGGAAAAACAAAATCACCTGCGAACCCACCAAAGACCAGGCCTTTCCAACGCAAGTCGAAGGACCCAGAAGTCGGTTCCAGCTGGGAATCCACCGAATGCCCAAGAACCGAAAACCCCCCCACCAGCAGAGTGAACACCAGCAAGAAAGGCAAGCCCAAAAAGCAACCAAAACCACCGCGGACAAAAGGGTGGCTGAGGCAGAATTCAAAAGGGTCGTAGCAAGAAATTGAATCGGATTGATTGCAGGAGGAAGACGAGGAAGACGAGGAAGACGAGACGGTGAAGGGGAAGGGGAAGGGGCAGAGGTTTGGTTGCGTGGAACGAAGCGGAATTTTTCCGGACGAATAAATTAAACCGGACGAAAAGAAAAAGAAAATCAGGTGATGCAGCAGAGGAACAAAAGCAAGGCGGGGGTTTTTATTTTTTATTTTTTTTAGAAAAAAATATTTTTTTTTTCAATTGTTTATCTTACCAACGCTATGGGTTTTCTCTTCCTTCCCGTTTCTCTCCCTCTCTCCACTTCTCTGAGAAGCGATTGTCTTTTAATTGAAGAAGAAGAAGACGTGACGATGTTAGGAAACCTCGCTGCCGGTGTTCCTCTGTTTGCTTCCCGTTTCCAACTTCCGCCCGGCACTGCACAACCTTAGAGCGAGAGAGAAGTAGATTGTGTTTTTTTTCATGAGTCAATACCACGAAAGACCCCAAATCGATACGCACGTGACATATTTATCCCGAATTAATTTTTTTACCACAGAAAATCTCAAATCAGTAAACCTGTAACAAATTTACCCTCCGTAAAATTAGATCGATGCCACGAAAAATTACAATTTGATAAAACCTGTGATGAATGGAAGGGTAAAACCCCAAACTGGTACGCTCATCAACTGATACATGTCATCCAACCCAGCGATTTAATAGAAAAATTAAACGGAAACTAACGAATGATAAATTTATCACATGTGTATAAGTTTTGAATTTTTTATGATTAAAAAATTAGTTCAGGATAAATCTGTCAAAGGTACACCAGTTTTGGGTTCTTTGTGGTATCAACCCTTTTTTTATATATTATAAAATTCATAAATATTTTGCATTACGTCATTATTAAGAACGGCTAACAACATATGAGAAGAATGATAGACCTACTAAAGTAACAAGCGATGTGCTTACTTGGCGTCGTTTCCGGGTTCGAGTGGTGTAACTTTTATCGCTTTTCTAGATGGTATTATGTTATAATTACGATTATGACATGTTTTTCAACGAATGAAATTTCAATAATAATCTCGCTTTATTACATCTACAAGAACACTCGCGTGATGCCTTTACAAAAATTAACTCCTGATGCTTCGGCTCCTACTCATGCTAACTCAAAAGTTCGTGTGCTAATTCAAAAACGTACCGATACGAATCAATTCATAACTAGAAATATGTGTATTTATTTCCTGAATTCATCTGTAATTTACTAATCGCAAATTCCGTGATTCATGGTGCTTGCCATATTTTCAATAGTTACAGAAATCATACAAACTCATGTTTGTATTGTAAGGTTTGATTATAAATATGACACAAATAGATTCGTCATACTCATGTCTTAATAGTGTGTTATTCGGAAGATATTCTTGCCATGGACCATGGATCTTGCTCAAGGCTTCATACTTTGTAATATTTCTTACTATGTTTAGATATATGCATGACAAATAATATTAAAATCTATGCATTTTAGTGAATCTTAGGCTGCGTTTGGTCGTCCGAATTTCTAAACAGGATAGGACTAGATAGGATAGGATAAGAAATCATGGGATTTCTTCATATCCTGTCCACTGTTTGGTGGACTACGGATTTAAAGTCGGATATGATAATTTTTTTTTTTTTGCTATTCATGGGTCCAAAGAAGTCGGTGAATGAAAAAAAGCCGAGACATTTTTTTGGTGAAAGCGCACAAGGTGTGGGGATGAAGATGATGGCGAATGGAGCGAGGGTTTCTAGAAAAATAGACATTATAAATCCTATCCGAGTCTATCCCACCTCTCCCCTCGGATTTTTTTATCCGGTCTATATCCGACCTTATCCTATCCTGGATCACCACTAAACACAGGATAAGATAAAACATATCATATCCTGACTTTTATCCGGTCGATCAAACGCAGCCTTACAGTTCGCTCCGATTTGATTCTTGATTTATGGAGAGGCCACCTCATTATTGGTATAGGTGGGCCTCAACACAGGCATGGGCTGATGGGCTCAACTGGGCCATTCTACATTCTGCTCAAAAGGAAAGCGGGCATATTCAAAACAAAAAGGCTCGATTTGGTTGGTTTGTGTTTCTCATTAGGGCTTACCTTTGAATTGGGACTAGAAATTGTAAAGTAGGGCTGCTATCGCACGGCCTAATTCTACAAAAAAGCACCAACTTTATCTTGAGTGATAATTTTAACCTGAATTTTTTTTGTCTTATAAAAAATCACCAATTTACACAAAAATCTCAAATCTAGCTCGAACAATTTGAAAATTTCATATCATGGGAGCCAGATTTGGGATTCGAGTAAAAGTTGACACTTTTTATTGACATAAAAAAAATGTTTGAGTCAAAATTGTCACTCAACGTAAAATTTGTGTTTTTTTTAATTAGCCTGCTATTTCACGGTGCAAAGTCATCTCAAGATACACTTGTACACAATCAATTTTTTGGCATAAAATAGACAAGAAGAATGGTGTCGAATTATATCAATTTTCCATAAACAAATGGGCGTGTGTTGCGAACTAACACGGAAATTAACGGACTTGTAATTTCAATCTAAAGCAGAAAGAAGAAATTCCTAGAGAAATCAACGAGAAACGCTTGAAAACATTAGAGGTTTATGTGATTTGATCCGAATGTAGCTATCAACTTTACAAGGAGAATCAGCCGCCAAGAAATCCATTGAGAATATAGAGTTTTACAATCGCTCAAGCAATTAAGTGCTTACTAATCCTAAATTACATCCAAAGCAAACGCATGTCGTTTGGATTTGGATTGGGATTGGGATATAATAGGATAAAGGGGGATTTGAAATCCACAAAATATCCTCCGGATCGTAAAAATATCCCATTGTATGTTTGGTGCAAGCTAAAATATGATTTGAAATCTTTGAAAAAAAATCTTTAAAAATTTGCAAGATAAGATTGAAAATCTTTAAAAATCCTTTCGCTTATAAATCTTTAAAAATCTCATATGACAAGCTCCTCTTGTATATAATGATTCAAAACATAAACATATTCAATTGGACTTATCTTCACTTAAAAGTTTAAGCTAATAAGTTATGAGTCAACTATGATATATAAACTGCTACATACCACACCACTCACACGTACATCTCTACACATATAATAGATTTAGTACTTTTTTGACAATATCCTTGACTGTAGTGGGCTAAAACCCACAATACACCTCTTATACATATTTGTATTTTAAAAAAAATTTAGTAGCAAAGAAACCCGTTGTAGCTTACTCAAATTAGGTATTCAACTCATGTTGCTTCACATGTTCGGTCCACCAAAAATCCAATCAAAATTTTCCTAATTAAAATCATATGGTCGGGTGTTGGATCGGGTTTCGATCGCAAGTTCAAACTCGAGACGTAATTTGAGGGTACAATTTCTGATTTGATTTTTTTTACAGGGAAAAAGATAAATCTCTCAATTTTTTTTCTACATAAGTGAAATGAAAAGATAAATCTTTCCTTTAGTCAATTGTTAATGTAACCTATTAAAAATTATCAGTAATTTAGTATCCCCAAGATATGATTATTTTATTTCATTCACATAAATAAAAATAATATCCTCGTAATCTCTTATTCGAGAGTACGACAGTAACAAAATTTAGTAACCAGATTCGATTCCTATGAAAACTTGCACCAAAAATAGGCCTGTGATACCACGTAAAGTAAGCTTTTCTAGTTATAATGGAACGGATGCAAGACTATAATCACATTATCTCGCGATTCTATTAAAATAACGCCAACATTTTTTGACGTCATTCTAAGGAAAATGATATATATTCGTATGTATCACGAACCGTATATTTTTCTTCTTGTATGTCACTACAAGTTTCAAAGGCAATTTATTGCTCTAATGTGACAAGATATATTGGCTGTTGTACATTTATTTCTTGGGTTAATACCACGAAAAACCTCAAACTGGTATATTTGTGATAAATTTACCCCAAATTAATATTTTGACCACCAAAAATCATAAATTGGTATACTTGTGACAAATTTGCCATATGTTAAATTGAATTAATACCACAAAAAATCATGAATTGGTATATATATGATAAATAGAGGGGTAAAACTCTAAACCAGTGCACCCGTCATTGCCACGTGTTATCCAATTCAGAAATTTGATGGTAAAATTTAACGGAAACTAACATAGTATAAATTTGTTACAAGTGTACCAGTTTAGAGTGTTTGGTGGTCAAAAAAATAATTTTGGATAAATTTATCACATGTATACTAGTTTAGAGGTTTTTTGTGGTATTAACCCTTATTCTATTCCAGCTGTGGATGATTTTAAAGTTTCCATATCAACAAGTAAATCGAATAATTTCCTATAATATCATCAGATATGCTGATTTTCCTCGCTTAAATCCATTAGTAGCACAATGTTCTACTTATTATTAGTGATTATAGCTTTTAATCATTATCTATACTAATCATTGAATCACTTTATAAATTGATTTCCCTTTCTATTCCTAATGATTCCTCCTGATTTTCCCGAATAGTCAGAATCTTTTGACAATCTTGAGGGAATTCTGATCGTTTCAATCCAATTTTATGGCACAAATATTTAATGAGTTCGATTTGTTTATTGATGTTTGTCCTCCCTCAGAATGAGAAAGTCAAGAAGTTTCCTTACTTACAGTACAATGAGATCCTACGAGTATACCACTTTGCCGTATTCTTTTGATATTTAGGGATAAAGTTTGGGTGGCAAAATTTTGATAATGCAAAAAATTAAACCCAAAAGTCAATTCAGACAACTTTTAAACTCTTTGGAAACGGCCTGTGCGGAGAACTTTGTACGACTAGGTGATTGGTAGGCTAACTCGGGAAAAATGACACAAATGATCCCTAAATTTTAGCTCGATGTGCAATATAGTTCATGAACTTTTAATTTGTTCAATGTGGTCCCTGAACTTTAGCCCAATATGTAATGTGGTTCCTGAATTTTTAATTTGTCCAATGTGGTTCTTGAACTTTTGATACATGTTTAGACTAGTCTATGTATAATATGGAAATGTTCAATATTGTCTCTTGACCAAATTAAAAGTTCAGAGACTACATTACATATTGGGTTAAAGTTCAAATATCATATTGAACAAATTGAAAGTTCATGGATCACGTTATACATTGGGCCAAGTTCAGGGACAATATTTGTCATTATCCCGCCAACTTATGCGTTGTTGACACCAATGGCGCCAATCAAGAACGTGTACATGTGTCGTGGTTTTAAACTCGTCATTAATTGATATGTCTAGGTGTTGAGACCAAGACAATCGTCCAACATATTTACGACTACATCGGTCACATTTTGCACCCCTATGATCATATGTTATTCAATAATTCTCGTGACACTCCCAAGAAACCACAAATCTTCTTTTAGGATAAGGAAACCACCAAGTTGATTATTTTAAATTTAAACGAAATCTCGAACTATAGGAAGCCAATCCCAATGCATCTTTTTCAATCATTATATTCTCGATTCTTCACCCCCAATCCCACACACAATACACTCACATAAACAAATTCAACCCAAAACCATTCCCCAATACCATCTTAGAGAGAGAGAGAGAGAGAGAGAGAGAGAGAGAGAGATGAGGCATCACCAAATGGAATTGCGAGAATTTAGAACACCACAACACCCATCGCTCGGCACCAACAATTGGGGTGGCGCATCTCCACTGTTGGCAAAGAACGTGCCCGCGGAGTCCCTCGAGCAGAAGTACCTGAAGCTCCACTCGGTCTGCGTACTCGACGAGATCTTCCCAGTCACGGGCGGCGATGAGGATGGCCGCATCTCCAGCCATCTCCCCCGCCCTATTGGATTGACGACGGCCCAGGAGTACCCGCCCGGCCGCCCCCGGGGGCTCTTGTCGAAGCTCATGATCGGGCCGAGGAAGGATGGGAAGGCGGAGATTCGCTTGGGATCGAATGGTCATGCTCATGAGAACGGCAATCAGAAGAAGAAGAGGTGGCTGCCCCGATGGGACCCTCGGAACAGGTGGCCTCAAGGTTGGTGATGATGCTCTCTCTTTGGTAAATACTTGTAGTGGGAGTGCTTGCAAAGACCGATTTCACGATTGATGATGGGGTTGAGATTTTGGTGAGAGTTTGAAGCGTGTGTGGGGAAAGGCTCCAAATGCAGAAAGGTGTAACTTGTTGCGAAATGCTTGATATGAGGCACAGAGTCGTTCAGTTCGATTCGATTCGATTCGAGTCGATTTTTATTCGATCGTTTGCTATTTCAACCCCTTTTGTTCTCGGAAACTTTGTTTCATAAGATGGTTGTTCAAGACAAGATTGAGAAATCTTCGGTGGGTTTAATTTCGCGTCGATGGGATGAATCTGATCAGAATGATCACCGTAGAGAAGCGCATTATAATAAAAATCGATGTCGCCATGAATTTCATAGTACGATTAATATTGCTCTTTTATGTTGATTTCAAGAATCTTTCATTGGAGATATCCATGTATGCCACTATGATGGATACATATCGACATTTCCTAGATATATACCTGTTCAGTCTTTTCCTATTATTTATGTTCATTTTTAATTTACACTCATTACTAGCCCTAAACGCCAAAGACTCGTGTTGGCATCCAATCTCTTGTAGTTGAGTGCATTTTCACATTAATTTTTTGTCAAAGTTTAAGACACGACATCAACAAAATAGAAGAAACAGAAAATTGCTCCAATTAATTAAGTATGAAACAAATGTATTGTATAACATGTATTGCCTTATTCCACTGGCCACCTTGTCATAGGGACAACTTTCAATTTCTGAGATAAGCTAGACCTAGCAGAATTAATTAGTTTATGTTATTCGTGCATAAGAGTAATAGGGGTTCCTAATTCATTTTGCTAATCAAAATATTAGTCTTAGCCCTTTTTGATTAGGTAAAATGGTACAGAAATATGGTCCCTCCACTTTGAGATTCAACTCTTGCATAGCTAATAGGGACTTGGCTTTCTTCCATAATTAAGTACATACATTATGAGTATGCGAAAAAGTCGACTTCGAATATATTTTTGCAAAATTCTATTATTAAAAAAGTAATTGATTTGTCAATATATGATCATATTTTATGGACATAATATGAAGTTCAACATTTGAACTTCTTTTCATAATGTTGTTTATCAGATACAAAAGGTTATATTTTAAAAATTGAAGTACATAAGAAATAAAATGGAATTGCTAACTTACCCATGTATCCATTATTAGAATATTTAGAATATAACTAAATGAAGATATTCCGGGAAAGAAAAGAGGACCGTGACCCCCTTAAAGTAGGAGGTCTTTTTTTACTTCGTATATATACTTTGTAATGTGAATCTTCAAGTGTCGCTCAAAGTCATTTCGGAGATTTTTGTGACTATGATCAGTATCGTACGCACGAGGAGAATAACCCTTAGCCCTAGAAAAGAGAAGGCAAAGAGTTAGGTAGATCTAAGCCTATCCAACTTTCCATATGCCCTCCGCACATGTATAGCCCCGTGTACATCTAAAAGAAGAACCCACAATCATACATCTTTCTCTCCGTTCAGCCAAACACAGCACCACGGTCATCAATCTCCGACACCGACACCGACACCACCACCTCCAACGGTTGCCATTTATCTCTCTCTCTCTACCATGGACATCATCTGCGAAGGCAACTAATGCATCTCTGCCTCCATCTGTGAATTTGTGGATGTAGTTTTGGCTTTTCTCATCAGAGACAGAGAGAGAGAGAGAGAGAGAGAGAGACGTCTGGTGTGCCAGTATGGAGGGGGCGACGACAAGGATGACAAAGATTTGGTTGTGGCGTCGTGCCGTTTGCGCTGGGCGAAGGCATCGCTAGGGCTGGCGTTGGCGGAGCCATTGGGTTGGGGGGTGAGGCTAAAGAGTTAGGTTTTAGCTCGTGAACGACTGCACCTTTGGCAAACTCTCAAGTGAAGGGCCTATAAAATATTGGGTAGGTCTAAGTCCTTCTGACTATTTTGACAAAAACACAAGAAGAAAAGATATTGAGACTTCGTGAAGTTAAAATCTATTTGATATTGGGTGTCAATTAAATAAGAGAAAAGTATCCAAAAAGTCATAAATGTCCAATTCAGTCCTAAATCTTTCAATTGCGACAATTTAGTCCTAAATATTTTGACAATTTGTCAATTTAGCTCAAACCTTTCAATTGTATCAATTTAGTTATGAACCTTTTGACGATATGCTATATGTTCACCTTCTACTCCTTGGTCCTCTCAAGAGCATTGATGCTTGGGTTTCATACAGCTATTCACCTTATGTTCAAGTCCATCCAAGCCTCCTTGACCTCTCCTTGTTCTGCAGCTTGTTCACCTTCTACCCAGGTCCATCCAAGTCTTTGCGAGTTCCTTGTTCTACAAATTATTCACCTTCTACTCAGGTCCATCTAACTTCTAAACACATTGTATGTTCAATACCTTGTTCGCCAATGTAGAGGCAACACTCCTGGCTTTTGATGATCATGTTAGGACATTGTCTGCATATTAGCTTGCGTATCTATAACTTGATTTTACTCAACCAATAGACACATTGGTAGCATTTGATTATTTTGTCATCTTCAAAACAACATAAGGGATTTTTCTCACAGGGAGGGAGAGAATAGAATGAAAATAAAATCCTCATTTGAGAAAGTTATTAATTCAGTCCTAAATCTATAGTATGGATTCAATATAAGCCTAAATCTTGTAGTTTTGCCGATATAACCCTAAACCTTTGCACGTAATTCCTACGTAGTCTATTCAGCCAATTTTCGTTTGAAATTCTTGATGTGACGGTCCAGTCATTGCTCAAAATCAAAATGTTTATGACTACATTGAAATTCATAGATAATTTTTCCTTCCTCATTTCTTTCTAGGGTCATGTTTGGTCACTTGGAATGAAGCGATCAAAACTTGGAATGAAAAGTAAAGTGCTCTTTTACTTGATTTTCATTAACATGGGGGAGGTGGGAACGAAGTGAATGGGAGTGAATGAATTTGACTGGTAACTTTAAATTGCACCAATAATTAAGTTTTTATTTTTGAAACTTATACCGGGAGAAAACCTGATATGTTAGGCAAGCGTCATGACCATTTTTATTTCGCCCATATTTATGACAAATTATAATGACAAATTTTAAATTATTAACGTATCACATTATTCTCATCCCAAGAATTATGAACCGTGTCAATTACCATTATAATTCCTACTATTCTATTTCCATTGATGCATGCCCGTTAACCGAACCCGACCAGAATGAAACATTTGGGTTAATCAAGTAGATATCTTGGTCAAACCAGAACATATTTTATGTATCACGGGCTCGTAGTTTACGCGATCCGTAGCTTCATTTTCCGAGCCAATTGAAGATCGGTCAGTCAAAGGGATATGTGCTTCTTTGACATTGTACGCAGCAAATTTCTGTATCAAGATAGAGACGAACACGTCTCGTTCCCCACGATCATGGTCTTGGAATTAGCGGGACGTGAGTGTAGACGCCGTCCAAGCTCAGCTGGGGAGAGCAAGTTTCGATGCGAAAAACGGTGGACGACAGAAGAGCGATCTTGTCTCTTGGAAATGCAGATTGTCGGGAAAATTATCCTAAAAATTTTAAATTTATTATACTTTTACTAATTCAGTTTTAAACTTTTCAATTTTATCAATTGATTCTTAAACCTTTATACTTTTTATCAATTGAGTCCATTCAGTCAATTTTAACTGAAAAGTGCCACATGGGCGCTGGCTAGCCTACAGATGTTGGCATGAATAATTTTAATAATATTTTTACATTTTTCAAATTTTTATATGTATTTTTTATTTTTCTATTCTTTTTCATTTTTTTTCATTTTTTTTTCTTTTCCTCCCCTTCTTCCTCCTCCAGTTGGTTGCCGGTCGTCAGCAACCAACCAAAGGGGGGAGGGCCGGCGACATTGGCAAGAGCAAGCCTCGCCGGCCCGTAGTGATGGACGAGATTGGTGTTGCCAGATTCGGAGAGGTCGAGCATTGTCCAGCCGTGGCAAGGCTCGCCCTCCCCAGCAACAGCGAGGCTCGGCCTCGCCATGGCTAGGTGAGGTCGGCCCCACCCGATCTAGCGAGGGCGAGCCTCGCCCATTCACGACAAGGCTTGCCCTCACGAGCAACGGCGAGGCTCGGCGAGGCTTGACGTTACCATGGCTGGGAGAAACCTGTTTTCCAGGAGCAGCTCTTCTGCCATCTGGTTTGCCCATTGCTAGCTCCTCCATTGTTCTTTTTGGCTCAAACCTGTTTTAATGTTCTTTTCTAGATATAAGACCTTGGAATTCTTAGATATATCGGATTTGTAAAATCCTCGTTCATTAGTTGGGCAACCTAATGTAAAAAATACGGGCCTTTTCTTCTTCTTTTTGTTAATTGGTTTGTCATTTAGCACCAAAGCATCCTGCATTTCTCAGGAAAGAATATGCTTCTCCGGCATGGTCACCTCACTAACACCTGAGTTTCCCTATGAAATATTACCTCCCATAAGGAACTAAGCAAGCTGCGCATCGATGGAGAAGCTAATTTCGAGCAGATGCGACTTGCAACACGTGCCAGATTCTTACGTGCTGCCTCCAGAAAGCAGACCTGGTGAAGAAGAATTTGCGCTCTGCAAAACCATTCCGGTAATCGACCTCGGACGAGACCGAGCAGAAAACGTCCGGCTAGTTCTGAAGGCAGGCCAAGAGTTTGGCTTCTTTCAGGTTTTGCAAAGCATTGCATCCGCCTTAAATTTTTTTTTATGGTAAATAGGATCAGGGGATATCAACATGTATGCATGCACACCTGCATTTTCGCTTCTGTTGGAACTCTTTCAGTACCGCAGTAGTATAGATTCAATCATTTTAGTTCGCCGGAAAGAATCTGCTTCTCGAAAAGATTCAAACCTTTCGAAGGGGCGCAGAGAATCGGGTTTTGGAAACAGATAGTCTAATGGTGCACCAACACTAGTGAATATACTCTGAATGCGATATTGCAAATGCTAAAGAGGGATAAATATGCCATTTCATGTCAAACTGCAGTTGACGAATCATGGGGTTTCAATGAAGCTAATGAGCGATGTGTTGGAGGTGGCGGAGGAGTTCTTCGAGCTGCCGAACGAGGACAAGGCAAGCGTCTACTCGGAAGACCCAAAGAGGAGCTGCAGGTTGTACACGAGCATCGACTACGACAATGAGAAGGTGCACTTCTGGAGAGACAATCTGCGACACCCTTGTCATCCTGTGGACGAACACGTTCAATGCTGGCCCGAGAAGCCTGCTCGCTATAGGTATCCCTTTGCTTGCATTTCTGTGTATATTTTAGGCATACATACATTCCGGTCCGGCCGAAAAGCTGAGTTTAACAACAGCAGACCGACTCGACAGACTCTTGTTGAGGCAAACCCTCGGCAAAACACTCTCAATGTCCAAGAATACATATTTTAGCACTTGCACCTATCTACGGTCCACACCTTTTTCCTTGTTTCTTTCCGTTACTGGACTCCACTCCATCCTGTCATTATGACAGGACATGTTGGTTCCAACCAACTTGATCGTATTGTGATTGATGAAACAGATCACAAAGTCTAATAAGAGGACCAACCATGCATGAATCGCTATTTCAACATGTATAAGTAGGGATTTGGCATTGTAGATTGTCGAATGGCACAAGTTGAACTTCACGAGAACCCGTACTGTAACTTTAAGAGCCCATACAAACGAAGGGGCTCTCGGGATCACCTTCCACTCACTTTTAATCTGCTTATGCTTTGCAGGGAGCTCGCGGGAAAGTACTCAGTCGAAGTAAGAAAGCTGAGCATGTTGTTGCTGGAATTGATTGGGGAAGGCTTGGGACTAGAGTCTGGATTCTTCGACCGGGATGAGTTGAGCCGAGTTCAACTAATGGCTCTGAACCGCTATCCTCCTTGTCCCAATCCAAGTTTGACCCTCGGATTGCCGCGGCACGGGGATGTGAATCTCATTACCGTCCTTCTTCAAGGGCCAGTGCATGGGCTTCAAGTCCTCAAGGACGGACAGTGGCTTGCTCTTCAGCCTCTTCCCGATGCCTTTGTGATCAACATAGGACTGGCTTTGCAGGTTCACCTCACACCTCTCTTGACCTGATCTAATCTCACATGATTCACCTTTTAAGACCCTCAAAAGATTCAAGATTTGTCTAAGGTTTGTCAGTTTCTGTAGATTATCAGCAATGGGAAGCTAAGAAGTGCAGAGCACCGAGTGACGACAAACAGAACATTGGCGTGGACAACAGTCACCACCTTCCTTCATCCTTCTGGTGATTGCATGGTTGAGCCCGTGAAAGGGATAATCGATAACCACAACCCATCGCTTTATAGATCCTTCTTGTACAAGGACTTTCTATCTACTTACATAAAAGACACATATGAAGGAGAACCGCCCCTGAAGCGTTATACCCTTTAGAAGGAAAAATCTTACAGAAATATCATACGAGTTGTGCTGAATTTGTTTGACATTATGCTAGCGCAATGTCGGACTTTCCTTTGCTGCGATAATCCAAATGGAAAACCAATAAATTTCATCCCTTTGAGATACCGGGAAACTTTACTTTGTCATATGGTCCATTGCATTTTGTATCACAATGAACCAAGATCCCTTTTAGACTCTAAAGTGCGAGTAACTAGCAGATTGACTAGTGAAAATTCAAAAGTACTACACAAAGCTTGTCAGAGAACTGATTCTCCAAGATCTTTTCTAACCCTTATTTGCTCTCATGGATTTGTCGCAACTACCTCGTCTTCTCCAATTTACACAACCTACTATACTAAGAATGAACAAGAGGATGCTGCGAGCTAAGAATTGCAGAGCACCGAGTGACGACGAACAGAACATCGGCACGGACAACAGTCTCTTCCTTCGTTGAACCTTCCGAAGAATGCATGGTTGAGCCTGCGCAAGTAATAATCAAGAACCACAACCCACCGCTTTATAGATCCTTCTTGTACAAGGACTTTCGATCTACTCACACGGTAGACACATATGAAGGAGAGCCGCCCCTCGAGCGTTATACCCTTTAGAAGGAAAAATCTTACAGAAACACTATACGAATTGTACTGAATTTGCACTATATTATGCTCGCGCAATGTTGGATTTTCCTTTCCCGCAACTGCGCTACGTGTGAACAAGCTACTCAAGAAATTAATGGATAATCCAAATGGAAAACCAAAAAATATCATCCCATTGAGATACAGGGAAATTTCACCGTCGTATGGTCAGTTGCATTTTGCGTCACGATGAACCACAATCCATTTTAACCTCTGAAGTGCAAGTAACTAGGAGATTGACCAGTGGAAATTCAAAAGAACGACACAAAAACTGGTCAGAGACAACCTCTTTTCTCACCCCTTGGTTGCTCTCATTGATTTGCGGTGACTACCTTGTCTTCTCCAAGTTACACAACCTACTATACTGAGAAAGAACAGTAGGATGCCGCACTACTTAAGAAGCAGCTCAGCTTCAAATGAACAAAAAAATGCAGATTTACTGCATAAAGTAAATCAACAATTCATTGGTAAGACTAGGAGATACCAGATTAGGATGTCTCCTAGAAATTAACACTTGCATTGATTGTGTTCGATTCAGTATCTATAGAAACAAATCAATCTTGTCTTTCACAGGTAAAAGCACAACAAAACTTTGGCGCTACATATGTAGCTAAACACAATTCACCAAGGCACACCAACAAAACCGATCATAATCAGCGAACATTGATCAACTCAACATCAAACACGAGCCATGAGTTCGGCGGTATCTTCCCACCAGCACCTTGAGCACCATAACTGCATTACAGAGTTGGACATAGCGGATCAACAAGACAATTAATAAGAGGAGGTGAAGAATGTGTAGAAGTCTATTTTATTTACATCATATAGAAAGTTATTCAACACATTGAGCACTTAAAGTCTGATAGATACAGTATAGTAATTAGCATGCTTAGCATCCATTCTAGAGTTGCCAAAATTCACCACAAGCTAGGCCGAATGCAACAAATCAAGACTAGCGGGAAGAAATGGAAAGAAAAAAGGAAAAAATACAACATATCAGTCATAGAAAACGCATCAAGTAAACAGAAGTAAAAATGCAAATTGCATACCCCATTGCGGGTGGAATAGTGAGCCTTCTTTTATCTCCAATGCGCATTCCTAAGAGTTGCACAAGGAAACAAATTACAAAAAGACAAAGACACAAATAAAAAATGCTTAAAATATTTTGAAAATGCTAGTCTCACTTACCATTGACCCCTACATCCCATCCCTTTATCACTTGTCCAATACCTGCACAGTCAACAGAATGCATTGAAAACAAACGATTGGCAAAGATTAAGTTCCAGAAATGAAAAGTTTATGTACTGTGATTATTACCCAATCGGAATTTAAATGGTGCGCTTCCTACATTGGAATCAAATATCTTGCCATTCTTTTTCAGTTTGCCAATGTAGTGCACACTAACCTGAAACCAACAACACATACTCATTACCAAAATAATACTGGACTTTCCACAAAATCAAGAAAAAAAAAGTAAGTCTAAAATAAATGATTAGGTTGAATTGACCGTTCATAAGAAGGATAAACCAGGTGAAACGGCAGGGTCGCAGAGTATTACATACTTGTTACCAAAACAAAATTAAAATCTCCACCAGATCAAGATCAAAAGCAAGTCTAAATAGAGGTTAAGGTTAATTTGAACAATCTTAAGAAGGCTTAACTAGGTGAATCAATATGACTTGCAGTATTCAAAGTCCATTTAATGAAAAAAAACCTCAGTGTTAATGCCTCCTTCCCCTTCACAAAAAAGGTAAGTCCATTCATGAAACATCACCCCTCATTACTTTTTTTGAGACATGCTTTAATGTGTGAAAAACAACTGGAAGAAAAGTAAAACCAAAACTACAAAACAAGGACTACAAAAAATTTCAGCCCAGTTTTATTGCTTTTACCATGGAATTAAAGTCAGGAAGGAGAAAAGGATTAAAAGGATGGCAATAGTTAGCATCTTATCCTGTTCCAAAAAAGTTCCTAGATAGAAGCAAAGGAGAAACCTGTTTTCCAGGAGCAGCTCTTGTGCCATCTGGTTTGCCCATTGCCAACTCCTCAATAACTAAGCCATTCGGAAAACTCCTGACTTGTGAGGGCTTGTCATTGCCTGGTTGTTTATTCGGCTCAACCTTGGACGCACTCCTGTCTTTCACATCTGTCATGGGCTGATCCCCATTTGCTGCTGCTGCAGGCTCCTGGGACTTCTTTTTCTTTTTCTTCTTTTTCTTCTCCAGTTGATTTGCACTGTGGATAGTGTACATTATAGACCAAAATTACACAAACAGATTAACTATAGTTTCTTTTTCATTTTCTTTTCTAGCTATAAGACATTTGAATTCTTAGATATATCAGATTTGGAAAATCCTCGTTCATTAGATGGGCAACCCAATGTAAAACGTGAGGGCCTTTTCTTTTCTTTTCTTTTCTTTTTTCCAGTCGAGATTACAATTCCAGGTTTCACAAGGTTCCTAGCGTATCTAATTGACAAACTACCCTTTTCAGAGCTATGGACACAAAACAAAACACCAAATTACCACTATCGTGTCAATCAAAACAATCCACCTTACAGGCACTACATTCTTCCTGTTATCTAAACCTCGGCAAATAATCACACTACATTTGGAATCAAACTGCCAGATACTATAGCATTAATTACAAAAACATCTATCTTACAGCCTTTTGTTTCCTTTTCTAATAATGACTCAAATCTTTTAAACTTAAGCATATATTCACTTTATAGGCCATCGAACTCGGATCTATATGCTGAATGAAAAGGAAATAATATTTTAAAAGAGAAGGTCAAGTTAAGAAAACCCACTGGCTACTTAAAGGTTCATCATCATGCTGGTTTCCCTCAGGCATAACCTGATCAATATCCTCATTCTTCCCCTCATGAGATTTGCTTTGGTTATCTGTCGATGGAGCAATGTTGCCGTCATCAACATCAGTATCAACTTTCCCTTCTTTATCCATTTCTTTCTGTTGTTTCTGTTTCTTTCTCTTCCTTTTCCTGCCAATGAAGTATACAAACTTAAAAAATTTGTAAGAATGACAAGAAGTCAAATGTTAGTACCAGTCCCATCTAGTCCAGTCACCCCAGCTTGAATAATTGCAGATAAGATAATTATTGATGCCACATTATGAACATTTTCCAACTATGACCAATAATGAACTTAAGAAAGGTAAAGTCAACATGTAACACTAATAAGAATCGGGGTTAGCCCCATTGTTCCCAGTCAAAAACAAAGATGACCATATACTTTACCTATCTGGTTGACTATCTTGCTCGACACTTTCTGGCTCTCTCTTTTGTCTATCAGCCTGAACCTCATCGACTTTCTTTTTCAATTCCCCAGTTGTCTCCTTTTTTTGTTGTGAAACTGCTCCAGGCTTCAAGCTAGCAGCATTGCTTCCATGTGAAATAGATAACGGAAAGCCATCTTCATCCTCACTTTCCACAGGCACGGTACTACTGATATTTCTGACAACAATTTGACGTTGAGACTGAGAATCTTCTTCCGAATCACTTGGTCTATTCTTCTTCTTTTTCTTGGACAAAGGATTCCCATTGGCAGATTTATCATCTTCTGTTATCTCCTCAATTACCACTGCAGGAGTATTAACTTCAAATATAAGTTATAAGAGCACATAATTTCAGAGCATCACACTCATAACCAGAGTTAATGGCAGAAATACACCATCCCATGAAATTATAAAACAAACAACAAAGACATGGATGTGACAGGAGGAATCAACAAACAGAATAATTTCTTTCCATGACAAGACAACTGAACGTTTTGAAGGGCATAAGAAAGGCCTTCTGCATCAATTGATACAAGTACACCAACACTACACTCAATAACAGATCAAAAAAATAAAACACCCAATAAACATCTATAGCCATTATACACAGAGCAAGGCACAGGTATAAACCAGAACATTCATGCACACATATCAAGTTTCTGAATGAAGAAAATAACTCAACCAACGAGCACATGCCAATGCACATTAACTTCCTTCAGGTTTACCAGAAACATGCAAAAGAAAAAAGGAGGGATAAAAATGCTAAGGTACAAGTAAAATCAAATTACAGATTGTCACCTCCACTGTTATGGACCAGAGGAGAAGAGGGCGCAAACATCTCATCATCACTTGTATCAGTGTAGTCATCCTCACTATCAAACTGAGAGGACTCCTCGGACCCTGTATCCAGACCATCCTCTCCACAACAATCACTTTAAATTTAAGTTAAGAAGAACTCAAACGGAGTTACATCATCATATTCAAAATTATAAATTCACAAGTTCATGAGGCACTCGAAAGGATACAGTCCACATTCATCTCCGACATCCTCATCATCCACCAGCAGATAACCAGAGAGATGGATGCTTTTTGGGCCCATCACAGAGAAGGACACTGAATCTTCATCGTCAAATTCAAGATCCAAGGAACATGACTCAATCTTATTAGGCAACAGGGTACATAAAAATATAGGAGGCTTATCTTCCCTGAAACATTGCAATATGCTCTTCTCAGCAGATGAGCCAAGTCCCAATGTTGCCTACAATTCACACAAGAAGTACACATCCATTGAGAACGGTGATCAAACTTCATTAAAAAAAACAAAAATTATGCACTGAAATATCCAATGCTGCCTTAATTTGTCGGCAGAAATCTTTATGGGTCAAAAAGGCACATTATACCATAGTTTCCATTTCATACAGTAAAGCCTCTTGTTCCCTTTCGATTAACATCACTACGCTAGAATAAGCAAGAGAAAGAGCAAATGACAAGAAGAAGAATAACCTGGGTTACGTGAAGCCTCCCCTGTAGATTATCCTCGTGAAAAGGGTTCACCTTTTTTCCTGGTTTCACTTCAATCCCTGCAGAAAAACATCATACTGATGTAAGAAAAGGGCAACAGAGAGGCATGAAAGTAGGGGGGGAAATGTGCAAAACCATCCTAAGCTTTCTCCACCACGAAATGCATGAGGGAAATCATTGGTGACCCAAAAAGCAATCAGTCTTGTTCATGATTCAAGCCCAGATGAGCGGGATGTTTCAAGTCCTAAATCAACAATTCCAATCTCTAATCCACAGAGCTCTTGCTCTCAAACGCAAACCAGCAAGTGAAAGTCTCGAACAAAGAAGCAAACTAGATAAGAAAAACAGAGGGAACCCAAGAAACATCTTCTGGGTCAGCGTCAAGAACTCCGAATTCATGGATAGAGAGCATCGTAGATGACGAAGACAGACTTACCCCAGAAACCCATTGAGTCTCGAGCGTTTCTGGTTCAGCACTCTCAGCGTCTCCAGGGCTTAAGCCAGTGCGCTTTCGTAAAGCCCTAACGATCCCTCTTCGGCTATATATAAAGCTTCTGTTGCTGATCTGGAAGTTTCATTTGTCTTTTCTTTTTTTTTTGGTCAAACATTTCGTTTGTCTTTTTTTTTTTTAAATAATGACACAAACAGTTTTTGAATTTTACTTCAATATGTAATGTGATCCCTAAATTTTTAATTTATTCAATATAATCCATGAACTTTAGTCTAATGTTCAATGTGATCCTTAAACTTTTAATTTATTCAATATTGTCTATGCACTTTTGGTACATGTTTAATTTGGTAAAAGTTTAGCGACTACATTAAATATCATATAATTTAAGAATTAAATTGGACTACATTGAACATCATATAGTTTAGGAATTAAGTCGAACATGTATTAAAAGTATATGGACGACATTAAATAAATTAAAAGTCCAGATACCACATTAAATATTAGGATGTGGTTATATTGAACAAATCAAAAGTTCATGAATCACATTGCACATTAAGATAAAATTCGGGGATTATTTGTATTATTAACTTCTTCTTCTTTTTGTGGAAAGTTTCATTTGTCCCTCAGAAGTCAAATAATGGCGCTGGCTTAGCCTGGGACAGAACGATCTTCGATCGACAAGCAACACTAAACTTTGGGAATGTTTTCACTTTTGACGCAAAAGCTGGTCTATTTGGTCTACACTTCCCAAAAGAAAACCTGTTTTCAGTTTTCTCTCCAACAATTTGAAAATGCAGAGAGAAATTTTATGTTTTGAAAGATTATAAAAAGAGATTTTACATGTTGATTTTTATATACTTTAAAATGTTTTTTATATTTCATGTTAGGTGTTCAAACCACAAATTTTAAATGTAGACAAAGCACATGTCAATTGTCCAGTTGTTAACTGATATTGTCAATCAAACTACAAACCAGTCATGGAACGATTACATTAAAACCATCACGGAAGGATGACAAAAAGCAAAATGTTACGGGGGTGAGCGGATCCAAGTTTCACTGAAACTCATCCGTCGGAACAGATTTTTCATTTTTTGAAACCTAGAACCTATCATGTACAACCCGAAACTTGAAACCTAGCTTGTCATATTCTACTGCATCTTATCCATTAGAACAAGTTCTTTATTTTTTGGAACTTGGAACTTAACCTATATACCCCAAAACCTATGAACCTGGAACCTACCTTGTCATAGATTCTAGGGTCGATTCCAAGGTCTATCAGGTTTTTTTTTTCTCATTTTTAGTTAAGCAAAATGAAAGTAAACGCAACAACAAAAATGAAAGTTTCTTATTGGTCAATAACAATAACAATCCATAAAAGATGAACACATAAAATAAAATAAACAATAAAAATTTGAAAATGCATAACATAAAACCTAAATTATAGAACTCCAGTCCTCAATCATCCATTAAAAATTGCCAATTTCTAATCACCTAAAACCAAATGAAACAACAATCATAATTAATCGCTTAATAATAGTTGGCTCCAAATGTTAATCATCCATGAAAAATGTGTATGAGTCATACACACGCTCTGCTACTTTCATTTCGACTCTCACCGAATATCTCCAGTTAGAGAGAGAGAGAGAGAGAAGGTTTGAACGGATCTTTTTCCCAACGGACACATCCCAATCAAGCGAAGGTACAAGGCTATGAATTACCCAAGAAATGCAGGGGGACCCATGAAGCTTGTTTCTTTCTTTTAACAAATAAAAAAAAAGTATGTAGTCATAGTCTCGTTTTTGTTTTTGTCCTTCACACGAGATGCTGATGATGTAGGAGGAAAAATTATCAATTGATTGATAAACCGAAATACATATGCTTAGATTATGCTACCTTAAATGTGTTTTATTTTCGTAATCCCGAGTGCAAGTGATCGTAAAATTCTGCACGTGTCAATGAACGTATTGAACAAGTAATATAATGATAAGAAGAGTATCGTCCCATAGAGATTGATGATAATAAACCAATTAAATATTAAAAATAGACTAATTCTAAAATTTATCTAACAGATCAAAATATAATTGAGAACAAATAAAAATTGACAATTTTTAAAAACGAAATTTTATAAGCTAAAGGCAAATAATCAATCAAGTAAAATATGTTAGAGCATCCGATTTCACCATAACCACTAGATATGAGTTTCGGATCATTATGCATACAAGAACAATATCAAGTATGTGATTGCGGAATTTCCTAAACTATTTACTATCCTATATCTAGGTATAGCAAATCTACTCAGTTTATCAATTCACTATATTTCTATGTGAATTTAAATAAACATAAGCGCATTAAAATCTGTGAATATTCCCGGTTTACAATGAATCTTTTGGACCACCTTATCACCGAAAGCTACACAAATAACATGGTATATTTCTATTCACATTTAATTCATGGTTATATATTATAAGGAGCAATTGCATATTATCACTTCTCAGTCTCAAACATACACATCAGATCATTCAAGTGGTGGCCAGTCACTTAAATGCATTAAACACAATAATATATAACTCACATGAATGAAATTATTTGCAAAGCATAAAAAGCATGAAATTCATATGACCATGGTTAAGCTACATCGTAGCTCTAACAAAGAAAATTAGAACATAATAAAAGAAGAAACGAAAAGAGAAATTAAATCAAATATCTTGAATCAAAGAACAAAAATTCTGTCACCACTTTTGACTTCTCTTCAAAATACTTGAAAAACTCTCGTAACACTAACAACAAAAACGATCTTCCTGAAAGACTCCATATTCCCCCAAGTTATCCTATTTATATAATAACATCCAAGACTCTTCTCACAAGGCAATTACTTCTTTCTTCGCATAAAATTAGAGAATAAATCGCAGAATTCCCAATGTGATATCCATATTCTAATTCTTCTCTGGGTCGCATATTCCTTTCCTTCTTTTTGCCATATTTTCCTTATTTTCTCCATATCTCAATATTCTACATAAACAAGGAAATAGTGAGTAAATAAAAGAAAATCCAAATATATTCTAACAAATTTTGGATTATTTATTGCCTAAAATAGATAAAATAACTCTATTTTTATAGAGTTATCAAACCCCCAAACTTAACATTTTGCTAGTCCTCGAGCAAAAGCAAGATATAAGACATACTCAAGCTAATAGCCCCCTCCATGACTTCCTTCCGTAATTGCTCAAAATCACAATTCAAAGAAAAACACAAATTTCATCCAAACATTGAAATCGATTCATAAGTTAAAACCGATTCTAACTATGTGATCCAAATGTGCGTGTGAGTCCTCATCTTTTCGAATTATATGCAATCCAAATAAGTTCACATTGGTATGCAACCTCTCAAAAACTCTTTATAATTATAACCAAATCTCATAGGTTTGCTTTTCATTCCTCTCTCCACTAATGTAAGCTAATCATCCAACCAAAAATCAATAGGACTTTCCTCAGGTTATAATGTAAGGCTAGGCTAACGGTGAAATAATGGTAAATTTAAGCTCAAATCACCCATGAATATATTGATTTCTAGGATCTAATTAGAGCACATGCCACTATCCCCAATTTCACATCTTCAAAATAATCTTTCTGCCACTACAGATCATCATTCTTCCTCTTTTTTTTTTCTTTTCTTTTTTTTTTCTCTTCTTTATTTTTTCATTGCTTTATGGTGGAGTTCCTCGCTAAGTCCCTCCTAATACAACGTGAACATTCTCAACCCATTGAGTATCCAAAAGGCTCACTCAATTGAAAGTTGGATAAAGAACCATAAAAATAATATTTTCTTTTTCTTCTTTTTTTTTTGAAGAAGATACACCCAAACAACCATAGCAATCAAATTATTTCCATGCTCCACCCTTCCTCCCAAATTGCTATTATGCTCAAATAAACTTTTATCCTAAAAAAAAGCAACATGTTCATGGGGCGTGGGACAATAATATAATTTGGCAAAAGGTAAGCTAAAAAGTACGTGGGTGTCAATAAAAGATTGAATAATAATTAAGGCTCAACAGGTGACTATAGATAAATAAACAGGGTTGGCTTAAAAGGCTCAATCGATCCAAAAATTGCCTAAATCATTTTCTCAGTTAGATGTAGCCTAGGATTTCGCCTCAAGAGAAAATCAAACAAATTCTAAGATTTGGGTGAGATCTAAGAAAAGCACATACTTCATATGAATGTTCTCTAGATGTACACACTACTCAAAAATTAAGGACCTCTAGTGCTCAGTAAGTAGATCGACATCATCAGAATCAAAATTAACTCACATATCATTCGCAAGTTTGAACAAAATTTAAATTTTCCTAAGAATCACAAAAATTCACAACAAGGAATGCAACATAAAAAACAAATTCAGATTTAGCAAAAAATAAATTTTGAGCAAAAATTTTGTTTTCCCCCAAACTTGAATGAAGCAGTGTCCTCGATGCGAAAAACAAAAGAAACAAAAGAAAAATAGGAACAAGAAAACTTCTCTTGCAGTAGGATGTGCTCATGGATGGTCTTGATGACTAAACTCCAAAAGGTGATCCTTCAAGAAAGAAAATTAACCTGGATAAAAGAAAAAAAATAAATCATCTTTTTTTTTTGAAAAAAATGAACATAAAATTTAATGAAGAAACATAATAAAAATGTTTAGGTTGCCTCCCAAGAAGCGCTTGCTTTATAGTTTTCAGCCAAACTATCTTAGATGTCGCTATTATGGAGGATGAAGTTCAATAGTGGTCTTCTGCTTGTTGTAACCACCATCAAAGTAGGACTTCAAACGTTGACCGTTCACCTTAAATGTGCCTTCGGTATCATGTGCAACTTCAACTGCTCTGTATAGAAATACCTGTGTGACTGTATAAGGACCAGACTATCGAGAACGTAACTTTCCTGGAAAAAGTTTAAGATGAGAGTTATAAAGTAAAACTTTTTGGCCAATTTCGAACTCTCTTCTGAATATGTGTTTATCATACCATCTTTTGGTACGCTTCTTGTACATCTTAGCATTTTCATAGGCCTCATTGCGGAATTCCTCCAATTCATTTAGTTGCAAGAATCTTCTTTCACCTGCAGACTGCATGTCAAAATTCAGAAATTTCAATGCTCAATATGCTTTGTGCTCTAATTCCACCGGTAGATGACTAGCCTTCCCAAACACTAGCCTAAAAGGAGGCATCCCAATTGGGGTTTTGAATGCTGTCCTATGGGCCTAAAGTGCGTCATCAAGTTTCATTGACCAATCTTTCCTAGAGGCATTCACTATTTTTCTAAAATTCTCTTGATTTCCCTATTTGAAACCTCTACTTGACCACTAGTCTGAGGATGATAAGAGATTGCAATCTTATGTGTGACTCCATACTTACTCAAAAGTGCTTCAAACTATTTGTTGCAAAAGTATGTCCCCCTATCACTTATGATTGCCCTAGGAGTGCCAAATCGCGTAAAAATATTTTTCTTCAAGAATTTGACAACAGTCTTAGCATCATTTTTTGGCAATACTACAGCTTCTGCCCATTTAGACACATACTCCACAGCCACTAAAATGTATAAATTACCATAAGAAGATGTAAATGGTCCCATGAAATCAATACCCCAGACATCAAATAATTCACACACAATAATATTGTTTAAAGGTATCTCATTTTTTCTAGAAATATTTCCAGTTCTCTGACACCAGTCACATGAAACTACAAAGGAGTAAGCATCTTTAAAAAGTGTGGGTCAATAAAATCCAGATTGTAAAACTTTAGCTATAGTTTTGGCGGTACCAAAATGACCACCTACCTCTCTGTCATGACAATAATATAGAATATTTGCCTTTTCTTCATCTGGAACGCATCTTCTTATGACCTGGTCTGCAAATACCTTAAAAAGAAAAGGTTTTTCCCAAAAATAATTTTTAACATCAGAAAAGAATTTTTTCTTCTGTTGATATGACAATTCAGGAGGGAGAATATTACTTACCAAATAATTCACAAAATCAGCATACCAAGGAATTTTTGTGGATTTGATGGAACAAATTTTCTCATCAGGAAACTCTTCCATAATTGGACTTACCTCTTCCTTTGAATTCGGAATTCTTGACAAGTGATCTGCAACTAGATTTTCAGTCCCCTTCTTATCTTTGATTTCTAAATCAAATTCTTGCAGTAATAGAATCCACCTGATTAAATATGGTTTTGATTTTTTCTTTTCAAGTAAATACTTAAGAGCAGAGTGGTCAGAATAAACTATAACTTTTGAGCCAATTAAATAAGAACGAAATTTATCAAAAGCAAACACTACCGCCAAAAGCTCCTTTTCAATTGTGGCATAATTCAATTGTGCACCTGACAAGGTTCAACTTGCATAATATATGGTTCGAAAAATTCCATCCTTTCTTTGTCCAAGTACAGCTCCAACAGCTGAGTCACTAGCGTCACACATCAACTCGAAAGGCAAATCCCAAGTAGGCGTAATCATGATAGGGGCCGAAATTAACTTCTCCTTCAATGTGTTGAATGCCTGCAAATAATTATCAGAGAAGTCAAATTTAGAATCTTTTTCCAATAATTTAGAAAGGGGTCTAGCAATCTTAGAAAAATCTTTAATGAAACGCCTATAAAATCTTGCATGTCCCAAAAATCCTCGAACAAGCTTCACAGAGGTAGGAGGCGGCAGTTTTGAAATAACTTCAATCTTAACTCAGTCCACCTCAATTCCTCTTATAGAGATCTTATGGCCCAGCACAATCCCTTCCTGCACCATAAAGTGACACTTCTCCCAATTCAAGACAAGGTTAGTCTCCTCAAATCTTTGTAACACCAAAGCTAAATTATTCAAGCATGAATCAAAAGATGAGCCAAAAACAAAAAAATCATCCATAAATATCTCAATATATTTTTCCATCATGTCAGAAAAAATAGCCATCATGCATCTTTGAAAAGTAGTTGGCGCATTACAAAGACCAAAAGGCATCCTCCTATAGGCAAAAGTGTCATAAGGACAAGTAAAAGTAGTTTTTCCTTGATCCTCAAGTGCAATAGGGATTTGATTATAACCAGAATATCCATATAAAAAGCAATAAAACTCATGCCCTGCAAATCTCTCCAACAATTGATCAATAAAAGGTAAAGGAAAGTGATCTTTACAGGTGGCATCATTCAATTTTCTATAATTCATGCAAACACGCCATCCAGTAACGGTTTTAGTCGGAATTAATTCATTATCATTATTTAGTTGAACAATCATACCTCCTTTTTTTGGAACAACTTGCACAGGACTTACCCATGAACTATCATAGATAGGATAGATGATCCTTGCATCAAGTAACTTAATTACCTCAGCTTTCACCACTTCTTGCATTTTCGGGTTCAAACGCCTCTGAGGTTGGATAGTGGGTTTATGTTGTTTCTCCATCAAAATTTTATGCATGCAAATTGAATGACTAATTCCCTTGATGTCAGCTATTTTCCGTCTAATTGCACCTTTATGTTCTTTCAACACTATGAGCAGTTTCTCCTCCATCAAATCTGTCAAAGAAGAAGATATAATTACTGGTAAAGAAGAAATTCCATCTAAATAAGCATATTTCAAATGAGAAGGTAAGGGTTTGAGTTCAAAAATAGGAGGCTCTTCAATTGATGGCTTAAGCTTCATTGTGTGTTGTCCCAACTCCTCAAATTTTGTTGTCTTAAGCCTTGAATATGTTGGATTTGCCTCCATAAAATTTGCGTACTCCATTATCTCTTCATTCTCAATTTCTCTATTTTTTGGTTGAACCAAACATGCTTCAAGTGGATCTTTAAAAATATTTTCTAGAAAAACATTATTCACCAACTTGTCAACTGTCTCAACTCTAAAATAAGAATTATCATCATAGAGATATTTCATTGCTTTAAAAACATTGAAAAAAACAAGATCATCTTGAACTCTAAGAATCAACTTCCCTTGTTGTACATCAATAAGAGCTCTTTCTGTTGCTAGAAAAGGACGACCTAAGATAAGTGATACCTCAAAATCTTCCTCCATGTCAAGAACTATGAAATCTGCAGGAAAAATAAACTTGTCAACTTTTACCAATACATCTTCCACAATACCTCTCGGATATTTAATTGATCGATCAGCCAGTTGAAGCGATACTGTTGTTGCTTTTACTTCACCCAATCCTAATTTCCCGAAAACAGAGAAAGGTATCAAATTAATACTTGCACCTAAATCACACAATGCCATTTCAAAGTAAGAATCTCCAATAGTGTAAGGAATTGTAAAACTCCCTGGATCTTTTAAGTTCGGAGGTAATTTATTTTGTAGAATGGCCGAACATTCCTCATTCAACTTCACAGTTTCGT
Source organism: Syzygium malaccense (assembly GCA_031216405.1). NCBI lineage: Eukaryota > Viridiplantae > Streptophyta > Magnoliopsida > Myrtales > Myrtaceae > Syzygium > Syzygium malaccense. Next base: position 18,473,016 of record CM062254.1, read on the forward strand.
AATCCTCTAGCTTTCTTTTGTTTGCCAAAATCTCCTTCAAAAAATTTGCATAGCTAGACATTTGCACTAAAGCATCTGCAAAAGGAATATTAATGTGTAATTTTTTAAAAACATCAAGAAATTTAGAAAATTGCTTATCTATTTTGTGCTGCTGGAGTTGCTGAGGGAATGGAACTGGCGGCACGTATGGCTTGGGATTATCTGGAAAAAGGTTGCTCTTGCCTATCTCCTTTGATTGTTTCTTGTCATCTTCTTCTTTGTCTCTGGAAATCTCTTGTTTGGGATCTTCTTCACCCATTTGTTTACTACTTCTCAGGATTATAGCTTTTACATTTTCAATTGGATTTTTCTTTGTGTTGCTAGGCAAAGAACCCTGTTGTCTCCCAGACATCATGTTTGCTAACTGCCCCAATTGCATCTCCAGATTTCTGATTGAAGCCTCTTGATTCTGAAATCTCACATCTGTGTTCTTGATGAGGTCCTACGTAGTGTTGGCAAGTTTTGTGACTATATCTTCTAGACTGGACTTTGTCTCTTCTGGTTGTTTGAATCCCAGTGGCAGTCTTGTCACATTTTGATTATTCCATGAAAAATTTGGATGATTGCGCCATCCCGAATTGTACGTGTTAGAGTAGGGATTATTCTGTGATCCGTTAAAATTCCCAATAAAGTTAGCATTTTCATTAGATTGAGCAAAAGTGTTACCTACCTGACATTCTGTGCTAACATGTCCTCTACCACAGAAATCGTATGTCATATTCTGAATTTTCATGCCTGAAACACTCATATTATCTATCTTTTTGTTGAGTGCTTCAATTTGTGTAGTGATTGCCGTGAAAGCATCCACCTCATGAACTCCGCTAGCTTTTCGCACTGATATCCTCTCAGTAGGCCACTGATAACTACTGGATGCCATCTCCTCTAATAAGTTGTAGGCTTGTTATGGTGTTTTATTATTCAGAGTTCCCCCTGCAGCTGCATCAATCATAGAACGGAGATTTGTACTGCACCCATTATAAAAAGTTTGTACCTGCATCCATACGGATAATCCATGATGTGGGCATCTCCTAAGAAACTCCTTGAATCTTTCCCATGCTTCATACAATAATTCATTATCCATCTGCATAAAATTAGTAATATCGTTACGCATTTTTGCAGATTTTACAGGTGGAAAAGAACTTACCAAGAAATTTTTGGGCCATATCATTTCATGTAGTGATCAATCCTATAGGAAAAGAAGAGAGCCAACCTTTAGCTTTGTCTCTAAGAGAGAATGGAAATAATCTCAATCTAATAACATCATCTGAAACTCCATTATATTTAATTGTGTCACATATTTCAAGAAAAGCATCGATGTGAGCGTTTGGATCATCGCTTGGTAGCCCAATAAATTGCACTGATTATTGAAGCATCTGAATCAGTGATGGCTTGATCTTAAAGTTGTTTGCTTGAATTGCAGGTCTCCTAATACTTGATGTGGTGCCCTCAATTGTTGGTGCAGCATAATCTTTCAAGAGTCTACGTTGATTTCTACCATCATCAACTTCCTCTATCTTTTTAATGTGATTTCTCTATTCTCTCAGTCACTTTTTAAATGTGCGTTCGATTTCTGGATCAAACTCAGTAAGTTTTCCTTGTTGGCTACGTGTCATGCACAAATGTATACTCTAAAAAAAAAGATAAAAGCTAGATTAAACTTAGGATTATCCGGTATCAATATTAATTGGTATTAAATAAACAATCCCCGGCAACGGCGCCAAAAACTTGATCGTAAAATTCTGCACGTGTCAATGAACGTGTTGAACAGATAATATAATGATAAGAAGAGTATCGTCCCACAGAAATTGATGATAATAAACCAATTAAATATTAAAAATAGACTAATTCTAAAATTTATCTGACAGATCAAAATATAATTGAGAACAAATAAAAATTGACAATTTTTAAAAACGAAATTTTATAAACTAAAGGCAGATAATCAATCAGGTAAAATATGTTAGAGCATCCGATTTCACCATAACCACTATATATGAATTTTGGATCATTATGCATATGAGAACAATATCAAGCATGTGATAGCGGAATTTCCTAATATATTAACTATCCTATCTCTAGGTATAGCAAACCTACTCAGTTTATCAATTCACTATATTTCTATATGAATTTAAATAAATATAAGCACATTAAAATCTGTGAATATTCCCGGTTTACAATGAATCTTTTGGACCACCTTATCACCGAAAGCTACACAAATAACATGGTATATTCTATCCACATTTAATTCATGGCTATATATTATAAGGAGCAATTATATATTATCACTTCTCAGTCTCAAATATGCACATCAGATCATTCAAGTGGTGGCCAGTCACCTAAACACATTAAACACAATAATATATAACTCACATGAATGAAATTATTTGCAAAGCATAAAAAGCATGAAATTCATATGATCATGGTTAAGCTACATCATAGCTCTAACAAAGAAAATTAGAACATAATAAAAGAAGAAACGAAAATAGAAATTAAATCAAACATCTTGAATCAAAGAACAAGAATTCTGTTACCACTTTTGTCTTCTCTTCAAAATACTTGAAAAACTCTCAGAACATTGAAAACAAAAACGATCTTTCTGAAAGACTCCATATTCCCCCAAGTTATCCTATTTATATAATAACATCCAAGACTCTTCTCACAAGGCAATTACTTCTTTTTTTGCATAAAATTAGGAAATAAATCACAGAATTCCTAATGTGATATCCACCTTCTAACTCTTCTCTAGGTCGCATATTCCTTTCCTTCTTTTTGCCATATTTTCCTTATTTTCTCCATATCTCAATATTTTACATAAACAAGGAAATATTATGTAAATAAAAGAAAATCCAAATATATTCTAACAAATTTTGGATTATTTATTGCCTAAAGTAGATAAAATAACTCTATTTTTATAGAGTTATCAGCAAGACTCAAAAAGAAGTGAGAATTAATTCCCGGTTCTCAGTTCTTGATCCGGTTCCCAATTTCCAGTTCGTTTCCCTTGGGAATCGGACCGTGGCGCATTGGATACTGAAACCAAATCGGTGGCAAATTGGTCTGGTTCACAGTTTTATTCTAGAGTTATACTTACCCTAGAATGTTGTCATCATTTTGTCATTGATAAAGCAAATTCCAGATCGGGGACCAGTATTAACGAGTAATGACTATTATCTTATGCAATATTTCTTATAGAACTCAGACACTACAATGAAAATTTTTACCCCTAATACAACAAATAAAGGTGAAGAAGAGAATATACCTACTCCTTACTATAATTCTCCATTTCAATCACACATATGTATTTATTTTCTATTAGATTCGTACGTTCGTTCAAGTGATTTCGAAAGAAGTGACATGTAAAAGTCTCACACATAGAGAGAGAGAGAGAGAGAGAGAGAGAGAGAGAGAGAGAGAGAGAGAGAGAGAGAGGCCTTGTTGAATATTGATAAGTAGACGCCTGCGCTAAATGTTCATCACTTTATGTGGAATCTTCAAGAGCTGATATTGGGAGCTTTACCCACGTGGAACAGGCTGGGTTGTTACAAAGAATATGACTGTTTACTAGAGAGATGCGTCATTTTCTGTAGGGATAGTAGGAAAGCAAGAAAATAGAAGGAAATCGGTTGTCCTTTTCAAGCATTCCACTTTTGGATGACATTGAGCCAAGCTATCAGCGAGTAGCTTGGAACCAGCTTGATGACTACTCGAGATTGACTTGCCCGTTGAGCTCGAGCTCAATCTTGAGCTTATCAATAGTTAGCTCGATGAGTTCTCGAGCCTTTAAACAAAAATTAAAATTATATATAAGTTGACTATAATTGAATCGAGTTGAGTTCGAGTATGTTGATTTTCTACTAGAGTCAAGCTTGAGCAAAATAATAAATACCTAATAGAGCTCAAATTTGGCAGTGTGTCGACTTGACACGATTCGATTATTTGGAATTCCTCACACTAAATACAATGTACTCTTGAGTTAACTATGCATTGTAAGGTTGGATCCAAGTCCATGAAATGCGGATGTAGCTAAGAACTCAAGAAATAAGTGATAATGTGGGAAGAAAAGATGTCCGTCCGGGTGGCTCCAACAACATAATCCCTAGTTTTATAATCCCTAGTCCGAATCCAAAAGGCCCAGAATGAAAACACAAATCAACCCATTTAAGCCTTTTCATATTATTTTACTTTTTTGATTGGCTCATTTGAGCCTTTTTTTTATTTTGAAGTTGCCAAAGGCTTTCCCTTCAGCAGAATGTAGAAAGCTAAAGACAGTTGGACTGCCTGTTAGGCTGGGCACAAATTTTGCCTACATTCCTGAATCAAATCATACATCTCCAACATAGAATGGGCTAGCTGAGCCTATATGAACAGATCTATATTGAAGCCCAGCTATTAATAGGGCTTTTAGAGAACCGCTTATTCTTTTAAAGAGAAGTCATAAGTTGTCATGACTCCGACAGATTATATGAATTGATTGATAGTCGTGAAATCGATGTAAGAATCATGAAACGAAATCTCAAATTCGTGAACTTAATCTAGTCATCATATTCATTGAAATGTGTAAAGTTAGCATTACTTGTCATAGCATAGGCATATTCTAATTAAGGAATATCATAAAATACAAAATTATGAGAAAAATTCTTGATTTAGGACAAAGATTTCTCAATTTCTAGTATTGTTATAAAAACCATGCACTAGACAATAATGCAATAAGTTGTTTTATTAGTTAATACCATAAAAAATTTCAAATTACTTATGCTGTACTTACCCTCAAACTAATTTTCGTATAACAAAAAACCCCAAACCGATATCCCCATGCTACATTTATCCTAAATTTATATTCATGTCGTAAAAAATCCCAAACTACCACATTTATCCCAAATTTATATTCATGTCACAAAAACTCTCAAACGGCCTTACTCGGGTCATATTTATCCCAAATTGGTACACCAGTGCCACATGACCCCAAACTTTTGAGATTTTTTGTGACACAAAAACCAGTTTGGGCTAAATGTGGCACAAATGTATTTTTAAATTTTTTTGTGATATGAAAATTGTTTGGAGTAAATGTATATACCGGTTTGAGATTTTTGGAGGTATTACCCCTTGTTTTATTAAGACAAACTTTAAATTTAAGTGTCATGAAAGATCCATTTGTCAAATTTTTTTTTAATAATTGGGCCATATAATACAAGAGTTATATACATTATAAAGCACCATAATGTGAAAATATTGCATATATTATAAAACACCAGACTGAGGATATATGTGTTACATAAGTACAAGTTGGATAAGATTTATTACATTAGTTAAAAAAGGAATATAATTAAAACATGGGATAGAGATTAATTAGAATGAGGTAAAGAAGGAATAAAATTAATACATGGAATAGGTTTAGTGCTGTCATAGTCCTAAGTAAGACCAAAAGCTGCTTCAACTGAGGCCTCATGTAGACCTCGGCATTCCCTAGATGTTAAGTGCCAATAGGATATTCCCTCCTCCTGGGAAAGACATTGATACAAGGAGAATTAAGGGGAGCAACGCATGCGGGTACTGGTAAGTTAAAATAAAAAACGAATTCTAGTAGCCCACTAGAAACCATAAAAATCTCCCTCCACCAAGCATTTGTGGAATTTATAAGAAAAGACCCACTTTATATAAAAAGTCATAACACTATAACACATTATCGCAGATTTCAAAGAAGAAAAGTGGTTTCTTCTGTTTCTCATTACTTGTCATACTTTCGGAGAACATACCATATAAATAGGGCTTAGGACAGCTAAAAATAGCAAGAAAATAAGAGCAGAAATAGGAACATATTTCCTACTTCCTAATTCTAAGGATTCAGAAATAAAAGGAAATAAAATAAATGGTAACGAAATAATTTCCTATCCCTAGATTTTGTCCTAATTCTTCGACAATCTCAATTCGAGCAAAATAAAAAGATTTTAAGCCTCAATTGCTTCACGGAAACTAAACTTCATTAAAATTATTTTTGATTTTTAATTTTTTATTGTACTTTGCAAATAATACAAAAGTCACTTTTTGATGTTTATTACGAGGAAATTATGAAATGCATAATGAGAAAAAGTCCTGCACACAACTGTCTGTTCCGTGCTCAAGTGCCAAGGACCCGGGCTTTGGCACCGAGGTCCCATGCCATACTCCTCCACTTATCATTCACGGTAACCTTTTGTGTAGCCATCTTATTTCGTCTTGGTATCAATCTAGTCGAGGTATGGAAAATGGATCTTGTCTCCACCGGTTCAAAAGCGGTTGTGTTTGAGGCCGAATGTCCCCATGACCGTGACCTCCCTTCTTTTGAGAGATTTAGATCTTCATTCTCATCTTGTTTTTGTTCTTCATGTTCTTATGTCAATCCTCCCCCAAGAGTTAAGAATAACCTTTAGTGATGTCTCTTTCCATCGGAGGAATTATATGTTTAACTTCATGCGATAAGGTATTTTGTTTTCTTTTGGTTGCTTGCTGGTTTGGAGCTTCCAGCCATGTAATAGTAACATTTTGACTTCATTTAAGTGCCCTTTTTTTGTCACCCTTGTTCGTCTATTGATCTAGTTAGGTGTATTTTATTTCGTGTGATTTTTCCATGCGTTGTGAGGGTCATACACTGCTATCCAAATGGACAGCGGCATTCGCCTCTTTTGGCCATCATTCATACTTCATGGGAAAGCCTCGAACCGACTCTCGTGGGAGCTCATAGTTCGGGGATGCATCCAGGCGAGTTTTAAGTTTTTCAATGTTACTGTCGAGTCCTAGGAGAATGTTGGCACTCGCTTTTCGTCCCTCTAGCCATGCTGGTCGGAGGTTTTGTGTACGCTTTTGATTTCATTTCGCATCCCCGACATGTCTCGGGTCGATGGACCCTTATGAGCCAAATGTGCGTTGGGATCACCCTTTTAAAGCCATTTTCGTACCCCAAAGAGAGTCCAGCGCCCCTCTTACATTAGTATGTGATTTTAAGGTCAAAATCACATGTTTAGGTCATACAGATATATAATTCTTGATACCGTAGTTGATTTGTGATTATTTAACATGTTTAGATAATTTAAGTGTTTAGTCCTGGTATCTTTAGTATTGAAAAAAACGACAAAAAAGTAACAAATGAAAAACGACAAAAAGTGAGGATTTGCATTTATGCTCTGTTTGTATGATTTGGAAACATTTCGCTTGAAATAATTAATCAGTGAAAATGTTATCATTATTGACAACCATTAATGTTTAAATATTTTCGTGGATGATGAAGATATCTTTCGTTCATTTATTTTCATAAGTGGTACAAGTAATTATTCTTATAAAAATATTTTTCAAATCATTCGTTTTCCGTAATACAAATGAACGCTTTAATAACATTTTTAGGAATAGTCTAATTCATCTTTAGTTGTATGTTATTAGGTTCAGATTCATCGTGAATTGGTATGTACTTTAGATATCGTGTCATGTCATCCTAAGTGTATTTGAGAAAATGGAAAAAAAATTATAAATGGAAAAAAGACCCAATGGAAAATAGAATTTGCTCTTAGTGATAAATCACATTTTTAAGAAATACTCTAATTTGTGTCATTTTAAGTTGGACACCTAAATTTTGGCGACCCACAACACATTCATTGAAAAAACATTAGGGATTAACATTGACCCCTAAAAAGCTATTATTAAAACCACATTTGCATATTAGGATCGTGTTTATAGTAATAAGCCCACATAATCTGCTTTTTAATTGATTGGAGCTGATGAACTCAAGCAAGAAGGCTCTAAATATATATTTGGACTAAGCCCGCAAAAGCATGAAAATTTGGAAGAAGTCCATTATTCTCCTAAAGTGATAGAAATTGACATGTGCTTTGCACATGTGGTACTTCAAATTAAAAAATATTGAGGCAAACTTGGGGATTAATTGTCAACACCCGAATTTTAACCGATAAATCATTATTTAGGGGTTTTAGTGAGGACGTCTCTGTTTTTTCAGCAGGATGAGAAGGCTCACCAACAGGCACAGCAGGCAAGATACCTATTTTAATTTGGATCTCAGTAGTGCTAGATTCAAGAGCAAGAAGAGATGGATATTCTGCCGTGACAAATTTGAGAAAAAGTTGCTGCAAGATTGCCTTCTTCTGGCGGAAAATTTCACATCTGGGTTGGCTTAGCCAGTGGCAATGGTGGAACAGTAGGTGCGATGACGACTTCTTTCTCTGATCACCATCGAGACTCGAGGGATTTTGCAGTGAGTGTCAATACTTCAGTGGGAGATGGTAGAGTCATGCTGGCAGTTGCGGATTCTCCATGTTCTCCAACTGGTTGAGAAGTGGGAACACTCTGACTTTGTGTTTCCTCAACGGATTCTTTTAGTAGTGTGTCGGGTCGATGTCTGATGATCATTTTGGCGTTCTAGATTGAGCAGTAGAAATGAGAGAGGATTTCCTGGGGGGTTTTTTGAGGAGCACGAAGCTTGGGTCCCATTTTGAGAGAATTGAAGAAAGAGCGTAATGAAGAAATGAGAGCTGTGAGAGTGAAATGCGAGAGTGGATGATATAAGAATAGAGGAGAGGTGCGGTTGAGAGCATTTTTTGAGAAACTGAAGTGAGCACTATCTCCTTATAAATATGAGCAATTTAGCCATGTTTAGAAGGTTGTCCGTTACTTACAATAATGGTAACTTTCTTATTCAATTTTTTGCATTTTCCAAATATTTTCATCAATGAGAGAGATGAATCAGTGAAAAGAAAATAATAACAAGATCAGCATTTAAGACAATTTTTATGTCAAAACGTTATAAAGAGGAGTGAGAAAGAGTACTGCAACGGTAACTATTTTAATTCTCACACGTACCTAATGTCCGTCGGTTTGCCGATTTTTGACCAAATTTCATCAAGTATATGCTTCTATTAAAAATCACATGTATCAAGCTATTCGAGAGGATAACATATCCCCATTGCGCTTATGATGAACTCGAATGCTTGCTTGTTGAGTGTCCTAGTAAAGATATCAGCGAGTTGATGTTTTGAATCAACAAAATGTATGCAAATTACACCACTGTTAACATGATCTCAAATAACATGTCTTACCTCAATGTGCTTAGCTCTTGAGTGCAATGTTGGGTTCTTCGTCAAATTAATAGTGCTAATATTATCACAAAGAATGGAAATATTTGAGTGTCGTTCCCCAAAGTCGCTTAGTTGTTGTTTCATCCAAATAAGTTGAACACAGCAACTTCCTAGTGCAATGCACTTAGCTTTAGTGGTTGAAAGAGCAACTGAATTTTGTTTCTTTGAGAACCACGAAATTAGGATGCACCCCATTAATTAACAAGTCTTCATTCTATAGATCTTGCACCCTGCGAAGTTAGCATTCGAATATCCCAACAACATAAAGTCTGGATTTTTTATATACCAAAGACCTAACTTTAGAAATGATCTAATGCATTTATTAATTCTCTTTATAGCTGATAGATGTAATTTCTTTGGATCAGACTAAAAATGTGCACATGGACATACACGAAATAAAATATCTAGTCTAGATGTTGTTAGATACAGTAACAAGCCAATCATGCTTCTATATAGTTTAGGATCAATAGACTTACCTTTCTCATCTTTGTCAAGCTGGATGGTTGAAGACATTGGTGTTTTAATCCTTTTGCAATCTTTCCAATCCAAATTTCTTCACCAATTCTCTGGCTTATTTTTCTTGATGAACGAAAGTGCCAGCTTTTGTTTACTTGATTTGTAGGCCAAAGAAGAAATTGATGTCACGCCCCGACCCCCTTCGAGCACGCGACACACTACTCTGGTCGAATGATGCGACATCCCAAGGTATCGCCAACCCAAATTAAACTTATCAGAGATTTATATCAATAGCGGAAACCACCAATACCCGGACAATAATAACTGGGGTAATCAGGGAGAATGCACATACTCATTTCTCATTCAAACTTATATAATATCCACAATTTACAAAACCCCATATATACAAGCACACCGCACCGCCACTCTACATACCACCGATATCAAAAAGGATCAATAACCTAGGTACCCTATCACAAAAAATAGTACGCTTCAAAAGCCTATTCCACACCTCTACACTTGCTCCTATGCCCTCTACTTGGCGTCCACTCCGAGTCTGATTCTTTGTCCTCTGAATCTGAATCCTCCTGAGTCTCCTGCTAGTCTGTCGGGTACTCTACCACGTTAATGTCGGTGTGCAACGGTATTGCAAAACGCTGCGGCGGCGGCGGAAGGTTCATTGCTCAGACCGGGGTTCTGAAAGTATTGGTTGAAACAACCATGAGATCACATCTCAATAAGCACATACCCTAAACCCTACCTAGGCTATCACGTACCTCCAGACAACACATACCTGACACAAACAACCAATCATACTAACAATCACACGCGAACCTACCTGGGATCCTTCATACACCTCCCTGCACGTCAGATAATAATACAACCAACATGCCACAATGATACATCATTCATGTCGCAAAACCAAAGCATGTAATATGAATTCACATGCATCAATGCATCACAATCGTGCGTGCCTCAATTATAAGGCAAAACCCACTTGGGCACGTCTCATACCATGCCTAGCAGTTTTTACCACATAATCGAGCACTACATCACACGATACAACCACACTCGCACACTAACTCACGCTATGCATCAACTTTCGCAATCCTCACACGTCAAGCCAAGTCCAGCTCATTCCCAACTTTTCCACCACTACCGCGCCCACGTAAAATGCATCAGGCCAACGGTCTTCTGACCTCGTCAGGCATCGTCACCCCGTCGGGCTGGGCATCATCACCTCGTCAGGGACGACATCGTCCCGCGTAAACGAACACACTTCAGGACGGAATCCTACACTCAACTTTCCTTCTACTGCACCCGCGTAAAACGCATCAAGCCAACGGTCTTCTGACCTCGTCAAGCATCGTCACCCCGTCGGGCTAGGCATTGTCACCTCGTCAGGGACGGCATCGTCCTGCGTAAACGAACACGCCTCAGGACGGACTCACCCCGCGTAAACGAACACGCCTCAGGGTATCACTTTTCCAACCAATCCTACATTCTCGTACCTTCGTTCCACACATTCGACACGTACCACACGGCCACTTATACACACGGCCACACACAATCGCACACTTCGCATACACTTCACAAATACACATTCTCGCCACATAAACACCACACGATCACCCATGCTTGGCACGTGAACTTAATGCGCAATCACACCATCACGCCTCATGGCTACACCCTCTCGGCACACAATCATGCCACATTTAGTCCAAGACACAATCCAGAACCAACCAACAATCACAAACCATACAATCGCATATACGAACTACAAAAATTCTAAATTTTGGATATATCATATAAAAACATCTTGATAAACATTTCTTATAAAGAACACGAAATCCGGTTCAATCTACAACCATGCCTTTTTGTCCCTCCAAATCAGACTAAAATCAGTTCGCTCTAACAGATTGTTTTGTCCTCAAAATATATTTCTTTCAACACACAAATCACCTTGGAAAGTTTTGAGATTTTTATATGTTATAGCCACAAATGTCCCCAACAATTTTTGTGAAGGAAGTATTTTGAAAATATGTCTGAAAGAATTTATAAAAATTCGAACAGACCAGAAGGTCGGGTGAACAGTAAATCGAGCAGTTTTGTTTCGGTCCAAAGATGGACTTCCGAATGGCCTCAAATGATTTCCAAAAATTTCCAAATTAAAGTATGTTATAATTAAAGATATTGGGAACAACTTTTATGAAGGAAACTTCCTCAAATTCAGCCCATAAAATTCTCCACAAAAATAGCAAACTAGACGGGTACAGTAGTCACGAATCCGAGAATCACACCAAACCTCACATATTCAATCCCGAATTGAATTCCACTGAATTTCAATCACCAAAACTCATTCCACCATGTCCAAACTAACATTCAATAGCCACATGAACATCCATAACACAACAAAGGATCAAGCTCTCCTCTAATCCATCTATAATCACTTCCATCAACCCCTAAAACTACACTAAACCGTGTCTAAACGAGCCCGTTAATACCCGATATTCTAAATAGGGTTTAGGGGGCGACTTACCCAAACTCTAGGCTAACTCGGCTAGAGTGAAAAAAAGAGGGATCGGCTGATCGGCGGTTCACGGCGGCGACTAAACGGCAGCTATGGCGGTGGACGAACGGCTACATTAAGCGGACGATGGATGAACGACGATTGGCGTGGCAAACTAGCCACTCTCACGGCCAAGGAAAGGAGCAGGGGGAACCGGCCAAGAGGAGAGGAAGAGAGGGGGAGACGTGAGAAATGGAGGGAGAGAGAGAAAATTGGTCTTAAATGGGGGGTTTGACCACTTTTTTCCAAATTCCCATTTCGCCCCTAAAACACTTGGTCCACATCAACTTAAACCAAAATATCCAAGGGCATTTTGGTCCAATATTTTGGGGCTGATATTTATCCACAATTAATCCCCAAATTCAATTTCCAAAATCCCCAAAATTCGGAATACCCAAAAATAGGCCTATGGGCAAAATCGTAATTTTCCGGTCCCGGGTCAAAATTCTATTTTTCGACGATACCAACCCCATATGTGTGTAGCCAACCTAATATGGCGTCGGAATAGCGAAAATAGTCGCATAAGCCCTCGAAAATCGACATCGAAATCCGAGTCCAATTTCGTGACCAAAACTCGCTAAATTTTCAATTTCAGGGTCCCTCACTAACGGGCGGCTATTTAGGGGTTACGCGTATCAACCTAGGGTTATCCGAGTCATGACGATCCAGATCATTGAGAGAATGAGAAATTATCATTAGTCCCAGAGGTCGCGATCGTTCGGTTCAAGTTCAGGACTGATTGGCCACGTGCACTTTCGATCAGGTAGAATCACCTGCGATCTGATTGTACATCGTTTGCCTTGGCCAAACCAAATCCATCACTTTTCCTAAGATCGGTCCACGTCGGCCCAAAATATTCTCTCATCATTTCTCGTGATCGGTGTCCGATTCACGATTGGGTCCCTGATCCACGTATCGTTTTTCCCCAGTTAGCCATACCCCATTGATTAGTATCCCGAGAGTGATCAGCTCTGGACAAAACTTACTAAAATGAAATGCAAAAAAATATCAATTTTATTGATCCCGGAATTACGTCGAAATTCGGGCTGTTACAATTGAGTTCTCCTGTTAAGCTCACTTCGAACTCACTTTTCATCATTTCAGCAAATTCCTTGAATAATTTTTATTAGTGGATCCAAAAATTATTCATCAACATAAATTTGAATAAGCAGCATATCCTTACCCTCCTTTTTTAATAAAAATGGTTGTATCTACTTTACCTTTCTTGAAATCATGTTTGATCATAAATGTGCTTAACCTCTCATATTAAGCCCTTGGTGTTTGTTTGAGTCCATAGAGTGCCTTCTTCAATCGATATACATCGTTGGCTCTAGTTGGGTCCTCAAACCTGGAGGTTGCTCAACAAATTTTTTTCCTTTGATGTGGCCAATTGAGAAATGCACTTTTCACATTCATTTGATATAATTTGAAATCGTAAAAACATGCATATGCTAATAAAAGTCTTGTTGCTTCTAATCTTGCAACATGAGCATAAGTTTCATCATAGTCAATACTTTCCTCTTGGGAATATCCCTTTGCAATTAATCTTCCTTTGTTGTGAATTACATTATCTTTTTCATCAAATTTGTTTCGAAAAACCTATTTTCGTGTCAATGATTGGATGATCTTTGGGTCGAGATACTAGTTTCCGCACATTATTGACTTTGAATTGATGTAGCTCTTCTTGCATGGCCTTGATCCAACTTTCATCAGTGACAGCTTCAAAATTTCCTTTGGGCTCCATTTGAGAGATCAGTGCTAGAATATTCAGCATTTCTTTGAATTAAGATGTCGTTTTGCTCCCTTCATCTATTTTCCCAATGATTTATTCCTTGTGATGATCTGTTTTGAATCTCCAGTCCTTAGGAATTGGCATTTGGTCTGAACAATTTGCATTCGGTCGATGATGCTGTTGTTTGTTATTTAGCTGGTACAGATCTTTGCATGATTTCCTTGCTGTCATCAGCTTTTTATGCCTTTTTGGTCATCTGTGAACTTTACATTAATGGATTCTTCTAATACTTGCAATTCTTTATTGAACACGGAAAGCTTTGCTAGAAGTTGAGCAGCCTAGGAAATTACCTTCACTTGCCCATGCATCAAATTTTCCAACGTTGTCATTTGCATTGTTGAGAATTTAACATTTGCTTCCAAATATGTGGAAGTATGAGATATTTGGCTTTCTTCCTTTGAAGATTTCTAGGGAGCTTTCTCCATTAAAGGCCTCATTAGTACTCTGTTCAAGATGTAACAAGCAGTAGCAATTGCTTCCGCCCTAAAGTATGTAGGAATGCTACTTTCTAGAGAAGGGCGCTTGGAGGACAATTTTGAAGGAATCCTTTATGCATTCTATAAGGAGATAAGATCATGTCCGGAGAGAGTGTTGAGAATTTCAAAGAAGAGAATTTAGGAGCTTGAGCTAAATCCGGCAAGCCCGAGGCAGACAAGGGTCAACCTCACTAGCCTTGCCTAAAGGCAAGTGAGGCCGAGCCTCTCCTGAGGCTAGCAAGGTTGACCCTCATTGGCCTCTAGTGACGCTTGACCTCATTGGATCTAGTGAAGGTGAGCCTCACCCGAGGTTAGCAAGGTTGACTTTCACTGGCCTGACCCTTGCAACCAATCGTTGGCCATGGCTAACGGCAAAGGAAGAAGGAAAAAAAATAAAAAATAAATAAGAATTACAAAAAAATTGTTCATGTTAGCACTTATTGTGCCATATAAAATGACTAACGTCCACGTCAGCGATTGCCAGTCAAAATTCAGAGACTTTTTTACAAGGCTTTGAAGTGAATTGGTGGAGAAATTAAAGTGTAAGGAGTAAGATTCAAGGAAATTAAAGTGCAAGGGCAATGCAAAGTTCGAGGAAATATTAGATGCTACGGAAGTAAATTAAACGAACTTAAATGGAACTGCATGAAATGTGCAGTGTCTATAGACGCTTAAATGAAAACACTAAACGAAACACGAAATTCATATTTACAATAAACAGTAAAAGCTGAACGCTTAAACTTAAAACTAAAACCGAAGTTGAAAGGCATTGGAATTGAGAACCTTCATTGACAGAATCTAAGTGCAAAACCTGATCAAAAGTCGACCGAGTTTTGGCATTATTTGAGCATGCCTTCTTCTTTTTCAATCACTGTCTTTGTAGCCTAATCCGCAGCAGAAGACAATTAGTTTCTCTTAGTTTGGCTCCACGTCAATGCACTACTCCTCACGTCTCTCGTCCATTCTGTAATATTTCTAAGATGGTGCTTAACTCCCTTCTCCATTTCGCACATTGCCCCAATCAGCAACCGTTTCTGAGCTTGAGCTCCATGGGCGAATCAATCCAGGACGAAGTCATTCTTGGTCGAGGTCATGTGCCGAGCTTTTCGAATTCAGAAACAAAACAAAACTAAGGGACCATAATATCCTTTATCCTATTTTGACTTCCTTACAGAGCAACATTCGGGTGTCCAATAATACTCGGCAGACTTTTTCATTGGATGGGATTTCGTATAACCGGCTCAAAATATCCAAGAGTGTTCAGTTACAATAAACTTGGAATAGGTGACATTATGACATCTACAATAACTGTCGTGGTCGGGCATCTGCTCGCAACGTTCAATAGTGGAACATTTTAAGTCCAGATTTGAGGTGTCAGCCAAACTCTCCAACAACTTGCAATCGTGAATCCACAGCTTCTGTAAAGATTCCAAGTGGTTCAGACCTTCCACGCTTCTTAGCTTTGAACATTCGCCTACTCTAAGCTTCCTTAGCTTTCTCAATTTTGATAGGTCTGACATCCTTTCCAAGGAACTGCAATCCACGACCCATAGGAAGCAAAGGGATCCCAATTCTTCAAGGCCGCGAATCTCGACGAGCAAGTTGCAGCCAAGCAGATGTACCTCTTGCAGATTCTTCATGTGAGACAGATCAAGTACTTCTGGAAGGAACTCGCACCAAAGCATCTTTAAATATCTCAATCTTTCAATTTCCAACTGAAAATGTGCGTCCAGTTTTCTAAACGTGCACTGCTGCATATGGAGGATGCCCAACTCAGCATCAAATACAATCGAACTACGGAACAAGTTATTTGAATTGGAAAAATCCGGCAATAGTGTGGTCACCAAAGGTTGAACTTCAAACTCTCTTAAACTACACGAGAGCAAAGGGAGGAATTGCAAGTTTTTGCAGGACAATGTTTGTGTTTCCATCTGAGATCGAGTACTGGTGCTTGTGGGAAGAGCAGAGACACTATCCTGCTCATATGGCATGTCTTTGTAGGAATCAATGACAGTATCGGTGGCCCATCTCAGACAAGTCAAGCTTGGGGGAAGCTCTGGCAACTGTTTAAGCTCAGGACATGGTTCTAGATTAAGTGTATGGAGATTAGAGAGGCGACTCACCGTCGTGGGTAATCCAGATATACACATGTCTGACAGGTCTAGAATCCTCAAAAAGGATAGTCTCCCAATTTCTTCAGGGATTTCGCCCATCAAGTTGCGACATCCTCTAGCGTCTAATTCTTCAAGCTTCTCCACCAGCCCAATCGCACTTGTTAATTGTGTTATCCCACTTATGTTGCTCATTCTGAGTACTTTCAATTGCTTCAAACTGCCGATTGAATCGGGTAGGTGACCAATACTTGTCAATGACAAATCCAACTCTACTAATGATTGCAATTTCCCAATCGACTCTGGAAGTTCCTTTATCTTCGTACATTGACATAAATTTAACCGCCTAAGTTTCAATAGCCCTCCAATCGAGTATGGCAATTTGCTGATCTGCATATTTGATACATCGCAGGTCAACAATGACTTTAAATTACCAAACGACTCCGGAAGTTTAAAATCAGCTGGCATACGAGGCATAACAATCTCTGTCAAAGCTTGTAGACCTCCTATTTCTTCAGGCAACTCTTGAAGAGACTGACATCGATTCAAGTTCAATGTAGTTAGGAGCTTTAATTTACCAATGGATGGGTCAATTTCAATTAAGTGGCGACAGCCTTTCAGAATCAATCTCTCCAAGGACACCATTGTAGATAAATCGGGTGTTCTCCTTAAGTATGCACAGTTGCTGAGATCTAGTACTTTTAATTTATTTGCCTCCTGGCAAAACAATTCAATAAAATAGATATTAAGAAACAACCTATATGAAAAGAATGACAAAAGAAACCATGTACATATACAAGGAGTGGGACTCGCATCATACTCTGATTTGGTTCCAGCCAATCCATTCCTCCGTAATATCGCTGCATGAAAGGTCAAGAACGACTAAATTAGTCAGATGAAAGTTGGTTGCCGCAAACTTGGAAGAGCAATATTGCCAGGAAAGCCATCTTAAACTGGAGAGAAGATTATTGAAGTCTCCAACAAAGAACACCCCATTCCCTTCAAAGAACCTTAGGTTTTGTAAATTAGCAACTTCATCATGCGTTACAGTGTCTCCACGATATCCTAGTGACAGCGCTTCAATTTTCTTATTTCCCTGACAAAGTAAACACCAAGAAGTCCACATGTGAAGGTCCTAAGCAAATAATTGCAAGTGCTAATAACGATTAACTTTTCATTTTGCAAGAATAATTTACAACAATTCACAAGAAACTAAAATGTTGTTCCCTTTTTATACCTCTTTTCGCTTCAAAATGCTTAGGGTTTCCTCATGATTCCACACTCTGCTACGCTCACATGGATCTTTGAAATTCTCTTGACGGACAATTTCCCTTCCAAGGTCCCGCACTTGGTCATGCATCCAAAAAGCATTGTCATCTTTGATTTTTACCAAAGACATTAGAAGGAGGACTTCAATGGCATCGTATGGATAGTATTCACAGTCATTCCACATGTAGAAAGGGTATGTTTTATCCACATTAATAAAAAAACAAGCTATGTCCAGAAATACTTGCTTTTGCGCATCATCTAACCTTTCATAAGTTATCATCAATGTTTTTTGGACTTCCATGGGAGGGGCTTTTTGTAGCTTCTTCCATGTGTCTACCCACAATGCTTCAGGTTTACCGTTAAGAGATGATCCTGTGACCTCAAGAGCTAAAGGAAGCTTTCCCAAAGTGGAGACAACTTTTTCTGAAAGGGAGACATAATGATCAGGTGGAGAGTCTCTTCTAAAGGCATGCCTACTGAAAAGCTTAAGAGCATGATCAAATTCTAATTCCCGTACTTCGTAGGTTGAAACATTTGCAGGCTTTTTTACAAGGCCTTCACTTGTTGTTTCTCCCATAATCATTATAACACTTTTGTTCCTGGTAGTTATGATAATCCTACTACCAGAACCGAACCAATTATCTTTGTCTGCTAGACTTTTGAGTTGCTCTTTCTCATCCACATCATCGAGAACAATCAGCACTTTTTTATTGCAAAGTGCTCTCTTAATCTTGTTGACCCCATCATCAATATCACAAATATTGTCGGTAAACCTAGGATCAAGGAACTTTGACAATAGCTGCTTTTGCAAATGTACTAGACCATTGCGCCGTGATGATTCTCGAACGTCTCCAAGGAAACTGCATCCTTGAAAGTTAGACGATAGTCGGTTGAAGATGACTTTGGCAAGTGTTGTTTTGCCTACACCGCCCATTCCGTGGATTCCGAGAAATTGTACGCCATCAAATTCCAGATCCAACATTTTGATTATAGCTTCTACACGATCATCAACTCCAACTAGATATTCAGTCACATTTTTATATCCGACATTCAGTTTAACCAAAACAGTTTGAATTACAGATTGTATCAGATCTCCTTCGCTGTCATAACATAACAATCGTGTTAGAAATAACTTTAATATTGTAAAAGAGATATGTGAAGAAGACCATTTCGTCACTTTATGTACAGTGACCGTCTACTGTTGACCCTAAAATTATTCCCTAGAGCAGGATGACTTGTTCATCCAGTTCAGAGGGAAGTGACCTTCTTTGGAAGGTTATCTTTGCAAAGGGCATAATAAAACCAAAAAAAAAAAAAAACAACTTACTAGATCATAGCCCAAAAAAACCATCTACTGATCATTATGTTCACAACAATATATATGTTTATAATTATTATCAGTAATTTCATGTAGGGGTGAGCATAGAGAACCACTCGAATTGGGAACTGCCCGAACCATACCGAATCAGCTGGTTCTAAGTGATTCCAAGGGGTGTTGGTTTGGTTCCCGATTCCATAAAATTGGAATAGGTGATTTTCGGTCCGGTTCACAGTTTCAAGGTGAGAACCGGACTGATTATATATTTTTAATTTTTTTTATCTCTTTGTTGCTTTACTTCTCGGTCTACTCGACGAACAATCTTTCTCTTTCTCCGATTTTTTTCTTTTTGCTCATGTCATACTCTATATGTTAGGCCTCTTTTCTTGTGCAAACTCTTAACCTCCTTTCACTTGTGCTTAATCTATGCTCTCCGCCTCGACGCAATCTCACTCTCGCTCCTCTTAATCTCCTCAAGCCTCGCCCCAAACCCCCCTAAAACTCATCTTGATAAGCTCCTCCACCAAGCAGACCTCCTCCCCAAGCCGCTCGAGCGTGCTCTGTGTCACCTTGTAGTGGTCCTCAAGGTCCTTCCACTGAAGCAACGGCAGCAAGAACAAGGAGGCCCGCTTGTGGAGGTGCTCCAGCGTGCCGGGGAGGCCACTCTTCTTCACCTCCGCGACGCACAAGTTCATCAAGAGCGTTCTATTGGCCATGGCTTTTCCTACAACCGTTGATCGAAGCAATTAAAACCCTAACACGATGAAGACAACGAGATCATTTCGTTCATAAACATGATTGTGGGTGTGTGTGCGCATGTCTTAGGGAGATTAACAGAGAAGGCGGTTTCTCCTCCTCTTCTTCTTCTTCTTCTTCTTCTTCTTCTTCTTTAGAGTTTCGCTTCAAAAATGAGAGGTCACCAATTCTATTAGACCACTTGGGAACATAATCGAATCGAACCAGTTGGTCAGTCCAGTTCAGTTCCAAGATCAGGTGGTCCAGTTTCTTATTCCAGAAATTTGGAACTGGACCAGCCGATCACCCCTAATTTCCCGTTCAAATTTCATTACCGTCAAATCGAAAACCAATCACCTCTAATTTCACGTTCAAATTTCAGTATGTTTGCGGCCTTCCAATAGAATATTTTGCTAGATCTTCTCAATGGTCAACGTGCAAACTTGGTGATTGCAAGTTACGCGCAAGTTACTCCGTATGTGACCGAATTGCCCTCACATGAGAAATTTACGCAAAAAAACAAAATCTAGACCCCGAAACAATCCTGATTTTTCTCTGAGCCAAACGTCAGTCACTATCACAGTCGGCCGCCGCCACCATCACGCCACCATTCATGTCCCTCACCTCCCCACGCGTCACAATCGCGTTCCAGCGCCGCCATCCATCGCACCACTTGGACCCGCCATCTCAGCCTCGCCTCAATCCTCCCACATCACAGTGGGTCATGGCCTTGTGACCGCCGGGTGTTGCCCTAGGCCGGCAACGCCGGATGGGCTCGTCCCGAACCTCGATCCAACTCGCCACAGTGAGTGGGAAAGAGAAAGGGCGGTGGATGGATGGATCGGCAGCGGCTTCTGGCTGCCTGGTGTTGGGCTGGCAACGAAGAAGTGGCGACCACCGACTAAGAGCTGCTGCGGTGGCTGGCAGCGGCTAGGTATAGCTGCTCGGAGATCTGTTACTGTTCGTGGTTATGGTATCAGAGACCGAGAGTGAGAGGAGAGTGAGAATCAGGATGAGTCGGGTGCGCTACCACCGCAATGATGCCATCTGCCAGAGCTATCACCACCACAACCTGAGAGACTTCCATTTTCGCCGTCAATAGCGGCTGATAGAAGTAGCAGCAGTGGCCGCACAAACAGCTATTTAAACTATACAGGACCGAAGAGCTGACTAGACTATCTTTTCATGAACAATACCGCAATCAAACTGAATAGGGAGGAAAAGGATATCTAAGGATAACAATTGAAAAGTTGAAAACTGTTACCCTTCGTCTTTCTTCAGGTTCCATCCCTTTATCTCGGCCACCTCGGTTAGAGCCTTTTTCCATGACTCCACTTCATTGCAGAACTTTTTCTTGTGCTTTGCAATAGCTTTCTTATATAAGCTTGTTTTGAGCTTGACATCTACAGGTTCCACGTTCAAGAAAATAGGCAGAATCTCTTTGTTTTCATTTGATTTCGACGTGCACTCGAACATATATGCGAGCTCTCGGAGGCACCACTTGCTCGAAGCATAATTTGCGGAGAATATGGGAACGTAGATCTTGGAGTTCTCCATTGCTTGTAGAAGTTCACCACCAATCTCTTTCCCGACATGGAGGGATTCATTGTCCCTGAACACGAGGATGCCAGCCCCAACCATGCTATGGTAAAGACAATCGGTGAATCCATGACGGGTGTCTACTCCACGAAAACTTAGAAAAACCTCATATGAAGGTCTGAATGATGCCGGTGAATTCGTGCCTTCCTCCATTGGATCTTTAAACACCACAGATATCAAATCCTTTCTCTCAGGAAAGTTTGCTTTGGTATGGTTGGATCTGAGCGTGGGCTCTCACTATAATAACCTCTGGGGACAAGGAATAAGACACTGGACTTCGAATATATTTCTTTTTCTGGATGCACTTTCGTCTTTTAAATAATTTGTTTCGAGTTCATGTATATCTTTGATGTTTCGCATCGCTTTGGCCACCGAATTTCCCACATAAATATTAAAATGCGAATTATTTAAAAATACCATCAGCGTAAAAAAAATACATGAATAGCCATAAAGTTAATGTATTTCCTAAAATTGAAAGTGCTATGTATGTATCGGAATCTTAATCTTTCTTGGAATTAACTTAGTTACTATAATTGAGCTTATTATATATGTATTAGAATCTTAACCTTACTTTATGAAGTAATACGTAGCAGTTAAAATAAAATAAGAGATTGAAAAGAGTTATTCACATTATTACTTAGTTACAAAATAATGTGACAAACTTCGAGTGCTTGAAAAGAGTAATTCACGTCCACCACCACGAGTGCTCCATCACTAGCGGACGTTCCTCACCGTGGTGATCTGCTCAACATCCACCACGTTCCCATGTGGTCATCCTTCACCATATCTAAGAGTCCCTCACGGCAACCACACTGGCGGTCCCACACGACACCACCGGCATCCATTAGCGCCTCTCTCTGTGATCGAGAGCACTGTGGCGTGCCCCTCCCTGCTCGTTATTACTTTGTGATCTCGGTTTCTTATCCAATAAAAGGTAGGATTTTGATGGTAGTATAATCTTAATAGTATTAGATTCATGATATATTGCATTATATTCATGATGTCATAAGCTTAGGCTACGATTCATGAGTAGATTAAGTCTCCTAACTTAAGTAGGCTTCCTAGTTCTCTTAGGTTTCCCAGTTCCATTAGGTTTCTTGGTTTTATTAGGCTTTCTAGCTCCGTTAGGTTTTCCAGTTCTATTAGGTTGAACTAGGATTCCTAATCTAAGCAGCATTTCTGAGTGGAAATCCTCATGTCGGTAGGTTTCCTAATTTAAGTTTAATTCCCAATCTAAGAAGGATTCCTAGTTTACGTGTGAAAATGAGAAAGCGTGGTCTTTGTCTTCTGCGATATTGCTCGGTAATTGTGATTGTTAGTTGAATTGGACGCGTGAAAATGACAAAACACGGTCTTCATCTTCTGCGATATTGCTAGGTAATTGCATTGGTTAGTTGAATGTGGAAACAAAGGAGATTTGAATAAAAAAAAATGGCGTGCAGGTTACGAAATTGTTCGGAAAATTCTTGTGTATTATTAAAAGATATGCCAAAATATAGAACTCGGTTTACGAGTCTTTGAATATCCGAAAACTTGATTATCTAATTCAGAACACGACAACTAGATGCTCATCTGCAAAAAGTCAAATTACTCGGTTTACGAGTCTTAGAATATCCGAAAACTTGATTATCTAATTCAGAACACGACAAGTAGATGCTAATCTGCAAAAAGTCAAATGATCCTTGTCCATCTTCTAAGTTTTGTATTAAAGAACTTCATCACAAGTCCGAAAGTGTTTTTCCTCTGTACATGAAACGATCACCTTGATTATTGTAATCATTGGGTTGTCATCCCATCCTAGAAGTTTCCTCGTAACCAATTTAAAATCTGAAAACAAAGCTACAGAAGTGACTGCACAAAATCATGGATTCATAGCTTAAAAAACTGAGGATATAAAGTGAAATTGAGATAAAACATGAAGATTGTTTTTGAGCTTATATTAGTTTTAATCATGTGAGAGGAAAATGTATAATCCTCTCAGACTTTGTTTCTACATCCAGGAGGCTTTTAGTTTTTGACATTTGCTGCAATGTTCATCTTTAGGCAAAAATCATTAACTAAAAGATTAAACTACTCGTCTACTAAGGAAATGTATTCCATGTACAGGTCACCCGATTGACGTGATATAATCGATTGAATCACGTTGCCTATCGATATGCATGTCATCTTAATCGACGCTTAAATGCTGAAAATAATCTCTCTTCATTGAGTTATCTCATTGTATATCCCTATTACATGTTACGATTATCACATGAAATATCTTCTCTTTTGCCACAACATCTCTCTCTCTCTCTCCATCATACGACCGATCAACATCACCCTTCTTGTGCCCCATGAACATCGCCACCTGTCCGATCGACACCACTAACGTCCTCCACAAGTTAGCCCCCACCATTGGCTGCATCTCTTCAACCCATCTCTCTCTCTCCCTTCGTTGCCATGGCCTGACTCAAAATTAGAAACGTCGAGCTCAAAGCCTCAATGACCCTTGACTAGATCTGGGGTCAAGTTTGAGCAATTATGGCATGCATCGAGCCTAGACGATACGATGTACTTCAACTAGATCTGATGTCCAGTTTGACACCGCGCCGTCATTGAGGGCTCATAAGTCAACAATTAATATTGGTGTTGTAGTAGTTAATCACAGCGCTAAATTGGGTTTGGTGGGATAATTATCCTTGACGGGGCCTAATCATGACAGGATCTGCATTTTGCAGAAGGAAAATGATCACATCAATCATCATGCACCCAAGAAAAAGAAAGGGAGAAAAACATAACCAAAACATGGAAAAATTATCCAATCAAACCCAAAATATGTCAATTTAGTCTTAAATTTTTGCGCAAAATTCCAATGTAATTCTTCTAGTCAATTTTCGTAAAAAATTGTTGATATAATGATGTGCCACATAGGACGACTAGCAATGACTAGACCGCTACGTTAATAATTTCCAACGAAAATTGACCTGAATGACTATATTGAAATTTCGCATAAAAATTTAGGACTAAATTGACAAAATTTGAAAATTTAAGACTAAATTGACATTCGTACAATTGATTTAGGACTGATTGGATAATTTTTCCTTAAAAATGGTAAGTCGTGTTGTGCGGGTTAGGTTTGAACTCAACAAAAACCGTTCCTATATGATATATGACTCTTTTTTCTTTTACCTTCTTTTTAGAAAAGTCAAGTTTAACATCATTCACCTTACTTTTAGAAGTGCCCATCTGTAGGGCCAGGGATCATCTCTTTCCACACAGCCCAGAAGCATGAATGTTGGGATCGGATTTACATACTCACCCAAATTCTTTGAAGCATGTAAATGCTGATAATCTAGACTATCATTCATATGAAATTTGCTGATAATTTGAGAAGAAAGTTAAACTTGACTAAAAAGGTCTTTTGTTAGACATTAGTAAGTCTTTACTACTTATTGGGTGTATGGGTTGTTAAAGTTCCTCCTACATCATGTAATAGGATTGCAAATAGATTAGCTACATTTGTGTAGACCTACGTACATCTTGTCGTCGTATTTCCTAATTTCCTCCAAAAAAAAAAGTAAAAGTTTCAAATACCTGATAGTAACTCTATGAATGGGTGGGATTTTGTCTATTATGTGTAACTCTCTTCAACGAGTCTAATAAATAGTTTTCAATTTTCACCCTTACTACTACCCAATAATGGATCGATTTACAAAATTTTCAGTACATACTATTTTATGTAATTGCGATATAATCCTGAGTAGCTTGATATATTTTATTCTAAAATTTAAATTTACAACTCGCTTATCTTGAATTTTAATAATAAAAAATTAAAAGAAGATAGCGAGGGGAGATGTTGAATATATATAGAGGGCACACAACTTCCAAAACGTGGCTGTTAGCTGACGTGAGGCGAGGGAAAGCAAGTCAAAGTCTTTCACCATCTTGCTTGCTTAGTGGTATTTTCCAATTCATTTTTTCCAACCGACCAAGGAAGGACAAGTGTAGTTCGGGGAAACGAACAAAACTTAGTCTTTGTTTTGAGCATTCATCTGCTTATTGTTCTTGCGTGTAGAAGCTGTGTAAATCTGATTGGATTTCTCCACGCAAGTGTATGAATTTGTAATCTGGGAAGAGAGAAAGTTATAGTGCTATAAAAGTTTATGGAGTTTATAAAATTATCTACTCAAGCTTAGTGTATAAGGAACATTCTCTACAAATCGTAAAATTTCAAAGGTTACATAGTAAATGCTAGCCTTTTTTGTGGTTATTAGAGCTGAAAGAGTAGATTATGTAGTGGATTTTTAGCCTTGTTAGGACCATTAGAGCTCGGAGAGCGGACCGACTCCCTATAAATATGTTTTGCATCGCTTCTATCTCCTTAATCTTTTTTTAATAAGTTTGATAGAAGATATTGTTTATGCCTAACTGTTCCCACTACAGTAGTACATCCTACACATCCTTTATGATTTTTTTTTAATTTCCCCTAGAACAATCAAATCACATAGTGCAGTCGTTGTGCTTATCCATTTATCAGTGAACTATCCTTTCTTGTTGTGCGTGTGAAAATGACAAAACATGGTCTTCGTCGTCTTCTGCAGTATTGCCAGGTGATTGGATTTGGTGGTTCAATGTGAAAACAAAAAAAAAAGATCATCTGCATCCTCAATTATAAAAAAAAACTAAAACAAAAGAAGTTTCGAGTAAAAATGGCACGATGTTTACGAAAATGTTCAACGAATTCTGATATATTTAAAAGATATGCCAAATAATAGAACGTGGTTTACGGTCCATATTAGAATACTTGATATAATTGTATTTTTTTTATTTGGCGGAGATGGTACTGTATTTAAGTAAAATTGACACACGTATTGCTAATTCATGGCAACTAGGCCTTTTTATTTAATACGGTACATCATCATAAACGGTTTGAAAACTAAATGGCATAAGCATCTCTAAATAGCCATGAAATTTCGACAGAAGGACAAACATGGTAAAAAAATCATATATTTGCTTCTTGGAAATGTTTAATTGGTCGACAACCATTGACTATTCAACAAAAGTCGCAGGAGGAGTTTAGAAAAGGGTAGTGATATTAATCCACAAGAAGCTCGGGAAACTCTTGAACTAGCGGAAGCTAACTTAGGAAAAGCTGAAGGTAAGAGACAAACAATTGAGGCAAATTTAGCTCTCAGACGAGCTAGGATACGAGTCGAGGCTATCAATGCAATTTCATAATCAGTTGGTGCATACAAGGAGCTAAATGGATTATATTGTTAATGAATTCTAGACCATAAATGGTAATTATTTTCTCTTTGCCGGTTGATCACGTTTAAACTTTGTCGGACTTTTGATTTACATGATCTAGGTCGAGGACAACTAATAATTCTGGTTTGGTCGTCAAAAGAGAAATTAATAAGTCTTCCTCACTAGTTGCTAATTATTTGTCTTGGTCTTTCCTTATGGTGTTAGCCTTGGTCCTTGTTATATCTTCCAGCTAGGTAACGTGGATGGAACCTTAGGATAGCGACATTCTGCCTAAGGTTAAGAATCAACGATTGCCTTTTAATAATGGGTAATGATAGAGAAATTGGCTATTTATTAATTTAACTAATGTATCATGAAAGCATAATTACTATAATATTATTTCAATATAAAAAACAGAATTAAGTAGACAGGCAACTTACGTTTAGGGATGTCCATCCGCAAAGCCATCATTATATTATTATTATTATTAGTTGTAATCTCGTTGAGCTGATTCGATGTTTTTCTTGACGTGTCATGTGTTTGTTTTGGAGTGTAGCCAACACTCGAAAGACCATGAAAATTTCTTGCAATTGGGGCAATCAAGAAGAATAATTATATATTTGTGTCTCAGAAATGCAGCATTGGTTTTTTCTTTGGGTCTAATCCCCGAAGTTGCCAAATGATTCTTGTCCACCTTCTTCTGAGTAATATCTTAAAACTTCATTAAATGTCCTTGTATTCTTGTCATTGATCAATCAATGGGATGTCTATCCTAGAAGTTTCTTCGTCCATTCATTTGATAATAAATTTAAAATCTGAATTACAACACAAAAGCATAGATTCATAGCTTAAAAAGTAGAGGATATAAAGCGATGTCGGATACAACATGAAGATGGTCTTGAGCTTTTCTGTAATTTAATCATGTTAGACAGAATTACAAAAATCCTCCACGACTTTGTATTTGTTTGTTGGAAGCGAGTGTTGAGAGAATCGACTAACCTGTTCAATGCACTACAACAAAATTTCTAGGATCGTACGTTGAATCACCAGCAAACGATGAACGAATCTTCTTCACGTTGGTCTAAATACAATCACAAGGAAAGTATTCTCGTTCCATAGCGTTAATGCCGATTGTCTTCTCAAAGTAGATACAAAATCCTTATGTGTCGAGATTGATGAAGAGAGGAGAGAGAGAGATCGAGAGTTCTTCTCTTCAGAATTTACTTATCTCTTATTTGATGTTTATCCTGAGGAAGTTACCTTAACTTCTCTTAAGAAACTCCCATCGCATCTTTTCAAAAGGTGTCTCTCAGACACATTTCTTATTAGAGCAAATGGTGTCCCTTGGATACACACATCATGGGCAGACCGACGAAATATAACATCTTCCACTCGCACATGATGGGCTTAATGATGCTTTATCAAGTACATAAGGCATTTATCATTCATCTACTTTAGAAACAATTTATACTGGCAAGAAAGCTATGTGACCAATGAGTACACCTACACTTGGGAGCTCTAATTATGCACTTGTTAGGGATAACATAATGGCTACAACCCTAAAGAAGAAATAAACAATTGATGTCTCACAGTGCTCCAGACATATTTTGTTACATCAGTTCAAGTATATCTATCCCTTAAAGGCTATACTTAACTATCCTCAAGGACACCATGAATTTACAATTATTTCCAAAATCATCGAAGGCGAAATAATTGATCGATCGATAAATACATGTGATAGATGTAAAACAATAATAATCTTCCTTCGCACTCATGTCTCTCTCCATTTTCCGAACAACTGCTTTCCTAGACACGTCCCATAAAGCCATATCTATTCATGACCACTGGTAACATGCTAAAGTAGCAACATTGATCTTCTACTTCGAGAACATAGTCAAAAGTAACATAGGGCACAAAGTAAGGTAAATTATAAATTACCTTCAGGACTCACACGATGAATAAATAGGGATAATTGTACTCATCTCCCTTATTGGTCAAATAAAGCACATGTAGTATGAATTACATGCTATAGTAGATTTCTCTTTCTATAAGAGCATATGTTATTTATTAATCATATCCACTATACGAATCTTAGCCTAAACATAGTCAAATGCTTCTCACGTACTTATGTTTAGCCCAATTTAGTACTCGCATCCGGCTACCTTTAAGCATACATAATTGTAGGACTATCATG
The DNA here is from genome assembly GCA_031216405.1 of Syzygium malaccense. Classification (NCBI taxonomy): domain Eukaryota; kingdom Viridiplantae; phylum Streptophyta; class Magnoliopsida; order Myrtales; family Myrtaceae; genus Syzygium; species Syzygium malaccense. Next base: position 18,501,913 of record CM062254.1, read on the forward strand.
TTCAGTCTTATCACATACGAATAGTAGACCTCATCTTGATTCAAATCAAGGCGACATTAAATCGTTTTGTGTACTAAACTGCTCTTCCAGCATTTATAGTACATATCGTCTCATCTCAACCCGCTTACTATAGCGTTTGAGGTGATTGCTCGTGTGAGTGAGCCAATCATTGCCTTGTGATATACCTTTCAACAATATATGTATGTTTGTGCTAGTCTCATAACATTGTACTAATTAATAAAACATCAATTCATTAACAAACAAGTACAAAACATATACAAACATAATCCAATGATCCTCAACAATATTATATATCACATTCTACGTAACCCTAGAGACATCCTTTAGGTCAAGAATACATCTCTAGAAACAGCCTTTGTGAATGGATCAACAACCATCTTGTTGGTTGAAATATATTGCAGGACTACTTCTTTCTGCACTATTATATCTCTGATGAAGTTATTCTTTATGTCAATGTGCTTTGTCCTACCATCATACTTGGGATCTTTCACATAGGCAATGATTGCTTGACTATCGCAATAGACTGTTACTGGTCTTGGGACATCAGTGATAATGACTAAATTTTTCAAGAAACATTTTAGCCATATTGCTTCTTGCACTGTAGTAGAACATGCAATAAATTCTGCCTCCATCATAGATAAAGCTATGCATGTCTGTTTCTTGCTATTCCAAGAAAGTGCACCATCATTAAGCAAGAATGCATATCCAGTCATCGATTTACGCTCATCTAGGTCTCCTCCCTGATCAGCATCAGAGTATCCTAATAAACGTAGATCACTCCCTTGATAGCAAAGTTGATAGTCCATAGTGCCTTTCAAGTATCTCAGGATCCTCTTAACTGCTTTCCAGTGTGCTGGACCAGGATTTGATTGATATCTGCTCACTAACCCCACATCATGACATATGTCGGGTCGAGTACACATTATAACATACATCAAACTTCTGACAGCACTAGCGTAAGGAACTGTTACCATTTCTTTCTTTTCTTCTGAAGTCTTAGGACAAATCTTAGTACTTAGGCCTTCACCTTACATGACAAGGGTATCAATGGGATTACAGTACTGCATATTGAAGTGTTCAAGAATCTTCATTATATAAGACTCTTGTGACATAGCAAGGAGTTTTTTTTATCGATCTCTTTCAACTTAACTCTCAATATATATGCAGCTTCTCCCATGTCCTTCATTTCAAAATTAGAGGACAACCATTCTTTTATGATTATAACCAAACCCTTGTCATTTCCAGCCAACAAAATATCGTCCACATAAAGAGATAAAATCATAAATTTATTCTTGGATTGTTTGATATACACATAGTAATCCTCTTCGATCATCGTGAACCCAAAAGAAGTTATAGCTCGATAAAAACGAAAATACCGCTGTCTAGATAATTGCTTAAGGCTATAAATTGAGCGATGAAATTTGCAAATTTTACGCTCTTGACCTTCAGCAATAAAACCTATCGGTTGCTTGATATAGATTTCTTCATCTAGTTCTCTATTAAGAAATGCTATCTTTACATCCATTTGATGTAATTCTAGGTCCAAATGTGCAACAATAGCTAGGATAAGGGGTATGGAGGCAAACCTTACAACTGGTGAAAAAGTTTCCTCATAGTCTATACCCTCTTGTTGAGTATTGCCTTTCGCCACAAGGCGAGCCTGATACTTTTCAATGGATCCATTCACTCTTCGTTTTATCTTGAAAATCCATTTGTTTTCAATAACCTTGCGATCGGGTGGCAGATCAACCAAGTCCTAAACGTGATTTGTCCTCGTAGACTCAATTTCGTCTTCCAAAACTTTTCTCTATTCTTTCTTTTTAGGAGATGAGAGAGCCTCTTGAACTATTTTAGGCTCCGCATCGTCTTGTGGAGCAATCATAAATACTTCCCCTTCAATCTCAAATCGATGACGGGGAATACTTTTACGATTACTTTTACGCAACTGAACTTCTTGAGAATTTAGTTCACCAGGCGACGCTACACTCTTACTAGGTCTTGTATGTTAAGGTAAATTTGTATTTCCCTCAATAACATTAGTGGGCATGTTATCGGGATCTTTCATCTCATATAATTGGAAGTCCTTATCGATCTCACCTCTACTAGGAATATCATTACCCAAGAACGTGACATCTCGTGACTCCATTTCAGTCACACTTCCATTAGCTTGTTCACCTATGAACACGTACTCTTTGGAGTGTTCAAAGTATCTAATAAAGATACACTTCTTCCATCTAGGACTTAATTTGCCATATTTATAGGAAGAATCATGAACATATGTTGCACACCCCCAAAGTCGTAGATTACTTAAGTCTGATTTCCTACTAGTCCATAATTCATAAGGGGTGGAAGCAACTGACTTAGAGGGCACACGATTAAGTATATAGGCAGCAGTCAATAACGCATCTCCCCAATATGAGACAGGTAGATTTGCCTGCACCATCATAGACCTAACCATTTCCAAGAGGGTTCTATTCCTTCTCTCTGCAATCCCATTTTGTTGTGGAGTACCGGGAATAGTCAATTGTCTTATAATTCCCTTTTCATCACAAAAAGTCTTAAATTGCTCAGATAGATACTCACGTCCACGATCTGTTCTCAATGCCTTTACTATTTTGTTCAACTGATTCTCTATCAAAGCTATAAACCGTCTAAAGCAATCCAATGCTTTAGACTTATGGAAGATCAGAAAAACATAATCGAAACGCATAAAGTCATCTATAAAAGTAATGAAATATGAGGCTCCATGCCTTGCCCTCACATTTAATGGACCACAAATGTCAAAATGTATGAGTTGCAATGGAAGTTCAGCTCTGGTTCCTTTACCAAATGGTTTTCTAGTTATTTTTCTCGCTAGACAATGTTCACATACGGGTAGTGCAACATTTGCGAGTAACCCCAAAAGGCCTTCTCTTGCTAATCATTTCATTCTTTGTAGCCCAATGTGATCCAGTCTAACATGCCAAGTACTTACATCAATCTCCACATTATTAGAAGATGCAATTAAAGAAAAACAACTATCAACATTAACTTTGTACACATCATAGTCCATGTCTAATACCATAAAACCATTCAATACATGACCAGAACCGTAATAAACTGTTCCAAACAAAATGTCAACACAATCACCATAAAAATTAAATACATAACCTAAACCAAGAAGAACAACTACATAGGCCAAGTTTCGCCGAATATCTAGAGCATAGAGAATATCATGTAGAAATAGGTTTTGACCATCATGAAAGGTTAACTTACATGTGCCAATACCCTTCACTTCAACTCTTGAGTTATTTCCAACATATATCCATCTTCTTCCAGGCTGTATCCTACGATACTCCACAAATGCTTTTCAGTCTCTAGCTACGTGGTTTGTTGCTCCTAAGTCTACGGTCCACATTGGATGTGATTCAGCAAGCATTACAGTACTAGAAACAAAAGCATTACTCAAAGTAATGAAGTAGTATGGTACTTTTTTCGGCTCAGTGCATTCACGAGCAAAGTAGCCCAGTTTACCACAATTGTAGCACTTCATCTTGGCCTTATTCTTCTTCCCGCCACACTTTTTGCGTCGAAAGGTCTTTGCTCTCTTGGATGCTTGATCAATCTCTTTCCCTTTATTGTTGAATTTATGGTTTCTCTTGCACTTAAAGCCCGAAGCTTTGCCCGAACCTGATTCAGCAACGTAAGCATGGGTAGAGGATTTTGCAGCTTCTAGGCGCTCATCTTCTAATTCCAAATGATGCGCAATATCGTCAAAAGTGACAATATTCTCATTATGCGTCATATTGATTTTCATATGTTCCCAGCTATCAGGAAGAGACCTTATAAGAGCCTGAACTTGCTGTTCATTAGTTAGGGTATGACCTGCCGACTTTAGCTCACATATCATGTTTGACATCTTCCGAAGATGCTGCCCCATCGTTAGATTTGAGCACTTCTGGTATGTGTCAAATTTGATGGTGAGCCTCCTCAACTTAGTGGCAGACATACCCCCAAACTTATCTTTCAAGGCAACCTACATTGCTTGAGTTTTGTCATAACTTTCAAACTCACACATGAGATTATCTTGCATACAACTCAACAACGTGATATGAGCAATGCTATTTTTTCTTTTTCCAAGCTTGATAAGTTTCGTGATCTCTTCTGTATTGAGCAGAAGTTCCATGCTCAGGTTTATCCATGGTGTGGTTGAGAGTTTCCAAAACCTCTTGCTCCTCAAGGATATACTGAACTTTTCGATGCTAAATATCATAATTGTCACCGTTCAGCTTCTCACCCTTGTTGAGGTCAGCCATAATGGTCTTGGATGTCGAAGCCATAATCAATTTCTGTTACACATTGATATAATAAACACAGAATCAATACTAACACATTATCCACATAAACACACATTTTAATTTGCAGCAAAGACAAACTAAATTAATGATAATTCAACAAAAGATATCAAAATGAAAGTTCACTATATTTGTCACGCCCCGTACCCCACGAAGCACGAGCATCCAACGCAAAGGTTGAATTTGTTGTGACGTCCCAGGACGCGTCGCCGACCCAACACCCAACGATCAGATATCAAAACACAAGCGGAAGCAACGTATATAAATGTATATATATACACCCGTACAACAAATAAGATAACCATGAATAGCACAGTACATAAATCCATCAGATTAAAAACATATACATTTCATTACTATTAAAAGTAGATACAATATCCATTTACGGGGAGTACAGACTACCACTAAAAGCGATCAACGGCCACTAAGGTCAAAAAGGGTCAATGGCCAAATGTTACTGAGCTAAGACGGACTTCGGTAAAAAAGGTGCAGCTCGCTCTATCTATAACGAAAGTCAACCTAGGGGACCCAGTCCGGGTCAGAACCAAAAGACTCTGACGAAGAAGAACTGTCAGACAGCTCCTCATCAGAATCTAACGAGTCTAACTCGGACTCAGCCTTCTCTAGCTCGTCCTCAGCATCCATCTTCTCGGGCTCGGGATCCTCCTCCATAGGCTGCTCTAACTCATCATCATCTGGCCCCATGTCCATCGGCTCGACCCCATCAACCTCGTACTCCACAAGTACGCCATCGGAGCTCATATTCCCCTCGTCTGAGGTGCCGGTGTCCATCACCTGTCCATCGGGGCACTATAGGTCTACCTCGCCCTACCCATTAAACGGGATATCAAAAGTCCGGAGGGGCCCGGTCTCTTCCCCATTAAACGTTCTATAACACCACGCAACATACTCGTGGGTCTCCGATGCTAACTCCCAAACATCTACCCATACTAAGGTATAGTATCTAATGTACATATTCCCGTTCCCTACGGGATGTACGGACATACTCTTCTCGATGAAGTGGGGAATCCCGAAACGGATTGGCGCCTCTGCCATCCTCTCTGTTGAGGATCTGAAATGTCGGTTTCCAACAATCGTAAGACGAATCTCAGTAAGTAATAACCCCTAAACCTAAACTAGGCTAACATGCACCTCCTGATAGATAATTAAAACACACATAACAGTGTACCATAAACATCACAATAATTTGTCTCGGCCCGTGGCCCAGATCACTCATACAATGACTCTGCAGGTTAGATGTTTCATGATAATGTTCACGGCACATACGTGCACACGCTGGTCACGCGTACGCCATACGCATGCTCATGCTCCTTAATGCCAGCCTGACATACAATTCACCGAATGCGCACCACGGCTAACACAGTTCGGCACACAATTGCCATGCTCATGAATCGTCTCAAGCAATGCACTCTGGCATGCGGCTCGTTTACAGTTATAAACCGACCCGTAGGCCCACAAATATACCGACCCGAAGGCCAACGATTATAAACCGACTCGAAGGCCACGAGGATGAACCGACTCGAAGGCCACGACCCGAAGGTCACAATGATAAACCGACCTGAAGGCCACGACCCGAAGGCCTATAAATATACACATCAGGCACGTGCATTCCCGCACTCATAATTCAAGCCAAATTTTAATGTGCAAAGGCCATAGTCATGTATAATGTGCAATCAAACTACCACAGACGCACAATTTCAATCTTGGGTATATCCATCAACAACATCAATACATGTTCAATTAGTACTATAGTATGGCCACTCAACATTTCATCGGCATATCCAGATTTTTAATTAAGCGCAATTCAGCACGGCACACATTTCTCGCAATTAGAACAACGCCAATTCACACACCAAAGGTCCGCCATACCACTTCCATTCAACCACACTAGGACACACTCAAGGCGTCACAAAATTAAACACGGCTAAGCACAATTCAGCCACAATTAAATTAATCCAGTCATATTCGGCAATTGTATGGCTTAGTCCCAAATTTCCTCAAATTTAGCCCGAACAAGCCCCTCACGTACAGCCACCTAGTCAGCCAATTTCAGCCCAATTTCCATTCTCAACAACGCCATTAAGCTCCCACAATTTAATCAAATTAAAGGGCAATCAAGTGAGACACTAATTAGTCCATAAACACACTAATTAGTGTCTAAATCTATTAATCCTATCTAGAGAGACAAAATTAGTCCTAATTGGGGTTTAGGAATTAATACTCGCCTAATCCAAATCGAATCGACGGGAACGGGCGGCCAATCGCCGGTAAACGGCAAGATCGGTGGCGGCGTTCCGGCGGTATGGACAACGGCGCGGCGATATGGGCGGCGGTCCTTCTCGGTCGAATCGAACGGCGGCGGCTAGGCGGTGGTGATGATAGTCGGTGGCGGTCCTAAGGTGAGGGTGGTGATGGTGGTGCGGTGGACGGGTGGACGAGCGGCACGGCGGCTTGCACGGCGGTCTTTCTTGTGCCGGCGGTTCACGGCCCAAAAAGGCTGGCCATCGGTCCCCGACCGAACTAGAGAGAGAAATGAGAGAGAGGGAGTGGGACAGTGGTGGTGATGGTCGGTGGTGAGCGATGGCGTCTCGGCGGCGACGGGCGGAGCTCCGGCAGTTCGGCAAGCTCACGATCGGCGAAAGGGGAGAACTGACGGAGGGGGGTGATCGTGAAGGGGGCTGGCCGGGCATGAGAGGAAGGAAGAGAAAGAAGGTCAACATAGTCAAATATGGCCTTAGTGGAATCCACATGTCACTCATCCACTCACTTTGACCTTTTTACCCCTCATTCAATGGCTTCAATATAGTCTCATCCAATAATGCAAGGGCATTTTGGTCCTTTGATCTCAATTATTAGGCTGATGCATTAATCAGTTAATTTCCTTAATTAAACTCCAATTTCAGCCCAAAATTCGGAATTAATCAAATTGGGACTAGGGGCATTTTGGTAATTTTCCGGTCCCGGGTCGAAATTCCATTTTTCGACTGTACCAATCCCAAATATGTGTGGCCACTCAAAAATGACGTGGACCTCACAAAATAGTCGCAAACGTCCACGAAATTTCGACATCGAAGTTCGGGTTCAATTTCGCAATCAAACTTGCTCATTTTAGAATTTTATGGCCTCTCACTAACGGGCGGCTGTTTAGGGATTACGCATATCGACCTAGGATTGTCCGAGTCGTAATGGCCTCGATTTTCGTGAGAACGCGAGGAATTATTTCTAGTGCCGGAGGTCGGGATCGTTCGGATCAAATTCGGGATTCGTTCGCCACGTGTACTCTCGGTCGTGCGGAAATCACCCGCGATCCGATCGTACGTCATTGGCTAAATCAAATCCGTCACTTTCCTAAGATAGGCCCACATTGGCCCAAAATATTTCCTCGGCGTTTCTCGAAATCTGTGCCCAATTCGCGATCGGATCCCCGATCCACGTACCATTTCCTAGTTAGCCATTCCCATTGGGTTAGTATCCCGCAATTGATCAAGTCTGGGCGAGACTTACTAAAATTAAATGAGAATTAATATACACTTTATTGGTCCCGGAAACGGGTCGAAATTCGGGATGTTATAATGTTCCCAATCAGTTTTGACGTACAATTGTTTTACCATTATCAACTTGTTCAATTTTCGCAAATTTTTAAGTTCTAGGTGAGAACTCCTTTGAATTCTATCAACTTACGAACTTCCACTAGAAAAGATGATTACGTGACCTCATGTAATGATCACCAACTTACAAATAATTCATTACATCAAATACAATCATATGCGAATTCGAGACATAAAGATCTCCAACCATTATTTTAGTATGCTCAGAATTAGAAAATTGCAAGCACATCAAATCATATACATGCTATCATCGAACCAAGCTCTACACAACATATATGTGGTCATTTTCACATACGCTAGCTACTGTATTTCCAAAACCTTAGTGAAATATAGGTTAGAAAAAATAAACAATGCAAATATACCCCCAAAATATGCCTATTTAGGGTTTCTTACGCATTTTTATACATTTAAAAGCCTCAAACATATAAAATAACTATACCACAATGTAGAGAATTTGAATACAAACACAACCGTACCAACCACGCTCCAATCGAAGCTCCCACAAGCCTACAAGTGCTGCCTAAGTGCGTGGTGTGTGTAACGCATGCACTTGCCCAATTCAGGCTTCTGAGCCGGTCCAACCGATCCGATCGGTTTGACCGTTGACCAGTCCGATCGATTCGACCGTTGATCGGTCAACGGTTGAGTTGGTAATTGGGTTGGGTTGTTGGGCAGGTCGAGTCTCCAGCCGGGTCGATTCGCTGGTCGGCCGGTTGTTGGAGGGTCTGTCGCCAGCGAGATGACGTCAGCTTGTCGTTATCGACAGTTTTGCTGACGTCAGCACGCGCCTGGCCAACACGCGCGTGCCAATCACGAGCTAGCAGCACCAACGATTTGGGTGCATGGCTCCCACGCGCTGCGGCTTTTGGGCGCGCGTATGGGTGCATTCGGCGTTTTCCGTTGGCGTTCGATCTGCCATTCTGCTCGTCTCAACGAGTTCTTCAACTCTGTATAATGATATCTCATTTTTACTGAAAATAAATATTCGATACAAGGTCAAACAGAACGACGTTCATCCTCCAAACCCGTTCGTTGCGTCCGATTTCGTTTTCGATGATTCATGTTGCAATTTCCGAGCAATGAACATCCAGACGATATGAATTCTCTCGATCCCCATATCAAACAACAAGCGAAAGAATTCAACGGAAAAATAAGGCAGAGATCATCAACCTGGCTCTGATACCAATGTTGGAAGCGAGTGTCAGGAGAATCAATTAACCTGTTCAATGCACTACGAACAAAATTTCTAGGATCGTATATTGAATCACCGCAAACGATGAACGAATCTTCTTCACGTTGGTCCGAATACAATCACAAGGAAAGTATTCTCGTTCCACAGCGTTAATACCGATTATCTTCTCAAAGTAGATACAAATTCCTTATGTGTCGAGATTTGATGAAGAGAGGAAAGAGAGAGATCGAGAGTTCTTTTCTTCAGAATTTACTTATCTCTTATTCGATGTTCATCCTGAGGAAGTTACCTTAACTTCTCTTTAAAAACTCCCCTCGCACCTCTTCAAAAGACGTTTATCAGACACATTTTTTATTAGAGCAAACGGTGTCCCTTAGACACACACATCATGGGCGAACCGACGAAATATAACAATATCGATTACACTTCTCAGTTTTTGAGATTTGCATCCTGTTCATCTTTAGACAAAAATCCTTAACTAAAAAGATCAAACTACCCATTCACTACAGTAATGTATCATGTGTGCCAGTCATTCGATTGATGTGGTGTAATAAGTTAGTCCACATTACCCGTGCAATATGCCTATTATCTTAAGTGGCGCTTAAATGTTGAAAATACTCACTTTCTACATCACATGTCTCTATTACGTGGCAAGATAGTCACATGAAATACCTTCTCCTCTATCACATCATTTATCTTTCTTTCTCTCTTCCCACCACACTTCCAATTAATGTCACCATCCTTGTCCTCAACAAATGCCACTACTTTCTCGACCGACACCACGAACACGCTCTACAAGTTAGCCCCAACCTTTGTTTGCATCTCTCTCTCTACTCTACGGAAATGTAATTTGTGTGCCAATCATTCAATTGACGTGGTGTAATAAGTCAATGTGCATTGTCCGTGCAATATGTATGTTAGCTTCATTGGCGCCTAAATGTTGAAAATACCCACTTTTTATTGGCTTGTCATACCATGTGTCACTACCATGTGGTAAGACTATCACATGAAATACCTTGTCCTCTATCACATCATTTTTCTCTCCCCGCCACACTTTCAATTAACGTCACCATCCTCATCTTGACCCAAAATAATGAAGGTGTTAGGCTCAAAGCTACAACGATGATGGACCAAATCTAATGTTGAGCTTGTCGTTGATTCCGAAGCGAGAGATAGAGAAATGTGCCTAGAGAGGGGAATGAGCGAGGGGGATGGCAAAAGGCATTCATCAATTGAAGGACCGGTGGTGCGGCCGATAATAAGGTCGGCCATTGCGGCTAGCTCGAAGCAGTGGCCAATACATGGGTGCCTGGCCGAAGTTCATTGTGCAATTGCAAGTTCGATTAGAGAGAGAGAGAGCGCACCTTTTTGGGGTGTTTTCAAAACACATAACTTGAATTCTACAATTCACTGGGTAGAAACTGTACATGGTCACCAAGTGAGGACACCTACCCCCACGCCCTCCTTGGGTTGACCACTAGAAGTGGAGCTCTCTCTCTTTGATTTTTTTTTTTTTTGGTCAAAGAGCTCTATCTTTCTTTGCTTATATCGTCCAAAAAGTTAGTAATTCCGTTTGTGGAAACCCCACCTAAATCAAATCTACTAACACTATATTTGTAAAAATTTTGGGAGGTGAAGAAAATGAAGAGAATGAAAACATAGTTTGTTCACTAAAATGAAGAAAGATGAGATGAATGCCTATTTTTTTGTTTGAAAAAGAGTGTGAAAATGAAGGTAAAGAAAGTGTAAATGATTAAAAAGGCATTATCCTCCATTGATAGAAAAATGAAAAACGAAAATACTAAATAAAAGAAGGCCAGTGGCAAAATTTCCCAAATTAGTGGCAATTTCCCTGGCCCAAATGGAATGCCACCCCTACTTGTAATGGTGGGCCGGGCCGGGTTTCAAGCCAAGTTTTGGTCCGGCCCAAACTTTCAGGTTTGGAATTTCCGAGCCCGAAAAAGAAAAAAAGCCTCAATATGAAATGGAATTTCTAGCCCGTTCATTTTTATTTCAGGCTATTTGGTGCCTGAAATGTAGTAAACTTTTAGGAAAAAGAATTGCAAATAGTTTGTTCACTAGTAAAGTTTCTTTTCTTTCTCAAATTTGTAGATATAATTGTCGTTATTTCAATAGTATAATATGTTCAATTGTAAATTTCCATTTTTTTCGTCTAGGATTAAAAATATTAATGGAGTACTACAAACATAAAAAATTAAATTATGAAAAATTAAAAAAGAATTGAGCGGGCTGGGCCATTTTGGGCTACATATTGTGAAGCTCAATAGCCTAGTCATCTCGAAATCTAAATAGAAAAACCTATAGAATCCTTCCTTGTCTATTCAGGCTAAACATTTTCGGGCTCGCTCGGTTTAGGACAGATTTTCGGGCTTTTTATTTTCACCGCTACCAATATGCACCTTCATTTTCCCTACTTCGAAACTCTTCCAATTTCTTTCCACATTCTTTCTTCCGCACCTTTTCAACGTTTCCAAGCACAGGCCACAGTTTGAAGTGAATGGATTCCCTTCATTAAAAAAATAGAACCAAATTTAGATTTTGTTGGTGTGTGATCATTTTCAATTTTTTTTTTTTGAATTCAGGAGGCTAATGCCACAATAACTTAAAAATCTCTCAATTAAGTCTATCTCCCAACAGAAATAAGCAAGCGCTGATGGTAGGGATGAAGTGGGACAAATTTGAGATGACTATCATTATGCGAAACCTGTCTCCAACCAATTACGGGTTTGCCAAACTCATCTTATTAAAATAACATCTTATGCATGGGGTATTTCCAACTTGCCATAGTACTTTTTAAGTGAATAAATTTTTCACACTGGACAGATAACAAGCCACTTCAAATTTGCAAACATAACCATTTATCCAAAATTTGGGCATTGCAAATCTTTAACTAGAAAATCTCAACATTAGATTGAAAAATATTTAAGATCAATTATGATAAGAATCTAGAATCTAGCAATCCCAAATTGAGAAATCATGCTTGAAATAGTGCTTGTTGCTGAAAAAAAATTAGAATATTGTCATGGACTTCAAAAATTATAAAAGACACCCTAAGTTTTTTAATAGAGTAAAGGTAATTTGGCAAATGATTTATCGAGTTCAAGTTTCAAGCAAATTATCAGACACATAAATCCGAATCATGTCCATATCCTAGTAAGGTTGAAATAATTAGGAAAATTGACACAAATGGCTCATGAATTTTGGCCCATTGTACAATGTGGTTCTAAACTTTGAATTTATTCAATGTGGTCCCTAGATTTTTATATATGTTTAACTTAGTTCCTTAACTATATGAAAAAAAAGTGAATGCTCTTTGATTAATTGAAAACATCATATCACGGCCTTTTTGTCGGTGCAAAAATTGAGTCAATCGGACATCTGATGAAAAAATTATGCCCAGTCAAAGTTTGTCAAATTTGCATAAAAATTACGTGATTATAATTTTCCAAAAAAAATTCCAATTGAAAGATGATAATATAATGATTGTAAAAGTGAACAATTCCCCTTCGCGCCTCAGAGAACCCAGCAAAAATTGACAAGAATCTGATCTTGGGGCGTCTCACTAAAACCTCTCTTCATTATTATTTGGGAAACCTTTTTTCAACATTCTCATCTTGTCTTGCACAATTGCCTTGGATTGAATGGATAATTGAACCTCACCCCTTCGTAAAGCATGAAAGACAGGAAGTTGGCCAGGGAATTCGTTTTCTTCTGATCTCGAAACCTAATCATGCTTCAGAGGAGTGAGATTTCACCCTCCATGGACCACTTCCTTCCTCGCCCTCTTAGCGGTGGGTTGAGATATGGTCGGATCTTTTCTCCAAAGAAGAGGGCTCGCGACCATGAGATATGATGACGGAGAGTGAGGGAGAGATGAGAGGATTTGGGGCTAGCTTTTATACACAGAAAGAGGGGGCAATATTATGAAGACAAAAATAACAAATACCCTTATATGGAAGCGTTAGTGTGTTCAATTTGATTAATTGAAAATGTCGGGTCATGAGCTTTTCATAGGTACAAAAATCGAGTCAATGGAACATCAAATGGAAAGATTAAAGATGATATTTAATGATTGTAGAAGTGGTGGATAGTTCCTTATTCTCAGACCATAAACGTTTAGACTTCCACTTGAAAACTGACGGCCTGACCCATCCCCAGCCTTCCTTGCCCTCTTAGCATAGGGTGGAGATGTGGCCGCATTCTTCTTCAGCAGGACGAATTGCATCATGACTAATGAAAATTTTCCAACCAAATAAAAAATCCGATAGTATTAAAACCAAATCCTACCAAATTTAACCATCACTTGTCACCTATTTCTATTTCTTTGTTGTTGTGGCCCGATGATAAGACTCCATGTAGAGGGCGGCCACTTTTTTCTTCAAGTCCAGCTCCTGCAACCGCAGATTGCACCATTCTTGCTTCAATTCCTCTTTGATCACGATGACCCATTTCGATTTTAATTAACGGACTCTTCATCTAGATCTAATTCATCAAGCTTCAATAGACAAGGCACACTGCTCCAGGCACACAACGTTGTAATAAATGAACACGAATGGCCAATCTTACCATTAATTGATTAATCAGCCATACCTACCATCAAATTTGATTTTCTATAGTTGCGTTCATTTCTAGGTTTGTTTTTCTTGCATTTCTTTCATTTAATATAATATTCTCTCACATTCTTAAATTTCCGTAGTTTTGTATTTGTAATATGATCAAATCTTGAAAAACTTAATTTCTAGTCAAGTAATCATTCAACACAAATCAGTCTAATTAAAAAGAAAGTTAATAAAAAAATCCAATGATAAACATGGCAATGAAACATTTAAGAATTCGAATACCAAAGAATTTGCGCTTAGCTAGCTTTATTTCCAACAGTTCTACGACTTTTTTATGGTCGAAACATTTTCATAATTAGAATACTTTCATTTCGTGAAAAGTTAATAATTTTAAAAATATTTTTAAAAAAATGATTACTTATATCAAGTAAAAAATAAATGGACGAAAAATATTTTTATCGCTAACGAAAATGATAAAAAATTAATTAATTGAAAACATCGGATCACAAGCTTTCCATAGGTATAAAAATCAAGTTAATAAGACATTAGATGGAAAAATTATGCTCGGTCAAAGTTTATTAAATTTGTGTAAAAATCACATAAATATAATTCTTCAAAATGAATTTCATATTGTTAGGTAAAAGAGATGGTACTGAGGCTCTGTTTGATTCAGCATTTGAATGCTACTTTGGAGCTTTAAAGTCTCTTGAGCAAATGCAAAATTGTTTGGCAAGCATTGAGGAAATGCAAAAGCTCTCCAAGGGCCTTTGGCTGAATGGAGGAGCCTTGGGGAAGTTGTATTTTCGGGATGCAACTTCGCTGTTTTTCGAGCGACTACTGTTCATATTCTTCAAGCTTTGGGTCCAGCTGTCGATGCCCGGCGACCGCCGCCTGAGGGGTAGCACAACCCTAGTGACCGTCGCCTGGGATCGCTGGATCTTGGGCGTTGCCTGGGTTATGCGACCCAAGCAACGCTTGAGATCGCGCGGCCTTAGGCCACCTCAAGCACTGGGTTATGCGACCCAAGCAACGCTTGAGGTCGCGCGGCCTTAGGCCACCTCGCTTGAGGTCGCACGACCTTAGGCCACCTCGCCTAAGGTCAGGTGGTGGTGGCCGGCAACCAGATCTGGCTAGCGGCAGTGATCAGTGGTGAGCTCCATCGAGATTGCTTTTTTTTTTTTTTAAATATCAGCAAAAGTCTTTTACAAAATATAATTTTTATCAAACGGTATTTAGGTTAAAGTTATTTTCAAATGTGATTTTAAAATACACATTACCAAATATTATTTGCATTTTAAAAAACCTTTTTAGCTCAAAGGCATTTGTATTTTGCCAAAGGCGTTCTTCCAAAGCCGAACCAAACGGGCCTAAAGATGATATCTTATGATTGTACAAGTGCCGATAGTTCCTCATTCTATACACGTTTAGACTTCCTCTTGGAAACCCATGGCTTGACCCATCCTCAGCCTTCCTCACCCTCTTGGCGATGGGTGGAGATGGCCGCATTCTTCTTGGATTGCATCATGACTAATGAAAAATTCTCAACCAAATAAGAACTCTGACCGTATCAAAACCAAATTGTACCAAATTTAACCATCGCTTGTCACCTATTTCTATTTCTTTGTCGGTGTGGCCCGATGATAAGACTCCATGAAGAGGTTGGCCTCTTTTTTCTTCAACCACAGATTGCGCCATTCTTGCTTCAATTCCTCTTTGATCACGGGGTCTATCGATCCATTTTGATTTTAAGTAACGGACTCTTCATCTAAATCTAATTCATCAAGCTTCAATAGACAAGACACGCTGCTCCAGTCGCTCTGTGGCTGTTTCGATGAAGCAGCACGAAATGAGGCGGGTGCTTCTCCTCCTCTGCCATCATTCTGCCCCCAAGGATTAGGGAAAGGTCATGCACCTTCTTATCACGGGTTCTTCCAGGTCAAAGTCTCCTATACGAATTTGTGCTTCATTTTGATCATTTTTTTCATAGCAGTTTTGGCTTCTTTTTGCACACAGAGGGAGGGAGGAAAAAAAAAAGCGTTAAGTGTGTCCAATTTGATTAATTGAAAACATCGAATTGTAGGCTTCTTCGTAGGTACAGAAATTGAGTCAATGGATGTCAGACGGAAAAACTATGTCTGGTCAAAGTTAATAGGTAAAAAAGACAATACATTTGTTTCGTTGAAAATTTAATGATAAAAGAAAATATTTTCAAGGAAAACAGTTAATTTTTTTTATTTGGTGGTTAGATATAATGAACTTTTTTTTTCTGAAAGGAAGTTTTCTTCCAATCTAAAATTTGTTGTTTTTAGTTCACGAAAACGTTTTTCCCCAAATCGATTACTTTTCCGTCGTTCAAATATGGAAAGTCAAAAGACGATTTCTCAATAAACAATTTTTCTTCTAGAATTACGGTGCTGGGATTAGTAATTTTTTATAAGTTGCAATATCGCAACACAGGACAACCTGTCTAAATACATTTAGATGCAGTTGATGGATGAACACGAATGGCCAACCTTGGATGAACAAGGATGGCCGACCTTGGATGTTACCTATAATTGATTAATCAATCATGCCTGCCATCAATTTTTTTTTTCCTTGCACTTATTTCATTTAACAAAATATTCTCTCTCATTCTTGAATTACCGCAGTTTTGTATTTGTCATATCAAATTGTGAAATATGATCAAATCTTGAAAAACTTTAATCTCTAGTCAAGTAATCATTCAACACAAATGAGTCTAATTAAAAAGAAAATTAATGGATAAATCCAATGATAAATATAGCAACGAAACATTTAAGAATTTGAATCTTAGCTTTATTTCTGATAGTTTTACGATTTTTCTTTACAGTGGATACTTTTATTTCGCAAAAAACGAATGATTTTAAAAATATTTTCCAGAAAAATAATCATTTGTATCGTGTACAAATATAGTGTACAAAAAATGTATATGCGAAAATGATAAAAAGTAAATTATTATTGATAATACAAATATTTTTATTGACGAATTATTTCAAACTCTACAATTAATTATTTTTAAAAATCATTCACTTTCCGTAAAAGAGACGAAATAATTTATATACAGGATATGACTTGGATATCCACACAAAAATATAAAAATCCAAACAAATTGGTTTTTAAAAAAAAGGGAAATAAAACCTTCACAAAATTGAAAAATACAAACATTTCAAACAAATTGCTCAAACAAAAAGTAACTAGAAAACTTGCAGGACCCCGGCCGCCGCCGCCGCCGCCGGCGGCCGCATCCGCCGCCGGTTAAGTCGCAGATACTCCCCAAATCAGGAATCGAAAAAAAGGGAATCGGGGAAGAGGTTAAGGGGGAAGGCGAGAGAGAACGCGGAGAGACGAAGGTGGAGAACGATCAGATAGAGCTAATACAAAGGTCGGACGCCATCATCCCGGCGAGTCAAACCAATAGGGAAACGTCAAACATCGTCACCTCGTTCTCCACCCGAATCCGAAGCGACGCAAGGCGTCGAAACCGATCGCGAAAGGATCGAAACGGCAAAGATCTGACGAGAAAATCTACGGAGAGGAAAGAGCTCGGGAGAAGCCATGGACGAAGCTTGCCAAGGGGGATCCGGTGGATCCTTCGGCTTCGTCGCCTGGCTGGCTACTGAATCTTGTGAATGCGCACGGGCGGGCGAGGAAACCCTAGTTTTTGGCTCCTATTTATAGAGGAAGGAGCTCGGGTTACGGCTGGATAGGACGGCGTCGCTTTGGCGAGCGGCGATCCGTGTCGCCGTCCTCGCGGAAAACCCTAATCGCTTGTAGAGGAAATACCTCAGCTTATGGCTGAACATGACGACGACGACGTCGCTTTGACGAGTGTAATATGTGCTGGAGAAATTAAAAAAAGGGGAAAATGGCGTGAATGGTCCATGAACTTTTGCCTAATGTGCTATATGGCCTATAACATTTTAATTTGTTCAATATGGTACATGAACTTTTAGCCTGTTGTTCAATTCAATGTGGCCATTGGACTTTTGGTATCTGTTCAATGTAGCCCCTAAACTATACAAAAATGTTCAATGTTGTCCCTGATTTTGAATTAATGAAAGGATAACAAACATTAAATATTTTTATATAGTTTAGGGACTACGTTGAATACGTGCAAAAAGTCCAAGGACCATATTGAACAAACTAAAAGTTCATGAATCACTTTGCACATTATGCTAAAATTCAAAGACCATTTGTGTCATCATCCCAAAATAAAACAAGCAGTCTCTGGACTTTGGCCCAACCTAGAATATCGTTCATGTACTTTTAATTTGTTTATTATAATCCCCAAATTATTCAATTTAATTCCTAAATTATATTAAAAGGTTCTTTCTGTTTGGCTAATTCAAGGTAAGGGAATTTGTTGAAGTGACTTCCGATCCGTTAAGTTTGACCGCTCCAAAAAAAGTATGCACGTGGACTATTCAAATAATATATTCATATTAAATTAGAATATAATAATACACGACATTTTTTTTTCTGTCTCTAAAGTAAATGCATAAAAACAGATATAAATGTTGATTTATATTTTTATAAATCTAATTCAGCATATGATAATCCAAGTCATCAAATAAAAGTGGAATGACTATATTAAATACTTATCAATAATTTAGGAATTATATTGAATAAATAAAAATTTTAGGGATGATATTACATATTAAGCTAAAATCCAGTTACGATTTATATCATTTACGGAGGAAAAAGCTCACCTTGTGGCTGTGGCGGATCGCGACGACGTCCCTTCAAGGAGTGAAGTCCGTGATGCGGTCTCCGTCTAACGGTGTCGTTTCGAACTGATCCGACGCGGTGGGCTCGACAGCGAGAATTCTCGATTCCGCCGCGGAATGTCGAAAACGCCCTCGTCGTTCTCGTTGAATTCCCGAGATTATCCTAATTCCGCCGACGTCCAGCAGTAGCGGCGACAACCGCCATAGCCATTGGAGAAAACCTTCCCCCCCTCTCTCTCTTCGACCGAGAATGGTCCGTCAATCCATGAGGCGTTTTCTGCAGAACATGGGTGAGTTCTCTCTCTCTCTCTCTCTCTCTCTCTCTCTCTCTAGACGTAAATTCCGCAGTTTAGTCTTCGAATCATGAATTGGGTTTTTTTTTTTCATTTGAAAATGTCTAGATTTGCCGGGTTTTGATTGTTTTCAGCTTGGTACTGCAGCTGGGTGTTTACGAATTCTGTTCATCTGTGGATGATGCTCATATGGGGGATTGGTTCCTGCTCTTGTTGTTCTTGCCTAATCACGCAGGTCTCGCTAATGACGTGTTGAAGAGACAGGAGCACCGTACAAGGTTAGTGTCTGCCGTGCTTAGTAGACATCAGTCGCAAGTGTCGAAGACCCAGGAGCCCGAAGCCGGTGAGACGAAGAGAAATGGGGGTCGGGTTTCTCCGGGGTCTGAAGGGCAGAGGAAGATGGTACATGGTTCTGGGATGAGCAGGCATAGCTCTGATGATGAGGATTTGGGTGATGGTAAATGGAAGATTGAACTAGCTTGGCTCACGAAGGCTTTGGCACCGGCGCTGCAGATGTGCAGGTGGGCTTTGCCAACAGGTATTTTGATTGCAATCCGGGTTCCTCCACGGATGGAACAGGGTCAACCTTGTGAGAATGAGGAGGTTTTGACAGTTCTGGGGCCTTCTCTTATTGCAATTACGATTGCTGGTTCATTTGTTAGAGTTTAATGCCATGTTTGAGACTTGATAGCAAGCTTTGGATGATGTGTAATTCATCTATTTCCTGTCGCAGGAAAGGAGAAACTTCTTTGTTACAGTCCATTCTTGGGTAATTAAAGTGGTCATGGAATAGAGTGTTAAGATGCATGTTCTGTGTCACCTTTTCATTTGAGAGCAGGGGGTTTCTGGGAAGGGCTATATCGGTGCCTATGCAATTCAGCATCTACCATGTTGAGTCATTGACTTTGTAACTAAATTTCCAGGAAATGGAGGTCAAAGCGGAAGCGGGTCGCCACCGACTGCTAGGTCTGTTTCGGAGATCATTGCAAGCATCCAACGGAGTAAAATGGGAGTCCAAGACTGGAGCCTAAGTGATCTTACTGTGGGCTTGTATCTTATTTATCTTCGTCAAGAATCTGCAAATCCTTTAGAGCATATAAATGGCATTTTGATATCTTCTGATGCAATAGTGAGTATTAACCCGACTTATCTGCATATTGATTAAATACATGTTTCGTTTGTCTTCTGACTGGAAATACAAATGAAGAGTTATGAGTTTTGTGTCCGCTGAACTTTGTCTTTCATTTTGTGGATCCACTTTTTCAGGTCCAAGATCTCATGTATCACACTGAATTGGCAAAAGGTTGTTATAAGGATAGTGCTGCCGGTCTTGCTAGAAACAGCATGCTTCGAGAAAGCAACGTGTTAAAATTTGTGAAAAACTCTAGCATCTTGAGGCCTGGTTACTACATAGGAATCGATCATCACAAGAAACTTGTAATATTTGGAATTCGCGGAACGCACTCCGTGTATGATCTGATCACTGATGTTGCCTCTTCAAGCCATGAAGAAGTCACATTTGAGGGCTACTCAACCCATTTTGGTACTGCTGAAGCTGCACGTTGGTTTCTTGCTCATGAGATTGGAACTATCAAGCAGTGCTTAGATAAGCATGAGGTAATATTAAGTTTTTTTGTAACAGAAAAAAGATGTATCTTTTGGAGTAATTTTCCATGTCAGAGGTTTCATGACAAGTTTGTTAAACAAAGTTTATTGTCAGGGGTTTAGGTTAAGGCTAGTTGGTCATTCTCTTGGTGGTGCTATAGCTTCTTTACTTGCAATAATGCTGCGCAAGAAATCAAAAAAGGAGTTGGGCTTCAGTCCAGAGCTTGTTTCTGCTGTTGGATATGCAACACCACCTTGTGTTTCCAGAGAGCTAGCTGAAAACTGCTCTGACTTTGTAACAACTGTCGTTATGCAGGTATAAATACTTTCTTTTTTGTGTTATCTTCTAATCTGGATAGCACAGCAGTTGGTTGATAGTAGTGTTGATTTGCTGCATATTTTGGCGATTGTCTGTGCAGCTCATCTTACTGTTCTTACTTGAGATTATATACAGGATGATATAATACCAAGATTAAGTGTCGCTTCATTGACAAGACTGAGAAATGAGATTCTCCAGACTGACTGGTGAGTGGAAGTCGCCTTGCAGAAGCTAATATGACGTTTTTGTTATCATATTTAATGCAAGAAACAAGTAGCTTCCACTTTTCAGAAAATATTTCTGTATGTTGAATGTTCATTAACTTCAATAGAACAGCTCCATGAAATCCTTAGCAGTAAGGAAACTCTCCAAAGAAATAGACTAACCACAAATCTACTCTCGTGTCCCTCATACCAACCAAAGGAAAAGGTTGGTTCCATCTGATTAACTGGCACCTAAGAAGTCACGTTTGTGACAAACTTATCTGCGAGTGGTTCAGTTGGTGCTTATTTGGAGATTGACAATGAGGATTCTATTCTTCTTCTTTTGTTATTTTTATGATATGATGACCAGGTATGTGTCAGGATTTGGTAAGTTGGTACTGAATCATCTTGATCTGCAATGATGCAATCTAGTGTTGTCTGGAAAATGGAATCATCTTGACCTTCTTTTAAGATTGTATCTAATGTCCTCTTTCCATCGGGCATCGCAAAGTGATTTTCAAAGTTGTATCACTTCTGCTTATGATATAATAGCAGTTCTGGCATTACTCTGCAGTTTATTAGTTTAAGCCCTTGTGTCCATAGACCAGAGTGTATAATGTGATTGGAGAGTTGTAGTAGCAGATAACCGCATCCAAATATCTGTTAGGGCATGTGATGGCGCAAAATCTTCAGTAAACAGCAGAATCACCAAAGTGCAAAGACCAGCCCATGTAGTTAATTAGCACTGACTATTAGCAGTGACCTATGTGAGTTTTCTAGATAGGTGCCATTATATGCCTAAACATTTTTCCCTTTGGTCGGCTAAATCTTGACATTTATATTTGGTCAATCCAAGATGTGTCAATTTTGGTCAATCAAGCCTTACGCTTGCAATTGATGGAATTGTGGTGGTGGAAAATCACACTTGGTTCATCTTACAACAAGCCACACTGTTTATAGGCATGAAAAGTTGATCAGTGGACTTAATTGACTAAAATTGAAAATGCTTTGACTCATTTGATCATAATGTAATGGTAAAGATTCAATTGACTAATTTGCGAAACGTTTGGGATTGTCCTTGTCATGTCCCTGAGTTTCCTCTTTGCTTCTTGGGACGTCACAGATAGGTTTCTGGCTTCATTCAGAACCACATAAGTTGCAATCAAGTGCTTGTCTTGTGTCAGGATAGACATTTAGAAGCTGTTGTCATGGGATGGTATATTGCTTTAAAAGCCTTGATCAAGATGATGACGTTCTTCTCTCGCTTTGTTGCAATCTAGTATTGATTTCAACACCAAGAGGCAGCTCTGCTGTTCTCCTTCACCTTCTCCTTCTTCTTTTCTTTTTTCTTTCTCTTTTGAAGTCATTGAAGTGCATGCTTTCTGGAAAAATAACTGCTTAGTTGTGGTAGTGAATTTGTTGTTCAAATTGTCTCCAGTTGTTATGGGTTAAAGGAATAATTCTGCAGTATAAGTTCTTACAAAGGACACATAACTACAGAAAGAACATGCTATTTCCATTTATGGGAGAATAAGCGATGCAATCGAATCCTAAATCTTTCAATTGATTCAGTTAAGTCCTAAATCTTTTTCAAAAAGTGTTTTCAAGTCCTTTCAATGAAATCTAACTAAAATTGCCCACGTGGCTCTTAGAAATTGCATATGTGATGTCCTTAAAATATTGCACTTTCGAATATAAGTTTGAGGATTTCATTTCTTCTTTGGATAAAGGGTTTAGGACGTTATTGAACCAATTGGAATTTGTAGGACTCGATTGCACTTTTGGGTATAGGTTTTGGATTTGATTGAATCAATTGAAATGTTTAGTACTCGACTGCCTTCCATACTTAAGGTTTAAGACTCGTGAGTCAATTTGACTTTCTATTTCTGTTATTCTCTTTTCCTCTTTATAGGAACCACTAGCTATAATTTGTATGACCCTTGTTTTTTCATTTTTTTGGAGAAGATGTTTGCAACTGTATCTAGAACAAATGGAAACATTATAACCATTCCTCCCAATGAGGAATATGAATTTCCATTTGAAGTTTTTCTTTTGGTTGCAAACAAAACCTACAGAACATCGCAGAAGTATTTATGTGATATTCTGATGTTGTTGAATTTTGAACTTGATTTCTTCTGCAGGACTAGTATAATTGAAATGGCAGACTGGAAAAGTATCATTGAACTGGTTTCAAATGCAAAACAGGTTGTCTATTCGGTTCAAGATGTTGCAAGGAAACTTGCTGATTATGCTAAATTCAGTACTAACAAAGAATATTTGGGTGAGGCCTTTTTCAATATTGTGTTACTGCATTTTTAGCGAAAGTTGTGTGATTAACTGGACCAGTGCTGCTATTTTCCTTCCGAGTGTGTGTATTGTTGTCTAAGCAAAAGGTGCCTGTACTTATCTCTTGCTGAATAGACGGCTTACACTAGTGGGAGTCTGTGTTATTGAGTCAGAACTTGCAATTGAATATCAACTTGATTTTTTTAATACTCTCTTCAGAGAACATTTGTTATGGCCTTCTGTTGCTCGTCCATCAAAGGATCTGTGTCTAGGTTGTGCGCAAAGCGTATTCCCAACTGTCATTTCTGTCAACAGAGTATCGACTAGAATTTTCTTCTGGGAATGTGGTTCCTTTTTTTCCAGCTTTTATCCTGATCTCTCTAAATCTTTTTCTAGATTTTCAATTGGCACATAATTATTAATGTGCTTGCTCCTCTTACCAACGTTAACTGAGTCCCTTCATGCAACATTATGTGTGTGGATATTATTTGCTTGATAGTCAATAGGTTCTGTCACTTCTGGTGATTGCTGAACGATTTGACAAAACCATTGTCTTGGCTCTTAATTCCCTATCCTTTCATGTGAAATCATGCACAAGAGGGCATGAGCTTGGTCTTCTGTGACTTGCATCCCCAGCTATATCCATATATTTGCTACTTAAGCTCACTCAGTTGTCTGTTGGCGTTATCTGGCAAACTTTATGCAACCCCCCAAACAAGACGGATGCCGTATGAATCAAATGCAACCTCATGTTAGACCATCACTAGGCCAATTAGTTGTTCCTCTAAGGATTTGTAATGTTAAATGCATATTTAACAAATGGAACTATTGATCATTGAATTATTTTGACCTTCTAAGTGTCCTTCCTGCAACAAATAGCTTTCTTCTTGGATTTAACCATAATTTGACTTTGAAAACAGATTCATCCATCCAACAGGAATCAGCTATCGTTCCGAAAGTTCCCTCCATGTCCAAACCCACAGCAAAGGGTGATGCTGTTGTGGAGAAGGAACAAATAATGCCCGAGGAGTTATTCGTGCCAGGTACTGTGTATTACCTGAAGAGAAATACGGACTGTAACTCAAATAGTAATATTGAGTACTTCACTCTATGGAGACGGCATCCTGGGGATCATTTTCAGAGGATAGTGCTCTCCAGCAATTTAATTTCGGACCACAAATGTGACAGCCATTACTATGCATTAAGAGATGTACTCAAAGGTTTGCCAGCATCAACTAACGACGACATCTTATTCCAATAAAAAAAAGGCATTTATTGTAGAGTCTACCCCCGGCATCTGGTGAACAGAATAATGCATGCTGGGGAAGTTCCATCTTCTGTGAGGCTTACCAGCATGTATCACCCCCATCCTTGAGTCTCATATCATAAACGAAAGGGGATCCCATATCAGAATTGAGTTGATCTTAAATTTTTGTAATCATATGCATTTATTTTATCTGTCTGGGACAAAAGTGCTCGTGCTCCATAACATGGCAGCGGGTTTGTGCTAGTGCGGATGAACGTGGTTGAAATCGGTCCTAAGCACGTTGCTCTCGCAAGACGACAAACTTTGATGGGGGCCTCTTGCTTACCGGTGGACTGGTGAATGGTTTTTCTTCTTTGAATTACTCTTCAGAATGACCGCACCACTGGAAAATTGTCAATGTAGAATGCTTAGTGTATTTTATGGATAATGAACATATTTTCATCTTATTTCACAGAGCGAGCGTCTTGTACCTAGCCTGTCTCACTTACATCTTATGTTATCGCTGCTAACATTTGGGTTCTGGATGTGACCTATAATTTTGTCCGTCTGATGCGGAATCTGTATGTAAACATCAGCTGACATTATAGAGAATGTGTACACATATCCAGCAAGAGAAGATTGGTGACACAATAAATTTTCTTTGCTATCCTGATCTCTTTGGGGTCAGATCCTTTCGATTTTAATTTGTTGTAATGCCCATGTTATTGCACTATCGATACTATCACTGCTGGCCCTGGTTGCATAAAATCTCTTGTTTTTGCATACATTTATAGTGGAAGAATACATTAACACACTTGATGTTGAGACATATCGACCTGGATAATTTACTTCGAGTCTTCGGCATGAGTACTTTCGTGCGAATACTTTTGTCATGTGCACCTCTAGAACATGGCCGTATTGGCAAGCAAACGTTTAAACCCTGTTATTAGGTTTCGAAGTACATGAGAAGATGAACCGAAAAATATTGACAGCTCCTGGTTACGCGTGTTAAAAAGCTGAATACATTTGAATCCGGGAAAGATAGGAGCGAAAGAACATAGAAGGCTGCACAACTGAAGGCGTTGCTCGCCAAATGAAGGGGTGAAGTTATGAAGAGATCCTTGAATTTTTGTCAATTGTTCAATATTTGCGTGGTTGGATTCATTTCAGCTTGACATTTAAATCAAGTACCATAACTTTCGTATGATATTTATTTCGGTGCTGAAGCTTTTCAAACAAGCACTTGAGTACCACTTTTGTAAAAATACAATCACTTTAGTATCATCGTCGATTTGTATAGCTGGAGAATTCGACGGTGCAAAATTTTAAAGTAAACCATCTGGCGTGGCTAGTTGACAAAGTGAAGTTAGCAATATTAGTGCTAAATGACGTTGTTGACCCAAATTAACAATTTGGGGCAAATTGGAGCTAAATTCATTTCTCCTTCAAACCCTAATTTTGTTGTGTTCTTCAACAGAGGAATTGGAGCAAATTCTTTTGCAATGGAGAGGAAACGGCTCACAATTGTGTAGAGCGAAACAAATGACACGGGTACTAGATGATTTGACAGCTCCAAAGTTACCCTGGCTCTTCCTGCTACAATGGAGGCAAAACCTTTTGTTTCAATTCTAACCTCCGAACAACACCCACATGCTCAACACTTTATTTAATGGCTTCTTTGGCCCTTCCTTCTATAGGTAAGCCGTGTATTTGCATCCAAAAAGCACAAGAGTTAAATGCAATACAATGGTTGCTACACTCTCTCTCCTCCAATACAAGGTGCACGAAGTGGTTGTACTTGAGTTTAGACTATTTAGCCTTCGTAATCACAGTAAAGTGCTCAGATCATCACCCGTGGGGAAGTAAGTGCTCTTATCATGGAGGCCCGTCAAGTGATGGGCCGGTTTAAGAACCTTTTGATAGCCCATTGCTCAAGGGAATCAAATAGAATAGCAGATTGGGTTGTAAGACCTACGAATTAAATGGTCTACCTTCTAATTGGGTCACCCATCCCCCCAACTCCTTTGGGATCTCTTTTGTCTGGACGCCCCTAGTGTAGGATTTGATGTTTAAAGTACTTTCAATTTCAATAAAATTATAGTTTGGCCCAAAAAAAAAAAAACAAATGACATAGGCTAAGTCATGAATTTTTCTTAGAATAATCTAAAGTTGATTCCTCAGTTTTGTCTGTGAACTTGCCTCCGACTTCTCTCTTGCAAAGCATCGTTGAGGTGGTTGTCGAGCAAATTGCAGTCATCGTCGGTATTCTGGGACGAGATCTCCTCGACTAATGTGGTCAACGGTGTCCGTCATTTTCCACTAGCAAGAGTAGCGGAGAGAAGCACCAATTCATCTTTCGAAATGAAATAGTTTCTTCCATTTTCTGGCGATTTCACATATTAAGATCTTGTTTCTTCAATTTTTGCCGGTACATAAGTTGTTGGCCATGGTGATAGAACTGATACATGTAGTTCAATATGAGATCCTCAAAGAACTTGGCGACCGAAGCCTTATTTTCCTGTTGTGTTCTTGACTGAGGTGTTCGCGAGTTGGGACATAATCTTTGCCGTGATCTTCGCAATCACACGGAGAGAGAAAGAAGCAAGGAAAGAGATGACACGTTGTCGTTCATAGTCTCATTCGCCACGCCGTTTCCTTCATTTTCTACTTTGGTCTTTAATTTCTCTTAAAAAAGTCATATCGTATTCAAAATTTCATTTGAAAAGTCATGTAAAACAAATTACCAGAATATGATGCCGAAGGAACTTAAGTAATCATTTTTCCATTGATATAGCATTCAAGTAATTAATCAAGTTTTGTCATTAAAGTGAGCACCGTACAAAATTATAGCATTTTTAGTGTCATTTTCCCAGTGAGAGAGAGTCATAAGAATTTTGAAGGAATTTACACACGATAAAACGCGCATGGTAATTATTAATAGGTTTTCAAAAATAAAAAGTTCCAATTAAAATTTTGTAGATTTTGTTCTTGAACTTTTCTACTGGAACCTAAATGAGTATTGGACAAGAGAGAAATATATTTTTAATGGCTATTGATTTTTGGTTATGTATAAATTTAAAACTTATTTATTTGACAGGAACCTTTTCACTGCAATATTCAATTAATTTGACTTCATACATATTTGAATAATGTATTTCTTAAAAATGGAGAATTCTACCTTATCGACATTGGTTGCCATACATACGAAGGCGTGAATATGATATCCGTAAAAAACCATAATTTCTTGCAGAAAAATAATAAAAAAAACAGAGACACCGAAAGAGAATTGACAATGCATATAAGCTATTATCTAAGAGAGTATAAATTTAATCTAGAAAACATGCACACGTCTACGCACAAAATCGGCATTTAAAAAATGAGGCCGACATCCTCATTAGAAATGTTTAATGGAAAGAAATCGTTAATAGGCTACACAACTTATATAAAAATATGTAAAATGAGAAGATTCGAATTTTTTTTTTGGAAAAGGTTGTTGTCAGATAAAAGAGAATCGAATTTTAAATTGAACGGTTTCCAAGAGGAAATATTATATATATATATATATATATATATATATATATATATATGTGCGCGCACGCGCGTGTGTGTATCGTTGGGTTTGAGAAAGTTTGACTATTTCAAACTACGAGATAGAATACAAATTCATGAATTTGTCCATGGAAATGATACCTCTAAAGTAAGTAATAGGGAATTTTTTGGTTTGAAAAAAAAATTGAGATTCCTTAAACGTAAGAGGTCCTCTTTACTGTTAACAATAGCATAAATACCATATGGATGCTTACTTTGCTAAGATGTGACAAATGCAATTAAAGATAATCATTTAATTTGCATCTTTCAAATAAAATAATATTTTTGTCGTAACTTTCAACTCAATCCTATGAATATCGATATAAAAAATAATTATTCTAGCTATTACTATTTCAATCCCTTCAAAACTGAAAAGAACAGCATACATTGTGGGCAATTGGAACGGGGCTTTAATTGTATTCTGGTTGAGAATCTTAAAACTGTTGTTGGAAACTCTACAAAGAACCACCTACAGCTAAACTCACTTTGAGAATATCTAGCATAACATTTAAATCTATTCATAGATATTCTCCATCATTCCATTATTTACTTTTGACTTATGTTAATGAACCAGAACACTTTTAAGAGGCAATGCAGGCCAAAGATTCTGTTAAGTGGGAGGCGGCAATGCACGATGACACCGGATTCACTCAAGAAGAACAAAACTTGGTGTTAATTAAGTTGCCAGATGGGGAAAAGGCATTGCAGAACAAGTGGGTGTATAGGGTCAAAGAAGAACCCGAAGGCAGCTAGAGATATAAAACAAGGCTAAAAGTGAAAAGCTGCTAACGAAAGAAAAGGAATTGACTACAAAAATTTTTCTCTTACATGAAGGGATAACGGCCCAAACAGTCTCTCAACTTTAGCCAAATATATAATGTGGTCCTTGAACTTTAGCATAATATTTAATACGATTCATGAACTTTTAATTTGTTCAATGTGGTCCATGGGCTTTCGATACATGTTCAATTTAGTCCCTGAACTATATAAAAATATTCAATATAGTCCCTGAACTTGAATTAATAAAAGGACTATATCAAATATTTTCATATGATTTAGGGATTAAATTAAATATGTACCAAAAGTTCAAGGACTAGATTGAACAAATTAAAAATTCAGGGATCAAATTGCACATTGCGCCAAAGTTTAAAGATTATTTGTGTCATTTTCCATACATGAAGGGCAATTAGATGTAAAAACTACATTCGTCCATGGTGACTTAGAAGATGATATTTTCAAGGTATTATCAGAAGGTTTTCGAGTTCATGGCAAGAAAAACTACATTTGCAAGTTGAAGGAAAATCTATATGATTCAAAACATGCTTTTAAACAGTGGTATAAGAAATTTGACACCTTTATAAGTGGTGATGGGTACACTAGATGTTAAATAAATCACTGGTGTTACTTTAAGAAATTTGATGACTGCTATATTATTTCATTGTTGTATGTGGATGAAATGGTCATCGCAGGATCTAGCATGCGAGAGATTAGATACACTCAATGGCATAAATCCACACATCCCAACATTAAACTCAGCCACCAAGCACCACAACTCAGCCATAAGAGGAAGAGTAAACCGAATACATGGAATCGGAGCAAATTTGGGCCAACGCACAGTTCTGGAATTCCTTTTAAAATAAATAGTAATTTAACTCCAAAAATTATGAATTTCGAATATGTCCTAGACAACATCCTGATGAACATTTTTCATGAGAATACAAATCCAGTTCTATCTAGAACTACCTCTTTTTGTCATCCAAAATCGAACATAAAATATTTCGTTCTGACTGGCCATCCGTCTTTCAAAATGCATTTCAAGCAATAACCAAATCCACTTAGAAAGTTTTGAAATTTTTATATGTTATAGCCACAAATGTCCCCAACAAGTTTTGTGAAGAAAGTATTTTGAAAATGGGTCTGGAAAAATTTATAAAAATTCGAACAAACTCAAAAGTCGAAGGAACAGTATTTTCGGTAGACTAATTTTGGTCCAAAGATGGACTTCCGATGGCCTCAAATGACTTTCAAAAATTTCCAAATTAAATTATGTTATATTTCAAGATGTTTTGAACAACTTTCATGATGGACATTACCCTAGATTTAGCCCACACAGGTCTTGGTAAAAATAGCAATACTCGACAGCATAGCAGTAACGAAATCCGGGAACATAACCAACAAGCAAATCTACTTGTCTAGCCCATAAACCAACTAACCACAACCACTAATTAACCCTTAATAAGCCCATTGGTAATCCATTAGCTTAGACAATGTTTAGAATGCCATTTATTAGAGAGCCTAAATAAAACTGAACAAAGTGAGGGGTGACAGCAATTGGACGGTGGCTGGATGGCGGCTCCGGTGGTGGCTGCTGGTGGTGGCCGAGCAACAAGGGAGAGGGAGAGAGGAGAGGATTTCGGCTGAAGTAAAGGGGAAGGGGGAAAATGAGGGAGAGAGAGAGAGAGAGAGAGAGAGAGAGAGAGCTCCGGCGGTGGCTACTGGTGGTGGCCAAGCAACAAGGGAGAGGGAGAGAGGAGAGGATTCCGGCTGAAGTAAAGGGGAAGGGGGAAAATGAGGGAGAGAGAGAGAGAGAGAGAGAGAGAGAGAGCTTTGGCGGTGGCTGCTGGTGGTGGCCAAGCAACAAGGGAGAGGGAGAGGAGAGGATTTCGGCTGAAGTAAAGGGGAAAGAGGAAAATGAGGGAGAGAGAGAGAGAGAGAGCTCCGGCGGTGGCTACTGGTGGTGGCCAAGCAACAAGGGAGAGGGAGAGGGAGAGAGGAGAGGATTTCGGCTGAAGTACATGGGAAGGGGGAAAATGAGGGAGAGAGAGAGAGAGAGAGAGAGAGAGAGAGAGAGAGAGAGAGAGAGAGAAGACTAGATCAGATTTTTCTACTAACCCCCACTAAAAATCCCATCACTCACCTCACTCACACGTCCAAGGATTCAAAATCTATCATCTTCCCTAAGCCAAGATCCAAGGGGTCCTAATTTTTCTCACATGAATTTCCCCAAAATTACAAATGACAATCAAAATAAATAAGCAAGATGGGGAAAACCATACTTGTCCATGAATTTTGGCCAAAGGAGGGAAAATTCAAAGTCCAAATTGCCTTTCAACCTTTCAAATGAATTCAAATAATTCTAGAGGCAAAATGGTAGTTTTCCACTTCCGATCCAAATTCCAAATTCCCGACAAATCCAATAAATCTTAAGGTTGGCCACGCTTATATGGCGTCCTCCAAATAAATTAGTCGTGACACTTCGAGAAATTCAATATTTAAGTTTGGATTCAAATGACGGCCAATTTCACTCAAATGCGACTTTAGTGTATCTCTGACTAACGGGCGACTTTTTAGGGTTTACGCGTATCGACATGCGATTACTCAAGTCATGGCGACCTCGATCGTTACTGAAGGTCGACTCATGGTCGAGTTCTTATGTCCACATATATTTTTCTAGGTAGTCATTCCCTAAAAGTTAGTATCCCGAGAATGATCAGATCTGAGCGAGATTTAACTACAAATGCATTGAAGAATATACACATTTCATATATCTCAAAAGGAGGTCGAAATTAAAAATGTCACATGTATTACTAGAATATATACTCAA
Source organism: Syzygium malaccense (assembly GCA_031216405.1). Taxonomy (NCBI): domain Eukaryota; kingdom Viridiplantae; phylum Streptophyta; class Magnoliopsida; order Myrtales; family Myrtaceae; genus Syzygium; species Syzygium malaccense. The sequence goes on from CM062254.1 coordinate 18,533,558, forward strand.
CTTACATACAGAAAAAGCAATGTCAAGTATATTACAATGCTTTGCATGCATTAAAGACCCTATAGCACTCGCATGTTCGAGTTGTGCATTGCTCTACCATTATTATAATTTAATTTAATACTAGAATCAAATGGAGTACTCACTTATTTGAAACCAAGATGTTTATATTTATTTAATGTATTTTCAACGTAATGACTTTGGCTCAAAGAATAATATCTCTGACACCCTGAATAATATCTTTGACCTGTCCCATATGGAGTTTCACGATTTTGTCCTTTGATGTATAGGTGGGCATCTTTCTAGTAGGTTACCCATCTTAAGAGTGCTCTCATTTGAATACGCTTAATTTTGGAGTTCCAAAACTAAGTATTGTCATTACGTCGTATACACCTTTCACACACACACACACACACACACGCACACACACACACACACACACACACACACACACACACACACACACACACACACACACACACACACACATATATATATATATATATTCTAGAATTGCTCTCCTTATGTTTAGTGTATAGTTCAGTTCATTTCTACCGCCTTCGTCATCGCCTACTAGGAGTTGCTCCTTATCTAGGCCTCTAGTATCGGTGACTACTCCTTGCTCTTATCGGACCAGATTTGTCACGTCCCGACTCGGAATTACGATCGATGCTTAATGACTGAATTGATCCAAACGGACTCGTGACTCACAAAAATATATTAGTTCGTCCCGTTTATTTTAAACAATTAAATCCGTACGCGAAAGCAAATAAACAATAAATAAGACAAACAAGAGTGAGATAAGTAAATAACGCACATTGTATTTACATGATATGTGCTTATTTTTGTCGACCCCTTCTTTATGGGCCCTTACAAGTCATGCATATATTTACATGCCCATTCTAAGGGCAGTTTCGACACAAGCCTCTATCGAACAAACAAAACTTGACTTGGTTGCCTATTCCTACTGAAGTTACTCTTTAGCTTCTTGTTCCTTGCTCCTTCATCTCCTCGCTCCCATTCCCCCGTCTGGTGGCCGAACTACACCCCGCTCGCGGCTTGCCCTGGAGCCAGCCCACCTGCGCCACCGAATGGCCCCTCAAATCCACGAAGGGGTCCAACCCAGTCGCTATTTGCTAGCCGATACCAAGCCATGTATGGGTAGGGGACTAGTTCCGTTTGGCCCTCATCCACCATAACATACGTAGTAATGTGACGGTACATGCGGTTCTCTCGAGCATCAATAACTGTAAGTAACTCCACTCTCATCTTAACGGTATTTCCAAACTGGGTCGGGAGAGTCGCCATCTACGGGCCTGAAAAGAGGAAAAATAACGAGAGTGAGTCAAAGGATTCAATAAGTGAAAACTCTAATATCAAGCGAGGACGAGACAATCGTCGTCACACAAGTCGACTCTTACCGTACCGGCATCGATGGCAATTCAAATAACAAAGTTCATGCTACGAAACCGACAAAACAAACATCAAAACATAAGCATCACACGTGAGCATCATTAGTCGAGAAAGAACGAACTATCATCAATCATGAAACCAAGAAACGGGCCAAGTAACCCATGTTATACGTATTGCAATTTCCTTTCCCGATATTAGGGAATTCACTTACTTAACGACTAATAAGAACTAGAGAATGGGTTAAAGACGGGTGAGCTTGGGAAATTTTTGGGCTTTCTCCTTGCTTGGACGAGCAATATTAGGCACACAAAGGCCAAACCGTGGGTTCTTGAGCAGAAAGGAAGCGAAACACGGGCCAGTTCGAGACTCCTTGGGCGTGAGGCTTCTCGGGTCAAGAAGTGAGAAAAATAAGAAACAAAGAGGGAGGAAGGTGATAGTGATATTGGCGTGAGAAGAAGAAGGAGAGGGGGGTTTCATGCCATTTATAGAAGCTTTGGAAAACCCTAGAATAAGCTAATAATGAAGCGGCTTCTAAGTCAAAAGTTATCATTACATGCATTTAATGCTATTAATGAACTAAAGCCAAAAGATAATGACGAAGGGTCAAACTTATCCAAGCATTTCTTGGTCTATTTTTCTCCCTCTCTCTCGGTTTCTCTCTCTCTCGCCCTCTCAACTCCTCTCTCTCTCTCTCTCTCCCTCTCGGCTCCTCTCTCTAAGGCCTATTATTGGCCTTGCTTGGGCTCATTATTGGTGATCATGAGTCGCCATGAGCCATTAAATGCACCATTATGAAGGGCACAACTCAGCACTTTGGCATTGAATGAAGGGGATACATAAGCTAGGCACCAATAATAAAGGCTTAAATGGCATTAATTGAAGCCTTGACCAAGTCAACAATTTTTGTCTCTTTTCTTCAGCAAAATTCTGAACCGTGAAAGGTCTACAAGCTGGCTAGTTCCATACAAAAACCTCTCGTGCCAATCGGTTTACACGAAATCGGCTAAACGACGTTATACTCGCAACCCCGCATCGTACCATTCTCAAATTTTCAGAGGGTTGTCCACGTTTAGTGGACCTATTTAACCCGATGTTTAATGTGAGAATATCCTCAAAAATCATCTAACACAACCAAACCAAGGTCCAAATAAAATGGAACAAGCTCAAGCAAACCAGGTTGTTGGGCGCATGGTCGGGCTTGACCGAGCGCGTGGTCGAGTGCAGTACCGGGCTACACGGGCACATGGCCGGGCCGCATGAGCGCTGCGTCGGGCCGCATGGGCGATGTGCCGAGTGCCTTACCGACCGCATGGGCAACGTGCCGAGCACCATGCATGGTCAACCGAGTGAGGGGTCGGTTTACGGCCAAACATGCACAACGGCCCATGAATGACACGATGCATGGCTCATGGCCATATTTCTTGAGTACGGGACAAAATCGGAACCGAATTTTATGGGCATAACACCTGGCACAAGGGTCGGGCACAATGGCTGGCACACGACCAGGCACATAGTCGGTCCGTGGCCTAGCTGACGAGCATGATGGCTGGTCATGATCGAGCACATGGCCTTGGCCGGTGCGACTAGCAATTTTGCTTGGGTCGCAACCAAGCCACTAGGCACATGGCTTGGCACATGTCTCGTTCATGGCTTACCCAACTCAACGCAACGATCCGTGATCGATTCGTGATCGAGCTACGTTCGAGTATCAACGACTCATGGTCGATTCTCGATTGTCATGTAGTCTCATGGAATCTAGTATCCCGGAAGTAACTCATGGTCATCTGTGATCGATGCATGACCGTACGGTATCACCCGCAACCGACATATGCCGACACCGGCCTGATCTATAGCTATGCCAGACCGTTCTACTAACAGCCCTTATGGTCGATGGGTCACTCCACAGTCATATTGCTCTAATCGTTTGCGTAGTCAAGGGGTCATTCCACTATCGATCCCTAGGCCAATTCATGGACGATCTTTCAATCGAACTATAATCAACCCTCAGTACACTCGTTTCGATCATACTGTCCATTCCATTACCGACCCTCGACTTGAATTACCCGCTCATCCATTTCTTACTAGCCCTCGACTTTCTAGGCCTGAAATCGGAGATGTCACAATTCTTTTCCTCTAATAAAATCTCGTCCTAGAAATTTAAATACGTACCTAGTTCCTCGAACAAATGCGAATACTGCCGCTTCATGGTTTCCTCACCTTCCTAGGTAGCATCCTCTATATCATGGTGTCGCCATAGGACTATTACTACGAGAACAATTTTATTTCTCAATACTTGCTCTTTATGATCCACGATCCGCACAGGCTCCTCAACATAGGACTCTCTAGTGCCCAATTCGACCTCGTCGAAATTCAGCATATGTACTGGATTAGGTTTATACTTTCTCAATATGGATACATGAAACACATCATGCACTTGAACAAGTTTCGGTGGTAGCGCCAACCGATAAGGCAAATTCCCTATTCTTTCTAAAATTTCAAAAGGTCCTGCGTACCTAGGGCTTAGCTTACCTTTCTTCCCAAAATGCAACACACCCCTCATGGGTGACACTTTGAGAAACACGTGGTCATCTACTTGAAACTCTAGAGGCTTCCTACGTCTGTCAGCATAACTTTTCTGTCGGCTTTGGGTAGTTTTCAACTTAGCTCTAACCACTTGCACAACCTCATTGGTGAGTTGGACTAGCTTTGGACCCGTGACCTTCTTTTCCTCGACCTCGCCCCAATAGACTAGAGTTCTACAAGCTCGATCGTATAATACCTCGAATGTTGCCATCCTGATACCGGGACTGGTAATTGTTGTTATATGCAAATTCGATGAGATGTAAATATTCATCCCAACTCCCTTTGAAATCCACGATGTATGCTCGCAACATATCTTCAAGGGTCTGGATAGTTCTTTTTGTTTGGCCATCCGTCTGCAAATGATAAGTTGTATTATATTGCAACTTCGTTCCCATAGCGGTTTGGAGACTCCGCCAGAAAGTTACAGTAAACTTTGGATCTCGATCAGATATGATCGTTACTGGGACTCCGTGTAGTCGTACAATATGATGAACATATAACTCGACATAACCTTTCAACGGAAGGTCCTTTCTCACTAGAAGAAAATGGGCTAATTTTGTCAGTTGATCAACAATTACCCATATGGAATCATTTCCTCTTTGACTTCTCGACAATCCCATTACAAAGTCCATCGTAATGTACTGTACACCCGGTTGAATCCTCTGTGATTCTGGGTCTTTTGATGACCCGATTCGTCTGAAATTTGGTGGATAGGGTCGCAAGGTGATCCTCCACATCATACTCCTTGGATTTCTCACACGGTGCTTTCTCCGGTGTTCACGAGCAGATCTGGGGTTGCTCGTTGGATGTTACTGTGCACCTATCTGGGTTTGCTGCGTTTATGGTGTTCTGCTGTTTTGATCCTTCTGGAAATCAAAGGTTAGGGTCGCCAGGGTTCTGGAATTGTGGGGAGGTTGTGATACTGGATTTAGTCGGATTTTGGTGACTGGAGTCACTAATAGGAGTTTTCCTCTCTTCGGGTGGGAATATCCTCTGTTTGTGCCTACTATTTTGGGAAGAAGTTCTGTGTGATCTCGAAGTCGTTTTGGTTTTTTTGTGTCTTGGAAGTTCTGGGTTCTCTGGAAGGCAGTCTGGGATCTTTGGGTAGTTTTGCACATTGGTTTTTGTACGTGGATCTGCTGGCTGAGTTGGCCTGAGATTTGCCCCGGAATCTACAGCACTTGTTCCTACTGTATTGGCAAGTTCTGGTTCTTCTGGAAGCCCTCTGAACTTGCTGGATTCTATACTTGGTGGCTTATATGATGTCTAAACTCTTATAAAGGTATTTTGGCCGAAAATCTCTCAATAATGGAGCCTCCACTGAAAGCCTCAGATTTGAATGCTAAGTCAAAGTAGGTTTTGGGTAAGCATCCTCATGCTGCTAAAGCCCCTGCCACGGCCAGATCTGGCAAACCTGAAGTTTCCTCGCATCCCACTTCTCGTGTGGAACAAGAGACACATAAATCTGTTGAAGCCTCAGCGGAAGTTGGGATGTCTAATGCCTTCCCTAAAATCCCTGCAACAGTTAAAGTTGGCACCTTTGATGCCAATCGCAGATCTTCTACATTGGATGGGCCTACAAAATCCTTAGCCCAAGAACCCCAAGGTCGTAGATCTCGAAGTAGAGGTCGTAGTAGGGGAAGATCTAGGCCTTACCCCTCCCATAATTCCCTGAACATTGCTGGAACCTCTATAAACTAGCACAATGCTCCAGAATCTGGTACTGTTTGTAGCAGTAGCAAAGGGAAGATAGCGACCAAGAATCCTCCCCGAGATCCCCCTGCTTAACGTTCCTGGGCAACCGTTGCAAGGATGGTTGAAAGAGGATATGGTCTCTCATTTATTCCCCAACCATTGTTGATGGTAAACCGTTAGTGCAAATCTCAGAAGCTATTTTGGCTGATTCAAATCCCAAATGGAAAGAATGCCTTGTCGGGTATTTTGTGGGCAAAAAACTTCCTTTTAAGCTCACTGAGTCTGCAGTTAAGAATGTTTGGAGAAACAATCTTGTGGATGTAATGGCAAATGTGGATGGATTTTATTTCTTCCACATCCCCGACGAGTCTTTTTGCCGGAAAGTCCTTGATGGGGGCCCTATCACTATCTTGCGTATGCCTATGATCTTAAAACAATGGCACCCCAATCTAAGGCTCGTTAAGGACCAGCAACAGTCCATTCCCATATGGGTAAAGCTTAGGGATATTCCTTATGCTTTATGGTCGGCTTCTGGTATAAGTGCTATTGCTAGTGCTCTTGGTAAACCACTTCATGTGGACTCTCAAACCGAGAAAATAAGGATGCTTTCTTATGCTAGGGTGTGCATAGACATCAAGGCCACCCAAAACATGCTAGAATCGATTGACGTCAAGCTCAACGGTGAAATATGGATTATCAAGATTGAATATGAATGGAGGCCTATCTCCTGTACAACCTGTGGCACTTTCGACCATAGATGCCCTAAGCTAAACATGGGGATAGTAGTCCCGAATGTGAACTATCCCCACCCTTCTGCCCATCTTGCTCCCCCTTTCCTAGTGGAAAAACCATGGCAGCTAGTGAGCAAGAGGAAGAGGACTGGAAAACCCAGGAGCATGATTTCTACACCTGATGCTGATCATTCAGGTTCGGCTTTGAAGGCTGATCCTTATACTTCTCTCCTTGATATTGGGAAGGATGGCCTCTCTTCTTCGACTTCCCCTTCGATGTCTTCTGACTCGGATGATTCTATAGATGGTTCAGCAAGTGAGGTAGGCAGCGAATCGGAGAAGGAATTGGCCTCCCCTATTTCCTCTAGTTCCCGGCGGGAAGATCATGAGAAACAAAGGGATGTCCCTAAAGCTCTGCAATGGGTACATCGTCTGCCTACTACATGCCTTGTTGGCCCTCCCTCCAATCCAGCTCAGGCCTTAGTTGGTGTACCTGTTCCTGTAAATCAAAGGGGTATTCCGGAAGCTTCGGAGCGGGTATCTGGTCTACCTACTCCAAGCATAGATGGCCCTTCCTCCGTGCTCGTGCAGGCCCTAGCTGGTGTCCTTGACCAGGAAGGCCTCGCCCTTCCGCCTGATCCCTTGATGAAAGATCCCACCCTAATAAGCAGTCCTTCCACTGCCAAGCTGGCCAAACTGAAAAAGAAACGGGGTGACATTAAAAGGCGGTAATCTCCTTCCGCTTGCTTTATGTTTTTTGGGGTGTGGAACATTAGGGGTCTTGTTAACCCCCTTAAACAAGCTGAGATCAGAACTTTTGTTAGAACTCATAATATTTCGTGCCTTGGCATCCTTGAGACTAAGGTTAAACCGTCACTTTTTGGAAATATATCCCCTGGTTTATTACCGGGTTGGACTTGGATTGCCAATTACGACTTTTCTCCTCGTGGTAGGATTTGGATTGGTTGGAAACCTCAAGAGGTTGCTTTGGGAGTTCTCTCTATGTCTTCCCAAGTGATCCACTACCGTGCTCACCTCTTGGAACTGAATAAGACTTGTATTTTTTCAGTAATTTATGGTGATCATACCTTTGTTGCTCGCCGATCCCTATGGGAGGACCTTGTGAACTCTAGTGGTCTCTTTGAGTCGATTCTTGGTTGGTAGCAGGGGATTTTAATGCTATTCGGTGTAACTCGGATAGATTGGATAGCTCAAATGTTTGGATTCCTTCTTTTGATGAATTTGGCATATGCCTAGACCAGTCCGGGTTAGAGGATTTGAGGTATATAGGCCATAGATTCACTTGGTCGACATCTTCAGGTGTCACTCGCAAGCAAAGGAAAATTGATAGGGCTTTAATCAATGACCAGTGGGCCAATACGTTCTCCTTCTCGGAGGCAAGATTTCTAGCACCGGGTGTTTCGGATCATACTCCAATATTGATCAGTATCGCTCCTGCTATCCCTTCCAGGAAGCCATTTAAATTCTTCAATTTTTAGATGACTCACCCATCTTTCTCGGATATCGTATCCCAGGTTTGGAGCTCCCAAATGATTGGCTCTCTCATGTTTGTCTTGTGCAGGAAATTTCGGCTTCTTAAAGGACGCCTTAAACAACTTAACATGGATACTTATTCGGATATCTCTACTCGTGTTGCTCAGGCCAGATTAGCTCTTGACTCTACTCAACAAGCTCTTGTCTCTGATCCTTTTAATCCAGGGCTGGCAACCCTAGAAAAGGAACATCTTCAGGAGTTTTCCTCACTCAGACTCCAGGAGGAAGCCTTTCTAAAGCAGAAATCCAGGATTAGATGGTTAAAGGATAGGGATAGAAACTCGAAATATTTCCATCATTTTGTCAAAAAGAGGCAACTACATAATCGTATCCTCTCGGTTTATGAGAATGATGGTGTTCTCCTTAATGACCCGCCTATGGTCAGCAGGCATATTATTTCCCACTTTCAGAATCTTTTCATGGCTAACTCTACAACCGTACGACATTCCCCTGCGGAAATCAGCCTTGTAGTAGAGAGAGTCCTTACTGATGATCAGATACTTTTTCTCTCTCAGGAAGTCACAGATGTTGAGATCCGCAACACTATGTTTTCCCTTGCTAAAGGAAAAGCTACTGGCCCCGATGGGTTCAACGTGGATTTCTTTATTTCATCTTGGAATACTGTGGGCTCCTTTATTATTGCGGCTGTTAAAGATTTCTTCCGCTCGGGCTCTCTACTGAAGGAGGTAAACACCACTATTCTCACACTTGTACTGAAGGTACCTAATGCCTCTTCCATGAGCGACTTTCGTCCCATTGCTTGTTGTAATACGGTCTATAAATGCATAACCAAGATTCTAGCAAATAGAGTTGCCTCAGTACTACCTTCGATAATTAGCCCTACCCAAAATGCTTTTGTTAAAGGATGTAGGATAAGTGATAATATCCTACTTGCTCAGGAGCTTTTTGCTGGCTTCCACCATGAGCCTTACTCGCCTAAATGTGCTATTAAGGTGGATTTTCAAAAGGCCTACGATACTGTTGATTGGGCCTTTTTGAAATCGGTTCTGGAAACTTTTCGCTTTCCTCAGAAGCTCAATAAACTCATTATGGAATGTGTTACATCCCTAAAATTTTCTGTAGCCATCAATGGGGAACTTCATGGCTTCTTTTCTAGCGAAAGAGGCATCCGCCAAGGGGATCCTTTGTTGCCCTATCTATTCACCTTGGTCATGGAGGTACTCTCTGGGATTCTTAATGCTAAGGCTCGGCTCTCTAGCTTCAAATTTTATTGGCGATGTAAAGCTTTTTGTCTTACTCACCTCTTCTTCGCGGATGATGTTCTCCTCTTTATGGAGGCAAATGTGACTTCAGTTGCTCTCTTGAAGGAAGGCCTAACCTTATTCTCTCAATGGTCTGAGCTTATTCCAAATGCCAGCAAAAGTGAGATTTTTATATATGGTGGGTCGTCAGAGCTTCGGGAACAGATTCGGTTTATCTATGGTTTTAATGAAGGTACGCTCCCCTTTCGGTACCTAGGAGTGCTTGTCACTGCGACTAGGCTAAATAAGATTGATTGTATCTCTCTAGTTAATTCCATTACTGCTAGAGCTCGATCTTGGTCTCAACGCTTTCTTTCCTTTGTTGGTCGATTGCAACTTATTAAATCGATACTCCACTCTATTTATATTTTTCTGGGCTAGTGTCTTCACTATCTCCCTCTCTATATTAGCGAGGATCGAATTAATTCTCAGGCAATTCCTATGGAAGGGCCCAGACCTGGGAGTTGGAGGGGCTAAAGTCCCGTGGTTTGAAGTGTGCCGACCAAAAAAGGAAGGTGGATTGGGTATACGTAGGCTCATTGACTGCAATAGGGTGGCAATGCTCAAGCATATTTGGATCCTTTTCACGGATAAAGAATCTTTATAGCATAAGTGGATTCATTCCACCTTTCTCAAGAAAAAGAATTTCTGGGTTGCGCCCAAGACGACTTGTTGTTCTTAGACATGGAAGAAAATCCTCGACCTCCGAAGGGAATACCGTTTACAATTTAAATGGCAAATTGGTGATGGAACGTCAACATCTTTTTTGTTTGATTTTTGGCATCCCAAAGGACCCCTCTACGAGCTCTTCTCTAATAGAGATATATATTGTTCTGGCATTCCCAGAAATACCTCAGTCCAGGTATTCCTATCTTCTGACTGGCAGTCTTTCAAATTTTCTGCAATCCTTTCACTCTTGGGCAGATGCTATCCCTATCCTACACGGGGACAGGCCGGATCAATTAATATGGCAAGGGCATTTCTCCGGTATTTTCTCGATGGCTTCAGCTTGGGAGTTGATTAGGAACAAAAACCTGGCTGTTCCTTGGAGTTCGTTCATATGGGATCATAACATTGTGCCAAGGTATGGGTTTTTACTTTGGCTCATCACTTTGGACAGGCTACTTACTCAGGTTGTCTTGCTGACTTGTCGTAGAATTTCGAAAGGTTGTTGTGCATTCTGTAGATGTAGACCGGATTCTATCGATCACTTATTTTTTGGGTGTGCCATCACGGGTTCCCTGGCTTTATTCTGGGCAAGAAACTATAATCTCTCTTGGCGTAATAGATCGTGGCAAGAAAACCTACAGTGGGCTATTAGATCCTTTAGTGGAAATAGCTTTCGCCAGCGTATTGCTCGCTTCTCCTTTGGGGCACTTTGCCATATTATTTGGATGGAGTGTAATCATATCCTCTTCAGGAATAAACCCCTGTTTGTGCCGGCTATCCATGAGCACCTTTCTAAACTCGTTAGGTATAGAGGGCTGTTCTATAAGACTGTTCGTGACTTTCCCCCGCAACAAAAGGATCCAATCTAATTGGGGCATCTCGCCTTCTATCTTTGTGTAATCCCATTACGGTGGTGTAACTTTTGGTCCTTTCGTTTACTGTTGGCTATTGTGTAGCCTTGTTTTGCAACACTTATGTTGCTATTTTTCGTTGACTAGTCGGTACACCCTTGCACCAGTTGGGACACCCTTTTGTGTCTCTTCATGTGCGGGATTTTTGTGTTCGGCTACTCTTTGTATATTGCATTGAAAAGTTATATCAATCCTTACCTTACCAAAAAAAAAGTCCATTGTAATGTATTCCCACTTCCATTCTGGAATTTCTAATAGCTATAATAATCCACTAGGCTTGCAATGTTGAGCCTTGATTTGCTGACACGTCAAGCATTTAGCCACATGTTTGGCTATGTTCGTCGTCATGCCATTCCATCGAAAATATTGTCGCAAATTCTGATACATTTTGGTACTACCTGGACGAATACTGTAATTGCTCTTGTGGGCTTTCGTCAAAATTTTTTCCTTGAGTTGTTCATCCTTTGGCACGTATAGACGTCTATTAAACTTCAAGATTCCTTCATCAATCATATGAAAGTTGGATTTCTTCTTTTCTTCTAACTCCTTTCGGACTTTCTAAATTTCTATGTCTATTTGTTGTAACGTGTTGACTTTCAATATGATGTCCGGTTCAATTTTGAGAGCAGCTAGTAAATTCTGAGGATGTCTAACTTCTAGCTTGAAGTCCAAGTCCCGAGCTTCCTCAAGTAAGGTCCATTCCTTGATCATCAAATGGGCGATGGCCGATTTTCGACTAAGAGCATCGGTAACTTTGTTTGCTTTGCCAGGATGGTACAATATTTCGCAGTCGTAGTCTTTGAGGAGTTCCATCCAACATCGTTGCCTCATATTCAGCTCCTTCTGGGAAAAAAAATATTTCAAACTTTGATGATCTGTATAGATGACAAATTGCTCCTCATATAAGTAGTGTCGCCAAATTTTCAAGGCAAACACGATTGCAGCAAGTTCCAGATCATAAGTTGGATAATTCAATTCGTATGACCTCAATTGTCTCGAGGCATAAGCCACCACTTTGCCATTTTGCATCAATACACAGCCTAGCCCTTTGCAAGAGGCGGTCGTCAGCCTTCGTTTCAATTCTTGGAAGCTTCGCTCACATTTCTTAGTCCATTCGAACTTCGTTTCCTTCTTTAGTAATCGCGTTAAGGGAATAGCGATGCTAGAGAATCATTCCACGAACCTTCTGTAGTATCCTGCCAGACCTAAGAAACTTCGAAATTCGGTGACAGTCGTTGGTCTTGGCCAATTAATTACCGCTTCTATTTTGGATGGATCCATTGATATGCCGTCTCCCGAGATCACGTGGCCGAGAAACATCATGTGAGATAGCCAAAACTCGCACTTGCTGACTTTTGCATAAAGTGCATGTTCCTTGAGCGTCTAAAGCACGAATCTCAGATGTTGTTCATGTTCAGCCGAATTCTTTGAGTATACCAGGATGTCGTCAATAAAGACTATGATGAAACGATCCAAGTATGGCTTGAACACTCGATTCATCATGTCCATAAAGGCTGCTGGAGCATTCGTCAAACTGAATGGCATAACGGTGAATTCATAATGGCCATATCGGGTTCAGAATGCCGTCTTTGGAATATCCTCATTCTTGATTCTTAGCTGATGATATCCTGACCTTAAATCGATCTTGGAGAACACGGATGCTCCTTGGAGTTGATCAAATGAATCAACGATTCTCGGCAGTGGGTACTTATTTTTTATAGTAACCCGATTTAACTGTCAATAGTTGATACAAAGTCGTAGCGACTCGTCTTTCTTTTTCACGAACAATATTGGTGCACCTCAGGGAGATGTACTTGGACGGATGAAGCCCTTATCAAGTAACTCTTGCAGTTGCACTTTGAATTCTTTCAATGCGGTCAAAGCCATCCTGTAAGGAGCTTTGGAAATAGGCTCCGTTCCAGGAACTACTTCAATAGCAAATTCTACTTCCCGTTCCGGAGGTAGACCTGGTAATTCCTTTGGAAAAACATCCGGAAATTCTTGTACCACCAGGATATCTTCTAACTTTAGTTCGTCTTCCTTTGTTGTATTTTTTATTGTTGCCAGAAATCCTTGACATTTTTGCAACAGTCGGGTGGCTTCTAAAGCAGAAATCAGAGGAGTAGAAGGTCCTTCTCCATTTCCCACAAATGTATAGCAGGGGTGATCAGGTGGATGAAATTAAATCACCTTGCTATAACAGCCTATATTGGCTCGCTATTTACTAAGCCAATCCATACCAATGATAACATTAAAATCATACATGGCCGGTACTTCTAGATTTATAATATCCTTCAGTCCACCTATAATTATCTTACACCCTTGACATCCTAAGGTAGTATGCACTTCATTTATCATCGGAGTAGAAACAGTAAGTGCATTTTCTAACGGTTCATCTCAATTTTGGCCAGACGTACAAATTGGCTAGATACGAATGAGTGTGTAGCTCCAGTATCAATTAACGCATATGCAACACGGTTATTGAGGAAAATCGTACCTATGATCACTGCGTCAGAGTTCTCAGCATCCTCTTAAGTAAGTGCATATATTCGTCCTTGTGCCGGAGGACGATTGCCGTTGTTAGCACGAGGTTGAACTCCAGTTCATGTTGTCACCTGTCTTTGCTGTGAAGGTATATTCTGTTGCCGTTGCGGATAGTCCTTGACCATGTGACCTTGTTGGCCACACCTGAAGCATGCTCCCGTACGAATTGGGCACGAGGCATCGCCATGCTGTCTTCCACAAATAGAACAAGTATTACCGAAAATATTGGCTGGCTGCTGGAAATTCTGCTTCTTGTTGGAAACAAAGAGACATTTTTCCCTTATCACTGGCCTCTTGCCCGAACGTTGATCCATTCATGGAGTAGAATAATAAGGTCTTGTTGAAGTCACCCTCTCTAGTAAATCTTTCTCGATCAGTTGAGCTCGTTCATATACTTCGTTATAATCTTTCAAGTTCAGAGGTACTAACTTCGGATGTCAGGTTTGAGACCATCACGGAATCGTTTTGCCCTATCAATAGGATTTTCAATAAGTCTAGGAGCGTACCTTGATAATTGGGCGAACCTTGCTTCATACTGGTTCATCGTCATATTTCCCTGCTGGAGTTGCAAAAATCCTTTCTTTTTTCGATCACGATTACACTTGAAAAAACACTTCCTGTTAAATGTCTCAATGAAAGCATTTCAATTCACAACAACATTCCCTGGGAGCACAGTTTCCTTAGTCACCTTCCACCAATAGCTGGCGTTTCCTTACAGTTGATAGGCTGCTAAGGTGACTTTCTCTTCCTCGGAACATCATTGAAGTTCAAATGCCTTTTATAATTCATCAATCTAGGATTCCGCCTCTTTGAGATCTTCGGTTCCAGCAAATTTCAGGGGTCACAGCTTCAGAAACTGCTCGACCAATCCATGCATCGTACGGTCATCATTCCCATTTCCATTTGCCACTGCATTCTTAGCATTAGGCAATCGTTGCTGTACCTATTGTTGCACTTGTTGTCCCAGCAAATCTCCTACGATCATAAGAGCCTGCAGAATTCCGTCTATTTGGAGATCTTGCTTCGATTTTCCTTTCGAGGTCGTGGTAGGGTCCTAAGCACTCATACTGCCATTGGTAATTTACTAGGGCTTTCTACAACGCAAGAATATGTCAGCAATCAAAAGCTTAGCAACCAAAGCCTACTTACTAATCAATCAGGTACACAGACACACAATCACATGCACGGAGTGTTTCTTGGCTAACTACCCCAATTTCAGCGCACCTTATCACTCTAGGCCTTTATTTCCGCTTGGCTTTTAGAACCGTTTTCCACATTTCGGCACATAGTTCAATAATTCTCGTCCTTTAGCCATCCTAGAAGCCTGCCAGGAGCCGCTTAATGATCAGGTCCTTCACCCCGATGCCACTTCTTTCAAAAGTCGCTCAATGTTCAGGTGGTATATATACCCTGGCGCCACTTCTTCCTGGAGGCCGCACAATGATTAGGCTGCCTATCCCGACGCTACCTCGGTCAGAAGCCACACAATGATCAAGTATTATTGCCCCGATGCCACCTCCGTAGAGGCCGCACAATATTCAGGCATTCATGACCCCAGCGCCACCTCCTAAGAGGCCGCTCAATGTTCAGGTCGTATGGCCCCAGTACCACTCTCTGCCCTCGTCGGATAGTCCACTTACAAGTTGCCACAAACTGTACCTACTGGAGGGAAAACCTGCTCTAATGCCAAAATAAAGATACCCTACACTATCACGTCCCGACTCGAAATCACGATCGATGCTTAATGACAGAACATGACCCGAATGGACCCGTGACTCGCGGAAATATATTAGTTCGTCCCGTTTATTTTAAACAACCAAATGCATATGCGAAAACAAATAAAAAATAAACGAGACAAACAAGAGTGAGATAAGCAAATAACGCACGTTATATTTACATGATACGTGCTTATTTTTGTCAAGCCCTTTTTTACGAGCCCTTACAAGCCACACGCATATTTTACAAGACATTCCAAGGGCGGTTCCGACACAAGCCACTATCGAACAAACAAAATTTGGCTTGGTTGCCTATTCCCACTATGGTTACTCCTTAGCTTCTCGTTCCTCGCTTCTTCATCTCCTCGCTCCTGTTCCCCCGTCCGGTGGCTGAACTATGCCCAGCTTGCAGCTTGCCTTAGAGCCGGCCTAGCTACACCACCGAATGGGCCCTTGAACCCACGAAGGGGTTCAACCTAATCGCCATTTGCTAGCCAATACTAGGCCACATATGGGTGGGGGACTAGTTCCGTTCGGCCCTCATTCACCATAACATATGTAGTAATGTGACAGTACGTGCAGTTCTCTCGGGCATCAATAATGGTAAGTAACTCCGCTCTCATCTCAACGGGGTTTTCAAATCGGGCTGGGGGAGTCGCCATCTACGGATCTGAAAAGAGAAAAAATAATGGGAGTGAGTTAAAGGACTCAATAAGTGAAAACTCTAATATCAAGCGAGGACGAAATAATTGTTGTTCACATAAGTCGACTCTTACTGTACCGGCATCGATGGCAATTCAAATAGCAAAGTTCATGCTACGAAACCGACAAAACAAACATCACAACATAAGCATCACACGTGAGCATCATTAGTCGAGAAAGAACGAACTATCATCAATCATGAAACCAAGAAACGGGCCAAGTAATCCATATTACAACGTATCGCAACTTCCTTTCCCGATATTAGGGAATTCACTTACTCAACGACTAACAAGAACTAGAAAATGGGTTAGAGACGGGTGAGCTCGGGAAATTTTCGGGCTTTCTCCTTGCTTGGCCGAGCAATACTAGGCACATAAAGGCCAAACTGTGGGTTCTTGGGCGGAAAGGAAGCGAAACACGGGCCGGTTCAGGACTCCTTGGGCGTGAGGCTTCTCGGGTCAAGAAGTGAGAAAAACAAGAAACAAAGAGGAAGGAAGGTGATGGTGATGTTGGCGTGAGAAGAAGAAGGAGAGGGGGGAGGGGGTTTCATGCCATTTATAGAAGCTTTGTAAAACCCTAGAATAAGCCACTAATGAAGGGGCTTCTAAGTCAAAAGTTATCATGACAAGCATTTAATGCTATTAATGAACTAAAGCCAAAAGATAATGATGAAGGGCCAAGCTTATCCAAGCATTTCTTAGTCTATTTCTCTCCCTCTCTCTCGGTTTCTCTCTCTCTCGCCCTCTCAGCTCCTCTCTCTCTCTCTCTCCCTCTCGGCTCCTCTCTCGGCCTCCTCTCTCTTAAGCCGATTATTGGCCTTGCCTGGGCTCATTATTGGTGACCATGAGTCACCATGAGCCATTAAATGCACCATTATTAAGAGCACAACTCAGCACTTTGGCATTGAATGAAGAGGACACATAAGCTAGGCATCAATAATGAAGGCTTAAATGGCATTAATTGAAGCCTTGACCAAGTCAACAATTTTTGTCTCTTTTCTTTAGCAAAATTCTGAACCATGGGAGGCCTACAAGCTGGCTGGTTCCATATAAAAAGCTCTCAGGCCAATCTGTTTACATGAAATTGGCTAAACTACATTATACTCGCAACACCGCATCATACCATTCTCAAAAGTTCTGAGGGTTGTCCATGCTCAGTGGACCCGTTCAACCAAAGGTTTGATACGAGAATATCTCCAAAAACCATCTAACACAACCAAACCAAGGCCCAAGTAAAATGGAACAAGCTCAAGCAAATTGGGCTGCTAAGTGCATGACCAGGCCTGACGGGCGCGTGGCCGGGCGCAGTACTAGGCCACACGGGCGCACGGGCACATGACTGGGCCATGGCAGGGCCACATAAGCGCTGAGCCGGGCCACACGGGCGACGTGCCGAGCGCCTTGCCTGGCCGCACGAGCAATGTGCCGAGTGCTTTGTCGACCGCATGGGTAACGTGCCGAGCACCATGCATGGTCACCCGAGCGAGGAGTCGATTCACGGCCAAACACGTGCAACGCCTGTGAATGACATGATGCATGGCTCATGGCCATATTTCTTGAGTACGGGATGAGATCGGAATTGGATTTTATGGGCACAACGCTTGGCACAAGGTCGGGCACAACGACCGACACACAACCGGGCATGTAGCTGGTATGTGACCTAGCTGACGGGTACGATAGCCAGTCATGACCGGGCATATGGCCTTGGCCGGCGTGATTGACAATTTTGCCCGGGCTACGACCAAGCCACTAGGCACATGGCCTGACACATGTCTCATCCATGGCCTACCCAACTCAATGCAACAATTCGTGACCGAGCCACGTTCGAGTATCAATGACTCATGGCCGATCCTCAGTTGTCATGTAGCCTTGTGAAATCTAGTATCCCAGAATTAACTCATGGTCATCCGTGACCGATGCATGACCGTACGGTATCACCTGTGACCGACACATGCCGACACCGGACTGATCCACAGTTATCTCGGACCGTTCCACCAATGGCCCTTATGGTCGATAGGTCACTCTACAGTCATATTGCTCTAATCGTTTGCGTAGTCAGGGGGTAATTCCACTATCGATCTCTAGGCCAATTCATGGACGATCTTTCGATCGAATCATGATCAATTCTCAGTATACTCATTCCAATCATACTGTCCATTTCATTACCGACCCTCGAGTCGAATTACCCGCTCATCCATTTCTTACTAGCCTTCGACTTTCTAGGCCTGAAATCGAGGATGTCATAGGATTGTTATAGGCTCACTATGTTTTTAACTTTAATACCCAAGATAATATCTACTTCACCCAAATTTTCATTTTATAAATGGAAGTTAGTAGTGTCTGTGACTCCAGTCATATTAGTCCAAAAAATAACATACCATCAATGCATAAACATATTAAAACACCATAGTATTTAGTGAATTTAGAATAAATATATTTATCAGCATTGTTATGTTTGAAACCATGAGACAATTTAACTTAGTAAAATTTTTCATGCCACTACTTGAAGCTTGCTTAAGCCCATAAAGAGATTTTACCAATTTACGTACTTTCATTTCTAAGAAGATTAAAACCCTCTCGTTGTTCCATGTAAATTTCCTCATTTAAATCTCCATTTAAGAATACAATTTTGACATCAATTTGATGAAAGCAAAGCTAATGCAAAAGGAATTCGAATAGATGTTATGCGTGCTCTAAGAGCATATGTATTTATTCCTTCCTTTTGTCTATATCTCTTGGTCACTAGCCTAGCCTCAAAAGCTTGGCTAGCACCATTAGAATCATATTTTCTCTTGAAAACCCATTTGCACCCACTAGTTTAGATTCTTTTGGTAAATCTGCTAATGCCCAAATATTATTTAACATAATTATGTCAATTTCATCATTTATATCTTCTTTAAAAAAGAAGCATCTCTAGAAGACATAGTATCATTAAAACTTTTTATATCATCTTTTAGATTTAATACTAAAGGATTTTTATTTACCACGTTATTATGCCTCCTTCACTAAGGAAAATATGAGTAATGAAATCAGGATCTAAATCTTTCATTTTTCTTGCCTCTAACAGCAACCTTTGCAAGAGTGTTATTTACCATATGGACCTCTTGAACATTCGTGTCAACAACTTCTAAATGCTTGAACATTGATTGGTCCTTGCACAAATCGACCCTTGCACCAAAATCTAACCACCAACTAGATTTGATAGAAGTAATATTGATTTTAAACATCATAACCACCGAATCATTAATTTTTCAAAAATATTCAAGTTTGAAAACATGGTTGAAATATTAGTCACGAAATTTTTTTAACCATTGATGTGTTCTTGTCCTTGGATGTGGTCATGCGGTGTTTGCACTCTTTTGCGCAGCGTCCTTCTTTCCCACAAACTAAACAACCCCCCTTAGTCTTCTTCTGCGTCTTCTTAAATTTATGCCCTCTATTGCGTTTCAAGTTATGGTGATTTTTGGATTAAGATCCATTACCTCCACAACATTCGCATTAGTCTCATGTAAACCATAATTATCACGTAAACGTGACTCTTCCTCAAATCGAAGATGTTTCTGAATTTAGTCCAAAGTGATAACCTTTGACTTGTGCAACATCCTTTTTCCATAATTTGTCCAACTTAGAGGCAATTTTGCAATAATTGCTCCAACTTAAAAGGATTCTAGAATGTTTATCTTGAGGGCACAAATTTTGTTGACAGGCACAAATTTTGTTGATCAGCACTTGCAATTCATGAACTTACTCCAACAAAGGTTTGGTATCAGCAAATTTAAAATCAAAATATTTTACAATCAAATATTTATTGGTACCTTGCTCCTCCTCTTTGCATTTGAATTCAAGTGCATTCCATGTCCCTGGCATATTTCATCTCAGTAAATAAATCATACAAACGATCAAATAGTGTATTCAAAATATGCCCTCAACAAAGCAATTCATCGTCTTCACGCTTTCTCTTATCCTTGTTGACCCATTCAATGGGTTTTGCACTTGGCTGTCCTCCTTCAATGGTAGGCTTGGATCCTCTACAGAAGAATGTAAGGAATCTGAAATCTTCAAGGCAGTGAAAAGAAACATCATCTTGTCTTTTTACCTTACCAAAAAAAAAACATCATCTTGTCTTTCCAACAGCAAAGATTGTTGCCGTCAAAATGGTTAATTTTCACCATGTCTTGATTCATGAATTTGATTGAGTTTAACTCTATTGTTGTCAAAACAATTCCCTAAAATTGCCGAGAAAAAATCAATCGGGAAAAATGAAATTAGACTTTGAGGAGAGAATACATTGTATTTAAGCAATTGTTTGCTCCACAAAGTTGCTAATGGTTATTGGTAAAGATTCTCCAAAATACAACAAAGTCTCTGAATTATAATATCAGATAGAAATTCTAATATTTCTCCAAAAACTCTCAAAAAGCAATTGGGGAATAAGGGCTGTAATTTTTAAGAAAGAAATGAAAAATTGAGAGGTTGGTTTTTGAACCAGAAACATCGAATATATAAAAGCAAAACCCATTTGTGAATAATCATATTGTTTCAAAAAGACACAACTATTCTTTTTTTAAACTGTAAATTCGAAATTAAAATAAAAAAAATTAACCTCATAATAATTGCCACACACTCATATCTTTTCAATGTGGGATAAGGTATCTCTTAAAAAAATAATCGCAAAATAATCGTCACATATTCATATCTTTCCGATGTGGGACAATGTATTTCTTTATTTGTTTTACAAACAAACTATAAATACCCCCTGCAAGAAGGTACTCTTGGTATCGATGTGTAAGTACGAGCCCAGACACTAGCTAGTAGATTTTTTGTTATGTAAGCCAAGCAACTAAAGCATGCAATGCTGTTTGATATAGCTTTCTTACAACTTCAACCGGAAAATAGTTGTACTTTTTACTATATATTCGATTAATACATACCTCAATAGAAGCAGCAACATAAGCAGCTCTTTGGGAACTGCTCCACATGGAATCGAGGTGCTCCGACTCTAGAATTTACATTACCAACTATGTAAGTTCCGAATAGTTCATGCTAGAATAGAGTCATAACACATCATAATTATAATACAGTCAAAACTATACCAAACCTATGTCTTCTTATAGCATTTGATCTTATTTAGTAAACTAATGTACGTCCTTTAGATTCATTATATAATTTGAAAGGTAAGCATTCATCTTGCAATGATCGCACCTCCACTTGTCTTATTCAACTGCCCTTTTCCGAGCCCACTTTTCCTTTTTCTCCACATCCATCAAAGTAAAATTTAACCATCACTTTGGCGACATGTATTCTTGTTAGGGAAAAGTACCAACAAAAGTCTTAAATTTATTGCATTGGTATAAATTTAATCATAAACCTTTCGATTGGACCAATTTAGTCATAAATATTTTCACACCAGTTCAATCCATCTGGCTAATTTTAACTAAAAATCACTGATTGGACACAGGCAGTCCTATGTGGACGACCGGCATTAATGTGGATATATATATTTTTATTTTTGTTATAATTTTTAGAGGTTTCTATTAATTTTTTCTTCTCTCTCCTTTTTTTTTACTGTTAAGGTCTGGCACAGGGCCATCGGCCACCGAGTGACACCCTCCAAACCCTTACTAGCCACTGCGTGAGGGCTTGCAGCTCTCGCACATAGCTATGTGAGGGCTTGCAGCCCTTGCTCAGATTTGGGTGATGGTTCGCACAATGGTTGGCAGGAGCCACCAGGCCTCGACCGTTGGTCGACGGCTCCCTGCCAGCCCTTAAAAGTTAAAAAATAAGAAAATAAGGAAAAGAGAAGAAAAAAATATAAAAAAATTAATGAAAAAGTAGAAAAAATATTTTAAAATATAAAGAATGTCCATGTGCTCATGCTACGTAGGATAGCTGGCGTTTATGTTAATAATTTCTAGCTAAAATTGGTTGGATGAACTTAATTGATACAAATGTAAAAATATTTATAACTAAATTGATCTAATTGAAATATTTAATACTAAATTGATATCAATATACTAAATTTACGATTTTTTGTACTTTTCCCATTCTTATCAATAGATTCCTGTCGCCTTCAGAATATAATGAAAAGCCACTAAGCCCAGCTCCACGATCACTTATTGATGCATCACGCTTTTGCGTATTGGCTGCTCAAGTTGATTGATTTGACGTCGCCACACTCATGAATCAATTGTTGGCTTCTTTCCATTTGTTGTGTCGTGCGATAACTATGCACGTGCCTCTGCTTGATAAAGTAAAATGTAAAGAGGGAATTAACCATTATGAGTCGTAATCTAGACAAGGGAATGATGAAGCTCTAATCATAGAATCGCCCCCACCATTTGCCCACCTTAGCAGAAGTTTTGGGATTGGGATGCGCATTTGCAATAATAGGTTAGATAGGCTACAAAACTAGGAGCACATAGCATGATCAGCATCCTATGTAAACGAATAAAAAGTTAGTTCAGTCCATAGACAATGATCCAAACCATCATGACATCAATTAGACAAAAAGAATATGTCATTTGTGCTTTGTCTTTCCTGTCAAATCCAATGCATTTGTGTCCCCAAGGAGCTCTCTGGGGTTTAGGTTTAAATTAAGAGAACCTTTGATTTTGATTAATACCACGAAAAATCTCAAACTAATACATTTGTGATAAATTTACCAAAACTAATTTTTGATCATAAAAAACTTCAAATTTGTACACCTTTGATAAATTTACCTTAAATAAATTTTTGGACTACCAAAAACCTTAAACTGGTACACATGTGACAAATTTATCCTTCGTTAGTTTCCGTTAAATTACATTCACGAAAACGAACCGAGGATAAATTTATCACAAGTTTATCAATTTGAGGTTTTAGGTGATCAAAAAATTAATTTAGGGAAAATTTGTTACGGGGTGAACCAATTTAAAATTTTTCGTGGTATTAATCCTTTGTTTTTCTTATTCAACATTAATTTGTCACCACCATTGTATGAATGTCATGGTAGGAACATTGAAGTAAGTTCAAATTCTGTCGAAGATGACTCTTCTTCAAAAGACGATCTAGGGTCTATTCCTCTCACGGGATAGGTTAACGAGATATCATCAATTAATTAATTACCACCAACTGTAAAAGTTTTCAATTACAAGAAAGTACTTAATGACTTAATAATAAGAAAGAGGGATAGGCTATTGGACCGATCATATTAATTAATTTCAAAGGATACAACTATTGCATGAATTATTGTTTTGCTTTTCGGACTTTCTAGGAGAATCGTGAACAGTTTAGCTTGCGCGGGGCCGGGTTTGGAGAGGCGACTCGACTTAGATTGGAGGCCTTTGGGCTATGCCTTTTGGCTCTAAGCCCACTTCCAATCTTGTAAATACTAATTAACACATCCGAAGTCTGACTAAGAAATGATTAAATCTCTAACCCCAAACGTTTTATTGCTCAGTCAAAGTGACTGAGACGTGCGAAGTACTCACTGAGTCTCCACCACGTTAACTAAGGTCTCCATTCCGGCCAAACAAAAAAAAAACTAAGGTCTCCATAAAAAAATTAGCCATACGTAGATTTCTTCTTTCTACTCTTTTTTCCTCATAAATGTCATTTTCTCTGGCCATATATGAACCCGTGACCTAATATTTTCAATATGTTAGAGAGGTTTCCATGTTGAATATTTCATAAATTTGGGACTTCTTCCAAAGCCTTTGTGTAGATTGAATATTTATTTTTACGCATTTTGGTATCTCTCTCTCTCTCTTTCCATATTTTCCTTCAAATTTTCCTCCATCCACTACTCCGATTTGTAGCTTCTAAATTATGAGCAGATCTACATGCTAACTTAACCAAATATAAATATTGGTGATATCTATATTAGTAACCCGCCAATCAGAGATATGATTCGACAAAACTTTTGATAATCACATCTAATCTATTTCGAAGCATGAATGTCATTCATAGTGGACCTATGGGTTTTCCCTACGCATTGTGCACGACAGTTGGCTTTTGATGGCATTGTGCGCTTCCTGAAATGCATGGCTAAGCCAAACGCATTAAGAATCACGAAATAATAAAGTCAGCTCATCTCTCTTATTTGATAACTCAATCAAAACCATTCATTGCCATTTCTTCTAGTTTTTCTCGTGCATTTCAGAAGTGAAGGATGCCCCTTAATGATTTATAAAGAGTAATAATGCTAGGCATATTCAAACTGGTATGAAATCGGTTTACAAAGTAATACGACATATTATGATTGAGCATTTGAATAAATGACCCACATTCATGTCTTTAAAGTTTGTCACATCACTTAATGAACCAACGTTGAAATTGGTCTTAGTATATTTAGGGAAAGCCTTTCAACATAAGTGAGGAGAGAGAAAGAGAGTCATTAAAGACAAGATTCTATTCTAGTGCTTTAGTGGGAGCTCATACAGAGTCAAGACCAAAGAGGAATATGAGGAAACACTTTTGTCCCAAATTAAACCAAAGACTTGACCCCATTATGCACATTGGGACAAACTTGTAGGGCCTCTACTTTGTCATTGTTAATCGGATTCAGGAGAACAGCCTTGGTCCTTCAATTCAAGCTATTGCTCTCGGTCAATATACTTCTCGTTGGCTTGTTCCAGGTTGTCTTTACGCGTTCTAAAGATATACCTTGCAATTCTTATACGACCGAATGGATACGCGTGATATCGCCAGACCAATTAAGAGTTCTCATTACTAGAAAACGTGCATTAGATTACCGTCCTTTACGTAGTAATCAGCATTATCTTTGCTGATTTTATGATATCATGTCATGTGATATAAACATTTCATATATGCTCAAACTTTTTTCCTCCATAGCCACTCATATCCTTGGCAATTTGAATAAGCAAAAGAAACCCTTCTTTTCAAGAAAAATGTCAAAAAAGTCATCAACCTTTGGCATTGGTGCCAATTTAGTCCTAAACCTTTTTTTGGTGCCAATTCAGTCATAAACTTTTTGCACTGATGTCAATTTATTCCTAAATCTTTTTTTTATGCCAATTCAGTTCTAAACTTTTTACATTGGTGTCAATTCAGTCCTACACCTTTTGTTTTTGTGTTAATTTAGCCTTTTCGGCCAATTTTGGCAGGATTTTACTGACGTGGACGCCGACCGGCCACTGGCGCTGACGTAGATAACTTTTAATAATATTTTAATATTTTTTAAAATTTTATTTATTTTTTCTTTTCTTTTTATTTTTTTCCTCCCCTCCCTCCTTCCTCTAGCCGGCAAGGTCACCTCGTCAGCCACTAGCAAGGCTCGAGCTTGCCAAATGGCCGCCAGGGCGGCCTCGAGCTAGGCGGGCGAGGCTCGAGCCCTCGCCGAAGGCCGCGAGGTCGAAGGCCTTTGTCGAGGCACGGCCTTGCCAAATTTGGTGAGGTCCAGCCTTGCCAATGGCCAGTGGCCAGTCCGACGATCGATTGGAGGAAGGAGGGAGGGGAAGGAAAGAAAAAAGAATAGAAAAAAGAAATAAAGAAATAAAAATTCAAAAAAAATATTAAAATATTATTAAAAGTTGTCCACATCGACGTCGATAACCGGCTGCCGGCCGGTCGACCGACGTCCACGTGAGCAAACTCGGGCCAAAATTAGCCGGAAGGACTGAATTGGCACAAAGATGAAAGGTTTAGTATTGAATTGGCACAAATGCAAAAGGTTTAAAACTGAATTGGCACAAAAAAAAGGTTTAGGACTTTTTTGACATTTTTTCCCCTTCTTTTCTATATACTCATTAGTTGCAACCACACGGTGACAAGTCCATAAACCCTATAATTCTTGTTTGCTTACAATTTATTTGAAAGTGACTACGCTGTTGTCGTTTCTGTTCTTTGCAAGAAGATTATATACCATCCCCCCCTATATTGTGGTTTAGACTTTGAATAATTGCCCCCTGTTCAACCTACACGGAATAAGCAATTCATATGATATTCGGTGCATATTTTACAACATCAAGAGTAGATGATCTGTAAGCTACTTTGTTGTGAACTCTTGAAAACGAAGCATTCATGCTTTTGTCTCTTCGTCGTTAGGCAACAACATTGTCTTTGACATATGCATGTCTTGATCGAATTAAATAGGTGCTTTAAACGTCAAGAGTTTAGTTGCTGGATGTGTTGAACTTGAATAAATCAGGGGCCCTTTAGTCCTGTAACACGCGTGGAATGGATAGGGACATGATGAGATGCATTTGTAATTGTTCGCCACTGGGTTTTGCTTCTTGAAAGACAAAAACCCTTTGTATTCTCAAAGCTTCATTTGGTTTGTTGTGACTAGAAGAGAATATGTCGCTTATAAGCGAAAGTAGATGAAATCGATTATTTTCTAACGGTTTAAGCTTTTGGACTGCACTCGATATTCTCGTTTTTTGAGAAATTGTGATATGGATTACATAGTTCTGCATATACTATTCAGTTGAGTGCCGTACATCATGCAGAGCTAGATTGAAATTTCCAAAACATCTACTCATGGCAGTGTGGTCGCCGCGCTCAAACACAGATGCACACATAAAGATCACAATATCATCACTATCGTTAGGCTACTTATATTGACGCAAACATCTCTCTCTCTCGAAAGTAGACAATTTTCTCTTATTTTTCTAGAGATCCTTTCAAATTTTAATCCATTTAGTCGAGGTAATTTCGGAGATCTCGAGAGTATTCCTATTCCACCAAACATCAATAAGACAATTTATGTCCTACTCAGCTCTATATGCAAATAAGTATGGGAAATGTAACCCCAAGAGTAATTGATGCATACTCTAGATCATCAAACATGATTCATCCCGATTTTGAAGACAAACTTGGTAAAATACTTCTATTTTCCTCAAAATCATCGTCCTAGATAGGGTCTCACCACATCCCACCCATTGCCAAAGTTTTAAAAAATTTAGGTTTCTTCTAGAATGAGAAGAAACAACTATAATATATGAATATATATATGTAATAAAAGGAAAAAATTAAACCCTAGATATTTCGCAATCATCCATACACGTGCAATGGCCCCATCTGCAACTCCGGTGTCGGCTTGACCAGTCATAAGGGCACACAAGTCAGCATCATTCTCCAACACCATCTTTTGTCCTCACAACCAAACTCTTGCTCCTCTTCATTTCATATTCGTTTTTATTCTTCTATTTTATTTCTTTGTTTTTTGCTTGCACTCCTCTCTCTCGTTTGGAAACCCTAGAAAAAGACGCATGCTTTTAATAAATTGGGTGAAGGTGCCGCTCATTTTTCAATGTTAGGTCCTATGATTAGTAATCTTGGTTGATCAATTCGAGGCTTTGTTTTCACTTTTCTGCTAGTCTTGGGCGGTGTTGTCGGGTTAGATGACTCAATTATTAGCTGAAAGTGACGGATTGTGGTAATTTTAGTCATCTAGTTTCTATTTTATATAATTCAAACTTCTTTTCGCAGAAGACTTTATGAGTTTGTTAGGCGGTGGGCGTCATCGATCATATTATGCAAATCACCCGAAAGCTATACATGCAAGTTAATTTGTGCAAGATGTATCCACAATAGCGTGAGTGCCTCTTGGATAGTAAAAATCCTCACGTTTTCTTTATTTTTACTGATTATCAATCAATTAACTCAATAAGATTGGTCCCGTTAACTAAAACTAGTTTCTCTGATGGAGGAAACTTGATTCCATCATCTCTTTGATTAATAGGTTACAAGCTATAGACATTACCGGCATGTGAACTTGATTAAAGCTTACGTGTGGACAGTATTCATACATGTAAACCACCGATCAGAAAAATGGTCAAACGAAAATATGACCCTACTAGAGAGGGAAATAAGCTCAACCTGCAAGGACTGCACAAATCATGTTAGGGTCGATGTAAACTTGAAGGAAAATTTGGGAGATAAATCTTTGTTAAATGCCACATTTACGAGGGAATAATCATGGAGGAAGAAGTGGCTTAAGGAAGAAGCGAGAACGATAATTGTTTATAGTAGGGACAACTACTGTTTTGTTGCGAGGTTTCCTAGTTCGCGCTGACGAGGATAGGCCTTCCTCTCTCGTGCTTATGTATGACTGCTATTTCATCGTTTTCGACGATTCCAAAGACGACGGCGATAACTGCGCATTCGCTCCCGCTGGGGCCCAGACGTGCGGCGGTGTGATGGATGTGTTCAAGAACAAGTGGAGAAGCCACGAAGATGATTACGCTATCCACCAAGTTTGTTTGATTATTCACCGCCGAGGTAGCTGGTGATCCCTTGTCGTCCACTCGGTCGGGAGTTCAATCCACGTCGTGAGCAAATCTCCATATTGTTTGTGCAATGTTGTTTAGATGCGGCAATACCATCTTTGGAGTGATTCACCAGTTGCCAACATATTGGTGGGCTCTAGTGACGGGTTTGCAAATCTCAAAAGTTTAGGTCGTGAGTCGTGCAGATTAACCATGCCTCAATCCACGCATTCCGCAACATGTGCAATATCTTATGGTAATGCCCAAATGAGTTGCTAACTTTATAAGAGAAGCGAGTGACCTTTTTTTTTTTTTACAAAGTGGCAATCGAAAAGACGCAACCCTCTCCTTACCAAAAAAAAAAAAAAACTCAACCCTCTCCTATATTTCGCAACCCTCTTCGTTTCTTTTCTTATTGGAACCATAAAAGAAATTCTTCATGTGCAAAAACATTGGATTGGCATAGCCAAAGAAATCCTTGGGATCAAATAAACGTGGCACCTACAAAAGATTAAACAATTAATGAAGGTGATTATTGATTATTCAAATGCAATTGTATCTATAGCCCCTATTTTATTAAAAAAAATTCAACTTTTGTTGTTTTAACGATAGGAAAGTTTACAAAAAACCCTTTCATAGAAAATCCTACGCCCAAGAGTTAAAAACCTTTTGAGAAATTAATAAAAAAATTTCACAAAAGCCCATTATATATATAATTAATACCATGAAAAATCTCAAATTGATACACATGTGAAAAATTTATCCCGAACTAATTTTGACTATCAAAAACTCAAAATTAGTATACTTATGACAAATATTATACCCCAAACTAATTTTTTGACTATCAAAAATCTTAAATTGGTACATTTGTGACAAATTTACCTTATGTTGTTTTTCGTTAAATTGGATTAATACCACAAAAAATCACAAACTGGTACACGTGTGATAAACGAAAGGTAAAACCCCAAACCGATACACCTGTCAACTATCATATGTCATCCAATACATCAATCTGATAGTAAAATATAATGAAAACTAACGGAGGGTAAATTTATCATAGTGTATCAGTTTGGGGTTTTTTGTAGTTAAAAAATTAATTTGGGATAAATTTGTCACATGTATATCAATTTGAGATTTTTGATGTATTAACCCATATATATAGTTTAAAATTTTATTGGATTGGCGTAAATTACTTTGGACTGATTTTGCTAGCATTAGCAAATTTATTAAATGCTCAAAGGTCACTTTTACACTGTGTATCACAGTTTTCTAAATATCAAATTATCGCCTCACATGTCCTTAAATTATGCACTTCCACTGTACAATACCTATTGAACTATTTATTCACAAAGCCATATAAGCATCACGTCAGCTCCAAAATGATCAATTTGACATTTTCATCGACCGGCATTGGAAGTAGCAAATAGATCATATTCAAAGTCAAATCAAATTGAAATTAAACTTAATCGTTTCTAAAGTGATTAATGTGTCTCAACTGTCGTGAAAACTGATTTTTCTTTAAAATATTTCTTGTGTACTGTTCTATCACGCAAAAGTTGGGAAGAAGTCCTTGGAGAAAGTCAAGAAATAATTAAGTAAAGAGTACATAATTAGAGATGGTTAATTTATAGGTGAAGATGGAGAGACCGAGCTCTGACGGTGGATTCCTGTTTTCAGCTAGAAAAGTTAAAGTGCGTTGGCTCCCATTTTACGTTCATGCATTCATTATAAGATCTCCTGGATTATAAAAAGCAAATTAAAATTATTAGTTTGCATTTCTTTCTATTTTGACATAACCTTTTTCTGTAGATTTAACTTTGGAAAAATAACGTCAATATTTTTTACAAAGTGTGACAAATACCTCATACTTACCATATCAGGACCTGAAGTGTTATTATTTTCTCAAATAATGGCATAAAGTGGATCTTATTTCAAATAAGGACTTTGAAGGCCCTCATTTTTTCAAACAAATGTCTAAAGTGACCATATCAGTCTTAAGAAGACCTTACCTCGCCGGTTGAATGGCATTTTCGTCCTTTACTTTCAATTTTTTTTTCTTTTCCTTTTCTTTTTCCCTCCATCGGCCATCGCTGGCCTTGTCAATGGTTGGTGGAGGTATCCAGACTTAGGCGAGGATTGCCCTCATCGGTGTCGAGCAAGGATAGCCTCGACGCTGGTGACCTACACTAACCATCGACGAGGTGCAGAGATGGACGGGGGAGGGAAGAGGGAAAAAGAAAAAAAAAGAAAGGATAAGAAAAGGAAAAAAAATTAAAAATTAAAGAAATATACTTATACCCACCCATCGGTGGCCGTGTTGGTTTGCGCTCAGTTCCTTTCACGAGAGTTCCTGGGTTCAAACTCACCCATTGGTGATTGAAGTGGAGGGGTCGTGGCGGTGGGATGCTACGCTAGCCCCTCTCGAGGACTAGTCGGGCATCACCGCTAGTTTGAACCCTAGTTCGCCGGCCGCGCGGACACCTCGGTTATAAAAAAATATATATATATACTTATAATTTTTTTTGACTAAAATACCCCTTCTCCTATGACCGGAATAGTCATATGTTGGTCGGCCGGCCAAAAGTCCTTATTTGAGACGATTGACTACTTCAGACCCTTATTTAAGACAATTTGATCATTTCGAGCTCTTATTTGAAATAAGGTCCATTTCAAGCCTATATTTGAGAAAATAATGGCATTTCATACCCTTGTTTAAAAATTTCTCACATAGTTATAGATCATCCAAGTCATAGCTTACAATAACTTTAGGAAACAACTCCACTCAACTTCAAGGTGTTATAGTTCTAAATAGGGACAGAAGTGGGGCATGTATAATCGACGGAAAAATTACCAAAAAAGTCTTAAATATATTATAATTGTGCCAATTGTCCTCAATTTTTTTTTCAAATTAAGTCTTAAACCTTTTACATTTGTGTCATTTCAGTACATTCGATCAATTTTGATCGGAAATCGCTAACACGGATGTTAGCTATCCTACGTGGCGCGACTAGCGCTAATGTAAATATTTTTGAATAATATTTTTTATTTTTTTCATTTCATTCTCTTTCTTTTCTTTCTTCCCTTCTTCCTCTAGGCAGTCACTGGACAGACGTGAGGGCCGGCGAGCTCGACCTCGCCATTGCTAGACAAGGGCAAGCCTTGCCATGGCTAGGCGAGGCTCGACCTTGCTAGAGCCTCGCCCAGCCATGGCAAGGTCGAGCTTGCCGGCCCTCGCCTTTGGCCGGTCGTCAATTGGTAATTGGCTAGAGGAAGAAGGGAAGAAATAAAAGAAATAAAGAGAAACAATAGAAAAATGAAAAGAAAAAAATGGGTTATTAATACCATGAAAAATTCCAAAGCTGATACACCTATGACAATTTTACTCAAAACTAATTTTTTTACTACCGAAAACTCCAAATTGGTATACTTGTGACAAATTTACCCTCCGTTAGTTTCGTTAAATTGGATTTATACCACAAAAAATCACAAACTGGTACATATGTGACAAACAGAGTATAAAACCCCAAACTGATATACTCGTCAACCGTCACGTGTCATCCAACTCAGCAATTTGATAGTGAAATTTAACGGAAATTAATAGAAGGTAATTTGTCACAGGTCTACCAATTTTGAGTTTTTTATAGTTAAAAAAATAATATCAGGTAAAATTATCACGTGTACAGTTTTGTGATTTTCCGTGATATTAACCCAAAAATAAATAAAATTATTAAAATATTATTTAAAAATGTCAACATTAGCGTCGACCACACCACATAGGACGGTCGATGTCCATGTTGGTGATTTTCGTCCAAAATTGACCGGATGGACTTAATTAGCATAAATGCAAAATGTTGATGATTCAATTGAAAAAAAAAATTTAGAATTGAATTGACACAATTATAATATGTTTAGAACTTCTTTTGGTAATTTTTCCTATAATTGAGTACCTGATCTATTCAAACCCTAACGCGATGTAAATGGGTAGTGGGTTTGGGGAAGCGATATGGATTTAGGGTCAATTGTTAAAAACCAATAGAATTCGGAATGGGTAAGGGGTTTGGAGTAGAAACAGGTAGTGGATTTGAGATGTTGTAGTTGAAAAATTCGATACCCGAACCAAATAAGCATATGTACATATATATATGTATCTAATTAAAAATCGTTTTTTCCTTTATATTATTTAGGTTGTTGAGTAAATATAGATAATTATTAACTCTATTGATGTTTGAAGCAATTTCGGGATTTAATAAGCTTTCCTTACTTTGTTTAAAAAATTGAAATCACCTATAAAATTTTGTAAAGCCTACAAGAAAAATTTAATATAATCTTATACTTTTCAGCAACGTCCACCATTTTACAATCCAACGGGAAAAGTACAAAAAAAATCATAAACCTATTGCATTGGTGCCGATTCAATTCTAAACCTTTCAATTATGCCAATTTAGTAAAAAAAAATTTCATATTTTACTGATTGATTCTATCTAGCCAATTTTGGTTGTCTTTTGTGGCACTGTTGGCACTGAAGTGGAGATTTTAAATAATATTTTGAATTTTTTTATAATTTTTTTGGTTTTTTCTTTTCCTCACTGGCCACAAGCAAGGGCTAGGATGCCGTCACCCCATCTAGGCATCAAGGCCACGCCCAGATCAAGCGACGGCGTTGCGGCCCTAGCCTAGTCCAAATCTAGCGAGGGAGTTGCAGCCCTAGCCAAATTTGTGCGAGGGGTTGCGACACCCTTGCTGTGGTTGGTGAGGCCCTGGGCGAGGGCCCATGAGCGCTCACCTAGTGGCTGACAAGTGCGTCCCAGACCTCACCTATGGCTGGCTGGGGGGGGGGGGAGGATCGGCCAACAAGGTCGTTGACCCTCAGCCAAAAAAGAAAAGAAAAGAAAAAACCAAAATATATTAAAAATTTTAAAATATCATTAAAAAAATATCAACATTAGCGTTAGCGATGTCAAGTAGGATAGTCAGTGTCCGCCAGTATCCACGTTAGTGATTTCTAGTCAAAATTGACCATATTAACTTAATTGGCAAAATGTGAAAAGGTTTACGACTAAATTGGTATAATTAAAATGTTTTTGATTGATTGGTACCAATGCAATAGGTTGAGAATTAATTTGATACTTTTCCCCAACCCAGCTTCGAATGTTCTTAGACATTAGAGTTTTATGGATGTGGATCCTAAAATTTTCCGTCTTATATTTTGAGACTCCCAAGATATTCTGATCTTAAAATGCATTGTCCAAAATAATTTGCCGTGTTTGGAAATTAAAGGTTGTGTATTATAAGTTTAGTGCATGATGTTTTTCATAAAAAAATATTAGGGTTAATACCATTAAAAACCAAAAATTGGTAGATTTGTAACAAATTTACCCCAAATTGATATGGATTTCCTTGGGGACTTGCTATGTCAATTGAGTTATTGTTAGGTATCATCAAGCTTAGCAATTTCATGGTAAAATATGACCGAAGCTAACGAAGGGTATATATGTCACGAGTATACCAGTTGGAGGTTTTTCAGGATCCAAAAATTAGTTTTGATTAAATTTGTCACGGATATACCAGTTTAGAGTTTTTGGGATCCAAAAATTAATTTTGGGTAAATTTATGACGGATGTACTGGTTTGAGGTTTTTTCATAATATTAATCAAAAATATTATGGCCAATTGTCTTTTAGTGGGACAAATTTAAGATATTCTATCAAAACCCGTAAGGGACTTGGGACGAGTTTAGAGAGTAGTAGAAATTTGACGAAATGGGTTTGGAACGACACCATCCCACTTCCAACCCTAGTTTTAAAATATGTACTGAATTTACTATTTATAACAAATACATTCTAAGGATCCATCTATTTGAATAAAATCTATTTCCGGTTGTTTTTCGATTTTCCGATGTATAGATGGCAAAAAATTAATCGATCAATGACTAACGTTTTCCATGGTGAAAACAACAAAATTTAGAATGGGGAAAAACGACTTCCCCTATTGGCAAGAGGAAAATTGCTTTTCTTAAATCACAAAACAAATGAAAACTGATTTTTGTTAAAAATATTTTTTTTATTATGAAGTTTTGAGTGAAACAAATGCACCCTAACTCACAATTCATATGTGCTCAACTCCTTGTACTCAAGGGATCTTCATATCTGTTACGGATAGGTACTCCTATGTTCATTAAGAGTTTCAAATAGAGTTGTGATTTTTAAGCGGGGACTCATCATTTTCCTCATTAGATGCCCTTTCTAAGACAACAAGGCTCTCTTTTTCTCCCTCTCTCATATTTAACCGTACCTCATGATGAATAGGGTTAGTAATTCATGTTCACATATCAAATATATATTATATTTGTGGGCCTTATATTTTAAAAAATCCCAGACTTTAGCCATAGTCCCAATTTAATCTTAAACTTTTGTTATTTCATAAAAATACCAAAACTTTAGGTCCAATCTATATACCACCTAAACTTTATTTTGTCTAATAAGAACCACCAACTTTTACTTAAGTCCTATATCTACCCCCTTTAACCTTCAATCCAAAATCTTCCTCAGTGATTCTATGTGGCATTTCCACGTCTTTACCCTAATTTTTTCCCTAATTTTATACTCAAGAAGACATCATTTGCGCTGATGTCTCCAAAAGATGTCTTCTTGAATTTGAAATTTGGGGAAAAACTAGAGCAATTAAGGTTGACTTTCTTTAATTGCTCTTACTCTCAAGAGAGTCTTCCATCCACCTCGCTCGAGTATTTTCGATTTTGCGTTTAGTTTTCAATCTCTTGTGGTCAGAAAGCTCATGCTTAGGACACTCGGCTGGGGATGCTCGAACAGCTATCGCTTGGGAGCTTTCCATTTGTCAGTTGTCAACGAGAAATTGTGGATGGAGGGTTAACAAAGGTAAATATGGAACTCAAGTAAAAGTTGATGGTTTTTGAATGAGATAAAAATAGTTTTGGATAAAATTGGGATTGGACCTAAATTTTGTGGTTTTTATGAGACAAAAAATAATTTAGGATAGAATTAAGACTAAACCTAAACTTGAGGTTTTTTTAGAGTATTAGACCCATTTATTTGTATCATGTATCTTGTAAAATAGTACTGCTTGCTAAGCATCTTAGTGTGCCTATGTATTTTAAATTTAATGTTAAGTATCATTTTACTCCTTCAAGCATTACTATTCAAGCGGTTTGATCATTTGACTATATTTTTCAAAGTGGTCATCAGTCTTCTAACAATCATCAAGTAAGCCCTTTTGTTGGATCTAATTTTTTTTTGTCTGTCTTACTCTAACTCTCAATTCACTCTCAGACTTTTACCTTATCTTTTGCAAAGCGTGGAAGTCGAAACCCACATATGAAACTACACATTCCCACCTCTAGCCTCCCTGAGAAGGTGGGGATTCGAACTTCCTATCTCTCCCTTCCCAAATAGGAAGGGTGGCCACTAGGGCAAACCCAAGTGGTTGTTGGATATAATTAAATCATAGCATTTTCATAAGACACCGTCTGTAAAATGCCATACCTACTCCATACACAGCGCATATAGCTTACCTGAGGGAGAGAGAGTAAGTACAGCGAAAGGATACCATATATTTAGCCATTAGGCGAAAGGATATCATATGGATAGAAGGTCCAGTCAACTTAAGTAATTAGGTAATTAAGATAATACTTTAACACCATTCTCACGTGCAAATTAAATTGAACTGTTCAATAAAAGCATGCATATGTTTGGCTCTGATACCATGTTGGGAAATGCTTTAAAAGTCCAATACCTTCATGATGGGAAGATCCAGGAGGAAGCTCAACACTTGAGCACACATACTTAGTTGGACCCATGGGTCAATTAAAGCATGCGGATGTCTAGCTCCGGTAACATGTTGGGAAGTGCATTGAAAGTCTAAAACCTTCACGACGGGAGATCCAAGAGGATGCGACAAACCTAAGTATTAGTCTGTCTAGTTTGACGAAAGATTAAATTATCGAGTTAGAAGCCAATGTATTTATAAATTGTTTCTTCTTACTCCAACAATGCAACGGGGAATCTTTGTTTCACACCCATTCACATGTGCAACTCAACATTCTCTCCCTCCTTTGTCGGTCTTTAACAAATTACTCGCTCAATTAACTATAAGAATAATCTAGCTAGTTGAGCATCATATGTAAGCTACCACTTTGGCTCAAAGGTAAATTTTTGTGTACATAGTACCTAGAACTCCTTACTAATTCTCTCTCCGAAATAGGGATATGAGGTAGTTTCTAATCTTCTGATTTTTTCGATTGATAAGTACTGCCAAATTCACCCTTCTCTACCTAGATATTCCTAATCATGGGACACGGGTTTCATTGTAAACTGATTAAAAAAAGTCATTATGGGG
Organism: Syzygium malaccense; assembly: GCA_031216405.1. Classification (NCBI taxonomy): domain Eukaryota; kingdom Viridiplantae; phylum Streptophyta; class Magnoliopsida; order Myrtales; family Myrtaceae; genus Syzygium; species Syzygium malaccense. The sequence continues at coordinate 18,569,911 of CM062254.1, forward strand.
CTCAAGCATAAGTGACAAAATAGATGTTATTGAAATTGAATGATGAAGTATTCCTGTACGTACATTTCCTTACAGAAGGATATATATTACATTTTCTAGTACTTTAAGGAAGGCAAAAAGGTTCAGGTGTCACCTTTTGGTGCAATTCTTTAGTGACAATGTTGGAAGCTAGATATAAAGTCACACACATGCTGAGTTGATGGTGTTGTCCTTTTGAGATTAGTTGAACCCCTCCTTTTACATTATTGTCTAAAGGTTTGATTACTTTAATAATCCCCAGGTAATAAACATGCCTTCTTGTCCCCGAGACCACTCCTGCCCCTTTTTCCTGCCTCAAGTGGCCAACAAGTACACATGACTGAAAAGCCATATGGACATCCTCTCATGAGTTGGGCAATTGCCATCACGGAGACATTTCGAGGTACATTTCCATTCTTGTTGATTGGTAATTAGGTAAGACCGGCTGTTCGCTTAAGTGTATTATAATCGCGTTTGTAATCCGTGTCAGTACATGTTTTGATTTTATAAGTTCAATAATTGTCTTACGATGAAATCGTACATGTATCATCGTGACCTCCCACTTAAATCTGAGTTATCCAGAGTAGAAAAAGAACCCACAACTATTGGATTCAATAGCCGAAAGCACAAAAACCCTTGTCATTAGGTCAATCCCAAGGTGGGTCATGCATGTCTCTTTGTATCGCTATACAAATTTATTTCAAGTTTTATCATATACAGGTTTTCTTTTTGTAATTCGTTTTTTTTCTCACGCCATGCAAACTGATCGCACTTCATATTGCCAGCCCTATAATTAGCTAGATACATTAGGGGAAATTTCAATTTGTTATTTATAATATCATGTAAGTGCATGGTTCAGACAAACTATCACATGCATTTGGTGCAAGAACCCTAGATCGATCCCCACTGTTAGTATCTGATGCATCCCATACTAAATTTGGCGGATCGCAAACTTATCGGGTTGGTTTAATGGTTAAAGAACAGTCATATGTGCATGTAGGTTAGACGCGCAACGTAAGTTTAACTCTTTACATCATGAGATGAAAATAGTATCATCGGTTGACACGCCCATCCAAACTCTTCTACTTACGTTTTATTAAGTCTATGATCTTAATCATGGGTTCAGATTCTCTGATTTAGGTGGTAAGTTTACATCTTTAATTTACCTCAATAAAGAGGACAGGTCAACGCATTAAATATCAACGATCGAGATATGTCATCTTCAATCTTTTCCTTTCTTTCTTTTTTTACTCTTTCTTGGCCTTTCGATTCTTCCATCACACAATTAGCGTTGGCACCTCTGCCACGCTACCGCAGAACTTTACACCTTGGCCAACAGTAACTCCGGTGGCGCACACCGTCTCGCCATGGCTCATGCTCTCTCTCTCTCTCTCTCTCTCTCTCTCTCTCTCTCTCTCTCTCTCTCTCTCTCTCGGATCTGAGGTCACCTGAGGCAGGCATCCTTCATGCGAGCCACATACCGTAGGCCACGATGGGGGTATTTGATTCAGCTTTGGGAAGGGGTTTTGAGCCTCGAAAGCCCCTTCCCAAAATGCTGAGGTGTTTGGTTCAGCATTTGGCCTATCATTGGTCAAAATACTAGCATTCCACGAATGCTATTGTTCACTTTTTTTTTTGGGTTAAAGCTGTTCTTCACGAGGCAGCCGGTGAGGGCGGCTAGCGAGGGTGGTCGGCGAGAGAGAAGGGCCGGCGAGGTTGCCTGGGGTCGGGCGACGCCGTCCCTAGGCGGCGGCCACCTGAGGTCGCGCGACTCAGGTGGCAGTCGCCTGGGTCGTGCGACCCCCGCGGAAGGTTGCTTGTCCTCGGGCGACCGCCGGCGGCGGCAAATCTGGCTCGCCGGGGGTTGCCCAACCTCGGGCGACGGCCGCCGGCGCCAGATCTATCTCGCCGGCGGCGGCAAATCTGGCTCGCCGGGGGTCGCCCAACCTCGGGCGACGACTGCTGGCACCAGATCTATCTCGCCGGCGACTGGCTCCGGTGATGATAGGTTTTGTTTTTTTTTAATAAATAAAATAATTCTCAAAGTGCATTTGCAAAAAAAAATTCACCAAACACTATATTTTGGCCAAAGTACCTTTACAAAATATTTTTGCCAAACACCATTTGCATTTTCTCAATGGGCTTTCACCCAAAGGTATTTGTATTCCTCCAAGTAGCATTTTCAAAGTTGAACCAAACATGCCCGATGTCCATTGTCTCAAAATGAGAGAGAGAGAGAGAGAGAGAGAGAGAGAGAGAGAGAGAGAGAGAGAGAGAGAGAGAGAGAGAGAGAACCACGTGAGCAGAGAGGTGAGGATAGTGGCGGGGTCACGGCTGCCGGTGTTTACCTCCGGTGTTTACCTCACAAGAGGTGACGACAGGGGCAAGAGGTTGAAGCCGGCGGCTTGCTGGTGCCCCATGTAAAACGGAGAGACATGAGATAGAATTTGAACTAGGGATTAGGGTATGTGATTGTTGTTAATATGAGGGTGTTTTAGTAAGATCGGGGTGTTTTGGTGACATGGTTTATTCTAAATAATGGTTTTTGATATATCAATAACCGGGAGGAAATTAATATAAGATTTCAATTTATCCCCCAAGCGTAGAGTATCTCAATCTTTGATGACTATAGGGTTTACCACCTAAAGTGAGTATTCTTGTCATAAAAAAAAAAAACCGACAACACAAGATTGGTTGGCCTAAATTTTATTAATAAGATATGCCTGACGTTCTGATGATAATTTCCTAGTCATTTGAGTCAAAATACATAGAGGCAATGTGCATGGTTATGAAATAAATCCAGTTAATCATAAGAACCCGCGACATACTTTTGCACTAGTTAGCTAATGTTGAACTAAGATGGAAATTACAAGAAGAATGGAAATGAGGAGGTAACCGTGCCGTCATATTTCAAAACTAAATGGTGCCCTCTCCACCTCAAAAGGAAACCTCTAAAATTCTTTGGTTTGTTTCCTTGGAAAAATTAGAATTGGAAAGCCTCACTTGGTGGGATTTCCTCAAATCCCAATACGTGAGATTCCTTGAACATGAAGAAAGAGAAACAACATTTAGTATTGTCCATAAGTGTTAGCAAAAGTGACAAGCCCATTTGCAAACACAAGAGAGAAGTGATTGTACTTAGAGTGAAGCCATTTATCTAAGTGAGAGACATAATGCGCGAGGAACTCATTATGCATACTTAGAGATGGAGTTATAATTTAGAAATTGGATTTACCATGCTGTGTGTGTAAAGCATGATAACAATTATTGGAGCATCCTCTAGTGGGATTGTTGTAGAAGAAAGATAGGTTCTACACTTACAACGATGCACTAGGTACCCTTGGCATAACCGATCGAATTCCGACTATTTGGACTGCTTAAGCTAGAAGAGAGTAGTAGGCACACCCAAACAAACATCTATAAGTCTCGTTTGCAAATTTTCTTTCCCTAAACTCTTTAATTTTTGCTGTTTCTATTGTTAGTTCGCTTTGCGCACATAAACAAATTTTTATTGGTGATGATTCTGCAAAATTGTTTTGTAATTTTTTGAAAATCCAATTCGCTCCTCTTGGTTTCTGATTTGGGTGTAACAGTTACTTCCCTATAACATGACCCCAAGTGGATGCACTGAGAAGGAATCAAACCCGAGATATCATGCTTCTTGAAGCGCAAGATCCTAGTCGTTTTACCAATCAACCAAGCTGATTCTATTGTCTCTATTTTTGACACATCTGTTACTTTCAACTGAGATGGTCTTCCAACATCACCCAACTAAGCAACTGTCATTCCGGTGTACTTATATGACGAACTAAAAATTAGATTAATAAGATTGTTAGCCAAAAGTGATTCTAATCTCCATGATTAGATGACTCCCAAGCACCGTTATATACATATAAAACTATCGAATTAGTGCCAAGAAAGCTGCTTTTCACAGGTCATAGCTCATAATCTCCTCATTAATGTCTCACAAATGAACCAAAAGCTGCCATAGCAATTTTTTGTTCCCTGCCATAGCATTTTGGTTCCCTCTTACTTGTAAGAGCTAGCTAGCCCTCACTAGTTCTTCTTTGGGGGTTGAACAATCAATTATATTTTAGGAGGTAAAAGGAGGAACTGATAAGATGTGTGTTTAAGTTGGGGTGTCATTATTATTGGGGTTGAATGTGGGGCCAAATGCACATTGGGCCAAGGTTGTGCCTATGTGTGACACAACCAAGTGATTGAGAGTGATCAAGGATTATATTAGTGAATTGTTAATACCAATAGTACCGTATTGCTAGACAAGCCTTGACCTACTAGCCCTAAAACATTTCAAAGTGCACAAGAAAACAAACACACACATACACACACACACTCTCTCTCTCTCTCTCTCTCTCTCTCTCTCTCTCTCTCTCTCTCTCTCTCTCTCTCTACCTTGTCACTATCTTTTGTGCCATTCGTTTTTCAGATGCTCCCCTTATTTTTATTTCCATTCTTTTCTATTTTCTTATCTTGATAATCTTTTTAATTTGCGCTTTGAAATACTCTCATTTGAATAGGGGCGTGGAACGGAAAGCCAACATATAGTACCAACATCAGAGTGGCATGACAAAAAACCCAATATTTTGATTGGCTCTCACTTAGAAAGCTGTATGGGAATCCAGAAGAAAGTTCTAATTCCCATTATAAATACATTTATCCCTCATCTTGAGATTTTGGCGATTGTGCGACTTACCCATTAAACTAATATGGCTCTTTCCCCTGAAATAATTTTCCATCGACACATATCAGTACCAATTTGCATTATAAATTTGCTCAGATTCTCATCGATGTTTGCTATAATAATAGAATGAAATTTGAATGGCGCTGATTCAATTGAATATGTGATCTGTTCTTTGTTTAACTCTTGTGCACACGAGTGGGTTCTCGGGTTAGATCAGCGATACACATCGTATGGGAACAGCCCCACGCAATCAAAATGCACGAACAGGTGTACCTGCTGCTCAAGCGAGTCCCACCATCACATGCCATCAACCAGGCAACACTCATCCAGATACATCCAACCATGAATTTTTATGTCCCTGCTAAGCTTTATGTCGAGAATTATTCATCAGATCGTGTCCATTCGAGATGTTCATTATTCTGGCGGGACCATTGTCGGGTGCGCATCCGGAGTTCGAACTGATGGATATATAGTAGAAGTTAACTGCCAAGAAGTCGCACTGAACTAGAACACGAGATGGGCTTCCTGAAGTATACCTTAAGAAAGCTTATATAACAGGGTAAAAGGTACATGAGAAATCGAACTCAGAACCGCCAAATAACTCTAATATTGGATTCAAGTTGAGCACACATCTATTGTTGTTAAAACCTTAAAATGTCGGACGACGGTGATATTTCCTCTATGGATTATATGAATAATTTAGAGATAAGTGTATTGGAAGTCCTAAAACTTATCATAAAAGTGTAATTGAGTCTTAAAACTTTCAAAAAGTGCAATAAAGTCCTAAAACTTGTCACAAAGTGCAATTGAGTCTTAAAACTTTTAAAAAATACAATTAAATCCTAAAACTTAGCAAATTGATCTAATCAAAACCTTTCCATTGTCTGGCAAAAAAAAGTCCTTCCATTGATTGCACTTTTGTAAGTTTTAAGACTCGATTACACTTTTTGAAAGTTTTAAGACTCTATTACGCTTTCGCAACAAGTTTGAGGAATTCCAATGTACTCATCCTATGAATTTACTTGATATCTATACGAGCATAAGACTTTCATTTGTTCTTTTTTAAGCTCACTCAGTGGCTTTTGAACTCGGAAATAAAAAATAAGGATGAGAAAACCAAATGTTCATTTCGTCAAACGACTCCCGGAGCCGTTCGAAACCGGCCAAGCCCAAGGACGGCCATTGGGAAAATATCAAAAGAAATTTTAAGTTTGAATAATGGGAAATGGCGAGGGACCTCAAACTTTGTGACCGGAAAACGCGAGGGATGCAATTAAGGACAAATTGATTTGTGAACTCCGATATCTTGCTTTCATGAAGATTCCACTTCATTAGTCCGCCATTTATTTTAGGGACATCGAATTAGATATTGCAGAACCTACAGGCCCTGTAAAGCACGCATGCTTTAGTAGGTCGCAGAGTGGGTATTCGACAATACAATATAAGTCTCTTACATTTTTGGGAATGATTATATCTTGGGTTAATACCACAAAAAATTTCCAAACTAGTATACCTCTAACGAATTTATCCCAAATTATTTTTTTTTGACCATAAAAAATCCCAAACTAGTATACTTGTGACAAATTTAAACTTCGTCAGTTTCCTTTAAATTTTACCTTCAAATTGCTCAGTTGGATGAGATGTGACAGTTGACGGGTGCATTAGTTTAGGGTTTTATCCCTTTGTTTGTCACAGGTGTACCATTTTATAATTTTTTGTGGTATTAATCCAATTTAATAGAGGGTAATTTGTCACAAGTGTACTGATTTGAGGTTTTTTATGGTAAAAAAATTAGTTTGAGGTATATTTGTCACAAATGTACCAATTTGAGGTTTTTTGTGGTATTAACCCTTATATCTTCCTTCATCTCTTTTCGGAGGAAATTTCCTCAGATTATAAGTTGTGTATATCACATACGTGTAAACTTAAGTAAACATAAACACAGATGATGTCCATGTCTGTAACCTACCGATAAGAAAACTGATCGAAGGAAGTTCCTTCAAACCAAGAATAGTGGATACCGCGATCCAAAACTTACCATGGAACCAACACACTTCTAATTAGTAAATGTACAAGTAAAAACAGCTTGTTTTTTGTCCTTGGATTGTCGCGTATAGTACAATCTAAAAACATCAATCCATACATTAAATGAATTTTAGAGGAATGAATGTCCCAAGGACAATATTGTTCCAAAACTGTCCTACGACTGCAATTTTGACATGGGATATCAATCGGGCAACATTTATGGAGAAATTCTTTTCACCTCAATGAACCTAGTTCAAACATATGTTATAGTAATTACCAGCAAAATGAAGCTCTACGCAAACGGCCAAGAAAAGTGAAAAAATCAGCTACATAGTTGATGTACCCAATCATCAAGCGAAATGGGCAATTGGGTTCGGTTTATGTTTAGCTCTTTTGTCGTTTAAGGCTGCGCCTATACGCAATATCATCTGGCAACAGATTATGGTATAATAAACTTAGGACGGAGGAGGATGAAAGGGATTTTCCATTTTTTAATAACTATGAAGTGCTAAATAAATGAAATTTGCAGCCCATTTAGACGACAGAACGAAATTTAATATTCATTAAAATATACTCCCCCTCCCTCTTCCTCCAGTGTTTATAAACTATGGCGATTAATGCTTCCTTCCCAAAAGCTGAAGAGCTTGTAGCTAGCGAAGAAAGAAACAGTGAATCCCCAGAAAAGAACCCACTTCCAAGAATTAATCAAGAATCGACCATGACTGGCTCTGGCTCTCCTTGTGGAGCTTGCAAGTTCTTGAGGAGGAAATGCGTGAGAGGCTGCGTCTTCGCCCCGTATTTCTGCCACGAGCAGGGCGCAACGCACTTCGCAGCCATTCACAAGGTCTTTGGTGCAAGCAACGTGTCGAAGCTCCTTGCGAATCTCCCTGTGAGCGATCGGTGTGAGGCCGCTGTGACCATCTCGTACGAGGCTCAGGCGCGGCTCCAAGACCCCATTTATGGATGCGTCTCGCACATCTTTGCGCTCCAACAACAGGTTGCTTATATAATGTGATGATATGCATATGATTGCGACTCACACTCTGATTTGAGCAAAAACCCTAGTTTTGAGGGAGTTCATGATTTTCTTGATGACGAACCTTGCAGGTATTCAATTTGCAAGCACAATTGGCTTCTCTCAAGGAGCAAGCTGCTGAAAGCCTTGCTCCCTCTTCCACGAGAGTGAGCCTTAATGAGAAATATTCTGGAAACAAGGTCATCTCGTGCCAAGCCCTCGACGTGCAAAGTTGGTTGCACATGGCAAATCCAAATAATTTGCCTCATCAATTCAGTTTACAGAACATGAGCAATGTGAACACAATGCCTTACTATGAAAACGGGTCGATGGATTCGAGCTCTGCAGGGAACAATTACGACAATTCGCTCGTCCTAGAGGATAACATCTCCTTCGGGAGCTTCGAGGAGCCTTCCGGCGGATCGATCTCTTCACTGAATATGCAAGCAAGCAACAGGCAGTGGAGTTTCCGGGACGCTGACGACCTCCACTCCTTTGCGTTTGGTTACATTCACCATTAACGAGGCATCATTGAGCATTTGGTGAGAGGTGAAACTCAGCCGAAGATGATCATTTGTTCAATTTGTGAGATGCTGCTTTGTTGTAAGCTGCGATGAAAACCCTAGAAATGTTCATGCACAGTTAGAAACCCTAATTAAAGCCATCTACTGTTGTTCGTTCTTATTCAACATAATCCAACAATATTCAGTGGAATAAAAGGAAAGGTAAATTTTCTAAAACAAAAGCAGATTCATCGACTGGGTTGATTAGCATGGTTTTATTTTTTTATTGGTGCTAATAAAATGACCCACTAAGGACCTAAATTCTTGACCTAGGAAAGAAACCGATGCATAGGCTAACTTTTTCTGCGAGACTTTCCCTTTCCTACAACCCTGAAAGTTTTAAGAATGATCAAGTGTAATCTCATTAGGTCTTCTTTGGAACTTAATGAAAAGTTGTACCTACAATACCCTGAGCAATCGAAGGTCAGAGACCTTCAGAAAAGGTGATTTTCGAGGCCTATCTAGCACAAAAACTCTCTGGATATAACTTTAAAACTTTGGGATAATTTTGCACTTTGCTATATATCTTACCTCACTCACTCCGTCTCTATAGCATGCTGGTGTGATCAGATTGATCAAATTCCCCTTTTACATGACAGAGAACCGCATGCCGTTGAGGCCACAACATATTGCAAAAGGTGGTTCAAATAGCAATATGAGGAAAAAAAAATTGATGGATATCTGATTTTCTGGTTGGTTTCATTAACGGCTGGGTGTAATAGCTAGCAGCATCAGTTTCCAGAACAACATACATTGATCTAAAAGAGTGGATAATCTATCTTGATCATGAAAGCACCAGTTTATCTTTGAATGTCTTGTTTCTGGAGTTTGAAGAAAACAAGTATTGGTGCATGTTTGTGTTTTTGTTACCATTGAAGTCCAGTAACATCTGAATTTCCTAGGATTGAGTAAAGTAGAGGTAACATTGTGATAAACCACTCTTTTTCAGGCTTTGTTGTGAATATATTTTTTCTAGATAGGTTAGTATAGCCATTGGTGATCTTTCTCATAACGAGTAATTAAGGCAATGCGGTGCATGGATTATTCTGAAGACATAAAACTTCATCTAGTAAGTTGCCATTTGCATGACACTCAATGGTTTTCTTGGTTTATTGGGAAGCGCAAAACAATTTCTAAACCTCTTATTTTTCTTTTTCAGGTGTGCCCTCATCTTTTTCCGGAGTAATATCCTTGTTAAGGAGATCTAATGATTATCTGGGCGGAAAGCTTCTCCTCCCATCTGGTAGTCCGCTGGTTTGGTTAGGTAACTAGATATTATAGAACATATTGTAATGGCAATCGTCATAGCAGCTTCAGATTTCACATAACAATCATGCCTTGTGTTTCTCGAGCATTCATGTTGAGAATAATATAAGGTCGATTGCCCCCTGGATGCAAGAAACAATAGACTAATGTACCATTTGCTGTACTATATTGTACACCATCATCAGAATTTTTATCTTGTCTGCGATTGTGTTATTGTCTCTCTTGCTTCTGATCTCAAGGACCGATAAGAAACAAAACTTGCAAATTGCATGTTATGTTTGCTGCTTTAATTGCTTACAATGATTCAGACAAAAGAAAAGTTTCACCATGAAGATATATCTTACGCAGAGAACCATAAATTTGGTAGATTCTTTAGATTAGCAGGTGTTCATTTGAGCTGAAAGATTCCACAATGTTGATATGGGATGATATTGCCATCTTGGAATTGTGATTTTTAGGCACGAATCGTGAAATATATGGGATTATACAATTGAGTATGTATATGTGCTTCTAGGGAGGCCCTAACGTGTGCTAGATCGACCTGTGACACTTTAGGAAGCAAAACTCTATGACCGATATATACATTTCAAAATATGTCACCATTATTCTTTATTGTTTATTTCTTCTATTCATATAATGGTGCAAAAGTATCGGGTCCCAACTAATGGTGTAAAAGCACCAAGTGATAAAGAAAGGGTGAGTTTTGGAGCTGAGATTCCGATTCTGCTGCTTTCTTGGTTCTGAGATGAAGGAGGGTAGACAAAGCTTGGTTTCAGAGCTTCAATGGAGGTTTTGAGCAAATTTTAATGGTGGAGAGACCACAGGAATAAAGAAGATAGATGAAAGGAAAAAAATGGAAAGAAAAACTCAGAAAAAGTAAAGATGATGTAGAGGTAGATATAATCCACACGTGGAATTGTCACGTTGGACTTTCACGGCTATATAGGGCGGAAAGCTAAGGGTACTCGGTATTTTTATTGGGACTCAATTTGATATTGATGTTTTTTTAGAGAACTTGGCCTATAATGGCGCAAAAGTCTCAACTATAGAATATAACACCGACGGATTATCAGATGATATAATATGAAATATTATTTTCTTTTTGTGAAATATCGGAAAATGTAATTTTTTCCCAGCTAAGTAGTTCACTCATACGTATATTATCATTTACATGCTGCTTCATTTTTTGGGGCAAAGCTGGAGACATATCGAATCCTGCATGAGCTATCTTGGTATGTGTATGTTTGGTCTCTTTTACTTTCTGGTAGATTAAAAGAGTTCATTTTGAGGATAACAATGATCCACGTACAAAACTATCAAATCCTAGAAGAGATGAAAATGTTGCTTTAACTATAGTTTGCATGACTGGTAGTCGGTCGAGCGGTGCAAACTTTGGTTTGCAAGCCCAAGATCAGGTTCAGTTTCGCAGTCTATCCATAGTCTCAGGAAAATTGGTTAATCAGTGAAAGACGAACTTGGGATGAAGTGTATCGCCGGTCTTACGCTTGCCCACTTGTATCTTGTGAAAATGCGATGACGGGCTCGCCTAGTTGGCAATTAGTGCTTCTTTGATGCCTTGAATCGAATATTTCAACGGTGGGTGTGCCAAATTCCACCTGTCCAAACCCTTTTTCTGCTTTCATAAAACATTTGAAATTGAACAAAAATTCTAGTAAGAAAATTTCACTTTGGGAGAGATAGAGAAACAATATTAACTTCACTAATCTGACCAAGATAACAAAAGAACTAAGTTGATTCACAGGGGGTGAGCTAATTGGACGTTGATAAGGTTACAACACCATCAACATTTAAATATTATAGTACTTTTTGCTCCTAGGGTATGAAAAACCCAAATTGGTATATTTATGGCAAATCTACCATAACTTAATTTTTTAACTACAAAAAATCTCAAACTGGTAAATCAGTGATAAATTTATCTTAAACTAAGTTTTTGACCACCACAAATCCTAAAACTGATACATTTGTGAAGTATTTACCCTTCATTAATTTTCGTTAAGTTGTACTAATACTACGAAAAATCAATTGATACACCTTTGACAAATGGATAGTAAAACCCCAAATTGGTATACCCGTCAACTGTCACGTGTTATTCAACTCAATAATTTGATGATAAAATTTAACAAAAACTAATGGAGGATAAGTTTGTCACGGGTGTACCAATTTGAAATTTTTAGTGGTCAAATTATTAGTTTATGGTAAATTTATCATAGGTGTATCAGTTTAGAGTAGGAGTGAGCATGGTTCTAGAATAAAATCTGGAACCTGAGAACCTGATCTGTGAGAACTTGTAGGTTCCAGGTTCCACAGTATCCAAGATAAGTTTCAGGTTCCAAAAATTGAAGAACATGTTTCGACAGGTAAATTCTAGGTTCTAGGTAAGTGGAACCTGAAACTTGGAACCTAAGAGTTTTTTGTGTTTTTTCTTGATCTGCATTTTTGCGTGATCCTGCAATGTTTTATGGTGTTAAATAATGAGTGTATAATCTGAAACCATTAGTCTGAACTTTCATTTTATGACTTGTTAATGTTTCATATTCTTTGTGTGTCTAAATATAAGTTATGATCAATATATCATAGCAGAAAAGTGATAGTTATTAAAGGTGATGATTCACTGTAATTATTTAATTAATAATACATGTGAAACCTGGGTAGACCTTGGAACTGACCCTCGAACCTATGATATGATAGGTTCCAGGTTCTAAAAAATGATGAACCTATCATTACGGGTAGGTTCTAGGTGAAACCTATACGGAATATGAAGCCACTCATCCCTAATATCGATCCATGCAATAACTTTTCATTTTAATTGTATTTATTTGAATCATAATGTTAGGAAAACTAGTCTTTTGTATTCTCTTTAGTGAATAACAAGTTTTTACAGTATTGTTGTGTCCATTTTCATAATGAAATAAAAAAAAAACCCGTTAGACCTTGGAACCTATCTTGGAACATGTGACAGGATAGGTTCCAAGTTCCAAGTTCCACTGGGTATGTTTCAAGTTCCAAAAAATAAGGAACCTGTACCCAAGGGTAGGTTTCAGGTTTCACCTGTAACTTGTAAGGTACCTAGAACCGCTCACTCCTAGTCTAGGATTTTTCATGGTATTAACCTTTGCTCCTATTCAAAATTTATAGGTTCCAAACATGAAAGTATGTAAACTTTGCTTCATGCCCCAATATTCATTATGTAAACGTTGCTTCACGCCCCAATATTCCTATATCACTACATCGAAGTTATATCATGAAAAAATCCTTCTCTTTACTTGGAAACTAATGACCCCAGAATTTCTTGATAGTGCCGATCCATTTATAAAATATGTTGTATCTATGGCTACAAATTAGCTGTTTGATAGACAATATGTCAAAATGCATAGTTTATCATGAGAGGAATGTAAGAAATTCTGGAGTAAATGATTTCTTTAGATGTCTCTATTAAACATAGTGGACACTTTTGACAAAATAAGCATCTGGGGTAAAAGTCAAAATTACAAAAGCTGCAATGTTTACTTCACCTCTTATCTTCTTGGGATAGCCTCATTTGGGTTAAATTTTCCAATTTCTCCCACAATATCTAAATTTACCAAGTAGCTTCTACTTAAAATAACTCCGTTCTTTGAAAAATCAAAAAAAAAATATTGCAAGAGAAACCTTCATTTGAGCATCCATACTTTACACTTGCCATGAGTATGCACTAACTTCCAAGTTTTTGAAGCTAGTCCAAAAAAATGAAAATTGTTCAACTAGTGTAATGGCCCAAATTCACTAGGCCAGCCAGGGTATAATATCACAAATTTCATGACGTGTTTCACTCAAACCCACCCAAGGTCAATCTACTTCTATCATGAAACTAGCCCTTTCATCAACATCAAACCAAGATTGAAACCATATACCATTGCCGTCTTTTGAACAAGCCCATGATTATTGTACCAACCCAACTACACAGCTTATAAGCCCATTCGCCAACGGGCTACAGCCATCCCAACCAAACCCATTAGCTTAATTGTTACACCTCCTTGACAAATGGGATAAGCATACGAGAAGTGTCAAAGTTTTACGAAAAACGATTTAAAATTTTTTAAATTTATTCGTTGAAGTTACATTTACGACTTGGTTTGCGTGGGTATCTTGCGTGGTACTATTTCAAGAATAACAATCCTATGCGGTTTGCCGAGAAATCAACACTTAGGCTCCATTCGTTTCGCGAAAAAATATTACATTTCTGAAAAAAATTTTCCTGGAAAATGACAATTTTTCGATGTTCGGCTAAAATCTGAAAAATTTTCGAAAAATATTTTCCGCTGTTTGGTGTGGAAAAGATTTTCTTCCTTGCACTAGTTTTCATAATTTTTTATTTTTATTTTTTTAAAAAATTATTTTTCTTTTTTCTTTTCTTTTTTTCTTTTTTTTCCCTCCTTCTTCTTCTTTTTCCTCAACTGGTCATTAGCCACGGTGGCAGCCAGCAACTGGCTAGCTCGAGCCTCACCACAGGCTAGCGAGGCTTTGGCTCGCCTGATCTGGCGCAACAGAGCTTGCGTAAGGCCGGTTGGGCGAGCTCGGGCCTCGCTAGATCCAACGAGGCTTTGACGACCTCGGGTGAGGCTCGAGCCTAGCCCAGGTCGACAGATTTGGCAAGGCTTGAGCTCGTCAGCCTAGGGCGAGCTTGGCCCCGCCATAAGTTGGTGAGGCTCGACCTCGTCGGAATTTGGTGAGCTCAAGCCTTGCCACCCTGTGGTGATGCTTGAGCTCTCTTGTGGCTGGTCGCCGGCCGCCCCTGTCGCCAGTGACTGGCTGGAGAAGAAGGTAGAAAAGAGCAAGAAAAAAAAAGAAACTTTAAATATTTAAAATGAATGGTGAAATAAGGAGGGGCAAAAGTGAAGGTGTTTTGTCCATTTTTTAGAAAACGTTTTCCGTAGGAAGTTATTTTCCATGAAACGAACACCAATAAACTCGAAAAATGTTTTTTCAGAAGTTATTTTTCGTGAAACGAACAGAGACTTAAATTACATGCTTTTGCATGTGGTTCATTAAGGCATCAACTTGGCCCAAATTGAGAAATTATGTTTAACTTGCTTCTCCTCAAAACCGTGGCTCTAGTTTCAGCATATCAGCCAAACTTCCAGGGAAATTCCCATTTGTTGCTAAAATTTATGCAGAGAGCAAGAGCAGGATGAGTGAGCTCACACAATTAAAAAGATTCCCTTTTCTTCTGAACATTAGGATTTTCCCCCCAACCTTCGCCATTTCCCACCTTTTGGGTCTGTTGTGAAGACTGTACAGATTGAGAGTGAAAGGAGACCATATAGGCTATCTTTCTCATAACCAGGGGATGAATGCAGAAGTCCAGCCACTATGGAAATACATGTAACTTTACAACCTGCAAGTCCTATGAACCGGTTAAGCATCTAGGCCATTTTTAATGCTTCTCTACATGAGGCTCCATTTTTTACTTAAGCTCAAAACGCCATTTGATCAATTGTTTTAATAGGAATTGCACACCAATTCCTGAAAAATAACACAGGCAAACAATCCATACGAGCAAAGTATAATAATAAAATAACAAAATCGTAATGACACATCAGAAAATTTGTTATCGAAGTTTACCCAAACTTGAGCTACGTCTCGCACAAAGACACTGTGTGAATCCATTAGACATCAAAGAAGGTAGGAATACAATAATAATATTATCTCAAGATTAGGCAACAAAGATATTTGAGATTACTCACAAAAAAAATCACTTTTTCTTCATTTTGGCCGTCACGACCTCTCTTTTTCTTTTTCTCTGTCTTCTTTTCAACTCTTCACAGCTATAGCCTTAACAATAGTCAATATATGAAGTGTAGTTTTTAAGCTAAAAGCAAAATAAAGAGAAAAGATAAAAAAGCCCTCAATAAAAAAAAGTTTTGGATTCACCGGCCAACATCTCCCACTTGAAGATAAATACACCTGATGCACCAATCAACTTTGCATTCATCTATTTCAAAAGCTAGAAACTAGAACTTTTACCTCTGTGATACTCCACATCAACTAACACGAATGATACCAACAGTAGTTGTATAGAAATTATGCTCTCTCTATATACTACCTTGGTAAATATGTTAGTTGGATTCTTCGAGCAATCAATCTTTTGCAACTTTAACTCGTTATCTTTCAGTGCTAACCTGATGAAATAAAAACATCTCTTGAGATGTATAGTCTTTGAATGATAAGCTGCATTTTTGCTAAGTGCACTATACTTTGACTATCAATAGTATGCTCACTGGCTACTTTCGATGTAGCTTATCCATGTAACCTTATAACCACATGATTTCCTTGGAGACTTCCATGATCATGGCATACTCCACTTCTGTTGTTGATGGAGGCACTAATTTTTGTAGTTGAGATACCCAACTCATTACTGTATCTATGTAAAGACATATCTAGTGGTACTCCTACCACTATCATGATTACCCAAGTGATGTGCATTCACATAACCTCGCAACTCCCTACACCTTTAAAGAAATACCTCAATAACAAATAGAGTAATTTGATATACCTACTAGATATCTTAATATCCATTTTAGTGCATTTTTATGCTTTTTGCCCAAGTTTTACAAATATTGACTCACAAGTCCCACTATTTGTGCAATGTCTGGTCTCGTGCTCACCATGGTATACATCAAACTTCCCATTGTTGATGCATATAGGACTGCTGCCATCTCATCTTTCAAAACCTAAGTACTAAAATCTATATCCTTGGAAAGTTTGAAGTGACTAGCTAGAGGAGTCGTAACTAGTTTTGATATCGATGTTGAATCTCTTTAACACCTTGTTCACATAATCTTCCCGCAACAACCATAATTTCTTAATTTTCATGTCCTTGATGATTTTCATACCTAAGATCCTCTTGGCCTCTCTCAAGTTTTTCCTAGCAAATTGCGATGCCAACATCTTCTAACTTTTGCGATTCTCTTCATATTGGAGTTAATCACTAGCGTGTCATCCATATATAAAGAGAGATATACGATATTACCATTACAATAATTGTGAAAATAAAGTAAATAATCAGCCTCATAGTGTGCGAATCCTTGGAGCAAAGGTCTCATCGTTGTCCATGCCATACTCCTCAGTAAACCCTTTTGCAACATGTCAAGTTTTAAGCATTCCACTGTATCATCTATTTCAAAATTAACACGGAAATTGGTAGGATCTTACAATTAAATCAATGCGAGAGAACCAAAGAAATAAACAAGAAACAATAAAAGACACCAAAGATTAATGTGATTCGGTCTGAGTATCAGTACCAGAAGTTAATAATCCACTATAATCGAAAAATTAGAATTATAATCATTCACACGTTCGAATATTTCCCCCACATAGATTATCCTAAAGCCTAAAGTATTACAAATAAACAACTCAATTTAGATGTAAAATTCACGACACAAAATCTAC
Organism: Syzygium malaccense; assembly: GCA_031216405.1. Lineage (NCBI taxonomy): Eukaryota > Viridiplantae > Streptophyta > Magnoliopsida > Myrtales > Myrtaceae > Syzygium > Syzygium malaccense. The sequence continues at coordinate 18,586,949 of CM062254.1, forward strand.
CGTTTAGGACTCCTCTGTGCAAATCGAAGAGGACGTCACCGATAGTGCCTCTTTCGTCTTCGCTGTTCGTTTCTTTTCTTGGAGTCTCTGTACAGCTGCAGCTTCTTCACTGTGCAGCTTTTATTCCATGAAAGCCACTTGCGGCTATTGCTAGAGAGAGAAGCAAAACCACTTCCTTGTCCTGTAGCGGCCAACAACCCTTTTGTTGAAGACGTCCACTGTACGCTATTTAAAGGAACATATCTTGATCGGTCAAACCGGTCAAGGAGTGAATGTTTATTTTCTCCAATAGAATAAAAAACAACTTCTTTAATGGGTTGGGTTTCATAAACAGTTGAAACTTGAGACACAATTTAACACAATTTATCTTAGCTTTAATCTTATACACTCATTTACAATCTATAAAAAACTTTTCAGGAAGCATATCAATCAAATCCCAAATATAAGATTTGTCTAATGCTTGCCGCTCATCTAACATTGCTTGTTGTCAAAAAAGATTAGTACGAGCTTCTTTGTACAAATGGGACTTATAATAAGAAGCAATAGTAGAATAACAATTAGAATCACAAAACCAAATAGAAGGTTGACTCACAAGTGTGGAATGATGAACAAGAGAAGAGGGAATGACCAAGGCTGGAGAATCCACAGATGGCGCAGACATATCAGGAGCTGCCGAAGTGGGATCATCGAAGTATTTACATCAAGATTAGAAGAAGACGACTCCGAAGAGGAAGATTCAAGTGTGTCACCTTAGGAAATAGATCTATTGAAAGATTGGTAAAGCAACGAAGAGTAGGAGAGGAGTCAAAAGCATGAAGCAATAAGAACATCTTGTGTTCCCAAAAGGTAATATGACGATATACACGAAGACAATTAGAGATGGTATCTCAACTTCTATACCCTTTATATCCAATGCCATACACAAGGAAACAACATTAATGAGCATGAAGTTCTAACTCCATGCATTCATTTGGAAGAAGATGGACAAAACAAGCACTATTGAAGACTTGAAAATAGATTATAATTCAGAAAACTATCATACAAGCGCTCATAAGTAGAGATGTGACGAAGTATGATTGACAGTGTATTTAGCAATTAGGACAATAGCTAAGGTTAGAAGAGTGCATACAACATCTAAGATGTGTCTATGTTAAGATTAGGAGAGAAGACTAGATTTGGCCAGTGACATCATTGGATCGACAAGGCGAGATCTGGTGCCATGGGTCTATAGCTAAGCAACCCCTCCCTCGTTGCTGTTGGTCCATGACCAACGAGGTGAGATCTGGAGCCATGGGTCCATGGTCGAGCCACCATCTTAGTTGCGGCTGCTTGTATTCGTTGGCTGTCCATGACCAAGCCACGACGAATCTCCATCTACGGTTGTTCTTCGCCCACCCCTTCATCGTTGCTTGTAATCAGGCTTGACCATCGATAGATTTGGAGGTCCATAGCCAAGCCACCCCTCCCTTCTCGCTCTGGCTCACAAACAAAGCCACCCTTTGTCGTTGCTCGCGATCAGGCTCGTCCATCTGTAGATCGAAAAGGTCCATGTCCAAGCCACCTGTCCCTCTTCGCCGCAACTCACAAATAGAGCCACCCTCGTCGCTCGCGACCATATTTGTCCATCACCAAATCTGGAGCCATGGCCATATTCCTCAACCTCTCGCCTTGCTTCCACCTTTGCTTCACGGCCTCCTTGGCTCCTTAAGGGCGGCAAAGGGATCAAATCTAGCAGTGCCACCGGCTAGATCTGGTGCGGCGACTTGGGCGGTGGTGATAGCTAAGCTTGATACTCAGATAGCTAGACATCCACGGAAATGAAGGCTAAGAGAAAGTGGAGAGAAAAAGAAAATCTATATTTTTTGTCATGCCCCAATCCCCACGAGCACGCAACATCCCGCTTAGGTCGATAAAGAAGCGACATACCATGACTTGTTACCGACCCAAAACAAACAAACTAAAGAGCAACACGTGTAAAAGCAACTCAAACTCATCATACAATATTCAATTAAACGGGATAGTAAAGAGACAATTGAAACATAACAACAAACCACTTTATAAACATAACGTTACTTACAATGGCACAAAATACAAGCCTTACTATAGGCCTCTACAACAAACCACACATATTCAAAAAGGGTCGGGTGGTTGGGCTAGCCTAACTTCTCTATCAAAAAGAGGTGCTCAACAGACGGGAGCACTAAACTTATCAATCACTCCCATGATGCTTAGGCAGCATCCCCGAATCGGACTCGAAGTACTCAAGCGAACCTGGATCAGCCATGTCGTTGGACGACTCAGGTTCGAATTCAACAGGCTTCGACTCGAGGTCAGACTCCATAGACTCCGACTCGGGATCCGAATCTTTAGGACCGGTGTCCGAACTAGTAACAACTTCGTCTGGTGGAAGGATCTCCATGGGGTCCCACCCTTTTACTCCGTCATCAGGGGGACCATAAAATCCGCGAAGTGTACCAAACAACGCGTTCCCGTCTCGGTAGAACCAAGCCAAAAAGGTATACGATTTCCAAACGGTCTCGCCCTCGTCTACCCAAACAGTACTAGCATGCCTAACGTAAACCCTATCTTCTCCCACTGGGTATTTCGTCAACATATGCTCCATATGCATCGATACCCTAAAACGTTGCGATGGACCGCTCAGGTTCATGGTTGAGGATCTGAAAGGTTTGGGATACAATAATGAAAATGAATCTCAATACCTAACTACCTAAGCCTCACTTAGGACAACGCGTACCTCAAGACAGTTCTAAACATGTAATTCTATCAATCAACGTGCACATCAATAACAAGTATACTCATCTCGCCTTGGCACATACACAAGTTCTGCATGTTAGTAAACCGCCATAACATGGCAACTACTCATCGAACATAACAACCTAAATCGAAGCAAGAACATGCATAGCACACTTAATAATCTAGACATGGCCAACATTAGTCTTAAACATGGCATTCCATAATGCATATTGCACTCATTAAGTCTAGATTATTAACGGCTCCATGAGCTCCCCCAAACGCATAATGCATAACGCATTAGGTTATCAGTCTTTTTGCATAACCGAGCATTATCCCGCTACGTTGGTGACGGCAACGTCTTGTGTTACACGAATCAAGGCGGCATTCCGTGAGGAGCATCAATCTGGCCTCTACCATGATTGGTATCTGGTCCCTGTCGGGTATCCGATAAATCGGGTATCGTCTTGCATAAAACGCAGCGTAATATGCCTTAGAGCATTATATAATCACATGAGCATGCAAGCACTCAAATCAATTCTCATCTTTTCGATTAGTCAAATGCCACTAAGTCTATATCCATCTAACAACAAGCTGTGCCTCTCATATGCAACAATAACACCAAATAATTCTCGAGAGAGAGAAAATCGAATTGCACAGAATCGGGGCTAATCTGGGCTGTTGCACAGCGACCGAAATCCTTTCGAAATAAATAGTAATTCAACTCCAAAAATTATGAATTTTGAATATGTCATAGGAAACATTTTGATAAATATTTTTTATGAGAACACAAAACCCATTTCCGACTATAAACACCTATTTTTATCACTTGAATTCAGACATAAATCAGCCCGTCAAGATAGACCGTCTGTCCTTCAAAATGCATCTCAATTAGTACCCAAATCTCTTTAGAAAGCTTTACAATTTTTATATGTCATATACACAAGTGTCCTTAACATTTTTGTGAAGGAAGTTTATTGAAAAGAGACCTAAAAAAATTTATAAATTCGGAAAGATATGAAGGTCGGGTGAACTATAAATCTGGCGGTTTGAGATGGTCCGAAAATGGCCCTCCGAATGTCCCTACATGATCTTAAAAATTTGCAGATTGAATTTATGTTACACTTCAAGATGTTAGGGACAACTTTCATGAAGAACACCACCTAAGATTCGGCTCACACAAGTCTCCACAAAAATGACAAAACACAAGAGCATAGCAGCAACCAAATCGAGAATCAATCAAGCAAAAACCAATCAACAACCAAACTCATCTAGCCACTAAACCACCTCTAAACAGCCCTTAATCAACCCTTACACATGCCGTTGATAACCCATTATCCTAACCAAGGTTTAAGGAGCACTTACTAGGAATCCTAAGCAAAACCAAGCCAAGCAAGCAGTTGTTCTGGCGGTCGGACGGGAGGCTCAGTAGCAGCGTTGGTCACAGGCGAGCCACGGTTGGGACGACCACGGGATGGTGGTGACGGTGAGGGGTAGTGCTGGTCTCGATTGGGGATGGTGGTGACCGAAAATGAGAAGGAAGGAGGGAGAAAGAGAGGATGGTAGCGGTGAGGAGCAGCGGCGGCTGTTCCGGCGTGTCCTCGGCGGCTGCATGGTGGCTGGAATGGCTGAGCTGGTCTGGCAAGGTGGAGGGGGAGAGGTTTGGCTGAAGGGGTGGTGAACAAAGGAGGGGAGAGTAAGGGAGAGAATGAAGGAAAGAGTGAGAGACTTGATCATCTACTAACCCCACTAACTCACAAAACCCCTTTACCAACCTCACTATTATCTAAAGGTCTAGAATCCTTCCCCTTCCCCAAGCCAAAATCCAATGGCTCACAAATTTTCTCTCACTAATTACTCAAAAATAACAAATAGCAAGAAAATTAATAAGAAAGGAGAGGAGGGGTAGAATGGTCCATTAGTTTCGGCCAAAGGAGGGAAAATACTAAAGTCCAAGTTGCCCTTCAACCTTTCAAATGAATTCAAATATCTTCGGGGGTAAAATGGTCTTTTCTAATATTCGGTCCAAATTACACTTTTCTAATAAATCCGAGCGATCTAATAGTTGGGCACGCTTAATGAGACGACGTCCGATAAATATTCGTGGAATTTTGAAAGTTCAATATCCCATTCCGGATTCTAATTCATGGCTAAAACCAATCAATCGCGACTTTAGTGTATCTCAAACTAACGGGCGGCTGTAAGGAGTTATGCGTATCGATCCGTGGCCGATTCGATATCGAACCACATTTAAGTTTACTCGGGCCATGGCGACCTCGGATGTCATGTAATTGCGAGGGTCAATCACTAGTTTCAATTGACGCGGTCGTTCAAATTAGATTTGGGTTCATTCAAAATTCATATAATGTCAAGCGGAATCACCCGCGATCCTACTGTATAACATTATAACATTTGTGAATCGTTCCATAACCATCCTTGGATCGGTCTATAATGGTCCAAAATATCTTCTCGTCAATTCTTATAGTCGAAGTGTCGATACATGGTCAAGTTCTTAGGTCCACGTAATTGATTCCTAACTAGCCGTTCCCTAATAGTTAGTCTTATCAAGAATGATCAATTCCGAGTGAGATTTAACTAAAAATTCATCGAAGATATATATCCATTTTATAAATCTCGAAAATGGGTCGAATTTCAGAATGCCATATTTTTAATATTTATTAATTCCAAATTAGCATTTACATGCCAAGCTTTAATTGGATGAGGTAAAAAAACGCCCATGTAAGCAAACGACGTGGCGCTACGAAACCACTTAACCTCGTAACTTGTATAGATGTCCCACGGCTTCTCTCCTATCTCTCTCTCTCTCCCTCTCTCTAAGAGTACAAGCAAGTAGAGCATCAATGGCGGAAGTAGAGAAGGCAATCACCGCGACAGTCCAAGCCATCGCCCATTCCAAGCAGCCCCACGTCCTTCCCCAGTACATCCGGGCCCCTCACACCCAACCCTTTTGCTCCCCACCCTCCTCCGCAGTCGCTGCCGGGGAGTCTCGAGGCCGGCCCTTGCCTGCTCGGGCGAGGGCGACCCTTGCCCAGGCCGTGAGGGTCCAGCCCTCGCCCTCGTCGACGAGGGCTGCGATGCCCTCGCCGGCCCTGGCCTGTAGCCGATCGCCGGCCATGGCCAAGAAGGAGGAGAAGAAAAAAGAAATTAAAATATTAAAATATTATTAATAAAAAGAAATTTTGTACCGTTATTAAACGTATTTTTTTTTCTATTTTAGGAACGGAAATTTTGGGCATTACTAAATATTTTTAGTGCTTAGAATCAATTCTTGAGGATAGAATAAAAAAGAATAGTTTTTAAACAGAATCAATTTCTGAGTATAGAATTATTTCCATGCGCGCCTTTAAGGTCGTAACTTGTACAGACGTCCCCCGGCTTCTCTCCAATCTCTCTGTCTCCCTCCCTCTCCCTGAGAGCACAAGCAAGCAGAGCATCAATGGCGGGAGTAGAGAAAGCAACCGCTGCGAGAGTCCAAGCCATCGCCCATTCCAACCCGCCCCACGTCCCTCCCCAGTACATCCAGCCCCCTCACACCCGACCCTTTTGCTCCCCACCACCCTCCTCCGCCGCCGCCGCCGGCATCCCCGCGATCGACCTCTCCGGGCTCGATCCGACCCGCCGGGACCGGGACCGGGATCAGGTCCGGGCCGAGATCGGGCGGGCCTGCAGGGGCTGGGGGGCCTTCCACGTCACCAACCACGGCGTCCCCGGCTCGCTCCTCGGCCGCGCCCGCGCCGTGGGCTCGTCCTTCTTCGGGGACCTCTCCATGGGCGAGAAGCTCGCTTACGCCTGCGACCCGAGCTCGTCGGCGACGGAGGGGTACGGTAGCCGGATGCTCGAGAGCGACGACTCGGTGCTGGACTGGAGGGACTACTTCGATCACCACACTCTGCCTCTCTCCCGTCGCGACCCCTCTCGCTGGCCCAGTTCGCCTCCTGATTACAGGTTCTTCATGTTTTACTCTTTTCCAGTTCTATTCGTTTGAGGGTGTTTGATTTTTTCGATTCTTGGTAATGGGTTCGGTCTAAGAAGGAAATCTTGCGAAGTGTTTTTCGTTGGGTGTTGTAATTTGAGGACTGGTTATTGGTGGGGTAGTTGTAATGAGTGTTACAAAGATGATGGGTTGTTTTGGTGGATATTTGTCTGGGCAGAGAAGTTATGGCCGAGTACAGTGATCGAATGGGATCGCTGGCGAAGCAGCTGCTGGGCCTAATTTCGGAGAGTTTGGGATTGCCAACTTCGTGCATCAAGCATGCGGTGGGGGAGTTCTACCAGAACATCACAATTAGCTATTACCCTCCGTGCCCGCAGCCAGACCTGACTCTTGGTCTGCAAGCGCACTCCGATATGGGCGCAATCACCCTTTTGATCCAGGATGATGTTGGGGGACTTCAGGTTTTGAAGGATGGGGCATGGATCACAGTCGAGCCGTTATCGGACGCCATTGTTGTCCTTTTGGCCGATCAAACTGAGGTTTTACCTTTTATCTGGAATTTTTATTGTCACTGCGTTGCTTGATTCTCCATGCTGTTTTAAACAATCTAAAGCATTGATTCAAGAGCAGCACGCGATGAAATTCAAGCTTGTTAACTAATGTTGTGATATGTTATAGGTACTGTAGATGCTTGTTACCTTTGTACCAAATGATAGTCTTAACCCATCTGTGTTGCTCTTTCACTTCATTCTAGCGTGCCACTTTGCCAGAGTCTGGACTCTGAATTCAAGCCCCATCAATTCTAGTTTAACAAGAGGAGTCGATAGATGTTAAGGGGGGAGGGTTTAATCAATTTGATTCCTTATTTGCCATGCAAATATTTAGTTAAAAACGCGTCAAAGTCCTTGGGGTGAGAGAAACTGGGAAGAAATGTTTTTCCAGGAGTAATCTCAATTATAACTGCTGTGCCTGTGTGAGTGAACACTGTCTTTGGATTGCTCTATAAGTGATTGAGCTCGTATTTTTCTGTCAGTCATAAGGCATCAGTTTGATTTTCTCTAGGAAGTTGAAATGTAGCAAATTGATTGCCTTTTGTATTAACATTGTCAGAGAGCCATCGACTGCCAACTGTGGTATATCACCCACGGGCTTTCATTCTTCCAACATATAGAACAGGCCCTTTTCGCTAGGTTTTTAGTTAGTGCTTTTGGGCTTTGATTTGTTCAAGAAGCCTGCAGCTCCCTCCCTTTACGATGTAGAGGAGGGGCACTTTTCTTTCTTGAAGTGGAGAGGGATGATGGGAAGCACTGCAAGGGGTTGTATTTGTGCTAATTTATGAAACTGCACACTCTGGTTCGTGTGTTCTTGTGCTATGTAAATCATCTCTTCTACATCTCTACACATTTCCTTCTTCTTTTTCCGTCGGCCAGTGCACTACTGATTATTCGATCATTATATTTAGCATATCAGCTAATGTTTGCTGGACTTATCTTTCAATTGCACTGTAATTATGTATCCAATTGACTTTGAACCATAATTATTTATGATCGAACCAAGATTAATGCTCTGCCTGTAATTGATGCTTCTATCTGTTTTTATGTTTTCTATGCTAATATCAGTATAATCTTCTTGCTTAGTGCTTACATGTATCTTTCGGTTCATATTAATGGATTGATGTTGGAGTTTCATGATCAGGGCAAATCATTATTTTCAAGTAGAGGCATTTAAACACTTTTTGACTCATTTCAGGATGCAAATTCAGAAACTTCTTATTCTTTTTGAACTGCTTAAGAAGAAAATAAATTCTTAAGTGCTTTTTTCTGGTTCTCCAAACCTTCTAACTACTACTCCAAATTTGCAGCGAATGCTTGATTCCCTAGCATCTGCTTGATAATTCAATTCCTTGTCGAATAAAGTTAGTGGTCTAGGTAATTTTCAGTACCTTTAAGGATTGCGTTTAACTACACTTGCCAAAAGTAGCATAGAGAAAGATGAATCCTGTTACACTGTGTTACCCTATTGGTTTGGGGAGTCTGAAACTTGAATACACTATTCTTGACGTTGTTCTCCCGAAAAAGATGGGGTTGTCTTTTGCCTTTATTGTGGAGTTTTTTTAATGTGTACTTGATATATCAAAGAGGTAGCTACATTACTAATACTGTCCTCATTGGTTACTATGAGACATGAAAGGATGGAAACTCTGCCAGATAAGGCAAGTTTCTCCCAACTTTATGGTTTGTATATGCATATATGAAGCTGTTTTATTGTGATAATTGCTCTTTCATGCATCCCTTGAGTTTAGTACGTTATCATTAGTTGGTGTTTGATTGACGTCTTTTGTTTTCGATACCTGAGTTAAACCCAGTGATTGAGCTCACCACAACACAACCCAATAAACCAACGATTGATAACTGAGTTTATTACCAAAAATTTGACTTCATTCTTAGTCTAGCAAAATGATAAGTTGGAGCTACTCCTTGGGATTCTGATTGGATTGTCTTTTGTTTCAGATTATGACCAACGGAATCTATAGGAGTGCAGAACATCGGGCGATAACAAATGCGAGAAGGGCACGACTTTCAATTGCAACATTTCATGATCCTTCAAAGGCAAGGAAGATATCCCCTATTTCTGAGCTTGTGAGCGACTCTTCCCCTCCCCGATATCGCGAAGTTGTATATGGGGACTATGTGTCTTCATGGTATACCAAGGGACCGGAGGGAAAACGGAATATTGATGCACTTCTGCTCTAAGTCTCGCCTTACGGAAGATGCCCAGTAATGACCAGAGACATGAATAGAAGGAAAAGATGGCATAGAGGAGGCCACAAATTGGTCGCTGCTTTTTTTCTACATGTCCACATGCAGCTTTCCAGAAACGGAACCGTTGACCAAGTAGACAGCAAAAGTGTTGAAAACAATATGCGTCGCTCCTCTTGAAGGTTTGCTTTGTCCCTGGTTTTCAAATTCTTGTCAAAATGAGTATGGTCAATTGACTAGCCAACTTCTGAACACCCACGTTCTACTCAGGGGTCTCACAGATGACAATTCTATTTCAGTTATAAATTCAAGTTGTGGTAGACAAACAATGAACTTCTGTGGCATGGGCCATTGTAATTAGCTTAGGCAGAATGGTCTAGATATACATTGTCAAACTTTGGTTGAGATATGAATTTGCCAAGCTGACATGTCTCCTTCCATTAGCGTGCAATTCTTTCTCGCCGCCTGCAGTGTCACATTGTGATGTCCAATGTTAGCTGGCATTCCGCGGGTTTTGAAGTAGCCTTTTGACATCCTGGACTCTGAGAAGCTAGGGGGAGGGTCCTAAGTTTCGGTTAGCGCCGCATTGTAAGAAATTGTGTCTTCCTGTCTATCCTTTCATTATTTTGTTCCGACGCAGACCAGTAAGTGCATGGGCTGCTTTAGTCTCTGCAGTCAAATTGAGCCTATTGTGTCGTGAGTTGTCCCAAATCTTGTCTTGGAATAAAAAGATTAGCATAATTAACAGAGGTTATAATGTGTCTTTGTCCTGGTTAATGCAACAAGAAAACCATCATTTGGACATGTAGATTGAACACAGGACACACAAAAGCCGCGAGCTTTGGTAGAGAATAACGGGGAGACTTTGAAATCTAGCACAGGATAGCGTGTTTATTGTTGTGCATCATCATCAGCAGGAGCATCAGCATCGAAGAATGTTTTAATAATTGCATTGTTCCGACCTCTGCTTTGCCGTGAATTTTGTGCATCTTTGACTGCAGTCTGTGTGTAAAGGCCATGAACGAACATTGTCAATTGCCGTGACTCTGGTGGGGTAACACTGGTTTTCTAGAAAATGTAGGAACCAACTGCTGAATTCATTAGTTGTCGAGAAGTGTTGACCGAGGGCACTGCTGTGATTTGGTGAAGATTATTCAAGAGCTGAATATGCAAATAGTTTTAGGTCATATTGGCAGTGGCACTTCTTGCATGTTCCGCTAATGGAACTTCTTGTCTAGAAGCTCGTAGGACATGAGGGCTAGTAATCGAGTCAAGTAACTTGCAAGTGCCTTGGCCTCAGCTTGATGATTGCTCGATATTGACTTGCCTAATTTTGACTGAGCCTTGAGTTCAGTCGAGTAACTAGTCGAGTCAAGCTCGAGCTCGTTAATATTCAAGTCACGAGTCTGATCAAACTTAATTGAGCGTCTAATGTTTCTTTAGAAATATTAGTTGTAAAGTAAACACTTAAATCCTTGAAATGACATACTTCGGCCTGCTCGCTAGTGGTGTCTAGGCGACCCCAGCCGGTCGAGGAAACTACATGTAATAGTATTCTAGCTTATTCAACTCGAGCATGATCTTGAGTCGATCATTGAGCTTCAGTATACGAGTCAAGTTTTGCTTGTTGAGTGTATGAGTTCAGCTCGAGCTCGGTAGCTTATCATCTAGCTTCATAAAAAGTGCTGACTGCTTGGTTCTTGAATTTGAGAGGTGATTCATAGTAGATTCATCTATAAACAGAAAGACTGGAACTACCTCGCTAATTTCATTGATAGAGAGTGAAATGTACAAAAATCAACCGCTTCTTAGAGATCAAAGCGTTGAGACCAAATTCCAAAATCCTACGTGTCTTATCTATTTGATCAAGGGACAACCCAATTACATTAACGCCCATTAAGATAGATAATTAGCTACTCTAAGTGCTTACTAAGATACATAATTCTATTGTCAATTGCATGTTGTTGACAAGCTAGAAGTCCAGCATAAAATCAAAGCAAGAGCATGCTAAAATCTGTCACCGTTTATTGACACAGTGATCTAATTCCAACCAAGCCTTTGAGCTCGAACATATATAAGAGCACCCTTTTGGACATAGTACAAAGATCACACACATCAAATTAAGAACACGTAATTTATACTATTGTTTAATTAGTTTCCACACCCATACAATCATCCTCTTCAAGCACACCCTTACGCAGTCCATGGTCTTGTACAATGAAGAATACAAAATCTATGATCAAGCAAGTTTCCAATTTTGCTCAGAAAGTTGCTCGTGGCAATTAAGCATCTTCTATACAATGACACCTCAATATATCCTTAATCTCAGATTAACATCATCAAGAATTCATCCGACGACAACAGCATGAACATGAACATGAACACGGACCCCATAAACCATATGCATATAACTTTTGTGAATTCAGTTTCAAATTACGAGGAAAATAAAAGACCCAAAGGAATTTGAGACGGGATTCGTAGCCCTAATTGATGTAAAACCTTGGAGAACCCCTTCAGCCGCTTTGGTTTTGTCAATCGCGAGAGGAATAGGGGATTTAATATTCAAGTTCTATAGCATAGACAATACTCGATTCCATAAGAAGAGTAAATCGCACATCTAGCAAACCTTAAAGCAACATTTCAGAAACACACTTGATTCTTGGGTTCTTGGCAAGATGCTACTTGACTATTGATATCACCACCAGGACTGGAAATGTCAATTGATGTCTCGTGCAATGCTATCGGGTGCTCATTGTCCAAGTTCTTTTATTTTACTTTTTTCATTTTATTTTGAATTAGTTCAATTCCCGACACAAAAATCAGAAAGAGGCACGATTACCAAGAAGGCACAAATGATATTCTGAGCTTTCACATGTCATTCGAGTCCTTGCATAGCGTTGGCATCTGTTTAAGTCCTTGCAGTCCGACATCTACACCCAAATGGAGTTAATATATGACCCACCTCATACTGATAAGTTTTGCAAGGACAGAAAAGATGCAATGATGAGCTAAATATAAATTATTGGATCTCTAGATTCGGCACAAATTACATATCTAAGTAACAGTGAGATTCATATAGAACCTCGTATGAAAAGACACAGGCATATTCTCATATATCATGTACCATGTAAAGTTATAATTGTATGCAAATGTTCTTGTCAAAGTATCCCAAATCGCATGTATTATACTAGAATCAATAAATCTCCTTCATGCCTGATGACTTGACCTGTTGAGCCGAACTTTTTAAGACGACAGTGTTGCTATAACTATCGGTTGATCATGGCACATTTTATGATTCGTTTAATTTAAAACCTTTTTATAGAACTTTTTAAATTGAGTTTTCTAGAGAAAAACATGATTGAATCGCAACAATTCTTCCTCTCACAGCGTGCGCAGAAAAACACATAAAAGACTAGCAAACACAAAACTAGATTCAGTAAACACGATACATCAACATATGTCCTGTATTTATCATGAGCCCTGAACAAAAGGAAATCAATTTCCATGATATCAAAACCTAACAGAAACCTAATAATCTTTCTCTAGCACGCACACAAGCATGCATCCACACACCGCGCCATACGCAAAGAAGAGACTCGGCGTCGACGAAACATCGATACATCATGTATCATGCGGCTTGTACGAATAGAGATCAATTCCAGCGAGATCAATCGCACAGCCAACATAAGGGACAAGTGACAAAAGGGCTAGAGGAAAAGAAGGCAACACGGCAAACTACTCGCTCAGAAAGTGATCCGGGCATCGCTTAGGAAAACCCCACTCGGTAATCAGAGATGAAGGAGAGAGGAAGGATCGATCGATACGTACCCAGAAAGAGGCTTGACAGATGAATCTGCAGCTTGAATAGCCAAAGCTTTTCATTGAAAACTGTTGAAGGGAATGAAGCCTGGTCCGAAATCACCAATCAGTTTCCCATGAACGCATACGATCGAAGCTCGATCAACAGCCCCATGGAAAGAAAAGGGCAAGAGAAATGATCTCGAACCAGGCAACATTCCCCTCAACCTAACTTATCATCTTCACATCAGAGAGAGAGAGAGAGAGAGAGAGAGAGAGGGAGAGGATTGATATGGCCATGCAGTAGTTTTGGATTCTTTCATGGAGGGGGGGTCCATGAATATATACGTAAAAAGTGTGAAACGACATGGAAGTCCACTTTCTACACCGTCCTAATTTTACTTTTTTTTCACACGTAGGGTCAAAGAAGTTTAGTTAGATCTGTCCTCGACCAGCGATTCCTCGCTGCAGAAATAAAAAACCTCGTTCTCTAACTAGATTTGCATGCTCGAGCTTGCTTTTCGGCAGCCAGACACGGCTTTCCTGAGACCTTAATTAAGACGGCTGTCAAAAGTCAAACCTACAGAGCTAATCGCCTTGTCGCGAACGTCCCGCGTCAGCAGTCTCTTTGCTTTAACGAAAGAAGAGAGAGGCCAAGGTTTGAATTTTGAGGGGGGGGGGGGGGGGGCGGCGGCGGGGTACTCCCCACCGACAGAAAGACACGAGATTCCGCTCTTCAATGGGCGGGCAAGGGTGCCTCCGCGAAGCCGACGGGCTTTTATATTTTGAGCGTATATTTTATGGATAGTTTAAGCTTAGGCTCGTGAATATCGAATGTTGCCTATATATATTTTCTTTCTTTTGTAATTAAAAGACGTAATATATATGTGCAAGGTACTAATTATAGTGGAATCATTTACTAGACGTAACTCTAGTTTAAGGGTGAGTTAAGATAAAATCTTGTGTCGTGATTTCTCTTTCTCACATTTATTCTCTATTTCGTTTTACTTGTGCGCTGCATCCTAACAGAACTTTTGAGTGTTGTCGGAAGAGAAGAAATTTCGATTCACCGTCTCATATAAAAATTGAAAAAGAGAGGATAAACTCAACAAAAGAAGTAATTTTAAAGGGTCGGTTACGCGATGAAGCATTTGATTTGGATACGACAGATGTTGGCGTGTTCCACTTTGAGTATTTCTCTTGCCGCCTTAAGGATGGAGCTTTACTCTTTACTTTGTGGGTGAAGCTTTACTCGATGCTAATGATGCTTTGCTTCTTGTTGCTAGTTACTACTTGCTACTATACTTCAAATGTGGATCATAAATTGAAACCCTTTGGACAGTTTTAAAATAATATGGACTTTCATTGTATTTACAACTTGGGTTAATACCATGAAAAACTCCAAACTAATATGCATGTAACAAATTTACCCTAAACTAATTTTTTTACCATAAAAAACCCTAAACCGGTATACTTATGACAAATTTATCCTAAACTAATTTTTGATCACAAGAAACCCCAAGCTGGTACATTTGTGATAAATTTACCCTTCGTTAAATTGGATTAATATAATGAAAAACCACAAAATAGTATACTTGTGATAGACGGAGGGTAAAATTCCAAACTGGTACACTCGTCAACTATTACGTGTCATCTAACTCCTAACAATAAAATTTAACGGAAACTAATAGAGAGTAAAATTGTCATAGGTGTATCAATTTAGGGTTTTTTGTGATAAAAAAATTAGTTTTGAGTAAATTTATCATAAATATATCAGTTTAGGGTTTTTCGTGATATTAACCCTCACAACTTCTTGTGAACCAGAAAATCACATTAATCCTCTAATTGGCTAAGTATATTTCCAGGATCTCTTTTAACAATTTTAATTCAACAGATTGACAATACGATTTTCCTCTCCTCTCAAGCAAAGGATAAGTCCTTTGCTTCCCACTAAGGTAAAGGAAGGCCCGACGTCCATTAATGATTGCAAACTTTGATTCCGATTGTTATTCAGTGTCCCGATGCGACGCCCATATCCGAAAATTAATTTAATCAATCCATTCCTTCTCCTATTAAAGCCAAAATTGGACCACCTTTATAAAAATGAGAATTTGAAAAAACAAAAAAGACAAAAGTAAAGGAAAGAAAATGTCAAAAAAAATGTTCTTAACGAGTTATTCAACCCTTTGAATATTGGTATATTTTTTTTAATAGACTCCCCAAATTTTTGCGATTGATAATTAGGATCTCTTGTGGAAAAGTGGCTAAAGAAGTGTGTCGTGGTATAAGAAGACCAAAATAACGAATTTCAAGCAAAGTCATGATTCCACAAAGAAGAGGAAGTTGGAAATTTTTCCACCATGGCCCCAGTGTCTACGCTTCAATGTTTCACATTTGAGATTATGGTCCAATCAAATCTACAATCATAAGACGGTGAGAAAGTGAATAAAGCATTTTTGGGTCCATATATATAATCATTTTGAGTACTTTTGTACTTTCTTCTCTTTGTGACAAAAGCATTATTTTTAAGATGTGAAAAGTGAATATTGATAGGAATTGGATGGAGTATTTCTCATATTCTTGGCATTGTATGGTCATAAAAGGAAATTCGTAACATTGTCTATTGTTTTGCATGAAATTTTTGTTTCCATTCATTTTTTTAGGGAAAATTCCAAAAGAAATCCTAAATTTTCCCCACGGGTCATCAATACCTCAAACTTTTTCAACTAACCAATGCCTAAAATTCACAGCATCGACCCAAAAATACCTTTTTTAACAGTTCCGCCCATAATGACTTTAAAAAATTCTATGTGGTAGCATGCGTGAACATTGCTATGTCAGATTTTTTTATGGCCATCATGGACGGAATTCTAACGGAAGGCCTTTTTGGGTCATTAGTACAAATTTGGAGCACCGGTGAGACAAAAAAAAAAGTTTGGGATATTAGTGTCCATCAAGAAAAATTTTAAGATTATCGGTGGAAATTTTTTTTTAGTGACTAACTCATTTTCATGCCATACATAATTTTGTTTTCTTGGTCAGTCATGCCGTACACAGTTGAAGGTGTGTGCCTTTGGAGGTATTTTCGGATTGATTCGTTTTTATGGCTAACTTGTTTCAAAAGTTATTGAAGGGAACTGGAATATGCATTTCATGAACCTGCAAATGCACGGTGGCTTCAATGTATAGTGTGGACCAATATACGAGCTTCATGTTGGCGGATCTTTCATTTTGAAAGGACCTCGAAGAGTTTTATTTAAAGATTTACTATGTCTCTTGTTGCTCTATTTGCAAAGACAGCCTGAAAGTTAAATAGTCTTTTAGAGGAATAATTGTCCAATTGTGCCAATTTAGTCCTAAACATTTCAAAAGGTTTAAAACTAAATTGGCAAATCATCAAAATGTTTCAATTGTGCCAATGCAGTCCTAAACCTTTCAATTGGCAATTTAGTAGAATCGACAACCGAAGCGGTTCCCTTGAAACCACCGGTTCTAGGCTAGTCTAGTCCGGTTCGGGTGCGGTCCGGGTGGTTCCCGATTTCTTTGCACACCCCTAGTTTGTATTAGAGAATATATCTCTCAATAGCAAAGCAATTCCAAATTGTTCTCAATAAGAGAAGACCAGTCAAACAATTCTTGTACTCTTTGGCTTGTGCAGCAACAGTTTCCAAAGTAGACAAACTCATTTTATCTTTCTTTGTATAGAGGATTCTATCTTTCCATGTATAAAGGCCGAAGCTCAGTAAAGTTATTCTATTACATTTATTCTAGCTAATGTCTTTCTACAAACCATTAGTTACCTTATACTTTTAAATACATGTAAGAAATAATATTAAATTGTATCTTGTTCAATTCTTCAGTTTGGACACAAACAATTTATGAAATGTTACATCAATGACCGACTAATTAAAAACCCTTAAATAAGAGAAGCATTTTTCACCCTAGCACAATAGAATGTGTGCTTTATAAGTGTATAATTGTGTTTACTCCAAAAGAACAAGCATTTTTCCGTAAGTTCAATAGGGACGTAGGTCTTGCTAAAATTCACGTATTTATGTGTATTATATGTGAGGTACTAGTATTTTACTAACGGAATTCTAGATAATTTTGTAAAATAATGTTCTTGTTGCCATCTTTTATTTTTACTAGCAAAAGTGCATTTGCATTGCTGTACGCAAACAATTGAGCCAACTGGCATTTAAAGGATTTTTGCAAAATTGCCTTATTGCAAAATAATGGAGTTCTGAATTGATAAAAATGAAATTACTGACACGATGCAAAGAAATTATACACGCACAAAAGAAAGAGAGAATATGGCAAGATTTAAATTTTGTTTTGTAAAATTTGTTGCAAGATGAAAAGATTTAAATTTTCAAATTGACTACATGAGCGGTAAAAGAAAATTATTTTTTATACACTTGTACGTAGGTAGAATATCTATAAACTTAATAAATAAGTATATTTTGGAAAAGAAGAAGAAAAACAGATCTGTGATGCTTTAGGATGTGCTCTTTGGTTTAAATAATAGTATAAATAGATTGTAGAAGTACTTATATTATGTACTTTCGTTCGTCGCACAGAAATTGTCACATGATTTTCAACCATTTGCAATTGAATCAATAAAAGATTTTGATAAGTTGTCGAGAGAAATAAATAAAAGATTCCGTAGAACCTACAAGGAACGTGGATTTTTGGTTATCGGCAAGGTATTTATTTATTTATTACAAGTCTGAGATGTATACATGTTGTGTATGTATGGAACAGAAACTGAAATTAATTTTTTAATTTAATTTAAACGGCGAATTCACTTTTCTAACGACATATCCTTTCAAAAGATAGTCATGTGGTGAGTGGGGAGATTTACTAGGTACCGACAGGTCATAAGTTGCCTAGATTTTCTCCAATTATGCAGATCTTGTACTTTAGTCAATATTTTTCTACTATTCTAATGAGAATGGTCAAAAACTTTATGATTTCATAATTACCCCTTAACCTACATGACAAATATGAAAGGTGTGATTTTTATGCTTCTACGGTATGTGGATTCTTCCTTACAATGCTGGTTTCTTTCTTCTCTTTTTTAATTTTTGTCCAAAACTTCCTTACCACGCTGTTTATATTGCCTATGTATGAACTTATGAAACCTAAAAATTAGTAGATCTTTGACTTCTAAAAAAAATCATAATGCTGTCCCTTACAAATTCTAGATAGTGATATGTTGAATTCATAAGCACTTGCATAAAGAAAATCATATTTGATAGGACGAACGCGACGCAATTTTAGCTCACTATTATTGAATTCAAATTGTGGCACGAAAAAAGAAAATGTAATTCAGTGTGGTAGTCACGGATAACAAGGTTGCTTTGACTCTAACATTATGTGCACACTATACTCCACCAAATTAAGTAATTTCACAAAAAAAATGTAATTAGACAGATATAAAACGGATAATCCTCAAAGATGAAAGTGGTTTAGTAGGCAACACAAGTCCAAGATAGACAATTTGCTTTAACAAAAGAACCAAATAAAAAAAAAGGATAATGACATAAATGATCATTAAACTTTAGCCCAATGTGCACTGTGATCCTTGAACTTTTAATTTATTCAATGTGGTTCATGAATTTTTTGTACATGTTCAATGTAGTCCCTGAACTTGAATTAGCGGAATGACTACATTGAACATTTTCCTATAGTTCAGGGACTGAATTGAATATGTACCAAAAGTTCGGGGATGATGTTTAATAAATTAAAAATTCAAGAATCACATTGCACATTTTGCTAAAGTTCAAGTATTGTTTGTGTCATTTTCCCAAAAAAGAACAAAAAATGAAAGCAAGTCCAAGAAAGACATGGGGGGACATATAAGATTAGGTGTGTGGGGGAAAACAAAAGTCATTCGGAACAATCATGAAAAATCCAGCTAAATGGCATGCCCGCAATCAAATTCCATGTTGACCCCAACCGCTGAGAACCCGTATACAACAAGCAGCTTCATCTCCATCATTTCAATGGACTGAACCAGATACAAACAAGCGTTTCTCAGCAACAGCTCAGTAATACTGCCAAACCCCTAGTTTGGTAAATGGGGTCAACCTAATAAAGGTAACAGGTTAAGCTTTTTCTGGGCCCTATGCTCTTTGGAAATGCTGGGTGAGAACAGTAAGGGGGAATGGAACTTTTTGGAGCAGCTGAAGAGAAAGCGGGGGATTTCTTTGTTACTGGTCAACTAAACACAAAAAGGGGGGGATCACGTTCCCTAAACGTTTCAAGTCTCCGGTGTTGAATGAAATGCCAAAGCAAGTTTGGGGGAACAGCATCTTTGACTTGATCTAACAGGGACTCTACTTTTGGTCTTGAATTTTGGGCCATAGACAGATCAGTTCCGTTCTGCAGACACGAGGTAGAAAGTAAACCTTGAAGTCCTACCTGCATCACTAAGACAGAACCTTCATGTCGGGATCAATCGATGCATTTGCCTGGAGATCAGGTTTAGTTCTGATTATGTTACCTCAGCAAATAAATAAATGAAGAGATAGGACAAAACACAAATGGCCATAGGAGATCGTAGAGTGATTTATCATGAGCTATGCAGACCATCGGAGAATTTTCCGTTCATTATACTATCTAGAGTAAGCTCGTTTATGCATCTTGTATTGAGCGAAACTCGAGTCGGCATTAATTTCGGCATGGCTCCTGTCTAACTACAAGGGAAACGGCGATAAAGGTAAGGGCACCCTGCATTGTTCAGATCCAGAGATGATTAATCATTGACTAACAAGACAAATGATAACTTTTACTGTTAAGAACCTCGGTTTTCCCAACGTTAAATAGAAAGTAAAGATCAGATTCATTGATCCACGTTAAAAGAAAGCACGGCGAAGTGTTAAACTCTCTTTTCTATTGATCACAGTAAGTACATGATGCCTTCTTGCCGCCCGCCCCCCCCTTTTCCCAAAAAAAAACAAGTACCTGGATGCATTCAATGATAAAGACACTTCCTCCTATTGGTTCTATGTATCTGAGAAAACGCCTGCAAAATTTCATAAGCTTACCTAAATTGCTATGCTTCTATGTCTACATACCACAGAAGAGGACGAAATTCGGTGAATTACATGTATTTCATGATATCACAGGTGGAATTCCATGTGGGGCGACTGCTGCTCTGCCAATCCCTTCAGCTTGTCCATGACTTTATGAGCGAGATCACTATAAGCTCTGGAAACAGCCAAATTGGGAGCCGATAATACAATAGGAAAACCTTCATCACTACTCTCCCTGATGTCTCCTTCCAATGGTATCTGAGGGCAGAGGGACAAAGGAGTATGTTAACACTGAACAAAACATGATTTCATGTTAGCATCAGACTGGTTGACTCCAAACTGTGCTGCACCCCACATGGACTCGCATATCCCAATGCATTTGTCTAGTATTCGACTTTTAAAACTTTAAAGTCTGCCATGAATGGACCTTAGACAAGGTTTTGGCCATCTCATGGCCAAAAACAAATTTAAGCTACCATACAAGTGCAAGATGCAGAATCCATATCTCGAGTATGCTCTGATCTTTATCCACATAATTCATCTGCTTGAGATTTGGTCATGTAGTCAACGTGAGCCTATCAACCCCATATTTTCCAAGTACATATGTAGACAGTTCAAGACTTCAGAAAACTGAGATAAGCTTGTTAACTGGCTATGCTGATAAGTGAATAGGAACTCTCCAAGACGTGCAGACAACATATGCCAAGAAACTTATTATTACAATGAAGATCTTTTTTGCTTGACTTTGCAAGATTGAAAGGATCCATGATAATAAGAACATCTTCTATGTTCAACACTTCAAGAGACCAGCAAGGACATTTGTTAGTTAAATAAGCCAACACCCCTTAACCATAGAATCGAATAATAACTCAAAAGCAAAAAGGGGAGAGATCCTACAAAAGATTCACGTAATTTTATGTCTTAACAAAATAAGGCATTCTTAAAATGTAATTTCAGAGTCTCTGGTGTGGCAGCACATAGGAGACATCACCATAATTAACATACCTCAGCAATACACTCCAAACCCATCTCATCAGCTGTCTTTCGAGCTCCCCCTTTTCCAAAAATGTATGAAGGTTCACCACAATGTGGGCATTTAAAGCAGCTCATGTTCTCTATAAACCCCAAAATCTGCAGGGAAAAAATTTATCACTACCTTCACAGGAAAAACTACTGCTAAAATTATGGCATCCCATTTAAATCAAAGAAAAAAAAATAAATTAAAACTAATGAAAAGACACTGTATTATAAAACTGACTGGAAGAGACGCATCTATATCGAACTACCCAGATTCAATCATCGCGTCACAAGACAGTGTTGCAAGAAGCATCCAACTTGACCCAAACACATATCAGTTTGATACATGGAAAAATGCTAAATCAGAAAGGTCAAGACACAACAGCATATATCAAACTGAGAGAATGACATAATGCCTCTGTATCAACCTACCCACTAATGTTCAATTACATTATGTACTCTGAATACCTACTTACACTTTCAGCAGATTGGGCATTACATTTAGCATCATAGAAAGCCCATGTATCCAAAATAGACTTTTCACCTAATTCTTTAGGTCCATTATTTTATACCATTAGGCACACACACACAGAGACCCTCATAACAGGTGAAATTTTATTAGAAATATGGCATTCTTTGGGCAAACGCACCATTCAACAGCAAAATACCTTCATAGAGCAAAAATTGAGAGGCTGATGATCATTCACAAGTAATGCAAAATGTAGCTTCGAAGAGAATACAAGTTAATATCAGAAGCGCAACATGTAAACTGTAAATCATTTGCAAATACAAGATGAAAAGGTGTAATCACCCCTAGAACACATGGTGCACGTGAGTTTCCATTTCAACAACAAGCACTTGCATATTCTAGCATCACATGCATGACATGATCAATTACTACCAAAGCCATTACATCTCTTATCCATGCTATGGAGAATTTTATCAAATGGCCCGCAACAATTGAGTAGGAAAAGATTATGCAAAAATCACAACTCCCCAAACTAATCAAACGCTTGGAGGGGAAAAAGCTTCTCTCCATTCACACAACTCAAATAAAGGCAGATATTCTAATGACCTTTTCATACTTCAAACAAATGGAAGACTGCTTCCTTTTTCATCAATCATGCTTGCCAATTTGCAAACTCCAATTGATAAAACATTGATTTTCATCAGCCAAATTCCTTAGATTCCTTGTGATGGTAAAGTGAACCTTAAATGAATTACACAAATCACAAATATTGCATTTCATCCAACCAGAAAAGACATCTAAAAATGATGAATTTACTGTAGAGTAAAAGATATTGTATTCATAAAATTCTGCACTCCCTGCAAATACAGTTGTTCAAAAACCTGTCCAATTTCAACTCAACCACAATTCCTATTGCTGAATATTAGCCTATTGGTCCTCCCATCTGAGTTCGTACATGATGCTGACAGGAAGGCATAGGCAGCAAGCTAAAGAATAAGACAAAAGGGAATTGATGAAGGATTGGAAGATGTTCAATTGTTCATGCAAGGGAACGTAAGATATCGAGAAGATATAATACACACAATACCGACTTGAAACATGCAGGAAGCTTTTCATAATGCCCAAAATTTTTTCTCCAGACTTGAGTTTTATATCCAAGTCAAATCACCAGAAAAAGATAGCTACAGCTAGGACAAATGCACAGAGGTATGGGCAATATGGGTGAGAGAATTTTTCCAGCTTCAACTTTTCATTTTTACATAAAAGAAAAAGTAGATATCTGTAGAGACTTCTGTAACGAAAATTCCCGAAATCCAACAATAGTTTCCTAGAAATTTTGAGAACATAATAATGCTTTGAATGTTTCAAATAAGGAATAGAGGAAACCTGAATATTATTAAGAACATTACGTGACACTTGTTTGGTCAGAAAAATAAAATAACATAAAACATGCCATATGAAATACAATGTCCAATGGCAGCCCTTTGAAAGTTCTTATTGAAAATATAAAAATGTAAGCTGGAAAACTTCTCGAAAGCTAAATGCACAAACTCTAAAGAGAGCTTTCCCACATCTCAAAAACCATTTGAACAAAGATATGCAAAAAAAATGCAAGTGATACAATAACAACGCTGTTCCCAAGGTAGCAATCTCTGTAAGTTACTCATGCTGTTTAGTAATTTTGCAAGTTCACTTCAAGCACACTACATAAGGATGGTCCAGATAATGATCATACAGGAACTTGAACTTTAGCAAACATCCTAGCTCCTCTTCGAGCATCGATCAAGGCAACATCTTGGGGAGTTGAAACAATCAATGCACCTGCCAACGCATAACGTAAGCTTATAAATGAACAAAGAAACAACAGAAACTATTGGTGTAACTTCCAGCATAAACATCAGAAATACCAGACACTTGACGTGCATCAAAATTATGGAAATGAAGAATTTATTTTTTATTAAAACCTGTTGTAACAAAGAACTAGCTTTCAAGTCCGTGATATGTAATCATGCAGAACCATTTCATAGTAGAATAAAACCATATCAAGACCTTAATGGAGCAGAATACAAATAAATCAAGTGAAAACTGAAATTCTGAATTGAAGATTTCGATTTTTTGGATTGGTCCCTTACTGGAATTAGAACCAAATTGCTTTTCCATTTATCATATCTGCCTCAAGCATGAAAGAGATTCTTTTCTATACTTTAGCATTCACATTGATATGCAATCTTGCACATACATCTGCGCATATGCATATACACAATGCAAATATTTGAATTTAAATGTGGGTGTGCCAGTGTATTCATTGGGAGTGCATGCATGTATCTATTCAGATATACATATATATATACATATATATATGCACTTTCAATTACTCAAAGAAAAAAAAACTCGTGGATGTAAATTCTGGTTGAAGTGAAAATCCTGTGGCACTGAACAATTAGTTGACTCCAACAGAACAATAATGGAACTTGACATATCAATATATTCTAAAGGGCCCAAAAGAAAGCACTAGCTTAGCCATTGACAGCCACAATCAAATGGGAATGCAAAACTTTGGCGCGGGCCAATAAGTTCTTCTTTTTGGCTCAATTACTCTTCAACATTACTCAGCCACCTTAAATACACTTCTGAATGATTCTCTTCCAATTGCGTAATTTTAGCTTTGGCCTTGAAGTACCATTAGTTTTACCTCTAGAAAGGATGAGGCGAAAAACAAACAATTGTCTCTCCAATTTCCCTTTTCTCCTCTCCAATATAAACGAAGGGGGATAGGTACAGCTAGACCTGATGCTATATACCATGGAACACCTGGCACTACCACTGATCCAATACTCAACATCAATAACCAAGGTTTTCTGATTAGCTAAATTAAATTTGATGTTTATCAGATTACCTGATAACTGTAGCCTCTGCGTCATACTTATTTGTGTATCACCCGTGCCTGGTGGCATATCCACTACAAGAATATCAAGATTTCCCCAATGGACTCCCCTTGTCAATTTTTCGAGAGCATTCATTACCTGCAACAAAAAAGATTCAGTATCTTTTACAAGCTAAAGCTGTGGAAAAATGTTAAATGTACAAAAAGCTGCAATCACCAACCATGAAGGATTATGTGCAGTAATGAGTATAAAGGTCCACCAAAACAAAGCAAGTTCCCCAAGATCAACTATCCTAAATTTCAAAAACTCCACCAATGGTATACTTTCTGAAACCAAGAATCTTCAGTACATCCAATTACTGTGGCTAAAACGAGGATAAATGTGACCACTCAAACTGCCCCTAACATGCAGTGATACTTACAATCAGCCTCTATACGATAGTTGAAGGATCATAGCCAGATCAGATTCATCCAGTGACAAAGCAAGAGTAGATATTCTTGTGTATCTACTGCAATTCTAGAGAGGAAGCGCCTGTCAACTAAGAATTTTTCTTTACTTTGCAAAATGTCAATACTTAAACCCTGCTTTAGTAGCTCTCCATGCATGCAAAAGATGAAGCTTTGGGAGCTACCGATCTCTTCCACCTAAGTCCAGGTGTTGTGGTTGCCTTACCGTCTGGGGAACCACTTTTGGGGGAAGATGACTGAATTGATGCCCGAACATCTTCAGAAACAAAGACTGGAATGTGTAAAAGTTATATATGGCGGCTACAAAGGAAGCCATCTTTAATGGCAATCAGTACATCATTTGACAACAATTCATGATCAGATTTCACACAGCCCTTTCTCTTCGTGAGACCACCAGAACATGTCAACATTTCTGCTACGAAGACAGACAGGAAGTCCCTAAAAAATTACTACCGAAAGTTTGGACCCAGACATCTCACGCAACATTTTAGAAGCATATATTCAGCTAAAGATGCAAAATCTATGCAAGAACCAAAGATCGTGTTCCTTTACTGAGCATAACAGAGGGAAATATTGTCTTTTGGAATCTGTTATCTGCACCCCACACCAGTTGTCTTCAGAGAGCTGAGTACTAACAGAATGAAATACCAAACATTTTCTCTGTATTTCATATACTGCAATCTTTGAGTTTTCAAACTCCTACCCCCAACCCAAAGCCCTCGAATCCACGCCGCATAAGAAAAGACAAAAGGGGGCTGGAGCAGGTGCTCTTTCGATCACCTATCTGTTTCTTTCACTACCATCCTTTTATCCAGCAGAAAATATGGGCATCATAGTAATAAGATATCATTTAGATGGCTTACAGAAAATCCAATCGAAACATCTTCTTTTAAAAGAATTTTGAAAGGATAGATCGGACAATATGCCGTACCATAGGACCTCTCCATACGATTGGTGCATCCTTTTCAACAAGCAAACCCATTGACATACACTTGACCGCATACATCTCAATAGGAATCATCTTCTTATCTGCCAAATAATATGAGGGGATTAATATGCACGAAAAAATATTCTGGACACCTATGTCATGTTAAGATGATAAGTCTTTTATAAGCAGATGACAGAAAAATTAAGTTTGGAACTGCGATAAATCAACAAATATGTCAAAAAATTGCAGGACAATAGGATAGAGAAGCAATATTCCTTCTTCTAGCTCTCAATCTTAACTTACCTAGAAAAGCAATTTTGTTGCAACCCTGATGTACCCAATTATTGAAGTTAAAGTCCATTTTACCCACAGTTACATAGAAGAAAAACAATAAAGAGTTCCTGATAAAATTACTTTATCTAGGTAAGCTTTAGAATTTCAACTTGAGATGAACTCTATGATCTTTGAGTTTTACACTGCTATAGAGAAATTCAAAAATGTTAATTGCATACCTTCAGTCACGTCTGGCTTCTCATGTATTTGCATCATAGTGGGAACAGATGGTCCATAAATATCAGCATCTAGCAAGCCCACCTTGAGTTGACACATGTTAGCAAGTGCAACAGCCAAATTAACTGCAGATATATTGGCATTAGTTAGCTATATGCATTATAAACAATACATATATTCAAACTTCATTTAGCTTAGTATTTAAAAATTAGGACATGACCCACAACTCATTACTGCTCTTCAATTTAGGCCCTGCTTCTCTCTTTGAATGAACATTTTATAGTCCCCATGCTACAGAGTGTGCACCTTACTTCTTATTACCTATGAACTTATCTGTATTGTGAAAGACACAAAGACACTTAGCATATTTTTCATCGTTAAGTTCATTATTTCATTTCCAAATATTGTATGTAGGAAAGCCCCTCCCTACTACAAGATCATAAAAAACATTGAGTGAACCCCAATCCACAGAAAATGTATAGCGCAATTTGTACACAGAGTCATATGTCTCCTAGCAGCAACCCACTTCAAAGCATTGGAACAGGACATCCTCTAACGGACAATAAATTATATACTGTATAGAGCAGACAAAATATGCTATTAAGCTGACTATTGTGTAACAATCTATTCCTTGCATACCAAATGTGATAGTAGTAAGCATTCCAGGCCAACTTTCCATTAATAGTTTTAAATGTTCTTCTATTGTATGTTTTAATAGCCTAATCCAACTCATCCTGCCAGCAGTGAACTTGCCTACTGAATCTCAACAACATCAAAACTTCTTTCCGAACAGCAATAGAAAATAAGAAAGCACCACACATATTATGACTGGATTCATCACAAACCCTGCACAAGAGACAGTTAACATGGATATTGTCAAACCAAGCACCACACATATGATCACTGCTTTTTAATGACTGGAGAATTCTATCTCTAAGCTTGTATTGTCGTATCCATGCTATCCAAAGAGAACCCCCTCGCATAAAAAGCAGCCTAATACACGTCAGAATGCATCTTTCACTCCAATGAAAGAGGCATTTTAGACCAACTCCTCCCTTGTATTTTGGTAGACAAATCTGAGTCCATTTGACTCTTGCCCCTCTGGCATTTTCAGCATGCCCTCTCCAAAGAGATGCAACCTTTTTTGATTTTCTTGAGCATTTTCTTAGGTATAAAATATTAAAACAATAAGATGAAGTACTTTGAATAACAGACAAAATAAGTTGTAGTTTTCCAGCGTAACACAATTTCTTACAGGCCCAACCACAAATCTTTAAAAAGTTTATGTCAGGATTACATTGCTCTTCATTTGATCTACCAGTGGTCAGGGGAATACAAAAGTATCTCACAGGTAAAGAGCCAAGTTGAAGTCCACTAATACAAAGAAATCACTGTAACAAAGCATCAGGAATACCTGCTACAAAAACTCAGTTTTTAAAGGGTTCAACTTCAAGCCAGACATTATATAAAGCTAGTTGAAGATGCTAAAATTTCAGCAAAAGAAGAGTCTCCATACAGTATTAACATCAAATCGTAAGCAAAGCATAAGTGAGTCATTCTGATTGTGCTTCAAAGAGGATGATGCAATGTGATTTTCCCTTCAGTAGCTGCATTCTTACATTCAAAGTAGAATCTTCATTGCTGGAACAAAGAGGTAAGGAAAAAGAGTACCCCATTGCCTCAAACTTTTCTCCCCTCACCATTAAGCATACCAGAGAGTTCAGAAGATCTGATGCAACTTTCAGTCCACTATATAAATTTAGCAGGAACATGAATAACTTTCAAGAAACATAGCTGTAGAAATCCCAATATGTAGAACAGAAGGCTTTCATGAGATCACCCTTATTGTGCATGTAGCCCTGGGAGAAAGGTTCCTTCTACAATAGTTCTCAACAACCTCTCGTGCTAAAAGCAAGTTGTATTCACTTGACCAAGCAGAATCAAGTGCTTGTAAAAATCACTGTCGGATTCAATACAAAATCCATGGCCACTATACCCATTCATACCGGAAAAAATGACCAGTATAACCATCACGCCAGGTGCTTATTCCCATTTATTTACCAAAAACAAAAAGATTTATATTTTAGTTTCAATGACGGGGCTCAACGACATGACTTTTGCAGCATAACCAATATCATGTTATATGAAATCTTTCACCTCTTGCACAAATTTTTTATCAACAGAACCAAACAAATTCTGATAATAATTGATTACTTCAGCTTTAATGTCAAGATAAGCAGTAACTCTCTCACAGTCATCAGAATATACTACATGAAGGGTACCCATGGGTTGCCTAGCCTTAACCACATTATGAAGTAACAAGTATTTTGATCTCCCAAGGCAAGCTAAGAAGTTCTTGATATCTGCCTGCGGACTCTGCAGAAAGTTGCTTTTCAAGCTGTAATTGCCCAAAAGAACCAGATTATATTGGGTTTTAGACCATCACAAATTCCTGAGATTTCTGCTTCCAGAGCTTCTGAGGTATTACTACAATAATTCCTGTTAAACTCCTTTAGAACTTATTTCAACCTTTCCAGTTAACTGCAGAACTCAACCACGGAGTTGGGAAAACTTGGAGACCGACAAAGAGACCTGTATCTTTTAGCACATTGTTAATAGCTATCATATCAGCAACAAAAAGATTAAGGATTGCAAACCAACCAAGTTATTGGTCAAGTAGTCCAAGCTTGGTTTGCAAGCCAAAGGTCACATGTTCGATTTGTATCTATTATCGGTCTCAGGAAACCGTGGTAGTTTGTGAAGGAATGGGCTCAGGCTTTGGTGTATCACCGGTCTTGGCCTTCCCCACTCCCACTTGGTGAAGCTGCAGTGACAGGCTCGCCCAGTGGATCGTTGGTACTTTGTTGGCACCTTACACCGAACATTCCAACAATGGGTGAGGAAGGTCCCAACCCCATCCAAACCATTTGTATTGAAGCAAAAAAGAAGGAATAAAGGATCACTAGCCTCCCTTTTATCAGCGGTAGTATTAAAATCTCCTGTTACCACTCCAGCTTCAGTATTTACAGAATCAGAAAAACTGCATAGAGCACTCTGAAGAGAAGTCTTGAAGATAGCATAAGTTCCAATGAAAGCTACATCGTACAAAAGTAGCACAATTGCTTTTGGTCTATCCTCTGCAATCATGAACATCGTCATCTTGGGAGCATTTGGGTGTTGTGGGATGACTATGTTAATATTCAGCTTATTGCTTCCAGTATGCAAGCTCTTCAATGTGAGATTACTATTCGAGCCATGCAAATCAATGTGCAGATAGTATAAATCTCCTATTTAATCCCTCGATATCCAATCAGTTTGCACAGCAACCCATTCCTTGCCTTCCAGCATTGGTGGAGACTCATGGTGACTACTGAGTCCTAATTTCTCCACAGTTTCCATCTTTTTCCACATTCACTTAAAAAAAAAACTGAAAACTAAGAATCAGTTCACTACTGCCTCCATTCTAATAACACTGCACATGAGGATCAAAATTTCACTGACTTATTATATTAAATCAACCACATTTCACTAAATCAACATGACCATAGTACTATCAATCCATAGAAACAGAGCACCATCAATCACAATCATCCAAAACAAAAAGTGCACCACCAAATCCCGAACTATATCAAGAAACAAAAGCATCTGGCATCTACCTGCGGTGGTGGACTTGCCGACGCCGCCTTTACCGGAGGCCACAGCGACGATATCCTTGACCCCATCAAGCCTGAGCTCGCCTCTACTCGAAAAAGCCCGAAAGCCTGCATACCCCTACACCAATGGCAACGAAATTGAACTGTACCCATCAGCAGCAAACTCAACAACCACTTGGATTTGAACAACGGAGCCAGAGAAAGAATATATGACGGTGGAGAGAACTCACAAAAAGAGATCGCAATAGACCCTTCATCGGAAAGGAGATATGAGATTCTTTACCATGAAAAGATTTCTCATTGGAGAGAGAGGGAGAGAGAGTACGTTCTTCACCAGGAACCAGATTTTTCGCTGCGTTCGTCAAGCATCGGGCTTCGATTAGTGACGCTGACGCTTCAGTCTTCTTCAACCCTGGCCTATGGTAAAGCTGAGTTAGTTCTATTAAGAAGAAAAAGCAGGCGGTGAAGCCGGGGATGCTGGACCCCCAATCACTCCCTGTTGCATGAAACATGTCATCGAACTGATTGATCACGGGACAAAAACATGGAACGAAAACCAGTTGTGTGAACTCTTCAAAGAGGGCATTGCGAAAGAAATACTTGCCATACGGATCAAGCTGAACCCAGAAAGGGATAAACAGCTATGGACCGGAAACACAGCACAGGAGTACACGGTCAGAAATGGGTACACCAAACTACACGCATCACTACCCAAGCCAAACACAGAACAAGCATCATCATCCTATCAGCCGCCCTGTTCCCTATGGACTAAGATATGGAAACTACACGCACGAGCCCAAAATCCGATTTTTTTTGTGGTGTGCGTGCCAAAATGCTCTACCCACAACGAAAAATTTATACACAAGGAAGGCGCTACCTAACCCGCTTTGCCCAATATGCCGAAAAACTCCAGAGACCACGGACCAAGGAAATTTGTTCGACGTATCTCCGCTAAACTTAACAAGAAAGGACAAGTGGGTTGGCGAAGCGCTCACCGTCGGCGCTGATCCGTTTCCTCGAGTAGTGGCTCGTGGGAATCCGATGCTAATCCGGAAGGCGAGGAACGCCCTGGTTTTTCAACAGACAAAGACCCAACCCGGGAGAAATTGTAGACGACGCTCTCCTCCTAAGCAGCAACGATGGCAGGCGGAGCGAGCACCCTTGAAGCCGAGTCGCTGGTCGGAGAAAAACACAGCAGCAGAACGGCGGTCGCCACCGGCAAGAGGGATGTGGCAATTCGACGTGGACGGGTCTTGGCTCGAAGGCAATGCACCCATGGGCTTTGGGATCTCTCTTTGAGGAAAGCAATGCACTGCTAGCCCAATTAGAAGGTGTCTCTCCTAGGCCCATTGTCCACGGGTAGCTAACCAATTCATAGACTGGATCGCCAAGATCCACCGAGAAGGGACCGTCCCCTCCTAGGCTCTTGTCAGCTTTGCTCGTTTGGTACTCTACTTTTGAATGAATGAAATGGTACTTGTGTGACAAGAAAAGACGGGGTTGCTCACCAAGCATTGGCTTGGTTTAGCTCTATCCAGCCTCAGGGATAATATATACTGAGCTCATTTAAGTATCATAACATTTTATTTGACTCACTTGAGTACTACAAATTTGAAAAATCGACTTGTAGCCGGAAAAGCTGACGTCCATTAATTTGTAATACATCGTCAAAAATCGATCACTTGAGTGCCATCGGTGATTTGTCTTGCTGAAAAAGCTGACGTGACATTAATTTATAATACATCGTCCGACTTGGCGTGTTGGAAAGTTGAAGTAAGTGCTTGAGAAGGCAAACGAGGTCTTTCTACGTATGGTGTTAATGGACAACAAAAGTTCCAATAACTTTACGAATGATCGTTTTGGTGCCGTAAATTTTAAAAAATGAGCAGTTGGGATCATCAATTTTTTAAAAGTGACCACTTAAGTTTCTCAACTTTTTAAAAAGTAAGTTGCCGATTTCATTTTCTTAGATATATCCTGTAATATAGTTTAATCAAGATTCCATAGGTCTCTCTCATTCTTTGTCATCTTGTAACAACATATAAGAAGCATTATTCCACAACCTAGGCATCAGCAAAGGATAATCCTTGCGCTAGAAAAATAATGAGTTCTTACTTAAATAGCACGGCAACGTTCTTAACATTCAGACCGAACAATATTCATGCTAAACACATCACCTGCCAAAATCAAGCAATAACATCCAACACTTGACAACAAAAACCTAAAACAAACATGGCCACCTAGCGCCAAAACATAAATAGAGATAGACGTTTCCATCATGTCCTCCGATCAGTCATGTGAATAACCTTCTCCTTCTCACTTCCTCCTTTTCAATAGACTCTTGACTTGATTCATGATCTTTGTGCTCTTCCTAACTGGAATTGTAGGCACATCCTCAGTGTTCCTTTTCCTATTGTTTTATCTTTTGGAGTAGCCATTCTTTTGCTTGGAGATTCACGTCTTTTGGTGTTTGATCTTGGCACTGTGACAGAAGACTCAGATTAATGTAGAGTGAAATTTTCAGGAGCATTTGATTGAGATGGATTTGCTATTCGGGTCTTTTTTTTTGGTCAAAACTATTCGGTCTTTTATAGTGCCTATTATTGACACTCAATTTTTAGCCGACACGTCATGCAAAGATGAAAACTTAATATTAGGATTTCTGATCATGTTAGAGCCAATTTATCAATCAAAAAGAGTCATTTAACACTTTTGCTTACATTAGCCGTTCATTTCCTTTTCATTTACATGTTAATCTCAAAAAGTCAAAACTTTGACCGAAAAGTCAACCCTAGGTCAAAATTTGATTTTTTGCACAAAAAGTTTCAAAATAGTGTCAATTTCACTTTTGTATTACTAATTTTTAAAAAAAAAAAATCAATGTTTGACCCATTAAGTGACATTTTAGTAACCAATTACTAAAATGTTGACTTTTGTCAAAAAAAATTCAAAAAAATTAAAAACCCCAAATTAACCTCTTTTCACTTCAATTTTACTTTAGTATTGTCAATTTCACAAAAATTGGTTTAGAACTATCTTTTCCCCATTTAGTGGATTTTGGAATAAAATCAGCCAAAAATGAAATTACTTCATTTCTAGTCATTTTTTTTATGAGAGTTTCCTTCCAAACATTTGATCTAGAGATCATTTCACATTCAATTTTCAAGCCAATTTAAGAATTTAAAACCAAAGGTAAAAACTCCCAATTTGAGTCCTAATTAGTGTATCTGATCGGTTCTTTATGGATTGCGCAAATACATCGTGAATGGGTCCATTTTCATGCAACTCAAATCCAATATTAATTTTGACAAATTCACTCAAATTTGATTCAATTTGATTAACCAAATACATGCAAAATCATGTTAACTTCATCCAATTGATGCAATTAAATTTAACACATTTCAATTTGGGGGTTAATTTGATAAATAGAGGTTTGATTTGACGATTAAACTTCAATTTCCTTTTAGGTTTTAATTCAAGTCATCATGTGAAAGTCAATTTGTGCACATCGTAGTGTCTTAAACCCATTTAATTGAATCAATTGAGTGCTTTTCAAATCAATTGGGTTTAATTGTAATCAATTTTGTCAATTAGGAAGAAAAATTGCATCAATTGAATGAAATCCCCAATCTGTGTGAGGCAAATCAATTGAGATGAAATTGACATTACCCATGATGTAATTGGAACAAATTAATTCAATTAGATGTTAATAATGTGTTTAATTGAGTTAAATTGAATGGATTTGAGTTGTAATCTTCCAATTTGGCTCATTTCTTTGAAAATTCATAAAAAATTCTTTGCAATTTAGGTCCTCCAGAGAGCAAATTGAACCAAATTATATAAAATCTTGGCCAGGGAACTAACCGAACAGGCCTAAATCGATTTGAACTCAGTTTGAACTTATCAGACCGGTCAAATCGACGAGAATGGCAGAACGGCCATTCCCGGCCATCTTCGGCCAAACAAGTCCTGGGCTGGCTAGCTCACTCCTCATGTGCAAAAATTAAACATTGCCCCCTTTGTGAAATTACAAAAATGCCCCTAGAGTCTTGTCATCAAATTTAGTCCAATTAGAGCATTTTTTAAAGGGAAAATACCACAAAAAATACCTCACAATACTTTGTGGGGTAAATGTGTCACAAGTGGCATAGTTTGGAATTTTTCGTGTCACAAGTGGCATAGTTTGGGGTTTTTAATGGTATTTTTCCTTTTTTCAATGACTAAGCAAATAATCCTAGTCATTCAATATTTTAGATTTTAGCCATTCAATGTGACATGTCATCAATTCAAGTGAATTGAGATGAACCAATGAAATTCTTACTTAATCAAAAGCAAATAATTAGATCCAAGGGCTATAATTCAAATTTAGGGGAGCATATAAGAACTTTTCCCTCCAAAAACAAAGCGAGATTGACCATTTTCAAATTATCAAATTCTCTCTCTCTTTCTCTCTCTCTCGGCCGATCACTTCACCTCATGTCGCCGCCCCT
This sequence comes from Syzygium malaccense, assembly GCA_031216405.1. Classification (NCBI taxonomy): domain Eukaryota; kingdom Viridiplantae; phylum Streptophyta; class Magnoliopsida; order Myrtales; family Myrtaceae; genus Syzygium; species Syzygium malaccense. The sequence continues at coordinate 18,621,671 of CM062254.1, forward strand.
TTACTGGCCGGTTTTCGGTACTTCAGTCACTTTCCAATAAGCCTCAACATCCCTCCTTGCTGATCGTAAGCCTCACTTGGTCGGAATTCCGCCGGAACCACTTGAACAAGCTCAATCTTCTTCCCGATCTGAAGGACATGCTCATCGCCGGTAAGTTGATTCGGTGGATTCCAGCCACTGTCCGGCGATCAGTGGACCTCTCCTGGCTTCTCTACTTTTGTGATCAGCCTTCTTAACTTGTCCTTGAAGCTGTGGTGGCCGGAACTTCATAAAACAACCACCGAATCTTCCGTAACTTACTTAATCTCTATTGATTGTTCATTAGAGTTCAATATACTCTAATTTAACTTTTATCTTTACTCTACTTGTTCAGATTTTGGCTAGCTATCTTCGACCATTTTGTGAAGCGCGCTTGGTGGCCGAATAGCTCAATTGAACTCGGCAAGTTCATCAAGCAAGGTTGGTGCTTCAATGAGCTTAGCTTAAGATTATGGAGGAAGTTTCATGAGGCTGATAAATCGTGGAGTAATGATGGCCATCGCTACTGATATCTTATTGTGGTAGGTCATAGAATGATGATAGGATAATATATGTTGTGTGTCAATTGCTTATTGATTGCTTATTTGTTGATTGTTAGCAAGTTCTACAAAATAGTGCTTACTAAGTCAGTCAGCTTTGGGGCTCCTCTCTTTCGAAGAAGCAATTCACCTGTGAACTTTTGCTATGCTTGAATAGCGTAGGAATTATACCTTTCTCTCCGTAGAGGAGCTTTAGTCCCTATCCCTTCGGTGATAGTCCCCCCTCAAACCCTAAACTGGCCATTCCCCCTTTCAATCCCGTTTATCTCCACATCAATGGTGTGTACTCCCAATCTCTCCTTTCCCCCACGACTCCTGTCCGTAACAATCCCCTTTCTAGTCATGCCCTAATCAAGCTCCCCCTTCCCATTGTCAACGCTTTCCTTTGAGGCATGGAAAGTTCTAACTTGGAACCTGCCTCCTGGAATCCGACAGAATACCACTCCAAGAAGAAGGACCATGGTGATCTCAGGTTCAACGAGCTTTCCCTTTTCCGTATAGACAACCACCCCCCCTTTCGCTACCACCTTCCCTGTATATCGAGTCACTCATTGACCGAGGCCCTCACATTCTCGGATATCCCCAGCCCTCCTCTCCACCTCCCACCCCTTTTCCTTTTAGCAACGGAAGCCTTCTCAAACCAGAGGGACAAATAGCACCTTCTCAACACTTTCTACTCTGAGACAGTAGGTGTCAAAGCCAGCGCCAAAAGCGGCACAATCACAAGTCCAGTTAAGTATTGTTTGTATTACATGGTACTCAAAGTACTTTCGTGCTGCTACTTCTAGAAAAGTTGTTTAGTCTTGCTCAATGGAACGGGGATCATTCCGGTGTTTTGACGACAAGAGTCTCTCTCGAAACACGACGGTGTAGTTTACCTATCTCCAGTAAATATGGAACAGGAAGTTGATAATGAAGCTTGGGTGGCTGTCCTGTGTAGAGAACTGGGAAACCTCTGGTCAGAAGATGACCTAGTGCTGATAAAAGGCAAAATCCCTGCAGAAATAAAAAAAGAATGCACATTAACTTTGTATGGGAAATTGTACTCGAAACCAAATGTCAATTTCCAAGCTTTCCTCAACACAATGAAGAGATCTTGGAAAACGGATCAGATAGAATGTGAGCTCATTGAACCGGGATTCTTCTCCTTTTCCTTTACCTCTGTAGAGGTAAAACAGAGAATTTTGGATTCAGGGCCGTGGTCTTTTTCGAGTAATTTACTTGTCCTCCAACAAGGTCAACCGGATACTCCTGACCATTCCTACGAATTCACGCACTGTGCCTTTTGGGTTTAACTAACAGGTATACCCCGAGGGAGGTTAACTGAAGACGTGGCGCGGGAAGTGGCAAGGAAAATTGGTGAAGTGTTAGAAGTGAAACTAGACTCAAGAGGAGGAGGCCCTAAGAAAAGTTGTAAAGTAAGAGTACTTTTGAATCTGTCCAACTCCTTAAAGACAGGCACCTTAGTAGCTCTGGAACATAAGAAAATTTGGGTGGACTTTAGATACGAGAGACTCCCTCACTTCTGTTACTCATGTGGGAGGATAGGGCACTATGCATCCTACTGCAAGGAAGTTCCCTTTGAAGAATCAAGCCTCAATGTAAGCAATAGGGGCAAATTTGGGCAATGGTTGAGAGCGGAAGTGCGAGAACCTAGCCCCTTTTGGAAGATTTTCTATGGCAAGAACACACCTATCCTTGTAGAAGATGAGGTAGTTCCGGAAACTCAACAGGATCTTATTCCAAGAGAGCTTGCACTATCTACATCAAAAGGCAAGGCTGTTATTGGGCTGATTGAAGACAGACCTCGGGAGGAGAGTTCAAAAGCGAGACACAAACCAGCTAGATTGCCTGTAGAAAATCTGATTGAGTGCACAAACCAAGAATCCCAGAAGATTATGTCAGGGTCGACAAAAAAGGGTGGTATCTCGAAGCTTCCTAGTAAGGTGAAGATAGGAACAAAATCCTTCAAGAAAGTGGCAGTATCAAGGAAAGAGAAAAAGATCAACCCGTTAGGAATATGTCAGACCCTCTTCCCTTCCATTGATGAGGAGGCTCTCCTCGATGCTCCAATCAAGGTGGTAGATGGAAGAAACGACTGGGCTCTGGTGGCTAGCCCTAATAAGCCACCGGGGATTATATGAAACTTTTGAGCTAGAACTGTCAGGGGTTGGGCAACCCCCTGACAGTCCAGCATCTCAGAGCCTTAGTGGCTCAAGAAAGGCTTGATTTAGTCTTCCTGATGGAAACTAAAAATAAGAGAACAGTTGTTGAAAGAGTGCAGAAGAGAACCAATTTCCAAAATATAGAGATTATTGACCTTGTAGGAATTGCAGGGGGTCTGGCAGTGATGTGGAAAGAGAGGTGTCAGTGATTGTGGAAGATTCCTCTAGAGAAGTTATTAACTCGCTATGCAGAGATCAAGAAAGTGGAACTCTCATGCGCATCACCTTTGTGTACGCCCCAACAAGCTTCCAGGATAGGCTCAAGCTATGGAGCCATTTACAGGTGATAAGCGCAGCTAATCATCTCCCTTAGATATGTGTAGGGGACTTTAATGAGATCTTATACCATTGGGAAAATTTTGGAGGTAATGGAGCGGAGCACTACAGGCTAGTAGCATTTCAAGATTACTTAAACAAATGTTCACTCATGGATATTGAAAGCAAGGGTAGTGCGTTTACCTGGGCCAACAATAGGGAAGGAAGAGCACTGGTGAGGGAAAGGCTAGATAGGGCCCTATGCAACATAAACTGGAGAGTGAGTTTCCCAAATGCGGAAGCCTTTGCACTACCTACAATAGGGTTCGACCATAGTCCAATTCTACTGTCCCTCCAACCACACAGGATCAAAAGGAAAAAAGAATTCAAGTTCGAGGCGTTTTGGCTGGCCGATATAGAGTGTAGGGAGCTGGTGCAACAAGTTTGGGGAGAACCGGAAGACAACCTAATACCGTTTACTAGAAAATTGGAAATGACCACAGAAGCGCTAAAATTGTGGAGTAAGCATAAATACTCCAATGCCCACAACCAGATCGAGATCCTCAAAAGAAGACTTACGAACCTTACAAATTCAGAAAATGGAGGCACGGGCAGAAAAGACATACAGCAAATCAAAGTGCAAATACAGAATTTATGGAAACAAGAAGAGCAATATTGGAGTATGCGATCTCGCATTAATTGGATTAAGTGGGGAGATAAAAATACGAAATATTTCCATGCAGTTACGGTCCAAAGAAGACAAGAGAACAAAATTTCATTGCTGAAAATTGATGATACTTGGTGTAGAGACCCTAAAGTTATTAGCCAGCACATTGCCAGTTATTACGACTCCTTGTTCAAGACAGTGGGTACTAGGAATTTCAATCCAATTCTAGATCAATGTTCCTTTCCTAGACAAGAAGAAATGAATGAGGCTTTGATGGCACCGGTCACCTTAGAAGAAGTAAAACAAGCTACATTTCAGCAAGGAGCTACAAAGGCCCCGGGACCTGACGGGATGAATGGCCTATTTTACCAGCATCATTGGGAGGTGTTACAGCACGATTTACACAAACTAGTCAGTTCCTTTTTCCGATCAGGACACCTTGACCCAGAGCTTAATAAAACACACATCATGATTATCCCAAAAGTGACAACCCCATAAAGCATCACACAATTCAGACCTATTAGCCTATACAACTTCAATTACAAGATCATCTCTAAGGTTATGGCGAACCGCCTTAAGCCCTGGCTCCCAAATCTTATAGCAAAAGAACAGAGCACCTTCGTGAGCGGGAGATAGAGTCAAGATAACATTTTTATAGTCCAGGAGATCCTTCATCAGCTAAGAGTTCGGGAGAGGAAAAAGAAGTTCCAGGCGATCCTAAAATTGGACATGTAAAAAGCTTACGACAGAGTTGAGTGGGACTTCCTTTGTGCTAGCATGAAGAAAATGGGTTTCTGCGAAGAGTGGGTGTCGCTGGTGAAAGAGTGTATCTCCTCTGTCACATTCAGTGTAAAAGTGAACGGAGAACCTTCAAAGTTCTTCCAACCGTCTCAGGGAATTAGACAAGGAGACCCACTATCTCCTTACCTGTTTATAATTATGGCGAACATGTTATCGTCCCTACTAAGAAAGGCTGTAGATGAAGGGAGTTTGAAAGGTATCAAACTAAATAGGAACTGACCTAATCTGTCACACCTGTTATTCGCTGATTATGCTATCTTCTTTCTGGATGGGAATATAGGTGAATGTCAAAATTTGGCCAACATCTTAAACCAATACTGTTTCGCATCAGGTCAAGCAATCAATCTAAACAAATCTAGGATATTCTGTAGTGCGGGCTGCCCGCAAATCCTTAAAAGCAACATGGCGTCCGAACTAAGAGTACTAATAATGGAGAAGACTGGGAAATATCTTGGCATTCCATCAGACTGGGGACAAACAAAAAAACATATGTTTGCGTGGATACTAGCAAGGGTAAGCATGAAGTTGGAAGGCCGGAAGGAAAAGCTTCTCTCAAAGGCGGGCAAGGAGATTTTAATCAAAACTGTGGTACAAGCTCTTCCTCAATATGCTATGTCCATATTCAAAATCCCCATCTCAGTGTGCAAGGCAATTGAACAGAAAATAGCTTCCTTTTGGTGGAAACAGAACTCATCTAAATCGGATATCCATTGGAAAAAATGGGAACTTCTCAAAGAAAGGAAAATAGATGGTGGATTGGGCTTTAAGGATCTAGTTACTTACAACAAAACTATGCTAGGAAAGCAAGCGTGGAGACTTGCTAAAGATCCGACAGCATTGTGGAGCCAGCTACTTAAAGGTATTTACTTCCCAAACGGGAATCTTTGGAAAGCTACAAAGGGGTCCCGCCCCTCATGAGGGTGGCAAAGTTTATTAATGGGAAGAGACACCTTAAACCCAGACGTGAAATGGTCGGTTGGGAAAGGAGATTGCATTAACATCAGAGAGGATATATGGCTGGAAAGGGGAGTAATAGGGGGCCCAGCAAACCGAGATGACCCACAGAAAGTCGCAGAACTGATCAATAAGGAGACAAAAACATGGGACGTACACCAGATACAAAGGATGTTTCAAGGGGAAATTGAGAGCGAAATTATGGCCATACGATTAAAGCCAAGCCTGGACAATGATAGACAAATATGGACAGGACACTCATCAGGGGAATATTCGGTAAAACAGGGTTACTCAAGGCTACGAGTTGTGACAACCAAGATTAATATAGACCAAGCATCATCCTCTTATCAGCAGCCTCGCTCACTTTGGACAAAGATATGGAAATTACAACACGAGCCAAAAATCCGTTTCTTTCTATGGGGTGTGTGTCACAATGCTCTGCCTACATCAGAAAATCTATACAAAAGAAAGGCCTTACCCGACCCTTTATGCCCAATTTGCCGGAATTACCCAGAAACAATAGAACACATTTTCGCCCATTGTAGTTGGACAAACACAATCTGGATAGATCCAAGGCTTCGAGTAGACGTATCATCAGCAAATTTATCAAGAATGGATAAATGGTTAGACGAAACCCTTACCAACACCACAGATCAGTTCGGTAGAGAGGTGATTGCAGGAATTTTCTGGCTAATCTGGGAGGCAAGGAATGCCTGGGCTTTCCATCAAACCAGTCCAAAATCGGGAGCAATCATTGATGAAGCATTTAATCTAATCGGTAACTACAGGGAGCAAAATTTACCTAGGTTGAGGAGCTGGCGGGTGAAATCCAGCACAGCGCGATGGACGTGCCCAGAAAATGGAAGTTGGAAATTGAACGTAGATGGGTCGTGGATCGAAGGGGCAATAGAGGGATCGGTGGCTGGGGTTTGCAGGGAACACAGAGGATTGTGTATTATGGGGTTTGCTAGAGCTGCGCCTGCTTCCTCCCTGCTGGAAATTGAAGCTGTAGCAGTGCAGGAAGCTCTGCGCTGTTTGGAAGAAGCTGTAGCGAAGAAGAACAGTCAAACAGGGGATGTCTGCGTACAGTCAGGTAGTGAAGCTGTAGTAAAATTCATTTTGGACCCAGGTTTGAGCCCATGGAATTTGAGGAGCCTGTTTGAGGACTGTAAAAAATTACTTTCCCAATTAAAGAGAGTTTCTCTAGCCCACTGTCCATTCGAGTCCAATCAAGCTGCAGACTGGATCGCCAAAAATCACAGAAAAGGGACGCTTCCTTATAACTGGGTGTCTAGACCGCCTCAATCTCTATGGGATTTATTTTGTACTGATGCTAGTCATCTTCACTCTTGTAATCCGAAGTTATATGTATGAATGAAAATCTGCATTTCGACCAAAAAAAAAAGTCAGTCAGCTTTGATTTCTGATTTGAGCTTGAAAATGTAGAAATCTCGAAAGTGTTTAGCTAGAGAATCAAAATAGACATCCTAAGCTTCGTTTTGATAGGTAGCTTGTCGAAAATGAACTCCCTTTGCTATGTCAAATTGACTACGAGATATGACGCTAGAATCTGGAAAATATATTCTCTGTTCTGTGATGCGTTTCTAATTTAACCTTGCTCGGCTCAATGATTTTTATGAATTTTGTGTTTATAATTTGGAAAAGATGTCTTCATGAAAGTTTCAGAATATATCTTAATCTTACTAACCTCAAAATTTCATAAAATTCGATAATGATTTGGTTAGTACGATTCTTGCTCAAAGAGACGATTTGAATTCTGTGAAAACTGTTTTCTGGCTGACCTTTACTAGTTCCATGATTTTTGTGATTTTCTATGTTTGTATTTCAAGATGCGTTTTTCATGAAAGTTGTGAGTAAGACTTTAAGTTTTCTGAAAATATCAATTTCATTAAAAGTGAAGCTTGTTTGGTCATTCAAAGAGTTGATCAATGTGCCAATTGGTTTTTGCATTCTAATATGAGAATTTACTTCTTTGAACGTCCGAACATGTTTTGCAATTTTGGTGAATTTGATGTCCTTTTTCGCAAAAACTCTAAACTAAAAAGTTGTTCATTATGCTCTTATTTTGTAAAGTGGGAAGTTTGATGACCTAATAGCAACATTTGTGTAGCCAATTTGGCAAAAATCGCCGATATGGTCAATCTGGCCTTTAAAACATTTTTCAACCGAGTCTTGGGTGAAAATTGAATTACTGAGAAAAATCATGGGGTTTTTAGCAAAAGTTGAAAACACAAAAGTTGTTAAGAACACCTGTTCCTAACTCTTTGTAAAGTTTGACACATTTTTGACCTAATTTGATATTTTTCCTGCATATTTTCAAATCATGGATCATAACCGGGTCAAATCTGGGGTGTCAAGTTTTATTTACAATTTTTGGGTAAACTGAGTAAAAACCGGCCAAAATGGTTTGTATGAACTTTTAAGCACACATCTTAAAGTTTCTACTGGTACTTGACTTAATTGAACTTCATTTGATAAGCCAACCAAATCTAAACAGAATCTGCTTGAAATTTAGACTTTAATTGAATAAGTGATCCTGAAGAGGCTAACTTTCCCTTTGTAATCGATTGAGAAACAAGGCCACTTGCCCTAATTGCATGCTTATTTGTTACTTATGCATGTGTTCATTAGATGAATGATTAGGTGTGATGTTTGTTCGGTAGGTAGCCTATTGAGGACACTTAGAACCAACTTTAGGGGTTAAATGATATTGACCATCATTTTGGGAATGCAAATGGTGGCTAATTATCATTAATCATTAATTAATGAATTATAATCATTAGGAATGGGGATGATTGAAATGCATGAAAGGCAAAGACCAACCCCAAGGCCAATTCATTGCTCAGATGATTGGGTGTTATTGCCTTGCTTACTTGTTTGCTTGCATTGGAATGTATGAGTCAATAGAAAACTGACACCACCAAGACAATCCATGGAGGAGGCGGTCAAGGGTTACTAAGTGGGAGGCTAAAGATCGATGTCCAATCCAATCTCATTTTATATTCCATTCGATACTCGACCATGTCTAGGGTTTTCATTTTCTTTTGTAATAATCACCGGGCAAGTTGCGAGTTTTCCTTTATTGCTCTCAGATCAACTCGCCTTTCAATATATTGAGTGTTTACTTTAGGTATTGTTTTTCAATACATTGTTTGTTGACTTCTTTTATAAACTATGATAGGTTTAGTTTAGAACTTAAAATGAAAAGTCACAAAAATAAGATGCATGGACACTTAATGGAATAAGACTTTGGCATGAAACTGATAATTCAAGATTGCATGGCCATGTTAAAAAACAAACTAAGTTAGCGGTATTGAAAGGGCATTAATAGAAACATTAACGTAAGCCAGCTCCATACCTAGACATCTCTGGTTCCTTGGAAATTGAAATGAAATTCCCGCATTTTCCATTGGGTATTATAGCCGACCTCCGACAAAGGCTAGTGGCAACTCCTAAAAAGATATTAAGGTTGATAAAGAACATAAGAATGATCTCATATCACGTGAGGTATGTATTAAGAGAAAAACCACGTTTGATATTGATAAACCTTATGGATGAACTTAAAGATAATGCTTTTTGAGCCATCTTTTTGAGATGTGCTATTTAGAATATCTCTCGAACAATTACCTCTAAATCTGTTCCCGAGGTGGCCCTCGAGGGGTAGGTCGCGACACCTATTTTCAAGTTGCCCTTTATATTCTCTGTTTTGGAGCTGCACTTGATTGCTTCTTCTTGGATTGTGCTCGAGTTACGATCGGTTTGTTTATTTGTGCTTGTCCTTGAATTTTTATTCTACTTGCAGCCGATTCTTGACTTGGTCCTCCTTGAAATATTAGCACCATAGACCTTCTCCCAAGCTACAATCATATAACCTTGATTAGTTACTACGTCAATCAAATGACACACATTAAATTGTCATGCCTGTATTCATGCTTGTGAACAACCAATAACCATAATCCCTTAGCCTTTTGTCAATTGTGCCATGTGTTTTTTGTGATGCCAAACTTTGAGAAACATTTTCAGTTGCTCTTCTTTTTCTAATATGCAAAATGACGTTACATAAGTTAATTAACTAAAATTGGCAAGAAGATGACATACAACAATAATGACCACAACAAACAATTTACTTGACCACAACACGAAATTGACTAAGCAATCTTCGATTTTGTCGGTCCGTAGACACAAAATAACGATTGTACCTCACACAACACAACAAATCCCTTACCTTCTGTCTTTGTCCTTCAAGATTCGTCAAAAGCCCTAATTTTTGCCTCCACGTTGTAGCCTTTTCTAGTCTCTATCTAGCGAGAAAGAATGACACTGAGCAAGCGAGTGCAAGTAAGAGAAGAGAAGACAAAGTCCTAAATCTTTAGAGAGAGACAGCAAGATGACATACAGCATCAATGACCACAAAAAATAGTTTTCTTGACCATAACACGAAATTAAATAAGTAATCATTGATTTTGTCACTAGTGGACACAAAATAACATATATACCTCACGTAACACGACAAATCACTTACTGTCACGCCCCGATCCCAGCGAGCACGCGACATCTCGGCTAGGCCGATAAGAATGCGACATCCCAAGACTTGTCGCTGACCTAAATGAACGAATTGAAGAGCAATGCAAGCGGAAGCTATACGAACTCTCCATACAATACACAATCAAATGGGGTAATAAAGAGACTTTGAAGCACATCAACATAACACTTTTATAAACAAAGCATTAAATACAATTGCGCAAAATACAAGCCTTACTAGAGGCCACTAACTAGGCACCACGCACAACAAAAAAGATCGGTGGTTGGTTAGCCTAGCTTCTCTACCAAAAGGAGAACTCCAAAAGACGGGGGAACTATACCTATCTTTAATCGTCGTGGTACCCTGGCGGCATCCTCGGGTCTTCCATATTGTCATAAAGCTCGGCGGTCTGAAATGGTTATAAGTCAACAATTAGAATAAATCTTGATAAGTCACTACCTAAGCCTCGCTTAGGCTAACATGTACCATAAGACAGTTCTAGTTAAGCAATTCCGACAATCAACGTGCCACATCAATCACAAGCAACCTTACCTCTCCTTGGCACATACATAAGCCATGCACATTAGTAAACCACCACAATATAGCAACCACTCAACGGACATCACAACCCGCATCGGGGCAAGAGTATGCATAGCACACTTAACAATCCAAACATGTCAAATAACATTCTCAACATGGCATAACACAATGCATATCGCACTCATAAGATCCAGATTATTAGCGGTCCCTCGGGTTCCTTGAACTCGCGTAAAATACATCAGGCTATAAGGCTTCTGGCATAACTAGGCATTGTCCTGCTACGTCGGCGACGGCATCGTCCCGCGTCACACGCATCAAGATGGCATTCTATGAGGAGCATCAATTTGGCCTCCGCCGCGATTGGCATCCAGTCTCTTGCTGGGCATTCGATAAATCGAATATTGTCTCGGGTAAAACGCAACAAGACAGGTTACAACCCCACGTAAAATGCCTCAGGGTATTATGTGATCATATGGGCATTCAAGCACTCAAACCCATTTCTCATCTTTCGATTAGCCAATTGCCACTCAATTCATGTTCAACTCACAACTAGCCACGCTCCTCACGTGCAACAACAATACCGAAAAGCTCCAGAGAGAGAACCAAATTGCACAAAATCGGGCTAAAATGGGCAATTGCGCAGTAACTGAAATAATTTCGAAATAAATAGTAATTAAACTCCAAAAATTATGAATTTTGGATATGTCCAAGAAGACATCTTGATAAACATTTTTCATGAGAACACAAAATCTAGTTCCAACTGGAAATGCCTCGTTTTGTCACTCGAAGTCAAACGGAAAATCAGTACGTTGGGACAAACCGTTTGGTTTTCAAATCCATTTCAATCAGTACTCAAATCTCTTTGGAAAACCTTGAAATTTTTCTATGTCATAGAAAAAAGGTTCTTGACAAATTTCATTGAGGAAGTTTGTTTAAAAGAGGTCTGGAAAAATTTATAAAAATTCAAAAAGACAAGCTGGTCGGGTGGACAGTAAATCTGGTAGAATTGAGATGGTCCGAAAATGGACCTTCGAATGCCCCCAAATGGTCTCCAAAAATTTCATATTTAATATATGACATACTTCAAGATGTTATGGAAAACTTTCATGAAGAACACCTCCTCAAATTGGCCCAAAATGATCTCCACAAAAATAACAAAATAATAGGGCACAACAGAAATCAAATCCGAGAAACAACTCAGCAACAACCCATCATCAATCAAGCTCAACTAGCCATTAAACCAACTCTAATCAACCCCCAATTAGCCCCTAGACATGCCATTGGCAATCCATTATCCTAATCAAGGCTTAGGAAGAACTTACAAGAAGTCCTAAGTCAAGCCAGGCAAAAACCAAGCCAAGCCGAGGAGCCGCTATTCTGACGGTTGGACGGGAGCATTGGTGGTGGCTCTAGTCACGATGGTTCCCGGCTGGGGCAAACACAAGCTGGTGATCACGGTGAGGGGTGGTGTTGGCTTCGGTGGTGGCTGGGGTGCAGCAGTGGCATCGGCGGCTGCTCTAGCGGGTCTCCAACGATGTCATGGTGGCTGGCAGTGGCTGGAACAGCTGATAGTCGGGCAAGGTGAGGAGAGGGAGCTTCAATCGAATGAGGGAGGAGAGAGAGAGAGAGAGAGAGAGAGAGAGAGAGAGAGAGAGAGAGAGAGAGAGAGAGAGAGAGAGAGAGAGAGATGATCACTAACCCCACTCACTCACAAACCCCACTCACAAACTCCACTACCAACCCCACTCACTCACAAACCCCACTCACAAACTCCACTACCAACCCCACTACAAATCCAATAGCCTACAATCCACCCCCTTCTCCAAACCAAGATTCAATGGCTCATAATTTTTCTCCCACTAATTTCCCAAAACTTACTAATGGTAAACAAAATAATAAAGTAAGATGGGTAGGGGTAGAATGGTCCACAATTTTTGGACAAGGAGGGAAAGTGCCAATGTCCAATTTGCCTTTTAACTTTTCAAATGAATTCAAATATCCTCGAGGGTAAAATGGTCTTTTTCCATACCCGGTCCAAATTACACTGTTCCGATAATTCTAAGCGATCTAACAGTTGGCCACACTTAATGAAACGGCATCTGATAAATTTTTGTGAAATCTTGAAAGTTCGACATCCCATTCTGGATTCTAATTCATGGCTAAAACCAATCATTCATGAATTCAGTGTATCTCAAACTAACGGACAGCTTTTAGGAGTTACGCGTATCGACCCATGGCCAATTCAATATCGAGCCATATCTAAGTTTACTTGAGCCATGACGACCTCGGTGGTCATGTAATTGTGAGGGTCAATCATTAGTTCCAATTGACGCAATCATTCGGATTAGATTTAGGATCATTCGAAATTCATAAAATGGTCAAGTGGAATCACCTACGATCCAATTGTATAACTTTTGTGAATCATTCCATAGCCATCCCTGGATTGGTCTATAATGGCCCAAAATATCTCATCGTCAATCCTTATGATCAAAGTGTTGATTCATGGCTAAATTCTTAGGTCCACGTACTTGATTCCTAATTAGCTATTTCCTAATGGTTAGTCTTCTCGAGAGTGATCAATTCCGAGTAAGATTTAACTAAAGTGCATTGAAGATATAATCATTTCATAAATCCCGAAAATGTGTCGAATTTCAGAATATCACACTTACCTTTAGTCTTTGTCCTCCAAGATTCATCGATAGCCACAATTTTTGCCTCGATGCTGTCTTCTTTTCTGGTCTTGTGAGAGAGGATGACACTGAGCAACCAAGTGTGTGTAAGAGAAGAGAAGACAAAGCCCTAAATTTGTAGAGAGTGAGAGAGAGCTTGCCTTGATTTGCCAGGTGCTCACTACGATTCTGTGGTTGTGTTTGAGTTTCAAACACGAAGCATTGAGAGAGAGAGAGAGAGAGAGAGAGAGAGAGAGAGAGAGAGAGAGAGAGAGAGAGAGAGAGAGAGAGAGAGAGAGAGAGAGAGAGAGAGTACAAAAATGGTGTCGTCTAATTGGGGAAGATTTCAAAGAAATGACAACATTTGTTATACTTTCCATGCGAGACAAATATTTCCACATCGGAATAGAAAAGTTAGAAAAAAAAATCCACGTAGGATGATTTACTAAAAATGGCACTCAAGTAATTAATTTTACATCGATATGGAACTCAAGTGAGCGAAAAAAAATTATGCTACTTAAGTAAGTGCTGTACGAAAGTTGTGACACTTCTAGTGTACTTATCCCCTACCCTAAATTGAGCCAAGTGGAAGCTTTACTCAAGCAAACTAAAAGCTTAGGAGCCTCGTTGGCGAGTTACTATTGAGCGATTGCAAGGCATGTCATTAGCCCATGTATAATTAAATGTTATGAGTTCGTATTGTCTCTATCTCATCAAGCTATCCATGTGTTTAGCTCGTATTCATTTGGATGGTGTTGAAACTTTTCCTTCTCAGATGACTTATCATTTTCATTTTAATTTTTTCTGAAATATTACAATGCACATATATTTCGATGCTTTTCCATTTTATGTAAGAAGAAAAGTAGCCACAAAAGCAATGGAACACTAAAAAACTCATCCTGCCATGCCAATGATCTCGAGAGTTTCTAAACGAAGGACTGTGATTAATACATGAACAATGGGCAGACCTCGAGGATTCTAAGTCATAGGGTTTTCTTATATATTCTAGAATACTCTTAGGGGCGGGTAATATTGTTAATTTATACTCCTATAATAAATGGGAGTAATTGTTAACTTCGCTTGCACTTAGGCTTTGATCAAAAGGATTTGTATCCAAGGCTGTTTGAACAGCAAAAAGATTCAATCTAGCCTGCTCTGTCCTGTTGGAAATGTCTGAGAAGGAAGTCCTATTCATGAGTTTCAACTTTGATTTGAGAGCCTTAAGCTTACAATAAACTGTATACATAGGAGTGCCAATGAAGTGAGTATCCCAAACTTGAGTAACTATCTCCATGAAGGCTGGATGAGAAGTCCAGAAGTTAAAGAACTTGAAAGGCTTGAACAAGTCTAGAGTCTATTAAATGGCGGTTCAGCATCGGTCCAACCTTCTGGTCCAGAGTTGGAGGTTCTTCTTGAACAAGTCTTAGATGAAAATCAAAGGACTAGCCTTTCTCACCCAATTACGGAAGAGGAAATTCAATCCAACCTCTTCTCGCTTGCTAAGAACAAAGCTCCTGGCCCTGATGGTTACAATGTTGAATTCTTCAAACACACATGGGGGATAATTGGCCCATCTATTCTGGCGGCTATAAAGGACTTCTTTGAGACTGGTCGATTGCTTAAAGAGATTAACAACACCATCTTAACGTTGGTGCCGAAATCCTCTAATGCATCGGCCATGAGCGACTTCCGACCAATTGCATGCTGCAACACTTTATATAAATGCATCTCCAAAATCCTTGCTAGGCGCATTGCGAAGGTTATACCAACGCTGATTGGATCTTCCCAAACAGCTTTTGTTAAAGGCCGCCGAATCAGTGACAACATCATGGTTGCACAAGAGCTTTTTGCGGACTTTCGCCATGAAGCATATCTACCTAAATGTGCCATCAAGGTGGATTTCCATAAAGCCTTCGATACGATTGACTGGAACTTTATTGAAAGGGTACTTACAACCTTCAAATTTCCAGCCTTTTTCATTAAGTTGGTCATGACTTGCATCTCAACTGCCAAATTCTCGGTCTCCATTAATGAAGAATTACATGGCCATTTTGCTAGTACCCGAGGGATACGTCAGGGTGATCCCCTATCGCCGTACCTATTCATTCTAGCTATGGAAATCTTCTCAGCTATTCTCAAGTCTAAAACTGACAACCCAGACTTCCAGTGGTTCTGGCGATGCAAGAGGCCTCGCATATCCCATTTGTTTTTTGCAGATGATGTTCTTTTATTTTCCCAAGGACACATGAGATCGATAGAGCTTATAAAAGAGTCCCTTGATTTGTTCTCAAACTGGTCTGGTTTAAGTCCAAATCTTAACAAGAGCAACATGTACCTCTCGGGAGGTAATCCCGAACTCCATAGTGCTCTTCTTCAATGCATCAGATTCCAGCAAGGGTCACTGTCCTTTCGATATTTGGGTGTGCCTATTATTTCTTCTAGGCTGCGTAAAGAGGATTGCAAATTCATGATTGAATCCATTACGGCGCGAGCTCGTTCTTGGACCCAAAGATTTCTATCTTTTGCTGGTCGCGTACAACTTATCCAATTAGTTTTGCATTCCATCCAAGTCTACTGGGCCACGATATTCTCCCTACCCAAATCGGTCTTGAATAGCATTGAGGCTATACTTCGACGCTTCCTTTGAAAAGGTCCTGGCTTAGAAACGGGAGGTGCTAGGGTATCTTGGAACGCCGTTTGTCTCTCGAAAGAAGAAGGCGGCCTCGGGATACGAAGACTTACTGATTATAATAGAGCCATGACTCTAAAGCACATATGGATCCTTTTCACCGATAAGGAATCTATGTGGTGCAAATGGATACATTCAAATTTTTTAAAGAAGAAAAACTTTTGGGTTGTATCCAAACCCACCTTTTGCTCATGGACTTGGAAGAAGATTCTTGATTTGCGAGACTCAGTTCAGACCCTTTTCCGGTGGAAGATTGGCAATGGCCGGACGATATCATTTTAGTTTGACTGGTGGCACACAAAAGGGCCCCTTTATCTCCTGTTCAATAATATGGATATTTACCAATCTCGGATCCCGCGGGACATATCGGTTCGGGATTTTTTCCACTCTACATGGCAACCATCAACAACCTTACACACTATTATGGATTGGATGAAGGTTCTTCCAAGCTTTGAAGATGACACTCCGGACAGCTTGATCTGGAGTCCTAACCCGACTGAATCCTTCTCGGTGGCCCAGGCCTGGAATCATATAAGGAAGAAAGGCCATCCAGTCCCTTGGTACTCCTTTATATGGGACTCACATTTGGCCAGCCGTCACTCCTTTTTATTATGGATTGTGTCATTAAAACGGCTACCTACCCAGGTTTTTCTTATGCAAAACCGTCGGATCGAACAAGGACTTTGTGCTTTCTGTCGCACTATTCCAGACTCCATCAATCATCTCTTCTTCGAATGCTCCACTACCAGCAGGCTGGCCTCCTTTTGGGCAACCAAATGTAATCTGCCATGGCGCAATCGTCCGTGGCCAGAGCTTATTTTGTGGGCTAACAAGGTTTGTGGAGGCACTTCCTTTGGCCACCGACTTGCTAGGTTTTCCTTCGGTGCTCTTTGCCATATCATATGGATTGAGCGGAACAACTCTCTCTTTAGGAACAAGAATATCTTCATTCCGGGAATATGCAAGCACATTCTCAAGCTGGTGAAGGATAAAGCATTATCCTCTGGGAAAATCGCCGACACGCCTACAAATAGGAGACTTCAAAGGAACTGGGAACTCTCACCTTCCATCTTTTCCTAATATGGTTGTGTAGTTCTCTGTCTTGTTTCAAGCTTTGTTGTTTGGTTAGCCTTGTAGAGTGACCCTCCTCCCCCTCTCGGACTTCTTGTACATTAGGGGCTCAGGGTTGTCTTTTGTGTCTTCCTTGTGCTTGGTGATTTAGAAAAGTAATACAAAATTCTTATCTTACCAAAAAAAAAAAACAGGCACAAAAATAAATCAATTCTATCAGCATTCTTCACAGTTCCGATGACCAAAGAAAACCTCCGATATAGACATATATGGCCATTAATCGAGTCCAACCAACTGAAACAACCTATTGTGCCGAAAGAACATGAAATCGCCTCATGTTTTGTACCAAAAGAAAACACAGAAGTTGCGTAAACAAAAGCAGAGCAAACTAGGCCCTATCTGGAACCAATTCTAGGCTAAGGGAAAAAAGCATGACGAATAGAGTCCTACATACGCTCTCTCTATGATTTACTAGACCTCCTATGGACATCTCTATGTCCTTATACGGTCAGGTGTTGGTTTGGGCTTAGGTTGTACTTGGTGATTTGAAAAGTTATACATATTCTTACCTTACCAAAAAAAAAAAAAAAGAATTTGTGATAGCAGCACCCAGAAAAGAATGAAGAGAAACAAGCCAGAACTTGTGTAGACCTCTTTGCAGGCAAAAAAGAACTCTGCAAGAAGAGCTTGTCCTATGAATTGATGCTTATGCAGCAAGAAAGACCATCACTGATCACAGACACTCCATATCAAACTTCACGAGGTAAAGTGCTGCCTCGACCAAACTCTGACCTACGAAAGAAAGATGACTAGGATTTGATCATTTTGGCTTGACAGAAGTGTAGGACAAATTTCATTCAAAACAATAACTGCCTAAAATCTAATAAGCAGGACCTCATATAATTTCGAACGATTATCAACTCAGCCCCATTAGAAGACTAGATCACTAGCTGTCATATCTAGCTAAACTTTCAACCTGTAAAAGAATAACAACTGGACAATAATCATCTAGAAACTCCACAAAGATAATAAACTAAAGATGAGATGTCAATCATCAAAACGAGTAAGTGCCTAGACGGTTGTTAATTTCATTCCATTTCCCATCCTAATGATAATTAAAGACTTCTAATTTAACTCTACCAAACAAGACTGAAAAATAGATCATCATTCCCCCAAAAACCCTAAGTGTCCTATTTTATGTAGCCAGTTTCATCGTATTAATTGTCCTCAGACAAAATGATCGATCCAAGAGGAAAGAAGCCACTGCCCATTCACCGAATAATGAAATCCAGAATCAGCTTTTTAACAAATTAATGGAAAGATCTGTCAGTGATGAAAGGTGCGCAGACCCTAAATGATGCACATAACCAGCAGAGTCCTGGAGGCTCGGCGAAACCTTGGGAAAATTCCATAGCTTAAATAAAGCCTGCTGATTAGATAAAAAGACTTGGTAAAAGGAAAAAAATGGCCTAATTAAAAAAAAAAAGAAAAGCACTAACTTTACCTTGAGTAACAATTCTAGCCCGAACTTTTTTTGTCTAATAAAAATCACCAACTTTCACTTAAATCCCAAATTTGGCCCAAATAATTTGAAAATATTGTTACTCAAGATAAAGTTGGTGCTTTTTTTTGGAATTAGCTTGGAAAAAAATACCCATGCACATGTGACCAAATTAGGTACTGATGGTTACAACATTCAGCCAGCCACACCTAACAAATCCATAATCAGAAACTACCAAAAGATTTATGCAAGAAACATTCCTCTTCATTAACAAGGCAGAAATTCCAAGGTGAATTTAATCTGGTGAAAAAGAAATTTACCTTCTTGTATGTATGAATTTATGTAACTTAATACATATAACAAATTGAGTGCGGGATTGTTGAAATAATTTATTATCACAAAAAGAGGTGGCTCTTGGTGATGAAAAGACGTGACTCTTGGTTTGAAAAGAAATGATTATTGACATGAAAAATGGTGATGGTTGGGATAAGGTGCATATTCCCAAGAGATGTGTCAATTAGTTGTCTATAAATAGGATCATATCATGCATTGTTCAACACTACTCCTCAAGGACCACAACTATTCAAAATAATAACTTCTTCTTCGTAATTCTCTCTTCTTCTTTTTTTCATACACATAATTTTGATAACACATTCAAAGTGAAATTCCAAGAGAGAAATTGAGTAATTGCTAAACTCGTTTCTCTGCGGCTTTAATATAAATCCTAAAGGTATATTTGTTCTAAACTCGGCAGCAAGAATAGTGGGGATAAATAATACCATAAAGACAGTGATCGTCACTACACATCAAAGCATCAAATGTCACGCCCCAAACCCTACGGCACGCAACAACCCCTTCGTCGGTCGTAATGGTGCAACGTCCCAGGACACATTGCCGACCCAAAACCCATATCAGAAAATAATACACATGCGGAAGCAACCATACACCCATACATAATAAAACATGACTACGGATAGTAACGACCATCATAAATACAAACTTACATTAATACAAGGGGATTTACAATATCCATTAACAGAGATATACATAAACCAAAACGGGTAGCAAGCCACTAACATAAAAACGGGGTACGTGGCTCGGGCGATCAGGGTATTAAACCTAAGAAGGGCTCCTTCCAAAAAGTGTCCGCCCTACCCTAGCTATGTTCAAGGTTAAACCCTAGGGTAACTAGTCCGGGTCGGATCTCGAAGATTCAGATGAGTCATCGGATGACTCGGACTCGGAGTCTATAGACTCCGACTCAGACTCGACCTCCAGTGGCTCCTCCTTTAGATCATCCTCCAGCTCTGACTCCAGCTCCGGCTTGGGATCGGACTCCCACTCCATCGGCTCCTCCTCCTCAGGATCGGAATCCATCTCGAAGATGACTGGTCGGGGGTCAGAATCCTTCTCGGTTATGGTATCGAGGCTGACTACCTCCTTATCAGCTACCTACGGGTCCTATTACCCTAACCCGTCGATCGGGACATCGAAAGTCCTAAGGGGTCCATAATTGCCGAACGGATCTTGAAAACCCCAACCAAGGTAGGAATGAGCCTGGAACTGTGACTCGCCCACATCAACCCAAACGATGGTATAATGCTTAACATAAGTCTTCCCGTTCCCAACAGGGTACTCGATCACCGATCGCTCTATGCGGTACGGGATCCCAAAACGTATCAGTATGCTTGCCATCCTTAAGATCGGGGGTCTGAAAAGTTGGGGTTTAAACAACAGTAAGAACGAATCTCAGCGAGTAGGCCCCCTAAACTTAAACTAGGCTAATATGCACCTCTGGACAACTATTAACCAAACACACAATTAAGCAATCACACGACTTAGGCCCTCAGCCCAAATCCAACAAATAATTGACCCTGCAGGTTAGGCACATAATAATAACAATAATAATGCAGAACCCCATCATGGCATATACACGCAATCACTTGGCCACGAACACATACCATGCACATGCTTGCACTCGTATAAGCACTCTTGCACTCGTGCCATTGCCATGCACATGCACATGCTCATGCTCATTGATGTACACCTTGCACACGTACCATTTCTCATTTATTCACTGTCCCGCATTAAATGCATCAGATCCGACCTGCGTTAAACGCATGAGGTCTATCACTTACAAATGATCTCCGGCCCGCGTTAAACGCATTAGGCACATGACACAACCCGCGTGTGGGACGCCTCAGGTTGGCCATCATCCAGCAATCTGGGCATCTCAAGTCCATGACACAACCCACGTGTGGGACGCCTCAGGTAGGCTAGCCTCTGGTATTCCGGGCATCGTCCCGCGTTAAACGCCTCAGGACGGATTTAATACCCTGCGTAAATGACGCCTCAGGGTATTTTAGGTGATTACATGCTCGATACCATTCGTGCACACTCACATGATGCACATGTTATGCCAATGCTTAATATGCACCACTCATGGCCATAACATCCGAAACTTGGGCATTCATAAATTCCACATTAAGCAATCAATTTAACTTAGCCACATGCTCAATTAACACCACACATGTTCAATTTAATATATCCATATGCCCAATTAATCAATTAAATCAAATTAGCCACGGTACATCATTGGCACACGAAATCATGAAATCAAGCCATTAAAATTGTACGAGCCTATGGCCCACAAAGCCTCTCATCATTCGGCCACCCCAAGCACCGATTTTAATCTCCCAAAATTAATCTCAAATCATAGACAATCAGCCACTTCATGGACAATTCAAGGTACACATGGCAATTCACAATTAAACCACGAATTAGCCCTACAAAGTCCAATTAATCTCACAATGATCAGCCACTAATCAGTCTACTCTAGGCCACTAAATCACCTTTAAATCATCACATTAGGCCACCATAATCATCGCATTACCAGCCCTAATCACCAGCCACTAATTAACCCCTAAAATATCCTGATTAACCTCTAAACTTATCTAGAAATGCACATAATCCTAATTAGGGTTTAGCGTTTCCATTCACCCAAATTCCTAAGCTCCAAATGAGGCTGAACAAGGGGGAAAGATGGGCTGGATGGTGGCTGGTTCAAGCCGGTTTAGCGGCGGCGCCGGCGGCTCCTATGGTGGCGATCGGCGGAGGCGACAGTGGGTGATTTGTGGCTAATCCACACGGTGAAGGGGGAAGATGGTGATGGTGGTGGAATGAAAATGAGAGAGAGACAGAGAGAGAGAGAGAGAGAGAGAGAGAGAGAGAGAGAGAGAGAGAGAGAGAGAGAGAGAGAGAGAGAGAGAGAGAGAGAGAGAGAGATGAGGTCGGCTGAGGTGGTGGTGTGTGGGCGGTCACAAGCCGGCAGCGGTGAGCGGCGCTCGGCGGTGGCACACGGCCAAGGGTTGGCCGAATGGTGCTGGTGTGGCAATGGAAAGATGAGGGGGAGAGGTGGTGAAAATGGAGTGGCCGAATGGTGGTGGAGTGGCGACGGGTTGCTCGTGGACTGGCGGTTCCGACGGCTGCGGCGCTTGGGGCGGCGTGGCCGCGGCGATGGTGCTCCGGCGGGGGTTGCTCCATGTGAGAGAGAGGAGAGAGGGGAGAGAGTGAGATGGAGAGGGGAGTGTGACATTCCGAAATTCCACCAATTGAAATTTATTGAATAATTGAGTTTTATAAGATGTGCTCGCAGTAAATTCTCGTCCGGAACTGATCATTCCTGGGAATGCTAACCATTAGGGAAAAGCTAATAGGGGAATTAAATTCGCGCGACTAAAGGAAATTCGATCGTGAGTGGATTTCGACTATTAAATCGCGGAAGTGATATTTTGAGCCACTGTTGGCCGATCCAAGGATAGTTAGGGGTTAGTTCGCCACTATCCTAGTAGTGGATCGTGGGTGATTCCGTTGGATCACGAAACGACTTGACGAATGATTCTGAAATTATACCGAACGATCGTACCCCTCGGATCAAGTGATTGATCTTCACGATTTTAATGACAACCGAGGTCGTCACGCACCGAACGGATTTGCACGTGACTCGATTCAGTATCAGTCATGAGTCGATTCTGCGAATTTCCCCAGCAAGCCGCCCGTTAGCTCGAAAAACGCTTGAGTTGCGTTTAATAGAATTTCATTATTGGATTTTTGCCCAAATTGGACACCAGAAAATTAGGAAGTCGCGACGAAACGCTAGGACGACGCTGCACGTGACACGTGTCAATTTTTGGTGCGCTCAAATTCTTCGGAAAAATTCGATTTGGACAAGAAATGGAGAAAGTGACGATTTTGCCCTTAAGGATTTATAAAGGATTAGTTTTAGGGCAAGGGGTATTTTGGTCATTTGTGCCTTAGATATTTTTGGGTCAAAAATCACTATTTAGGTCAAGAAGACCCTTTCTCTCTCTTCCATTTCTCTTCCCCTCTCCATCGTGAATTTTTCCCCCTTTTGGCCGTGAACCCCCCCCTCTTCACCGTACTCTCTCTCTTTCTCTCCTTGTCGCCCAAGCCGCGCCGCCGCCACCCAAGCCGATCACCGCCACCCGGGAGCCGTACATCGTCGCCGCCGTTCCCGATTAAGTGCCGCCACTCTCTGTTCTAGCCGCGATAGTCTAGAACGCGGGTAAGTCGCGCTCTAAACCCAATTTAGGATTTTGGGTATCGACAGGCGATTTTGGGTGAAACCGGGAATAGATTAGGTGCGGAATGGCATGATTTAGAAGTGGGATTAGGTGGCGGGCCTTAGAATTGAAACCGGAAAATTTTTATTGGAAAATTCAGAATAATAGGGGCTGCGAATTACTGTTCACGAGCTGTGATTTACTGTTCACGGGGCTGTGATTTACTGTTCATGGGGCTGTGATGATTTGTTCGGGATGCAAGTTAGATTTTTAGAACCGGTATTTTATGGCGAGAAAGTTCCGTGAAGGATCGGAATTAATCCGACGCCGTTTGGTGGAAGAAAAATAATGATTTCGGTATTAACGGACTAGTGTTCGGCAAATTTTGGGGTTTGTTTCATAGACGAAATTATCGAGTTCACCTTGGTTGAAATTATGGCTGGAATTATGATGGTTTGGGGGTTAATTAGAGAGTAAATAAGGGCTGCCTACGAGAAGTATACATGCTGGAATTTGTGGTTCGGAATAATGTGTTTATGGCTTGATTTGTGGTGTATATGTGTCGGATTGTTGTGTGATGTCGTGGCTGAATTGTGAGGGTCCTTGTGACTGAAATTACTCGCGATTGTGATGGGTATATGTGTGTTTATAAGCTGCGACATTTAGGACGAGATACAGATATTATGAATTTACGGTGATGCTGTTTGATTTGACAAACGCCCCTGCTGCCTTTATGGATATGATGAATAGGGTGTTTAAGGAATTCTTAGATCAATTTGTGATTGTCTTTATCGACGATATATTGGTGTACTCGAAAAGCCTAGAGGAGCATGAATTTCATTTGCATCAAGTATTGCGAACTTTAAGGGAGAAGGCACTGTACGATAAATTTAGCAAGTGCGAATTTTGGCTTAGTCGAGTGGCATTTTTTGGTCATGTAATTTCCGGAGAAGGAATTTCTGTGGATCCATCAAAGATTGAGGCTGTGACAAAGTGGCCTAGACCGACAACAGTAACAGAAGTTCGGAGTTTTCTGGGTCTGGCTGGATATTACCGTCGCTTTATGGAAGGATTTTCAGCAATAGCAATGCCGTTGACTCAATTATTGAAAAGGAGACAAGATTTGAATAGACAGATCAATGTGAACGAAGTTTTCAGGAATTGAAGTAGAGGTTGACAACGACACCAGTATTGACCATTCCATCAGAACCTGGAGGATGAGATATACAGTGATGCGTCATTGAAAGGACTAGGGTGTGTATTGATGCAACATGGGCGAGTGGTAGCCTATGCATCCAGGAGTTAAGGCCACATGAATTAAATTATCCGACGCACGATTTGGAGTTAGCCGCAATAGTGTTTGCCCTGAAGATTTGGTGACATTATTTATGCGGAGAAAGATTTCAGATCTATACTGACCATCAAAGCCTCAAGTATTTATTCTCGTAGAAAGAGTTGAATATGAGGCAGCGACGTTGGATGGAATTGTTAAAGGACTATGATTGTGATATTCTATATCACCCTAGAATTAGCCTATGATTGGACCGAGGCATCATAAGCTCGGGTTCCAATCATGTAGGCCTGTCGCATTTGGCGTGGGCTGAGTTGGGATCGGGCCTGGGGCGTGTGATGCTCAAGTCGCAATCGGGGCTTGAGGCGTGAACGGTTACGCGGGCCGGATGTGGTGAATGATCGCAGTGTGCCTAAGGCGTGTACTTCAATGCGGGTCACTGGCGAGTGATGTGGAAAGTGATTAGTGGTCGCAGTGTACCTGAGGCGTGTACGTTTACGCGGGTCACTGGCGAGGAATGTAGAAAGTGATGATGAGAACGAAAGGAACGCACGACGTGGGAAATTGCATATGCATGTGATTGTATGTAAATGCCTGTTGTTTGAAGATTTGGCGCGTGTGAATGTGCTTTGTAATTGTCTGGACGTACGTGATAGTCTAGGTTGGATTTAAGGGTGTACTTACTGAGAAGTGTCTCACGGTTGTTTTCAACCAAACATTTCAGAATCCCGACCTGAGCCGTGAATCCTCCGCCACCGCCACCAGTACGTTTTGGAGTACCAGTGCATACGGAGTATGAGATAGCTGAGTTTCCGATGGGTGACGGGATGACCTGGACAAGACACACGACGACTGTGATTGTAGAAGTAGGAAAGCTTGCCTTGGATCAGAACTATTTTTGAGATTGAATGTCAGGTCATCGACTCCTTTTTGATTTTGGTAGTTTCAGTAAAGTGTGCACTGGTAAATAAAGGTTTGTTTTATTGTATATATAGTGGAACTAGTTGAACAAGAAATGGAAATGTATATTCTCCCAATTCTCCCTAGTTTAATTGGTCAGGGTATTTATGGTTTCGGTTTGCGCGATTAAATCTCTGATGTTTAGTTGAGGTCGGCGATAATCTGGGACGTCGCAATCGTTCGACCTAAAGCGGGATGTCGCGAGCTCGACGGGGGTTCGGAGCGTGACAGGGAGTGGCCGGTCAATGAGGGGAATAAGGGAGAGAGAGAGAGAGAGAGAGAGAGAGAGAGAGAGAGAGAGAGAGAGAGAGAGAGAGTTTTGACACAAAAGGTTTGAGTGGGGTAGGTGACCAACCCCACTCACAAGGGCAATCTTATCCACTCACCAACTGCTAATCCAATGGTTGATATTCAAAGGCCCAACAAGTCTATCCAAATCCAATGTCCAAGATTGGTTCTAGATCAAAATATCTAAGGGCAATTTGAGGAATGAGCAAGAGTGGTGGGGGCTTATATGTCAAATATTTTCGGCCACTAGGGGGCTCATTAGGTCCAATTAAGCCTCCAAAATTCGGAATCAATGCTTTGGGCTCAGGGGCAAATCGATAATTTTCCACTCCTGATCCTAAATTCCACTTTTCGATCATGCCGATTCCTAATATGATTGGCCACACTAATACGACATCATCCTTGCAAATTAGTCGTGTAAGTCCATGAAATTCGACACTCAAGTCCAGATTCAATTCAACAATCAATTTCGCTCAAATGCGATTTTAGCGTCTTTCACTAACGGGCGGCTGTTTAGAGGTTACGCGTATCGACTTAGGATTATTCGAGTCGTGACGGTCTCGATTCCCAAGAGAATGCGAGGATTTATCGCTAGTTCCGGGGTCGCGATCGTTCGGAATAAGTTCAGGATTGTTCGCCATGCGTACTCTCAGTCGTGTGGAATCACTCGTGATCCGGTCGTACATTGTTGGCCAAACCAAATCCGTCACTCTCCTTGGATCAGCCCATATTGGCCCAAAATATTCCCTCGTCGTTCCTCGGAATCGGAGCTCGATTCACGGTCGAGTTCTTGGGTCCACGTATCGTTTTCTTAGTTAGCCATTCTCTAATGGTCAGTATCCCGATAGTGATTAGTTTCGTGCGAGACTTACTAAAATGAAATGGGAAATAAACATCTATTTTATTGATCCCGGAAGTGGGTCGAATTCAGAATGTCACAACTCTTCCCCCCTTACAAAAATTTCATTTTCGAAATTTATAGCCCAAACCGGTTCACTCAAACAACTGGAGGTATTGACGTCGCATCACTTCTTCACTTTCCTAGGTGGCACCTTCTGTTCATGATGCTCCGAAATGACCTTGACCATCGGGATCGTCTTATTTCGTAGCACCCGATCTTTTCTGTTCTCGATCCTCATTGGCCTTTCCACGTACAATACCCTGTC
Source organism: Syzygium malaccense (assembly GCA_031216405.1). Lineage (NCBI taxonomy): Eukaryota > Viridiplantae > Streptophyta > Magnoliopsida > Myrtales > Myrtaceae > Syzygium > Syzygium malaccense. Next base: position 18,648,452 of record CM062254.1, read on the forward strand.
GTCTACGTCTATTTCTTTATATCTCAACACGTGGGTCGAGTCCGGCTCATACTTCCTCAGCATTGACACGTGGAATACGTTATGCACTTGAGATAAGTTAGGCGGCAAGGCGAGTCGATAGGCCAGATCTCCAATCTTCTCCAAAATCTCGAATGGACCGACATATCTCGGGCTCAATTTTCCTTTCTTGCCAAATCGGGACAGTCCTTTCGTTGGCAACACCTTGAGGAAAACATGATCACCAACATGAAATTCCAAGGGTTTTCGTCTCCGATCAGCATAACTCTTTTGACGACTCTATGTTGTCTTTAGCCTTTCTCGAATGATCTCGACTGCCTCAACTGTCTGTTGTACCAATTCGGGGCCCGTTATGTTTCGTTCTCTAACTTCATCCCAATACATTAGCATCCTACATGCTCTGCCATACAATGCCTCAAACGGTGCCATCTGAATACTCTGCTGATAGCTGTTATTATAGGCAAACTCGACTAGATGTAACTGCTCTTCCCATTTATCCTAGAAATCCACCTGATCTCGTCCTAAATGCCGTCTGCAGTACATCCTCCTTCTTAATTCTCAACCGATGATACCCTGTTCTCAAATCAATTTTTGAGAATATCGAAACCCCTTATAACTGATCAAACAAATCGTCAATCCTTGACAAATGATATTTATTTTTAACTGTCACTTATTCAGCTGCCTATAATCGATACACAACCTCAATGATCCGTCTTTCTTTCTCACAAATAAAACTGGCGCTCCCCACGGAAACACACCGGAACGAATAAACCCCTTATCTAACAACTTTTGCATCTGCACATTTAATTCCTTTAACTCCGATAACGACATTTTATAAGATGCCCACGAGATTAGCTCAGTTCCAGGCGCCAACTCGATCACAAATTCTACTTCTCTTTCTGACGGTAACCCCGACAATTCTTTATATGATGCCCAAATCCTCCACATCCAAAGCAAGCTCCACCCCCGGTTGGACAAGGCCCGTTTCCATGTCGACCTTCACAAATCCTACACGGACCATTCCCAATCTGGATTGGCTTTCCAATATTCCTTTTAACTAGTGGAGTAAAACGCCTTTTATCCACCATCGGCCTCTTCCCAGGATTACGATTATTCCAACCCGAGACAAATCTCGATCCTGATGCAGCGGCCCTATCCACCTGATCTCGCTCCAGAATTTGGGCCCTATCAAATATCTGCTCATACGTTCCTAGATTTACCAACAACAATTGGCTGCGGATATCAGCCCTCAATCCATCCAGAAATCTTCGTGCCTTGTCATCAGGGTGTTCCACCATTCTTGGTGCAAACTTAGATAATCTCGCAAATTCCGCCTAATACTGATCTACTGTCATTTGGTCCTGGCGGAGTCTCATAAATTCCGCGAGTTTTCTTTCCTTAGCACTGGCTGAAAAATATTTCTCATAGAAATTCTCAGTAAAAACAGCCCAAGTCTTGGCTTTACCCTCAGGAGAAATCCTATCCCTGGTGGCTTTTCACCAATCGTTCGCATTATCTTGCAGTTGATATACTGCTAAGGTCACCTTCTCATGATCATTACATTCCAGCATGTCAAAAGCCTTCTCAAGCTTCTCTACCCATCTAGGTGCAGTCTCCGGGTCACATTTCCCAGAAAACTTAGGTGGTTTCAACTTAATGAACTGCTCTACCAACTGGTGCATAGGTCTATTAGCAACCACTTACCCCTGACCTTGGTTCTCGTTATTATCAGCAACAGCAACAGCCTCGGCAGCTTGGGCAATCGGAGCAGCTCGCTCCTGAGTCTGCTGTTCTATTATATCACCAATCCGTTCCAACATTCTCATTACAGCTTTCATTCTAGGGTCCACAACAAGTCTAACTTCTATTACGGGGTTTGCTGCTACTCCACATCAACTCTTAAATTTTCCATTGCTCCAGCACCCATTCCAAGATCCTCTACGGCTCTAGCTCGAGCACGTCCTCTACCCCTGGATCCTCTACTAGCGCCCCTTCTTGGGACTCTTCCTACTCCTCTTCCTTCGCTACTCATCGTCACGATTTTACCACTCTACTACCTGCTGTAATTCCATTCAGGAATTAGCGGTCTAAACCAACTAGCTCAATCCAATTCTAAGCAGCAAATTAACACATCCGTTTACTCAACAAGCAATTCCCCATTACAAATCACGAAATCACCATCATCAGAGTCTGAACACTTACCTCAAGTCCAGACGCGCCTGCAATTCAATTACCACACACAATTGACTTACACAAACAATCACAACAACCAATCTGAAGGCACGTGTAGCTCACTCTACCCTACACCTCACTAAGATCTCCCTAATTACTACCCCAAGGTTTCCGCTCCTTATAACTCCAAGTTTTGACCAATTCTAGATCGAGCTGACCTTGCTCTGATACCAATTCAAACTGGGATGTCACGCCCCGAACCCCCGTCGAGCTCGCGACATCCCGCTTCAGGTCGAACGTTTGCGATGTCCCAGGTTATCGTCGACCTCAACTAAACATCAAAGATTTAATCGCGCAAACGAAAACCATAAACACCCTGACAAATTAAACTGGGGAGAATTGGGAGAATATACATTTCCATTTCTTGTTCAACTAGTTTCACCATATATACAATAAAACAAACCTCTGTCTACTAGTGCACACTTTACTGAAACTACCAAAATCAAAAAGGAGTTGATGACCTGACGTTCAACCTCAAAAATGGTTCTCATCCAAGGCAAGCTTTCCTACTTCTACAATCACGGTCGTCGTGTGTCTTGTCTAGGTCATCCCGTCACCCATCGAAAACTCAGCTACCTCATACTCCGTATGCACTGGTACTCCAAAACGTACTGGTGGCGGTGGCGGAGGTTCACGGCTCAGGTCAGGGTTCTGAAATGTTTGGTTGAAAATAACCGTGAGACACTTCTCAGTAAGTACACCCCTAAACCCAACCTAGGCTATCACGTACCTCTAGACAATTACAAAGCACATTCACACGCGCCAAATCTTCAAACAACAGGCATATTACACACAATCACATGCATATGCAATTTCCCACGTCGTGCGTTCCTTTCGTTCTCATCATCACTTTCCACATTCCTCGTCAGTGACCCGCGTAAACGTACACGCCTTAGGTACACTACGACCACTAATCACTTTCCACATCACTCGCCAGTGACCCGCGTTGAAGTACATGCCTCAGGCACACTACGATTATTCACCACATCCGGCCCGCGTACCCGTTCACGCCTTAGGCTCCGATCGCGACCTGAGTATCACACGCCCCGGGCCTAATCCCAACTCAGCCCGCGCCAAATGCGACAGCCCTACATGATTGGAACCCGAGCTTATGATGCCTCGATCCAATCCCGGTTTCACCCGAGCTCATCGTGTCTCAGACCAATTCTCATTATTGCTTTTTCAAGCCTCAGCCTGTGCCAAATGCAATAGACCTACGTGATTGCGGCCCGAGTTTATGATACTCGGCCCGATCCCAAACTCGCACTTTCGCACTTTCGCACACTTTCCCACCATCACTTGCCACACCACAATATCTCTTTACTCATGCACATACTCAACATGCATGTACCATACACAACTGGCCAATCACACGTGGCCCGTGCACGCATCAATTATACACAACCCATGCTCACTCGGCATTCAACATGGCCAATGATAATAATTAAAATAATCTGGCCACGCGTGCACTCAACAGGCATAATTAAATCAACCAATTGCACAATCACACATTCAATTCCACTATCCCAACTCAATTATATTCCAAACGCACAATAAACACAAAAATGGCTATTTTTCTCTAACCAAACGACGTCAAATCGATTCCGATCCTTCACGGGACTTTCTCACCATAACTTCTTGGTTCTAAAAATCCAACTTGCGTCCCGATCGGCCCATCACGGCCTCATGAACAGTAAATCACAGCTTGTGAACAGTAATCGGGACAGTCCTTTCGTTGGCAACACCTTGAGGAAAACATGATCACCAACATGAAATTCCAAGGGTTTTCGTCTCCGATCGGCATAACTCTTTTGACGACTCTATGTTGTCTTTAGCCTTTCTCGAATGATCTCGACTGCCTCAACTGTCTGTTGTACCAATTCGGGGCCCGTTATGTTTCGTTCTCTAACTTCATCCCAATACATTAGCATCCTACATGCTCTGCCATACAATGCCTCAAACGGTGCCATCTGAATACTCTGCTGATAGCTGTTATTATAGGCAAACTCGACTAGATGTAACTGCTCTTCCCATTTATCCTAGAAATCCACCTGATCTCGTCCTAAATGCCGTCTGCAGTACATCCTCCTTCTTAATTCTCAACCGATGATACCCTGTTCTCAAATCAATTTTTGAGAATATCGAAACCCCTTATAACTGATCAAACAAATCGTCAATCCTTGACAAATGATATTTATTTTTAACTGTCACTTATTCAGCTGCCTATAATCGATACACAACCTCAATGATCCGTCTTTCTTTCTCACAAATAAAACTGGCGCTCCCCACGGAAACACACCGGAACGAATAAACCCCTTATCTAACAACTTTTGCATCTGCACATTTAATTCCTTTAACTCCGATAACGACATTTTATAAGATGCCCACGAGATTAGCTCAATTCCAGGCGCCAACTCGATCACAAATTCTACTTCTCTTTCTGACGGTAACCCCGACAATTCTTTATATGATGCCCAAATCCTCCACATCCAAAGCAAGCTCCACCCCCGGTTGGACAAGGCCCGTTTCCATGTCGACCTTCACAAATCCTACACGGACCATTCCCAATCCGGATTGGCTTTCCAATATTCCTTTTAACTAGTGGAGTAAAACGCCTTTTATCCACCATCGGCCTCTTCCCAGGATTACGATTATTCCAACCCGGGACAAATCTCGATCCTGATGCAGCGGCCCTATCCACCTGATCTCGCTCCAGAATTTGGGCCCTATCAAATATCTGCTCATACGTTCCTAGATTTACCAACAACAATTGGCTGCGGATATCAGCCCTCAATCCATCCAGAAATCTTCGTGCCTTGTCATCAGGGTGTTCCACCATTCTTGGCGCAAACTTAGATAATCTCGCAAATTCCGCCTAATACTAATCTACTGTCATTTGGACCTGGCGGAGTCTCATAAATTCCACGAGTTTTCTTTCCTTAGCACTGGCTGAAAAATATTTCTCATAGAAATTCTCAGTAAAAACAGCCCAAGTCTTGGCTTTACCCTCAGGAGAAATCCTATCCCTGGTGGCTTTTCACCAATCGTTCGCATTATCTTGCAGTTGATATACTGCTAAGGTCACCTTCTCATGATCATTACATTCCAGCACGTCAAAAGCCTTCTCAAGCTTCTCTACCCATCTAGGTGCAGTCTCCGGGTCACCTTTCCCAGAAAACTTAGGTGGTTTCAACTTAATGAACTGCTCTACCAACTGGTGCATAGGTCTATTAGCAACCACTTACCCCTGACCTTGGTTCTCGTTATTATCAGCAACAGCAACAGCCTCGGCAGCTTGGGCAATCGGAGCAGCTCGCTCCTGAGTCTGCTGTTCTATTATATCACCAATCCGTTCCAACATTCTCATTACAGCTTCCATTCTAGGGTCCACAACAAGTCTAACTTCTATTACGGGGTTTGCTGCTACTCCACATCAACTCTTAAATTTTCCATTGCTCCAGCACCCATTCCAAGATCCTCTACGGCTCTAGCTCGAGCACGTCCTCTACCCCTGGATCCTCTACTAGCGCCCCTTCTTGGGACTCTTCCTACTCCTCTTCCTTCGCTACTCATCGTCACGATTTTACCACTCTACTACCTGCTGTAATTCCATTCAGGAATTAGCGGTCTAAACCAACTAGCTCAATCCAATTCTAAGCAGCAAATTAACACATCCGTTTACTCAACAAGCAATTCCCCATTACAAATCACGAAATCACCATCATCAGAGTCTGAACACTTACCTCAAGTCCAGACGCGCCTGCAATTCAATTACCACACACAATTGACTTACACAAACAATCACAACAACCAATCTGAAGGCACGTGTAGCTCACTCTACCCTACACCTCACTAAGATCTCCCTAATTACTACCCCAAGGTTTCCGCTCCTTATAACTCCAAGTTTTGACCAATTCTAGATCGAGCTGACCTTGCTCTGATACCAATTCAAACTGGGATGTCACGCCCCGAACCCCCGTCGAGCTCGCGACATCCCGCTTCAGGTCGAACGTTTGCGATGTCCCAGGTTATCGTCGACCTCAACTAAACATCAAAGATTTAATCGCGCAAACGAAAACCATAAACACCCTGACAAATTAAACTGGGGAGAATTGGGAGAATATACATTTCCATTTCTTGTTCAACTAGTTCCACCATATATACAATAAAACAAACCTCTGTCTATTAGTGCACACTTTACTGAAACTACCAAAATCAAAAAGGAGTTGATGACCTGACGTTCAACCTCAAAAATGGTTCTCATCCAAGGCAAGCTTTCCTACTTCTACAATCACGGTCGTCGTGTGTCTTGTCTAGGTCATCCCGTCACCCATCGAAAACTCAGCTACCTCATACTTCGTATGCACTGGTACTCCAAAACGTACTGGTGGCGGTGGCGGAGGTTCACGGCTCAGGTCAGGGTTCTGAAATGTTTGGTTGAAAATAACCGTGAGACACTTCTCAGTAAGTACACCCCTAAACCCAACCTAGGCTATCACGTACCTCTAGACAATTACAAAGCACATTCACACGCGCCAAATCTTCAAACAACAGGCATATTACACACAATCACATGCATATGCAATTTCCCACGTCGTGCGTTCCTTTCGTTCTCATCATCACTTTCCACATTCCTCGTCAGTGACCCGCGTAAACGTACACGCCTTAGGTACACTACGACCACTAATCACTTTCCACATCACTCGCCAGTGACCCGCGTTGAAGTACATGCCTCAGGCACACTACGATTATTCACCACATCCGGCCCGCGTACCCCGTTCACGCCTTAGGCTCCGATCGCGACCTGAGTATCACACGCCCCAAGCCTAATCCTAACTCAGCCCGCGCCAAATGCGACAGCCCTACATGATTGGAACCCGAGCTTATGATGCCTCGATCCAATCCCGCTTTCACCCGAGCTCATCGTGCCTCGGACCAATTCTCATTATTGCTTTTTCAAGCCTCAGCCTGTGCCAAATGCAACAGGCCTACGTGATCGCGGCCCGAGTTTATGATACTCGGCCCGATCCCAAACTCGCACTTTCGCACTTTCGCACACTTTCCCACCATCACTTGCCACACCACAATATCTCTTTACTCATGCACATACTCAACATGCATGTACCATACACAACTGGCCAATCACACGTGGCCCGTGCACGCATCAATTATACACAACCCATGCTCACTCGGCATTCAACATGGCCAATGATAATAATTAAAATAATCTGGCCACGCGTGCACTCAACAGGCATAATTAAATCAACCAATTGCACAATCACACATTCAATTCCACTATCCCAACTCAATTATATTCCAAACGCACAATAAACACAAAAATGGCTATTTTTCTCTAACCAAACGACGTCAAATCGATTCCGATCCTTCACGGGACTTTCTCACCATAACTTCTTGGTTCTAAAAATCCAACTTGCGTCCCGATCGGCCCATCACGGCCTCATGAACAGTAAATCACAGCTTGTGAACAGTAATCGGGACAGTCCTTTCGTTGGCAACACCTTGAGGAAAACATGATCACCAACATGAAATTCCAAGGGTTTTCGTCTCCGATCGGCATAACTCTTTTGACGACTCTATGTTGTCTTTAGCCTTTCTCGAATGATCTCGACTGCCTCAACTGTCTGTTGTACCAATTCGGGGCCCGTTATGTTTCGTTCTCTAACTTCATCCCAATACATTAGCATCCTACATGCTCTGCCATACAATGCCTCAAACGGTGCCATCTGAATACTCTGCTGATAGCTGTTATTATAGGCAAACTCGACTAGATGTAACTGCTCTTCCCATTTATCCTAGAAATCCAATACACATGCACGTAACATGTCCTCTAAAGTCTGGATCGTCCTTTTCGATAGGCCATCAGTCTGTGGATGATAGGCCATATTGAACTGAAGTTTCGTCCCTAAGGCCATTTGCAGATTTTTCCAAAAGTTGGCGGTGAACCTGGGATCACGGTCCAAAGTGATCGTCATTGGCACTCCATGAAGTCAGACAATCTGTCGTACGTACAAATCTGCATACATTTCCAACTCAAAATCCTTTCGCACTGCCAGGAAGTGCGCTGACTTAGTCAGTCTGTCCACTGTCACCTAAATAGAATCATGTCCTCTCTGGCTCCTTGGTAATCTCGTGACAAAATCCATCGTGATATGTTCCCATTTCCATTCGGGGATATCCAATGGTCGTAGAAGTCCTCCAGGCTTGCAATGCTGTACCTTTACTTGTTGACAGGTCAGACATTTCGCCACATACTTGGCCACATCCGTTTTCATACCATTCCACCAGTAATGCTGCCGTAGGTTTTGATATATTTTCGTACTGCCTGGATGAATGCTATAATTGCTATGATGGGCTTCCTTTAAAATTTTCTCCTTAAGTTCTACATCGTCAGGCACGCATAATCGTCCACGGAACTTCAAAATTCTATCTTCGCACACTTAGAAATCTGGTTTTCTCTTGGCGGCATCCATTTCCACAATCTTCTGAATTTCTTGATCTGTAGATTGTAATGCCTTAATCTTGGTTTGGATTTCCGATTCGATCCTCAACACGGCAATTAGATTTGACACATGACTCACTTCAAGTTTAAATTCTAAATCTCTAATTCTTTCCAATTGAGTCCATTCCTTAACCATCATGTGCGCCATACTCGACTTCCGACTTAGCGCATCCGCCACTCGATTGGCCTTCCTAGGGTGATATAAAATGTCGCAATCGTAGTCCTTGAGAAGTTCCATCCAACGAGGCCGCTTCACGTTCAACTCCTTCTGCGAAAAAAAATACTTGAGGCTCTGATGGTTCGTGTAAATATAAAAGTTTTCCCTGCACAAGTAATGCCTCCAAATTTTAAGGGTGAAGATGATCGTAGCCAGTTTCAAATCATGGGTCGAATAATTCATTTTGTGCAGTCTCAACAAGCGTGACCCATACGTAACTATCCTTCCATGTTGCATCAACATATATCTAAGTCCTCTCAACGAAGCATTACTGTAGACTTCAAATCCTCTTGGCCAGGACAGAATAGTTAACACTGGAGTGGTAGTCAACCTATGCTTCAGCTCCTAAAAACTTCTCTCGCACTTATTGTCCCACTCAAACTTTGTTTCTTTCTTGAGTAACTGTGTCAACGGTGTGGCAATCGACGAGAATCCTTCTACAAATTGCCTATAATAGCCTGCCAAACCTAAGAAACTCCGAATTTCCGTCACCGACGTCGGTCTTGGCCACTTAGTCACTATCTCAATCTTAGTCAGGTCCACAGAAATCCCCTCTCCAGAAATTATGTGTCTAAGGAATGCCACTCGGTTGAGTCAGAACTCACACTTATTGAACTTGGCGTAGAGTGCGTGTTCTTTTAAGGTTCATAGTACTTCCGTTAGATGTACCTCATGCTCTTCTAGGCTCTTCGAGTACACTAATATGTCATCAACGAAGACTATAACAAACCGGTCTAAGAACTCCTTAAATACCCGATTCATTAAGTCCATAAAGGCAGCGGGGGCATTCGTCAATCCGAAAGGCATCACTGTGAATTCGTAATGCCCATATCTCGTTCGAAAAGCCGTCTTGGGTATATCCTCTTTCCGAATCCTCAGTTGATGATATCCTATCCATAGATCGATCTTAGAAAATATTGAGACTCCTTGTAACTGATCGAACATGTCATCGATCTTTGGCAGTGGGTACTTATTCTTGACAGTCACCTGGTTCAACTGCCGGTAGTCGACACACAACCTTAATGTTCCGTTCTTATTTCTTACAAACAACACCGACGCTCCCCATGGAGATGCACTTGGGCGTATAAAACCCTTGTCCAGTAATTCTTACATCTGGACTTTTAATTCTTTCAGTTTCGACAGTGACATCCGGTATGGTGCTTTGAGATTGGCTCAGTTCCTAGGGCCAACTCAATTACAAATTCTACTTCTTTTTCTGGTGGCAAACTTGGTAATTCCTGAGGAAAAACTTCGGGAAATTTGCACACCACGGGTATGTCCTCCAATCTCGGTTCCATAACCGTTGGATAGACCACGTTTACCAAATACCCTTCACAACCCTCATCTAACAGCTTGGTGACCTCAAGCGACGAAATCCAAGAGATCGAGATTCCTCCTCGGTTTCCCTTAAACTCAAATCTAGGATGTTTAATTGGATTGAATTGGATCACCCTATTACCGCAATCTATCAGGGCTTTTGGCTTAGCTAGCCAATCCATTTCGATAATCACATCAAAATCGAACATGGCCAATATTGTCAAGTCTATCCTTTCTTCTCTACCCCCAATAACTATTTTACAGTCAAGACACCCTAACGAGACTAACACTTTATCATTCAGCGAGATCGTCACACAAAGCATAACCTCAAGCAACATCGGTTCAATTCTAGTCAATCTAACAAATTGTTCCGATATAAACGAGTGTGTAGCTCCCAGATCAAACAAAGTATACGCAGCATGATCACAGAGAGAGACCGTACCTATGACCACGCCTGGCGTGTCTTCAGCCTCCCTTCTTGCCATCGCATACACCTTTCCTTGCGCTGGCAGTCTACCTTGAATAGCCGATGGGGGATTTCCAGTCTGATTTACAACCCAGGGCTATTGTGGTTGCATCGGTGGTCCTATTGGACGTTGTTGAGGGCAATGTCTTATTTGATGGTCCAGACTCCCACACTTGAAACATGCCCTAAATCGGTTCTGCGAATGGTTTGGCTTCCCGATGTTCTTCCTGACGAGAGGGACAAAACGCCTGTTTCCCACTATCAGCTTCTTCTCGAAGCGGCGGTTGTCCTTAGCCAGGGCAAACCGCGATCCAGAAGCGGCGCCCCTGTCTATCTGATCCCGTCAATCGCGTGAGCTCGCTCATATATTTCCCCATAGTCTCGGATGTTCAGCGAAATCATCTGGCTTCGAAGGTCCGGTTTCAGCTCATCTCAGAACCTTCGGACCTTATCTTGCAAGTCCTTAACCATCCTAGGTGCGAACTTCGATAGCCTTGCGAATTCTGCCTCATATTGGTCTATGGTCATCTGTCCTTGGTGGAGTTTCATAAACTCTGTTAGCTTCCTTTCTCTGGCACTCTCAGAGAAGTACTTCCCATAGAAGTTCTCACTAAACACGGCCCAAGTCTGGGCGACACCTTTGGAGAACACTCTTCCCCCGGTGGCTTTCCACTAGTCATTAGCATTCTCTTGCAACTGATACATCGCCAATGTCACCTTCTCGGCCTCGGTGCACCCCAGAACTTTGAAGGCCTTCTCCAACTCTTCCACCTAATGTGACGCAGCCTTGGGGTCACCCCTTTCGTCAAACTTCGGCAGCTTTAACTTCAAGAATTGCTCCATTGGTTGGTGCATTTGCCTATTCACCACTACTTGAGCTTGCCCATGATTGGCTTCATTACCATTGACAACAGCGGCTACTGCAGCTTCAGCAGCTTGGGCAATGTAGGCAGCCCTTTCCTGAGCCTGCCTTCCCATCAGATTTCGTATCTCCTGTAGTGTCTGAATGACCTCATCGAGCCTTGGGTCTCTCGCCTCTCGGCCTATTGCACTCGATTGCCCTCGCGTCCCCATTCCTCTTCTCATCCTTACGGTTCTCACAACTCACCTACCTGCTATAATTCCATTCAGGAATTAGAGACCTAGGCCAAACTATACCGGTCTAAGGTCCTAGGTAGGGAATCACAACAATCAATTACACAGTAAGCGATCATTCACAAGCAGCCAATGGTCTCAACCAAAGAGATAAGTGTACTTACCTCAGGTCTTGCCATACCTGCACTTTACAGGTCATTACAACAATTACTCAATCAAGAAAATCAAACAGTCTAGAGGTGCACATAGCACACAGGTCTCTCTATTAGCTACCTAAGGTCATTGCTTCTTATCACTCCAGGCTTCGATCGAGTTGGATCGAGCTGACCTCGCTTTGATACCAAATCAACGGGGGATGTCATGCCCCGAACCCAATGGCACGCGACAACCCCTTCGTCGCTCGTAATGGTGCCATGTCGCAGGATGCATCACTGATCCAAAACCCATATTAGAGAATAATACACATACGGAAGCAACTATACACCCGTACATAATAAAACATGACCACGGATAGCAACGAACATCATAAATACAAACTTACATTAATACAAGGGGATTTACGATATCCATTAACAGAGATATACATAAATCAAAACAGGTCAGCAAGCCACTAACATCAAAAAGGGGTACGTGGCTCGGGTGGTCGGGGTACTAAACCTAAGAAAGGCTCCTTCCAAAAAGTGTCGGCTCTACCCTAGCTATGTTCAAGGCTAAACCCTAGGGTAACCAGTCCAGGTCAGATCCCGAAGACTCGGATGAGTCATCGGACGACTCGGACTCGGAGTCCATAGACTTCGGCTCAGACTCGACCTCCAGTAGCTCCTTCTCTGGATCATCCTCTGGCTTTGACTCCAACTCCATCGGCTCCGGCTCGGGATCAGACTCTCACTCCATCGGCTCCTCCTCCTTGGGGTCGAAATCCATCTTGAAGATGACTAGTCGGGGTCAGAATCCTCCTCGGTCATGGCATCGGGGCTGACTACCTCCCCATCAGCTACCTGCGGGTCCCATTGCCCTAACCCGTCGATCAGGATATCAAAAGTCCTAAGGGGTCCATAATTACCGAACGGGTCCCAAAAACACCAACCAAGGTAGGGGTGAGCATGTAACTGTAACTCGCCCACATCAACCCAAACGATGGTATAATGCCTAACATAAGTCTTCCCGTTCCCAACAGGGTACTCGATCACCGATCGCTTTATGCGGTATGGGATCCTAAAATGTATCGGTACGCTTGCTATCCTTAAGGTCGGGGGTCTGAAAAGTTGAGGTTCAAACAATAGTGAGAACGAATCTCAGCGAGTAGGCCCCCTAAACCTAAACTAGGCTAACATGCACCTCTGGACAAGTATTAACCAAACACACAATCGAGCAATCACATGACTTAGGCCCTCGGCCCAAATCCAACATATAATTGACCCTGTAGGTTAGGCATATAATAATAACAATAATAATACAGAACCCCATCATGGCACATACACGCAATCACTTGGCCACGAATACATGCCATGTACATGCTTACACTCGTATAAGCACTCTTGCATTTGTGCCATTGCAATACACATGCTCATGCTCATTGATGCACACCTTGCACACATACCATTTCTTATTTATGCACCAACCCGCGTTAAATACATCAGGTCCGACCCGCGTTAAACGCATCAGGTCCGACCCGCGTTAAACGCATGAGGTCTATCACTTCCAAACGATCTCCGGCCCGCGTTAAACGCATCAAGTTTATAACACAACTCGCGTGTGGGATGCCTCAAGTTGGCTATCATCCGGCAATCCGGGCATCTCAAGTCCATGACACAACCCGCGTGTGGGACGCCTCAGGTTGGCCAGCCTCCGATATTTCAGGCATCATCCCGCGTTAAACGCCTCATGATGGGTTTAATACCCCGCGTAAACAATGCCTCAGGGTTTATGTGATCAAACGTACACATACCGCCAGTTTTTATCTGAACTCCGCATAAACGATGCCTCAGGGTATTTTAAATGATCACATGCTCGATGCCATTCATGCATACTCACATGATGCACATGTTATTGCAATGCTTAATATGCACCACTCATGGCCATAACATCCGAAACTCGTGCATTCATAAATTCCACATTGAGCAATCAATTTAACTTAGTCACATGCTCAATTAACACCACACAAGTTCAATTTAGTATATCCATATGCCCAATTAATCAATTAAATCAAATCAGCCACAGTACATCATTGGCACACGAAATCATGAAATCAAGCCATTAAAATTGTACGAGCCTATGGCCCACAAAGCCTCTCATCATTCGGCCACACCAAGCACTAATTTTAATCTCCCAAAATTAATCTCAAATCATATACAATCAGCCACTTCATGAGCAATTCAAGGCACACATGGCAATTCACAATTACACCACGAATTAGTCGTACAAAGTCCAATTAATCCAACAATGATCAGCCACTAATCAGTCCACTCTAGGCCACTAAATCACCTTTAAACCATCACATTAGGCCACCATAATTATCGCATTACCATCTCTAATCACCAGCCACTAATTAAACCCTAAAATACCCTAATCAACGCCTAAACTTATCTAGAAATGCATATAATCCTAATTAGAGTTTAGGGTTTCCACTCACCCAAATTCCTAAGCTCCAAATGAGGCTGAACAAGGGGGAAAGATGGGCTGGACAGTGGCTAGTTCAAGCCAGTTTAGCGGTGGCACCGACGGCAATCGGCGATGGCGACGGCGGGCGGTTTGTGGCTAATCTACACGGCGAAGGGGGAAGATGGTGATGGTGGTAGAACAGAAATGAGAGAGAGAGAGAGAGAGAGAGAGAGAGAGAGAGAGAGAGAGAGAGAGAGAGAGAGATGAGGTCGGCTGAGGTGGTGGTGTGTGGGCGGTCATGGGCCGGCGGTGGCGCATGGCCAAGGGTTGGCGGGTCGGTGCTGGTGTGGCGACAGGAAGATGAGGGGGGAGAGGTGGTGAAAATGGAGTGGCCGAATGGTGGTGGTGTGGCGACGGGTTACTCGTGGACCGGCGGTTCCGGCGATGGCGGCGCTTGAGGCGGCGCGACCGCTGCGATGGTGCTCCGGCGGGGGTTGCTCCACGTGCGAGAGAGGAGAGAGGGGAGAGAGTGAGACGGAGAGGGGAGTGGCCGGTCAACGAGGGGAATGAGGGAGAGAGAGAGAGAGAGAGAGAGAGAGAGAGAGAGAGAGAGTTTTGACATAAAAGATTTGAGTGGGGTAGGTGACCAACCCCACTCACAAGGGCAATCTTATCCACTCACCAACCCCTAATCCAATAGTTGATATTCGAAGGCCCAACAAGTCTATCCAAATCCAATGGCCAAGGTTGGTTCTAGACCAAAATATCTAAGGGCAAATTAGGGAATGAGCAGGAGTGGTGGGGGCTTATATGTCCAATATTTTCGGCCCCTAGGGGGTTGATTAGGTCCAATTAAACCTCCAAAATTCGAAATCAATGCTTTGGGCTCAGGAGCAAATCGGTAATTTTTCACTCCCGATCCCAAATTCCATTTTTCGACCATGCTAATCCCAAATATGATTAGCCACACTAATACGACATCGTCCTTGCAAATTAGTCGCATACGTCTGTGAAATTCGACACTCAAGTCCGGATTCAATTCAACGATCAATTTCGCTCAAATGCAATTTTAGCATCTCCCACTAACGGACGGCTGTTTGGGGGTTATGTGTATCGACTTAGGATTGTTCGAGTCGTGACGATCTCGATTCCCAAAAGAACATGAGGATTTATCTCTAGTTCCGAGGTCACGATCGTTCGGAATAAGTTCAGGATTGTTCGTCACACGTACTCTCGGTCGTGTGGAATCACCCGCGATCCGGTCGTACGTCGTTGGCCAAATCAAATCTATCACCCTCCTTGGATCAGCCCACATTGGCTCAAAATATTCCCTCATCGTTCCTCGGAATTGGAGCTCGATTTACGGTCGAATTCTTGGGTCCACGTATCGTTTTTCTAGTTAGCCATTTCCTAATGGTCAGTATCCCGAGAGTATTCAGTTCCGGGCGAGACTTACTAAAATGAAATGAGAAATAAACATCTATTTCATTGATCCCGAAAGTGGGTCGAATTCAGAATGTCACATCAAAGATCTATAACTACTACTCAATCTTCATCAACAGTCAAATTTCTTCAACTAATACAAGCTCGAAGATGAGAAAATAAATAAACGAGGGTCAAACCAAGTGAAAAAACATCATCCCTACATTTTGCATTTCTGAATAAGTGATAAAAAGTAGAGAAATTGAAAATGCTAGTACTATAAATTTAAAGGTTGCAAGGAATGTAAATGGTACTGGAAATTGAAACGGCGGAAAGTTAGATTTACACGAAAGTAATTAGAGAATAATAGACTTGCAAAGAACACATGTTTTGTGATTGACTGGGCGACCCTTATACAGGTTACATTGTGAATATTTGTATCCTGCAATTGACAGTTTTTTACAAACAGTTGTTAATTTTAAATGCATAAATAACTTCTTAATCCTATCTCTTGTGACTGGTAAGAAGTTACAAATTCTAGAAGCAATCTCATATTATTTAGTCATGATTATTCATAAGCAGTTACGAATAGCGAGTTTGTAGGATAACCGCTGAATAGTTTTGTACTTGTGTCGATCCACTATCTCTCTTCGACTCAGGACTAGCGACCGGTAGAGGGAAGTTGGGAAAAAAGAAAAATTAAAAAGGAAATAAAGAAAACGAAAAAAGAAAATTAAAAAATTGTAAAATTTATCCGGTCAATGTCAATGTAAGATGGCCATCGTCCACGTTAGCGATTTCCATTCAAAATTGGCCGAAATAACTATATTAGCAAATCGTCAAAAGGGATAAGACTAAATTGGCCAAATTAAAAGTTTACGACTGAATTGAACAATTTCCAATAGGTTTATAATTCTTTGACCATTTTCCCTATTAATAGCACTGCCTTAACATTTAACCAAAATCTAGGATAACTTGTTGATGATTTTATCGATTAATTTTTCTCAAGTTTTGATGAAGGCTCTTGTCGATAACTTATGCACCTTGTGTTATCGATTTCTTTCACTATCAACAAGCTTGTGATGACTTCTCTTTTGACCTAACTTTATTCTTGTCAGCCGAGCTTACTGCTCATCAATAATGACCAACATTTCATTATTTTGTGGTGTCAACACAGACTAACCAAGGTTTCCAAAGACAAAGAATAGATGGGGAATCGAACTTGTGACATTTGGCTTACTAGCCAAGTCTTGGACCACTCAACAAATCAGCTAGTCGAACTAAAAATTCACACATTCAAACAGTCGACATAAGGATATATACTTACTTTGAAAATTCTAAAAAAGGATTTCACTGTAACACGACATAAGAATATACAGAAATCATAACGCAACTTGAGCATTATGAAAACCTATCTAGAGATCTTCAAAGAACTTCGGTGGCGAGGCGGCACCTTACGGTCTGGGGTGTGCCCCCTAGGGTCTGGTGCTGGCTTGGGCGACATGCCATGTGCTTCGAGTCCGATGCTTCATCGTTAGAGTGAAGTGCTTGCTTCTTTGTATAAGGTGCATGCCCACTGTTATCCTTTGGAAATAGAGCACTCACCTTGTAAATACTCTACTGATCGTGGTCAAAGCCTGGTTTATCGACCCACCAAAAAAGGTAAATTCTCCAGCTTAACAATGTTTACCTTTAGATGAAAAGAAATGAACCGTCATCAAGACCATAAAAGACCTTTCTTAATACGTTTAATACTAATGGTACGAAAAATACTTTCTTCTTCTTAGCATAAAGATCCATTTGCTCCCAAAGCAAAGAATGGAGAGACAGAGAGATTGCTCTGTCTTCTTCCCACCCTTCTCGACAAGGAAACCCACATACTGAACTTAGTCAAAAAGAGTGATAAATGGGCTGTCCATCATCATCCCCATGTGGGACGTGGGTTGTCGCTTTTTGAGCAGTCTCTTCTATTGGAAGCTCCAGTCAGGCATGAAAGAGCAAAGCAATGGCACAAGTCAATTAGATGGGCCTATTGAGAAAAATGCCAATGTTGAGGGGTCTTCTTCAAAAGCACACGCAAAAGCTATCTGCCGGTTTTCAAAATGGATAGATAGTTGCCTTTTTAAGGCTCCATTTATTTTGCAAAAAATAAATAATTTAGAAAATTTTTACTTGCATCGCTTGCAAAAATGAATAAACAAAAAATATTTCATCATCCACGAAAATGTTCAAACATAAATTGTTGTTGATAATAAAAAAGTTTAGGGAAAATATTTTCGAAGTCATTATTTTATGCGAAACAAAAGGAGCGTAAATGTACACCTTAAGAAGTCCACAATCTTAAACTTGTCCATTCCACGTGCTCTAGGGAACTACATTAGGTTATTACACCCTCACACAATTTGATTATACGGGTGCTCATAGCACTTCCAATTAAATTGGTACGATAAAAATACAATCTACTTCGATATTTTCCACTGTATTTCATGTCAATGGAGAGCTGACAATTTGCCAAATGGGGAGAATGATGCATAAGTCTTCAATTTCAACAAAAAGGTGAATGAGTGATCGGGACGTTCACTCCTTTTATAGTTAACCCATATTGTTTGGACCACACGCATTTTGAGGTGGCAACTTAGATTTATCATCGAGAGTTCAATTGAATAACTCGAGTGACTGGACCCTCGGGCAATTTGACACTTTGGGGTTTCACACTAGCTGTCATGCAACTATTGGTTTTCTCCTAAAGATTGACATGTCCATTTCATCTGGCGTGGTTCGATTTGTCCGCAGAGTTAAAGCATGTGACTCGTGGATCCACGTGTCTATATTTTGTCAATTAATTTAGTAAACCTAGTGTCGAAAAGACAAAGTGGTTTTCTCATTGTTTTTCAAAAGAGAAATAATGTCAGTCATAATAAAATAAGCATGTGCAACTCCTGGCAGGGGTGTACAACAGGAACCGTTTAGACTAGAAACTGTCCGGACCAGACCGAACCGATCAGTTCTGGGCAATTCTCGAGGGTCCCGATTCAGTTTTCGGTACCATAAAGTTGGAACTAGTGATTTTTGGTTTTGTTCTTGATTTCAGGGGTGGAACCGCCCACCCGAACCGGATCAGCTGATTATTTTTTATTTCTTAAAATTCTTTACATAAACCCTAAGCCTTCTTTTCTTTCCTTATTCGTCTATTCCCTCTCTAGTTTCACGCTCGTTCTTTTCCTCAACCTCTAACACCTTAGCCTTTCATGTAACATTCTCAATTTCAGTCTCTGAGAAATGACTATGGTTTAAGTTTGATGGTTTTTCAATTGAAGCCAATTTTTACTCTTGTTCTGGAAAATCCAGATTCGGATCCTTTGTACTCCTTTCGTTTTGTTATTTTTGTGGAAAACTTTGTGAATGGAATTTCCAGAGATTTCCTTCTTCAAAGTTGTTCCAAATATGTTCAAGTTTAACATATTTTAATTTGAGAATTTTTGGACTTGATATGAGTAGTACGATAGCCTAATTTTGGACTGTGTAAAAACTGCCCAGAATGAATATTTCGATGATGTTCACACTTTATCAATTTTCTACAAACTTTTTTGGGCAGAATTTGAACAAACTTCTTTCACAAAATTTATTGAGGACTTCTTTCTCTATAACATATATAAATTTGAAAATTTTTGGAGATGATTTGGATTCTAAAAAGAGTTTACTTTGAGAAGCAAGAATTCTGTTCTAGCAAATTGTTTTTAGCCTGTATTTGAGCTATTAAAAGTTGTGTTTACAGAAAGATTCAGATTTCGTGTTCTAAATGAAAAATGTTTGGTAATGTCTTTTTTATGACATGTTCAAATTTGGGAATTTTCTGTGCTCATTTACTATGTTTTTAAGCCCGATTTCTAGAAT
Organism: Syzygium malaccense; assembly: GCA_031216405.1. Classification (NCBI taxonomy): domain Eukaryota; kingdom Viridiplantae; phylum Streptophyta; class Magnoliopsida; order Myrtales; family Myrtaceae; genus Syzygium; species Syzygium malaccense. The sequence continues at coordinate 18,668,234 of CM062254.1, forward strand.
AGTGCAAAAACTGCCGGTTCTATCAGATTTCAAAGATTCATCATTTTCTATATGAGAACGTTTGAATCTCAACATGATGTCTTCTGGTGATTTAATGTGCTCATTCTGAGCTTTCAAATGAGATATTGTGAACTTTGATTGGAGGTCATATGAAGGAGGAAACCGAGAGGGAGCTGAGAGACAGGAAAGAGAGACCATCATGATTTATTTAGGTCTTGAATGAATAGGGCATAATAACCCTAAGGTAGAAACTTGGAGGCCAAGTTGGAAATAAATGGCCTCAAATTGGCTTGCACAAGAAGCTTAATTATGAAGCTTGACTTTAGGGGCCATTTTATTAATGTCATTTGGCTCTCATCCATTAATGTCATTAATACCCAAGATTTTCAAGATCTAAATTATGATGGAACTTGACTTTAGAGGCCATTTCATTAATGTCATTTGGCTCTCCTCCATTAATGTCATTAATAACCAAGATTTTCAAGATCTAAATCATGATGGCACTTGACTTTAGTGGCCACTTCATTAATGTCATTTGTCTTTTCTTCGTGATTAAATTTGGGATAAAAGTTGGCTTGCCTATAAATAGGCTTAGTTTTCCCCGTCTTGTCACACTACTTCCTCACCTCTCTCTCATCTCTCACCCTCACGCCAATCATCCATCTCTCTCTCTCTCTCTCTCTCTCTCTCTCTCTCGCTATTTGCCGCTGCCGACCGCCGAAGAAGTTTTCTTGTGAGTATAGGTGAGTAAATTTCCTAACACTTAGATAGGGCGATGTGTTACGTGGTTGGAATGCGACATGTATGTGGATTCCCTAATCTTGGAATGAGAAGTCATGATGCATTGTTGAGTTCTCACCCAAGCTTTGTTGAGACTTGTGTGTTGTTATTTGTCTCAATGTTGCACGCATCGCTTGTTACCATGCTTGATGTTCTCATCCATGCTTGTCAATTTATAAGAGGATAGTACATGGTGTTACGAGTTTCGCTTGAGTAGTGACCGTGTTTGTGATGCTCGATGTTTGTATGAATGCTTCTTGTTTTGCTTCATAATCATAAGTCAAGGCACATATGAGTCACGAAACGAGGTGTCGTATGGTTTCGTACTCATGTTGGGGCGTTATGAGACGAGTTTGGCTTCATGTGGATTTACATTGGGATGTGTAGATCCAGGCCAAGTTCGGCTCCGAGCCAATGCTCGACATGGCGGACCGAACCACGTGCCCTCGACTGCGACCCATATGTTAGGCGAATGTTCTAGAGATCATGATTACACAAGCACGACATGCCTTTGGGTTTGATTGCATGAACTAATGACATCGAGATAATAAATCGGCTTGTGTGACCCATAATATGTGATCACTAAATGAAAGAAGAAGACCGTCGTCACATTGCATTGGTGGTGATGCCTCGGTAAACTAGCGTCGGGATGCCCTAGTTGAGCTAGGATGCTTGGGTTGAGCCTGGATGCCTCAGTAAACTAGTGTCGGGATGCCCTAGTTGAGCTAGGATGCTTGGGTCGAGCTCGGATGCCTCGAGCGAGCTAGCCCCGGAATGCCTAGGTTGAGCTGGGATGCCTAGCATGAAGCTGGATGCCTCGGTTGAGTCGGGATGCCCTGGTTGAGCCAGGATAACAATACATGAATCTTATATGTGTGCTGGCATATGATAAATGAAGTCTATATGTGTGCTAGTATGTGTGCTTATTGATAAGCTGAATTTATGTGGCCGGATAAAGGTGAGGTTCCATGTAAACATAGAAAGGGCAAGGACAAAGCCTTTGCTATTGATCTGTTATCGACATAAGGTGGGGAAAATATTTATGTGTTAGTACAATGGTGAGGCATCATCCTACACGAGTATTAGTGAATTTACTCATTGAGTCTCCCCGACTCATCCCCCATTATTTTTCCTTTTTAGGACCGTAAGATGGAGGATGCATAGAAGAGCTAGGATTAACCTTGGCCTTCGCTTGTGATATGGTTTGTACGTGGAATGACCCATAGAAAAGGGCTTGTAAAATATGTTTCAGTAAAAGAGCAATAATGTGTTTTGCCTGTTATGCTTTCCCTAGTAAGATAAAATAGCAATAATGTGTCTTGCCGTTATGCTTTCCCTAGTAAGATAATGATGTTACATATTAATACAAGGCTTGCTCATGATGCTTGTCATAACCCCGTTGTTTGTCTGATTGTGATTGTCTCGAATTAATCACTTCCGCTTGTGATTAGTCAAAGATAAGAACAAATGGGACATCACATTAATAACCCTGAGGTAAGGTGGGGGCGTTACATTTCACGTTCAATCCTTAGCCTCTCATGCTCGCTCTTTCCCGACGATCCTAACTTGGAACAAGGTGAAGCAATTGGCTATAATTCGATTGATCTCGAACTCATCCCATCGGTGGGGACCCTCATGGTTAAAATGCTCATCCCCGCGAAACCCTTTTACCTTGCCTTGTTCTGTTTAAAGGAACCATCCAGACCTAGAATCGCTCAAACTAAATCGACTGAATCTGGGCGGCTCCCAGCTCCATAAAATTGGAATCGGTGATTTTTGATCCGGCTCCCAGTTTTGGGGGTGGAACCGCCCACCTAGACCACAAGAATCAGACCGACTATTTTTTTTAATTATTTCTTAAGATTCTTTACAGAAACCCTAAGCTCTCTTTTCTTTCCCTTTCGACTATTCCCTCTCTAGTTTCATGCTCGTTCTTTCCCTCAGCCTCTCATGCTTACTCTTTCCCAAGGATCTCGACTTAGAACATGGTAAGGTAGTTGACCGTAGTTCGATTCATCTCAAATTCTCTCTACCATCTTCAAAATGGGTAGGGACTCTCGCGATTAAATGCTCATCCCTGTGAACCCCTTTTGCTTCGCCTTCTTTTGTTTAAAGGATGAGTTGACCTAGGTTTCTTTGGTTTTCGAGTGTTTTTGTGTCCAATTGAGTTAGTATCTTTGATGTCAAGCATTTCCTGATGGTCATTTGGGTCTAAGTTTGGGTTCAAGTTGTAAAAAATGGTCGAGTCTTCTCCTCACTCCTTGCTCACCACATGCTCGATGAAATGCTTGAACCAAACTCGTGCAAACTTGTCTCGGTGTTGTGTATACGAACTGGCCACCATGTGTTTATAATGATGCTTAAACTAAGTTGTGTTCTTATTCAAGGAAAATCTTTTGAATCAAAATCCTTTGATGTTCATCTCACATTCGTCTTTGGTTAATCTATTTTGCATTCACTTTCCTGCTAGTCAAGTTTATGGCTGTACATCCCGACCTTGCCCTGTTTCTGTATTCTCATGTGTCCCGGTGCTATTCAATGGTGGTTGGTGGTGGCCATTAACGTGGTAGTGGCGATCCGATGGTGTTTTAAACTTGAAATTTGCCACAATTATTGTGAATCCATCAATTTCATTAAATTGCTCGGGAACCAAATCGGACCAGTCAATCCCATCCAAGAGATCTGGTTCTCGATTCCAACAATTGGAAGCCAATCCTCCTAGTCCTATTCCTAGTTTCAAGATAGGAACCAGATTGCCCGAGAACTGATCATCCCTAACTTCTAGATCGCAAGCAAAAGGTTAGACGCGGGGCAAATTCCAATTCAAAATTAGAAGTCATTCATTTGAATTCTACCTACTACGCGCAAACTGCTTTGGGTTAGAATCACATGCATATGTCAAAGGTCTGCATGTATTTGTTCTATGGGGTTTACAGAGTGTTTCATGAAGCTTTAGGCAGTTGGGTCTCCTTGCCCTTAAATAATATAAAAAATCAGTATGTTGGAATTAAAAAAAAATTACATCTCAAAATTTCAAATTCTTGATGCATAGAGCATTTTTTAAGTTTCATTTGTTTCACGAAAAATAAATGATTTGAAAAATATTTATCAAAAAATGATCTCTTATAAAAATGAAAGAACGATTATTTTGATCATCTACAAAAATGTTTAGTGCAACAAATGATAGTGACTCAATGATTTGTTGGGAAAACTATCAAAAAATTCTTAAACCTATTGCACTTTTGTTAATTTAGTCCTCAACTTTTTAATTGTGCCAATTGAGTCCTAAACCTTTTCATGTTTTGTCAATGGAATCCATCTGACCAATTTTGGACTGAAATTGCTGATGTGGATACTGGCTGTCTTGCGTGGCATGATCAGCATTGATGTGGATAGTTTTATTTTAATTTATAATTTTTTTCCTTCTCTTTTCCTTCTTTTCGTTTTTTTTACTGTGGCCGACCACTGGGTGAGGGTCAGTGGGCCCTCACTAGCCACAAGCGGAGGTTGTGATGCCCTCGCCCAGATCTGGGTGAGGACTTGCGGCCACAAGCATTGGCCATTGGAGCATTGTCTGCGGTTGGTCTCAGCACTGGTCGAATCTTTGGCTCTATGACATTTGTCGAAGGCACTCATGAGGGCCAGGCATTTCAAAATTCTCTCTCTCTCCTCAGTTAATTTCCAAGAAGAAAAAATAATTTTAAGACTTTTTGGTAATTTTCCCATGATTCGTTATCTTGCCAATTGAATAAAGTCGATATGGCTGAAGCGTTAAAGACAGTATGTATGAAAAAAGTGTTGACTAATTTTTAAGAGATAGGCCGAGTGATTAAGAGCTAGATTTGAATGTAGCAGACTACATCTTCCAATCACAGTGCCTTCTACTCATCTCAACTTTGGGCCAATTCCTATCAACAACTTTGGGGCCATTCCCCCATCCAATTGGTGGTGGAGCCATTACCAAATGAACATGGATGAGAAGGTTTGCGTGTACCATGAAAATTAGTCATGCCGAAAGTTATCTAATGTGAAGTGGAAGCGGGCAACAATAAAATATAGTGTTAATTCATAGCCATGTTCTTTTATTCTCATGATTTAATGTAGGGACAATCTTCAAAGTTCTACATACTAACCTTTACTAGAAATAACGACTATAGGCTAACTTTAATTATTATTTAACAAATCAATCTATTGAATTGTACAAGATCACATCAGTAATGCCATTTTGATTTACGCCAATTCCACATCAGTAATGGATGTGGTCCAGGCAAAAATTTTATAAGAGACTCCTATCCACAATGAGGCTGATGTACACATAATTGGGCAGCTATATTTTCCTCTTAATTGATGGTTTACAAATTATCAACATCGCAAACTTAAATAAATACAAATATATCTATTTCCATATTTGAAAACCACCTGTCAAAGTATTGTTTGGTGGGATCCTCCAACTAGGGATGACAAAAAAGAGAGGAAAAAAGTAATAAAAAGTCTTAAACCTGTTGTACTCGTGTCAATTTAATTTTAAATCTTTCAATTATACTAATTGAGTCCTAAACCTTTTAATGATTTAATAATTTAGTGCATCCAGCCAAATTTGACTAAAAATCGTTAACATGGACGCCAGATGTCCTATTTGGCATGACCGGTGGTTGATGCGGGCGAATTTTAGAATTTTTTTAAATTTTTTTTTGATTTATTATTATTATTTTCTTTTCTTTCTTTTTTCTACAACTCTAGGCCACGCGAGGGGTCACTACCCTCGCCGACCACGGGTGAGGGCCTCCGTGCCCTCTCTAAGATCTAGGCAAGGGCATCAAGCCCTCAACCAAATCCAAGAGAGGGTCGCGATGGCCTCACTGGCCACAAGTGAGGGGTTCACAGTCCTCACTTGGATTTGGGCAAGGGCTTGACGCCCTCGCCGTCCCACAGTTAGGAAAACAAAAAGAAAGGAAAAAAAAGAAGAAAAAGAAAAGAAAAAATGAAAAAAATAATAAAAATTATCCAAGTTAGAGCCAGCCATCTTACATGGCACTAAAGACGGCTGGCATCCATGCCAACAATTTCTAGCCCGAATTGGCTGGATTTTTGTATTGGCAAATCGTAAAAAAGTTTATGACTTAATTGGCACAATTGAAGAGTTTATGACTAAATTGGCATAAATGCAATAAATTAAGGTATGTTATGTTACTTTTCTTAAAACAAACATGATTCAATTTCGAAAGGCCTATATTTTCCTCCATTTCTAAAAGCCATGCTTTTCTTTATCCACCCCATCAGAAGTAGAGTTGGAGGATCTTCCGTCCCATACTAGAGGAAAACATGAACTTTTTGGCAGTACAATACAAACCAATTGTCGACTAGTTCACTACCAAGAGAATCACGTTATAAGCGTTGGCATTAGACTATAAGTTCGTACTCTTCTCTTTTTATGTCATGCTGCATATATCTTCGTTTATTTATAGCTCGCTCTCAAGTCTCAGTTATCCACTACATTGAACTAGCAAAGTGAGACATCAGACACCAAGACAAGCAACAACCATGTTCACCGAGCTGCTCTTCTCCTTCTTCCTCCTCATCCTCTCTCTCTTCTCAATACTCTTCACAAGCAAAAATTCCATGCCCCATCACAATAAAACAATACCATCATCACCTACTGGCAATCTCCTCCCAAAGTCGTATCCGATCATCGGCTCCTACTTTGCGATCTACGCGAACCGTGAGCGGCGCGTTGAGTGGCTCTCTGACATGATCAAGCTCTCCCCGTCCGCCACCTTCGTCCTCAACCGCTTCTTTGGCCAGCGCCAGATCTTCACCGGGAACCCCTCCAATGTTCAGCATATCCTCAAGACCCACTTCCGCATCTACCCGAAGGGTGAGCTCCTCCGCTGCAGCCTCCACGACTTCCTCGGTGATGGCATCTTCAACATCAATGGCGATGCCTGGAAGTTCCAGAGGCAGGTCTCGAGTCACGAGTTCAACCGCAAGTCCCTGCGCAAGTTTGTCGAGCATGTGGTGGATGCTGAGCTCTCAGGCCGCCTCATCCCTATCCTTGCCTCTGCCGCCAAGAATGGTGCCGTGCTCGACATGCAGGACATCCTGCAGCGGTTCACGTTTGACAACATATGCAAGATTGCGTTTGGGTACGACCCGGCGTATCTTCTTCCCTCACTTCCGCCAGCCCAGTTCGCTCAAGCATTCGAAGAAGCGGTCATGATCAGCAGTGGAAGGCTCAATTCGATTTTGCCAATCATATGGAAGCTCAAGAGGTTTCTCTGCATGGGTTCGGAGAAGCGTCTCAAGGAGGCGGTTTCTCAGGTACAGTACCAAGAAGTTATTTTATCTAGCAGTTACATCGCTGACGTGGTGTGACAAACTTTGCATTTGAATGCTAAATAAATCTCATTTCTTACTTCGCCGATTGTCATTGATCTGGGATGACTGTATGACTGATGCGTATAATATGTTTCAGGTACGAGGCTTCGCGAGAGACCTCATAAGAGAGAAGAGAAAGAAGATGAGAGAGCGTCGCTCGGAAGATGTCGACCTCGAGCTTGATATCCTGTCTAGGTTCTTGATGTCAGGCCACTCTGACGAGGACTTTGTGATTGACATCGTCATCAGTTTCATCCATGCTGGCCGCGACACCACATCGGCCGCATTGACATGGTTCTTCTGGCTCGTCTCACAGAACCCGCGAGTGGAGAGAGAGATACTCGATGAGATTGCAGAGAAGACCGGGACGCTGTTGGCCGTTTTTGAGGAGACGAAGGACATGGTGTACACACACGCCTCGCTGTGTGAGAGCATGAGGCTATACCCTCCTGTTCCCGTGGACACTAAGGAAGCCACTGTTGACGACGTTTTGCCGGATGGGACGCGCGTGAAGAAGGGGACGAGGGTGGTGTACCATCCATACGCGATGGGGAGGCTGCCTCAGCTGTGGGGAGCAGACTGGCCAGACTTTATGCCAGAGAGGTGGCTGGCGCAGGGGGGTGGAGGAGGGAAATTGGGCTTTGTCGGGCCGGACCCGTACAAGTACCCGGTGTTCCAAGCGGGGCCTAGGATTTGCTTGGGGAAGGAGATGGCGTTCCTCCAGATGAAGAGGGTGGTCGCTGCCGTGCTGGGGCGGTTCAGGGTGGTGCCGGCAATGGAGAATGGGGCCGAGCCGGTGTACTCGGCCGACTTGACATCAAAGATGAAGGACGGGTTTCCGGTGAGGATTCAGGAGAGGAATGGATTGTTGTAGAAAATGTACGCAAGTGATTCATGCATGGAGGTTTTGTGGCTTAGTGTGTTGTAATTGTATTATGATAATGGAAAGTAAGATTTGTATGAGCTTGTTTCGAAATGAACGTTTTTTTCTTGGAAATAGAAAGTTATCTTAGGAAGCATGTCTAATTAGGTTAGGGTGTTTCGCTCAAAAAAAAAAATAGATTAGTTTGTCTACGTACTCTAATGACAAATCCCAAAGGAATCTCCAACCTCATAATTATTTTTAGAATTTATTTCAAATACACGGAACGCGTAACGATTTATTACACAATATACATTTATCACCATTAACTTGGATAATTGAGCAATATTTTAAGTTATAACTATGCATATCAATAGCCATATATGTGTGTCGCGATTTATGTAACAAATATATTACTTGTATCCTGTACCATGTTAAAAACTTGGTTTTTTAGACTGGATTCCAAAATTATATCCTCGCTTTTAGGGTTTGGTAATTAGGTGACAAAAGCATTTTCCGTCATCATGTCATGTCTAACTTTTAGAAAAATGATACAAATAGTCCTTGAAATTTCAACTTATATGTAATGTAGTCCATAAACTTTTAATTTATTTAATGTGGCCCCTCAACTGTAGCCAAATGTGTAATGTGTTCCATAAACTTTTAGTACATATTCAATTTATTCCTCAAATTATATGAAAATATTCAATGTTATCCCTGAACTTGAATTAATGAAATGACAAAATTTAACATTTTCATATAGTTTAGAAACTAAGTTAAACATCTATCAAAAGTTCATGGATCACATTGTACATTGAGACAAAATTTAAGAACAATTTGTGTCATTATCCCCTAATTTTTTTCTCCATACATTGTTACTATTGTTGTTGTTGCTGCTGCGGTGGCTTCTATTTCACTTGTAAGTTTGTAACTATACACTGTTTGAAATGAAGAAAATAATTCACCAAAACCACGAGTAAAGATTATGATGTCATCAATACGCAATATGGTTTCACTAAAGCATAAAGTACTTTCTTTGATGTGTGGGCAAGATCGGTCCCCGTTCGAGTAATGAGAGCATGAATGGAAAACTATATCCCACATAGCAAACATTGGGTATCTTAGATTCTCAGCAAATAACACCATGCCTTTGCAGTGTCGATTGTCCACTTCAACGGATCGTGAAGCACTTAACACACGAAATTTCTTATTTTTCCTCGAAACAATCATGTCCCCGACATCTGTGGTACTTATCCAGCATCTGAATGTTTCCCCAATGATTTGTATGTGCATATATGAGTGGGATGCCACTTTATGGTAGCTTTACACTTACATCAATTGGCAACAATTGATTTTCTTCATGTATCATGTCACCTAAAATTTTGTGGGACCCTTGCTAATTGATTTAAAAGCTTGAACTGTGAGATGAATATGTATTTTGACATTTAAATATTCTAACACTTTCTCTTACGCGTAGTCCTAACAAAATGCGCAAAAGGAATCTGCAGCGATTTTGCATACAAGAAACGTGAAAACACGACCTCCTCCTTTTTAGGGATTTCAAATCTTTTACTTTCTTTCTTATATATTCTCATATGCTTATATTATAAGTGTTGTGCTAATGGGGGCAAATGAGTAATTTTATAATTCTAATTTACCTCTTGCATAATTTGATATTAAAATTTGAATCCTTTTTCTCCTACAAACAACCTTTCTAAGATAAATCAAGTCTTAAGATATTTCGACCACCAATAATTACATTTCTTGTTGATTAATCATTCATATTGATTTCACTAATCTTGCAAATAAAAACTTTTTGCTCGAACACCACGCTTTACCACATTTTCTAGTACCTTCAAACGAAAACACAAAGAAGTTCTGTTCACTTAAACAAGGGAAAATCACACACATGATCTTTTAACTTTCGCCTAATATGTAACGTGGTCCCTAAACTTTTAACTTGTTCAATGTGATCCTTGAACTTTAACCCATTGTACAATATCATTCCTGAAATTTCAACTTATTCAACGTGATATTTGAACTTTTGATACATGCTCAATCTTGTTCCTGGAATATATGAAAATAACAACATTGAATATATTCACATAGTCCAAGGACTAGCTTGAATATGTACCAAAGGTTTATGGACTATATTGAACAAATTAAAATTTTAAGGACCACATTGAACAAATTAAAAATATAAAGACTATATTGCACATTGAATCAAACATCGTGAATTATTTTTTTCGTTATCCCCTTAAACAATTGTCTCTACAGGCGAGATGACCACACATTCTGGTTCTTGTAAAGTTAGATAATATCTATTCGACCATTAGAAGAAAAAACTCCAGACTCAGACAAGAACCAAACTTTCGCGGATGCAGTGGAGCCTTATAGGCTATAGTACGTCCCATATCTTATGTTATCTTACCCGATTCATAAACCAATCTACACAAAAGGTGAGTTGAAAGTAACAATAAAACTAATATTCTGTACATTAACTAGTGAATAGTTTACGAGCCTATTTATAGGCTTTACATAACGGCTATCTAAATGTCACACCTTGTACCCTACGAATACGTAACATCCCATCACGGTCGTTGAGAATGCGACTCCCAGGATTCATTGCCGACCCATTACCATCGAATAAGAGAATATACGCGGAAGCCAAATGAACACTCCATTCAACAAATATTCAAACGGGGTAATAGAAAGAGACAATTTAAACAAACCAACAAACCATTTTATAAAGTTAACGTCACATATAGCGATAACATATACAACCATTCCTAAAGGCCACAAACTCATACCACACATACTCAAAAAGGGATAGGGTGGTCGATCTGCTCCACTACTCTATTCAAAAGAGGAGCTCCAAAAAGATAGGGATTTCTAACCCTATCAAAAACCTCCACAACATCCTGGCAGTGTTCCTGGCGAAGTCGAGTCAGATGCCTTGCTATAAGAACCAGGCGGCAAAGGCTCCGGTTCAGAGCCTGACTCCTCGGACCACGCCTGGGGTTCCGTAACCATCGGTTTGGACTCAGGTTAACAATAGCTCTATCAGGGGAATCAATCTCCATAAGATCCCACTCTCCTAAATCATCATCAGGTGGAATATCAAATCCCCAGAGATGACCAAAAGTCTGAGCTCCATTCCTTAGAAACCATGCCATATACTTATGAGCTGTCAAGTACTACTCACCATCATCGACCCAAACTGTACTCTTATACTTCAGATACTCCCTATCCTCACTAGCTAGGTACTTAGTCACCCAATGCTCCGTTTCCGTTGGTACCTCGAAACATAGCAGAGGCTCAGTCATAATCAAGGTCGATGGACTGAATGTTTAACAACGGGCAATGAGATAAAATCTCAATAAGTAAACTGGCTAAGCCTTGACTAAGGCAATACGTACCTTCGACACCATAATCATGCAATTCTAACCAATAGGGTAAATTCCTATCAAATGAACAATGGTACTACATACTATGCAAAGTCTCGAATTGCATCACAACCATGACATACGATCAATATGCATAACAGCAATAATAATACTCCAGACATACTCAATCATTCACACGAGTCTCGATTATAAGATGAAATCACTTTGGCCCGTCCCATACCGTGCCTCACCATTTTATCCCATAATCAAGCGCAAAGCATGCCATATGCACATAACACTCGAAGTTGTCCAGATTATTAACAATCCACCATAGGTCACACCGAACTCACGCCGGTCTTCCGGCATAGCCAGGCATCACCCCGCCACTTTGGGCATGACAATGTCCGAGATCGAACACCCCCGACAAGTCGGGTACGAGATGGCATTCCATTTAGGAGTATCGATCCGGCCTCCACCGCGATCGGCAATGTCTAGGATCGAACCCCCCCGACAAGTCGAGTACCAAATAGCATCCGAACTTTCGTCGGGCATCGTCTAGAACTCATCTTAGACAGAACTCATCATGGCCATACACGTAAAACAACTACGCATTGCCAATTTTAATCTTCCTTAATTAGCTAATGCAAGTGTTTATGACGTGCAATTTACTACGAATAAATATGCCATGAATCGCACTCATTTTCATATCAAACATCAATATATGATCACGATATGCCATGCTAAGCCAACAATAGCCATAATTAACCACACGATCCACTTTTAAAATCCTACGATTATTCATAAAGTGCAAGATCAACCATGAAACATCAATTTCAACCATACGATTTTCGTTTTAGGCCACGAAATGAACATTCCAACCACACGATCAAGCCATAGTCAACTACTCAGCCATGATTAAATAAATTAACCATACGATTAAACAATTTAACTATGCGATTGGCATTAAACAACTAATCCGCCACATGATTGTCATTAAACATTTAATCGGCACATAATCAACTAATTAGCCATGCGATGGTCAATTAAAGCCACACGATCAACTTCAAATCTCTAATAAATCATATGATCAAATTTTATCACATCCTAATTTAATTTAAACCGTATGATCAAAATTAGCACATAATCATGTTAGTTAAGCCCTAAAATTAACATTAACCAATCTAGAATCAATGGGGGTCATATGATCAATGTCCAAATCATCCAATTCAGCCACTACCACATGATTATTGTGGCCACAAGACTAACCCACGAATTTAATTAAAACAACCAATAAACAATCATAATTAGCTAAATCAAGCGCAATTAGCAACATTAAACATATGCTCAAGATCGAGTCACATAATCTACCTATCTTAACATTCAAATTAGCCGTATAATCACCAAATCCAGCCACCAACAAATCCTTAATTCAGCATATACCATAACCCCTAAATTACCCTAACAACTCCTAAACACTATCCATTGATAACCTACTAACCTAGTCAAGGTTTAGGAAGTTACTTACCACTAATTTAAGCTAAGAAATAAGCCAAAACCAGCAGCACTAGTCCCGGCCAAGCCAAGAGGTCCGGCAAACGGCGGCAGCCCAAATGGCGATTCGGCGAACAGCGGCTGCTTCGGGTGTGAACGGTGGCTTGGGGGTGGCTCACAATGGTCCAGGTTGGTAGCGTGAGGTGCTGGTAGGTGGTGGACGGTGGTGGTGGGTGTCTCGGCCAAGGGAGAGGGAGAGAGAGAGAGAGAGAGAGAGAGAGAGCAAGGAAAAAGTGAGGAGAGAGAGAGAGAGAGAGCTGAACATATCTCTCAAATGGATGGCTTGGATAAGTCCTTGATGCCTAAGAAAAATCCAAAGGCTAGGAATGCATGTTGACAAAAGGCTTCTAGAAGGGCATTTTTGTAATTAATCAAAAAAAGCAAGAGCAAAGCTATCCAAGAGAGGGAATTTCAGCCACTAGGGTAAAAAGACCATTATGTCCTTCCGCTCAATAAATAAACTCTAGAACACATAGGGGTAAAATCGTCTTTTCCAATTTCCAAGCCAATTTTCACTTTTTCAAGAATTTCCGAGTAAACCGATAATAAAGCGAGCTTAACGCGGCGTCATCCAATATAATAATTTTGATATGGTTGAAAGTTCGATACCCAAGTTCGGATTTCAATTCGTGGCCAAAATCTATCAAACGCGACTTTCGTGTATCTCAAACTAACGGGCGGCTTTTAGGGTTTACACGTGTTGACCCGTGGTTGATTTGATATCAATCCACGTTTAAGTTTACTCAAGCCATGATGATTTCGCTTGTTATGTAATTACGAGGGTCAATCACTAGTTCCGAATGACACGATCGTTAGAAATTGATTTTGGAACGTTCGGAATGCATACAACGATTAAACGGAATCACCCGTGACTCAATTGTATAATATTGTTAAATTGTTCCATAATCATTCTTGGATCAGGCTATAATGGCCCAAAATATCCCCTCGTCAATTCTTATGATCAAAGTGTCAATCCAGGTTCGAGTTCTTGGGTCGTGCATACCGAAATCCTAACTAGCTATTCCCTGACGGTTAATATTCTCAAGAATGGCCAATTCCGAGTAAGATATAATAGAAAGTGCATTGATGATAATATCATTTTATAAATCTCGAAAGTGGGTCGAAATTCAGAATGTCACAACTCTTCCCCCTTTACAGAAATTTCGTCCTCAAAATTTATAACCAAACCGAAACTATTCAAACAAATAGGGGTGCTGACGCCTCATGATTTCTTCACTTTCCCACGTGACTCCTTCTATTCCATGATGTTGCCAGACTACTTTGACCAACGGGATTGTCTTATTTCGTAGAACTTGTTATTTTCTGTGTTCTATCCGAATAGGCTTTTTCACGTACGACACCTTGTCGTCCACGTCTATTTCTTCATAATTTAGTACGTGTGTCGGACTTGGTTCATATTTCCTTAGTATGGATACGTGGAATACATTATGAATATGAGAAAAATTCGACGGCAAAGCAAGTCGATAGGCTAAAATTCCAATTCTTTCCAATATCTCAAACGGGCCTACGTACCTCGGGGCTTAACTTCCCTTTCTTACCAAACCGAGATATTCCTCGCATTGGTGATACCTTGAGAAAAACATGATCTCCTTCTTGAAATGCCAAAGGTCTACGCCGTTTATCTGCATAATTTTTCTAACAACTTTGAGCAGTTTTCAGTTTTTCTTGAATGATCTTAACTATCTAGACTGACTATTGTACCAATTCTGGACCCATAATACTCCTTTCACCAACTTCATCTCAATAAACTGGTGTCCTACACGCTCTACCATACAACACTTCAAATGGTGTCATTCTGATGCTTTGTTCATAACTATTATTGTAGGCGAACTCAACTAACTGTAACTGTTTTTTCTATCCACCTTTAAAATCTATCACACAAGCTCGTAACATGTCCTCGAGTGTCTGAATCGTCCTTTCAGACTGACCATCTATCTATGGATGATAGGCCGTACTATACTGTAACTTCATCCCCGTAGCCGTCTTAAGACTATTCCAAAAGATTACGGTAAGCTTAGGGTCTCTGTCCGACGTGATAGTTACTGGTACTCCATGAAGACGGACTATTTATTGCATATACAGTTCAGCGTACTTATCCATTGCGAAATCCTTTTGCACTGCCAGAAAATGAATTGATTTAGTCAACATGTCGACTACAACCCAAATTGAATCGTGCAACTTTGAGTCCTCGGTAGACCCATAACAAAGTCCATGGTAACATGCTCCTATTTCCACTTTGGAATTTCCAAAGGTCTTAACAATCCACCAGGCTTACAATACTGTGCCTTCACTTGCTGACACGTCAAGCACTTTGCCACGTGCTTGGCTACATCTACTTTCATTCCGTTCCACCAGTAATGCTGATGCAAGTTTTGATACATTTTTATGCTACCCAGATGAATACTGTAATTACTACGATGAGCTTCTATCAAGATTTTCTTCTTAAGCTCTGTGTCATTGGATACACATAATTGTCCACGAAACTTTAAGATCCCGTCCTCAGATACTTGAAGGTTCGATTTTCTCTTGGTTATATCCAATTGTAGAATCTTTTGAATGTCAGGGTCCGTAGATTGTAACACCTTAATTTTAGCCCGAATCTCTAGTTCAATCCTTAAAGTGGCTAACAAGCTTGAGAGGTGACCTATCTCAAACTTAAATTCAGAATCTTGTACTCTTTTGAGTAAAGACCACTCTTTAATCATCAATTGCGCGATCCTCAATTTCCGAGTAAGTGCATCCGCTACTTTGTTAACCTTTCCCGGGTGGTATAAGATGTCGTAGTCATAATCGTTTAGAAGTTCCATCTATCGGCGTTGTCTCATATTTAATTCTTTGTGAGAAAACAAATATTTCATACTCTGATGATTCGTGTAGATTTGAAACCTTTCTTCACATAAATAATGCCTCCAAATTTTAAGTGCAAAGATGATGGCCGCAAGTTTCAAATCATGCGTCGGGTAGTTCATCTCGTGAGATCTTAATTGTCGCGATGTGTATGCAACAACTCTTCCATACTGCATTAAAACACATCTTAATCCCTTCAACGATGAATCACTGTAATCTCGTATACTCCAGGACCTGAGGGTATTGTCAATACTTATGTAGTAGTCAGCTTATGCTTAAGCTCTTGGAAACTTCTCTTGCACTTATCCGTCCATTCAAACTTTGTTTCCTTCTTTAGTAAGTGAGTCAAAGGAGTGGTTATCGCGAAGAACATTTCCATGAATCTTCTATAATAGCCGGCTAGTCCTAGGAAACTCCGAACTTCTATCACTGTCGTAGGTCTCGGCCAATTCATAACCACCTCAATCTTAGTTGGATCCACTGAGATTCCATCCCCAGAGATCACATGTCCATGAAATGATACTCGATTCAGTCAGAACTCGCACTTGCTAAACCTGGCATAAAGTGCGTGTTCTCTCAAGGTCCATAGAACCATTCTTAAATGTTGCTTATGCTCCTCAGGACTTTTCAAGTATATCAATATGTCGTCGATGAATACTATAACGAATAAATCCAAGAATTCCTTGAATACTCGATTCATCAAATCCATAAAAGCAGCCAGGGCATTAGCTGGGGCATTAGTCAATCCAAACGGTATAACCGTAAACTCGTAATGTCCATATCTTGTACGAAATGCCGTCTTCGGTATATCATTCTTTTTAATCCTTAACTGATGGTAGCCCGTTCTTAAGTCTATCTTGGAGAATACCGAATCCCCTTGCAATTGATCGAACAAATCATCTATTCTTGGTAATAGATACTTGTTCTTGATGGTCACTTGATTCAACTGCCGATAGTCGATGCACAAATGTAACGAACCATCTTTCTTTCTGACGAACAACATTGGTGCTCCCCACGGTGACGCATTTGGACGAATGAATCCCTTGTCTAGCAGCTCTTGCATCTGAACTTTCAACTTCTTCAATCCTGATAAGGCCATTCTGTAGAGCCCTCTAGAGATTGGCTCCGTCCTAGGGGCCAACTCAATTACAAACTCCACTTCCCTTTCAGGTGACAATCTCGACAATTCCTTAGGAAAGACATCGGGAAAGTTACACACCTCGACTATGTCCTCTAGCCTTGGCTCCTCAGCCAATGAGTCAAATACAGTTGCTAGGTAACCTTTGCATCCTTCATCCAACAACTTAGTCATCTCAAGCGATGAAATCCAAGGAATCGAGGTTTCTCCTCGGTTTCCCATAAACTTATATCGAGGATGACCAACAGGATTAAATTGGATCACCCTACTATTACAGTCCATCACAACCCTTTGTTTTACTAGCCAATCCATACCAATAATGACGTCAAAATCAAAAATAGCCAATACAATCAAATAAATTAATTCCTTTCACCACCAATGACTATCTTACAGTTTGAACATCTTACTGAGATTAGCACTTTATCCTTTAGAGGGGTAGTAACATGCAACATTACTTCTAACGATTTCGGTTTGATCTCAGTCAATCTAACAAATTGCTCTGACACAAATGAATGCGATGCTCCCGGATCAAATAAGGCATAAGCAGCATGATCACATAAAGAGACCGTAACTGTGACCACACCAGGCGCATCTTCCACCTCTTTGTGAGCCATAGCATAGATTCTTCCTTGTGCTGGGGGTCGGTCTGATTATTCTGTGGAGTGGTTCCAGCCTGATTCCCCATCTGAGGTTGTTGCAGCTGAAATGGCGACCTAGCTTGTCGATTCGGGCAATCCTTCACTTGGTGACCTTGCTGGCCACATCCAAAGCAAGTTCCATTCCTGCCAGGGCATGGGCCATTCCCATTGCTTCTCCTGCAAAATCGACATGAAGTTCCAAAATAGTAGGTCGGCTTTACGATATTCTTTCTTATCGGAGGGACAAACTGTCTATTCCCATTCATAGATTTCTTTCCAAAGTTACAATTATCCCTAGCCAATATAAACCACGATCCAGTGCGGTATTCCTCTCGATCATATCTCTCCAATCATCTGAGCTCGCTCATAAAGCTTGTTGTAATCCCTAACGTTCAAGGGTATCAATCGGCTGCGAAGTTCCGGCTTTAAGCCATCTCGGAACCTTCTTGCCTTATCCAAAGGATTCTCGACCATCCTCGGTGCGAATTTCGATAACCTAGTAAATTTTGCCTCATACTGATCCATAGTCATTTGATTCTGGCGAAGCCATAAGAATTCTGCCATCTTCTGTTCTTCAGCACTCTCAAAAAAGTACTTCCCATTAAAGGTATCGATGAAGCCGGTCCAGTTCAACACCATGCCTACAGGGAAAATTCTTTCTCGGGTGGCCTTCCACCAATCATTAGCATTATCTAGAAGTTAAAACACAGCCAAAGTCACCTTTTCCTCCTTTGTGCATCCCAGAAGCGCAAAGGCCTTTTCCAATTCCTCAACCCATCGAGTGGCAGCCTCGGGATCACCTTTCCCATCAAACTTTAATGGCTTAAGTTTCAAGAACTGCTCTACCAACTTATGCATCTGGCGATTCTCATTTCCATTTCCATTCCCCAGATTATTCTGAGCGGTGACTGCAGTAGCCTCAATAGCAGCAACAGAAGTAGCAGTTTGTTCTTGAGTCTACAAGCCTATCAATTGTCTAATTACCTCTAGAGCCCTTAAAACTCCATCAACTCTAGGATCCTCTGCCGTTCTGGCTAGCAAACTCGATACACCTCTGGTTCCTCTACCCCGGGTGTTCATCCTCATAGAAATCACTCCAAACACCTAAGCCTGTTATAATTCCACCACGGAATTAAAGACTTAAACCAACTATTTGGCTTAAACAGTTCTAGGCAATGAACCACAGTAAGCAGTTGTAAGCAAGCAATCACCCTAAACAAGCATCATAAGTACACACTTAGCAAGGTTCTAGATCTTACCTTGGAGCGCCTGCAACGTTAGTAATAGCACTAAACCACTCAACACTCATAAGTAGATAACCGTATGATGCAAATTCAATCCTACCAATCACAAGCACATATTCTCAAAGCACGCACAAAGCGTCACAAACTTGTGATCAAGACAAGTCTCTCTAACTAGCTACCCCAAATTCATTGCTTTTTATCACTCCAGATCTCGACCAAACATGGATCAAGCTAACCTTGCTTTGATACCATTTAAACAGGGATGTCATGCCCCGTACCCTACGAATACGTAACATCCTGCTGCGGTCATTGAGAATGCGACTCCTAGGATTCATAACCAACCCATTACCATCGAATAAGAGAATATACGTGGAAGCCAAACGAACACTCCATTCAACAAACATTCAAACGGGATAATAAAGAGAGACAATTTAAACAAACCAACAAACCATTTTATAAACTTAACATCACATATAACGATAACATATACAAGCCTTCCTAAAGGCCACAAACTTAGACCACGCATACTCAAAAAGGGATAGGGTGGTCGATATGCTCCACTACTCTATTCAAAAGAGGAGCTCCAAAAAGATAGGGATTTCTAACCCTATCAAAAACCTCCACAGCATCCTAGCGGTGCTCCTAGCGAAGTCGAGTCAGATGCCTCGCTATAAGAACCAGGCGGCAAAGGCTCCGATTCAGGGTTTGACTCCTCGGACCATGCCTGGGGTTCCGTTCCTCGGACCACGCCTGGGGTTTTGTAACCATCGGTTTGGACTCATGATTAACAACAGCTCTATCAAGGGGATCACTCTACATAAGATCCCACTCTCCTAACCATCGTCAGGGGGAATATCAAATCCCTAGAGAGGACTAAAAGTCTGAGCTCCATTCCTCAGAAACCATGCCATATACTTATGAGCTGTCAAGTACTGCTAACCATCATCGACCTAAACTATATTCTCATACTTCAGATACTTCCTATCCTCACCAGCTGGGTACTCAGTCACCCAATGCTCCATTTCCATTGGTACCCCGAAACTAGCGGAGGCTCAGTCATAATCAAGGTCGAGGGACTGAAATGTTTAACAATGGGGAATGAGATAAAATCTCAATAAGTAAATTGTCTAAGCCTCGACTAGGGCAATATGTACCTTCGGCACCTTAATCATGCAATTCTAACCAATAGGGTAAGTTCCTATCAAACAAACAATGGTACTACATACCATGTAAAGTCTCGAATTGCATCACAACCATGGCATACTATCAATATGCATAACAGCAATAATAATAATCCAGACATACTCAATCATTTACACAAGTCTCGATTATAAGATGAAATCACTTTGTCCTGTCCCATACCATCCCATACCGTGCCTCACCATTTTATCCCATAATCAAGCACAAAACATGCCATATGCACATAACACTCGAAAATTGTCTAGATTATTAATGACCCACCATAAGCCACACTGAACTCCCACCGGTCTTCCGACATAGCCAGGTATTACCCCAATACTTTGGGCATGGCAACGTCTGGGATCGAACCCCCTCGACAAGCTGGGTACTGGATGACATTCCATTTAGGAGCATTGATTCGGCCTCCACCGTGATCGGCAATGTCTGGGATCGAACCCCCCCGACAAGTCAGGTACCAGACAGCATCCACAATTCTACCGGGCATCATCTAGAACTCGTCTTAGATGGAACTCATCATGGCCATACATGTAAACAGCCACGCATTGCCAATTTTAATCTTCCTTAATTAGCCAATGCAAGTGTTTATGACGTACAATTTACTACGAATAAATATGCCATGAATCGCACTCGTTTTCGTATCAAACATCAATATATGATCATGATATGCCGTGCTAAGCCAACAATAGCCATAATTAACCACATGATCCACTATTAAAATCCTACAATTATTCAACAAGTGCAAGATCAACCATGAAATATCAACTTCATCCATACGATTTTTATTCTAGGCCATGAAATCATCATTCCAATCACACGATCAAGCCATAGTCAACTACTTAGCCATGATTAAATAAATTAACCATACGATTAAACAATTTAATCATGCGATCGGCATTAAACATTTAATCGACACATAATCGACTAATTAGCCATGCGATGGTCAATCAAAGCCACACGATCAACTTCAAATCTGTAATAAGCCATAAAATCAAATTTTATCACATCCTAATTTAATATAAACCGTACGATCAAAATTAGCACATAATCATGTTAATTAAGCCTTAAAATTAACATTAACCAATCTAGAATCAATGGGGGTCATATGATCAATGTCCAAATCATCCAATTCAGCCACTACCACATGATTATTGCGGCCACAAGACTAACCCACGAATTTAATTAAAACAACCAATAAACAATCATAATTAACCAAATTAAGCACAAGTAGCAACATTAAACAAATGCTCAAGCTCAAGTCACATAATCTACCTATCTTAATATTTAAATCAGCCATATAATCATCAAATCTAACCACCAACAAATCCTTAATTCAACATCTACCATAACCCCTAAATTACCCTAACAACCCCTAAACACTATCCATTGATAACCTACTAACCTAGTCAAGGTTTGGGGAGTTACTTACCACTAATTTAAGCTAAGAAGTAAGCCAAAACCAATAGCACCAGTCCCGGCCAAGCCAAGAGCTCCGACGAACGGCGGCGGCCCAAATGGCGATTCGGTGAACGGTGGCTGCTCCGGGTGTGAACGGTGGCTTGGGGGTGGCTCACGATGGTCCAGGGTGGTGGCGTGAGGTGCTGATAGGTGGTGGACGGTGGTGGTGGGTGTCTTGGCCAAGGGAGAGGGAGAGAGAGAGAGAGAAAAAAAATGAAGAGAGAGAGAGCAAGGAAAAAGTGAGGAGAGAGAGAGAATGAACTAAACATATCTCTCAAATGGATGGCTTGGATGAGTCCTTGATGCCCAAGAAAAATCCAAAAGCTAGGAATACATCTTGACAAAAGGTTTCTAGAAGGGCATTTTTGTAATTAATCAAAAAAAGCAAGGGCAAAGCTGTACAAGAGAGGGAATTTCGGCCACTAGGGTAAAAAGACCATTATGTCCTTCCACTCAACAAATAAACTCTAGAACACACAGGGGTAAAATTGTCTTTTCCAATTTCCGAGCCCATTTTCACTTTTTCGAGAATTTCTAAGCGAACCGATAATAAAGCGAGCTTAACGCGGCATCGTCCAATATAATAATTTTGATATTCTTGAAAAGTTCGATACCCAAGTTCGGATTCTAATTCGTGGCCAAAATCGATCAAACGCGACTGTCATGTATCTCAAACTAACGGGCGGCTTTTAGGGTTTACACGTGTCGACCCGTGATTGATTTGATGTCAATCCACATTTAAGTTTACTCGACCCATGATGACTTCAGTTGTCATGTAATTACAAGGGTCAATCACTAGTTTCGAATGACACGATCATTAGAAATTGATTTTGGAACGTTCGAAATGCATCCAACGATTAAACGGAATTACTTGTGACTCAATTGTATAAAATTATTAAATTGCTCCATAATCATTCTTGGATCGGGCTATAATGGCCCAAAATATCCCCTCGTCAATCCTTATGGTTAAAGTGTCGATCCAGGTTCGAGTTCTTGGGTTGTGCATACCGAAATCCTTACTAGCCATTCCTTAACGGTTAGTATTATCAAGAATGGCCAATTCCGAGTGAGATATTACAGAAAGTGCATTGATGATAATATCATTTCATAAATCCTGAAAGTGGGTCGAAATTCAGTATGTCACACTAAAGTAACAAATCAAAAAAGATATATAGAATCATATAATAATGTACAAAATCACATAATATCACTAATATATATCTCTAACATCCCCTAAAACTCAAGATGATTTGAAAGATGTCAACTTAAATTTTGAGATTAGATCCAGAAAATGCCTAGGTGGATGTGTTTTGGTGAAGACATTCGTAGTTTGCTTAGCAGAGGATGTAGAGACAAGTCGAATGGTGCCACGAAGGACATGATATCGAAAGAAATGACAGTCTATTTTAATATGCTTGGTGTATTCAGGAAAAAAATCATTATGTGGAATTTAGATAGCACTTCAGTTGTTATAATGAATGACCATTCCGCTATGATGACGCACTCCTACATCTTCAAGTAGCTACTGCAACCATAATAACTCGGATGTTATATCAGCAAGAACTCAATATTCTGCTTTTGTACTAGATCAAGAGACAATGATATGTTTCTTGCTATGCCATGAGATAAATGAGTTGCCCAAAGAGAAACAACAGCCTGCAGTGAAGTAATGATCTTGAGGGTCACCAGCCCAATCAGCATCAGAATAAGTTGCCAACTCCAAGGTAGAATGAACAAAAAGTGAAGGCCATGAAACAATGTACCCTTGACATATTGAAGAATTTGAACAACTACAGCAAAATGAGTTGTATGAGGTGCAGTCATGTACTGACTAATAATGTGAACAATATAAGCAATACCAGGACGAGTAACAGTGAGACATATAAGACTGCCAACTAATTGTTGATATAGTGTAAGATTAGGAAGAAGAGTTTCATCCTTGTCATCGAATTTTTCATTCAACTCAATAAGAGTGGAAGCAATCTTGTTATCAGTGAGCCCAACTTGAGGAATAAGATCAGTGGCATATTTTGCTTGAAAGAGATATTAGCTAGAAGCATAAGACGTAACCTCCAAGCCTAGAAAATAGCTGAGTTGCCTAAGATCTTTCATTTCGAACTGTTTACTAAGATATTGCTGGAGTTTGGTAATGCCGGTCTGATCATTACTAGTAATAAATATATCATATACATATAAAGGCAGCATAATATACCCATGATGCGTGCACCGAACAAAGAGAGCATGGTCATAAGGACTGCATTTAAAACCAAGAGATTCCATGGTTGAGCTAAACTTAGAGTACCATGCATGGGGAGCTTGCTTCAATCCATACAATGATCAACGTAATCGGCACACCTTATTCGATAAACGAGTATATCTAGGAGGAGGTACCATATAAACTTCCTCAGTGAGATCACCATTAAGAAATGCATTTTTAACATCCATTTGAAATAGAGGCCAATGCTTAACAATGGCAACAACAAGAAGACTGTGAACAGAAGTAAGACGAGTAACAAGGGCAAATGTCTCATCATAATCAATGCCATACTCCTAAGTAAAGCACTTTGCTACTACCGAGCTTTATAGCGATCCACAGTACCATTTGCCTTGGTTTTAATCTTATATACGCGTTTACTATTGGCAACAGACTTACTAGGAGGTAATTCAACCAAATCCCATGTGTGAGAGTTTTCCAAGGCCTACAACTCATTTGCCATTGTTTGTTGCCAAAGAGGATTAGTACTAGCTTCTTTAGAGGTGCAAGGTTCATGAAGAGAAACAATGGTAGAGTAAAAATGCTAATCATGAAGATGAGCCAGAGGTTGACTTACTCTGGTGGAATGACAGGCAGAAGTAGTTGGAATGGATGAAGACATAGGATCATTGGTTGGGGCTTGCATTAAGATGAGAAGAAGACAACTATGGAGAGGAAGATTCATAAGTGGATGGTAGCACAGGATCTTCTGGGTATAAATCCACTAAGAGACTAGTAAAGAAAGGAACATGAGTAGAAGATTCGATGGGATGAATAGATAAGAAAATCTTATATACCCAAAATGAAACATGACGAGACACACATAGGCGATTAGAGATAGGGTCTCGACATCTATATCCCTTGTGCTCATTGCCATGCCCAAGAAAGCAACATATATGAGCATGGGGTTCTAACTTCGTGCGTTCATGTGGAAGAAGGTGCACAAAACAAGCACTACCAAAGACGCTAAGACAACTATAATAGGAACCCTTGCCGTATAAGTGCTCACAAGGAGAAATGTTGTCCATGACAGGGGATGGGGTACGATTGATAGTATAAACTGTGACATTCTGAAATTCAACTCTTTTTTTGGGATTTGTGAAATGATTGTATCTTCGATGCACTTTAGTTAAATCTCACTCGGAATTGATCACTCTTAAAAAGACTAACCATTAGGGAATGGCTAACTAGGAATTAAGTACGCGGACCTAAGAACTTGGCCGTGAATCAACACTTCGACCATAAGGATTGACGAAGATATATTTTGGGTCATTATAGACCAATCCAAGGATGGTTATAGAACGATTCGCAAATGTTGTATAATTGAATCGCGGGTGATTCCGCTTGACCATTGTATGAATTTCGAATGATCCTAAACCTAATCCGAATTATTGTGTCGATTGGAACTAGTGATTGACCCTCGTAATTACATGACAACCGAGGTCGCCATGGCTAGAGTGAACTTAGATGTGGCTCGATATTGAATCGGCCATGAGTCCATATGCGTAACTCCTAAAAGCTGCCCCTTAGTTTGAGACACACTAAAGTTGCATTTAATCGAATTTGACCATTACTTGGAATTCGGACTTAGGAATTGAATTTTTCGAAAGCCACGACTAATTCATTGGATAACGTCACATTTGGCGTGACCAACCTTAGGGCCACTCGGATTTGTTGAAAAAGTGAAATTTGGATCGGGAGTGAAAAATGACCATTTTGCCCCTGGGATTATTTGAATTCATTTGAAAGATTGATGGGCAATTTGGACATATGGGCTTTCCTTCCCTTGGCTGAAATTCATGCATAAGTATGCCCCTCCCCATCTTGCTTATTTATTTTGTGTGCCATTTAGGAATTTTGGGAAAATAATGTAAGGAATTATGTGGATCCTTGGATCTTGACTTGGAAAACGAGATGGAATGTGAGCCCTTGGATGTGTGAGTGGGGTGGATGATGGGGTTTTTAGTGGGGTTAGTGGAAAAATCTGATCAAGTCTTCTTTCTCTCCCTCATTCTCTCTTGCTCACTCTCTCTCCTCACTCACCCTCCATTTTCAGTTGAAGCTTTCCTTACCCCCCCTTGCCCGACTTGCTCAGCCCTTCTCAGCCACCACTAGCCACCATGAGCCACCGAAATAGCCATCGACAGCTGATCTTGCACAACACCACCACCACTCTCTTTTTCCCTCTCTTTCCTTGCCGTTTTCCGGCCTCACCAGCCACCACCAAAGCCAACACTACCCCTCACCGTGACCACTAGTTTGTACTCGCCTTAGCCGTGAACCGTTGTGACCGGAGCTACCATCGTCCTTCACGCCCGACCACCGGAGGAGCAGCTGCTTGCTAGGCTAATCTTGCTTATCTCAAGCTTAGGCTCATAGTAAGTGGCTTTCTAATCCTTGACTAGGTAAGGGGTTACTAATGGACATGTTAGGGGCTGATTCATGACTGTGGATAGTTGGTTTAGTGGTTAGATGAGCTTGAATTGCTGAATGATTCATGTTGGTTGATTCTCGGATTCATGCTGCTATGCGTCTACATTTTGCTACTTTTGTAGAGATCAATGTGGACTGAATTTTCGGAAATGTTCTTCATGAAAATTGACCTAACATCTTGAAGTATGTCATATATTAAATCTATAATTTTTGAAGACCTTTTTGGGGTACTCAGAAGTCCATTTTCAGACCGTCACCACTTTACCAGATTTACTGTACACTCGACTGGCATGTCTTTCTAAATTTTTATAAAATTTTCCAGACTCTTTTCAACAAACATCCTTCATGAAAGTTGTCAACAACACTTGTGTCTATGACATATAAAAATTTCAAGGTTTTCCAAGGATATTTGGATACTTATTGAAAGGGATTTATAAGGCCAAATGGTCTGCCCTGATTGGCTAATTTTCGATCTGACTTTGGGTGACAAAATAGCTGTTTGTAGCCAGAATTGGATTTCATGTCCTTCATAAAAAATGTTTATCAAGATGTTTTCAATGACATTCAAAATTTAGAATTTTTAGAGTTGAATTACTATTTATTTCAAAAGAGTTTCGATTACTGTGCAATTGTCAATTTTCAGCCCAATTTTGTGCAAATTTGGTTTCTCTCGGGAACCTTTCGCTATGGTTGTTGCACGTGAGGGAGTGACTGATTGTGAATGTGTGTTCGTGGCTTTAATTGGTGGAACCGTGGCTAATTTGGCGGGCGTGTAAACTAATTTGTATTACTGGTGATTGAGTACATTCGAGTGATGTTCGAGCCCGTGAATGACATGGAATTGAATGGGTCATGTGGCATGTGTGATCACCTAAGTACCCTGATGCATCTTTACACGTGGAAAAGATAATAAATTATGTGACGAAGTGTACGTGTGATCACTTAAGTCCTGAGGCGTGTTACGTGGGACGATACCTGGTTAAACTGAAAGACCGCCAGCCTGATGCGTTTTATGCAAGTTGTGCCATGGGCCTAATGCGTGTTATGCGGGTTGTGAATAATCTAATCGAAAGAGCGGGTGTGTGTTGTGCATTGGTGTATGCAGTGTATCAAGACTGAGATGTGATCATGTTTGGATTATTGCTAGCACACGTGCATGTGTAAGTCATATCCAGGATTGTATGTGTCCATGAGTTATTGCTGCATTATTGCGATTTGACTAACATGTAGGATTTGTGCATGTTCCGAGATGAGGTAGGGATGTCTGTGTTTGTCGCAGCATATTGATGTTTGAATCTTGTGCTTAGACTTGTCTGGAAGTACATGTTTGCCTATGCGGGGCCTAGGTTGTTTGCTTATTGAGACTCGTTCTTATAGTTGATTATAAACCTTTCAGACCCCTGAGCCTCGTGACGTTTTGGAAGACACGGGGACGCGGCCAGAGTACCATGGGGATTAAAGATAGGTTTAATGCTCCCGTCTGTTGTGTACTCATTTTGATAGTGAAGTTAGGCTACCTAACCATCGTCCCTTTTTTATGAATGTGGTTTGATGTTAGTGGCCTAGTGCAAGGTTGTGTAAATAAATGTTGTAAGTATGCCAAGTGTATGAACATGTTTGTTGCTATGTGTTCAAGCAAGTTCCCTACTATCCCGTGTAATTGAATTGTTGTATGAGGTGTTTGATTTCGTTTCCGCTTGTGCATGATCGTTAGTGTTTCTCTGGGTCGGCAACGAGTCCTAGGACATCACACTATTATCGACCTAAGCGGGATGTTGCGTGCATGCCGGATTTGGGGCGTGACATAAAGTGTAGTGGGACAAGCTTCGCCCCAAAACTTTTTTAGACACGAGGTAGAGATTTAAAGAGTTTGTGTAACATCTAAGATATGTCTATGTTTACGTTCTATGTGACCATTTTGTTGGGAAGTGCCTGGACATGAACAATGAATAAGAGTACCTTGTTGGGAGAGAATTCTAAGAAATTCCATGTCTTGATATTTTATGGCATTATCAGTACGAAAAACCTTGATATCCTTAGAAAATTTGTTTATATCATGTCAACAAAATCACAATAGATATGAGTAAGCTCGGATCGATTTTTAATAAAATAAAGCCAGGTATAACGAGAGTAATCATCAACAAAAATGATAAAATAGCGAGAGCCTCCCATGGTGGGTGTTGGAGAAGGTCCTCAAAAGTTATAGTAATTAGATCAGAGGGAGCATGAGAGATAGATTCACTAAGATCAAATGACAAGGTTTGATGTTTTCCTAATTGGCAAGGCAAGCAATCAAAATATTTGTCATCAACAAAGCCTAAATGACCACTTGAAATCAAAGATTTTAATCTAGAAGAAGAATGATGACTTAACTGAGAATGCCAAGCTTCAGATGACACTGTGGCAGCACAACCAACATAAGAGTTGGGAATATTTAAGGAAACGAGCTCAAATATGCATCCCACTCTACGGCCAGTTCCAATGGTCTGTCCCATCCATGGATTCTGCATATGATAACCAAGAGGAGAGAAGTGAACATCAAAGCCAAGTTCACATAATTGTTGAACTAAAATTAAATTTAGAGAGAGTTTGGAAACCATAAAAGTGTTAGGTAAGGGCAAGGTGGGTGTGGAAATGAGTCCTGTATGGCTGACTTGCATTAGAGAATTATCGGCTATATGAATAGTAGGTACATGTGAAGGAAAGGATTTTGACCAAAACAAATTAGAATTTGATGTCATTTGATTACAACAAGTGGAATCAAATTACCATGAATCGAATTTACTTGAAGCGATAGACATAGCGGGAGAGATAGAGGAGCTAAAAGTACCAAATTCTCGAAGAATAGAATAGAAATCCTATATTAAGAAACTGATTGACAATTCATTGGGAGATATATCTAAAGCAACAACATTGGTAGATGGATGTGCATGTGAACCTCGGCTTCGAAGTTGATTGTTTGTCCCCAGTAGGTTGCTTATATCTTAATTGATAGCAATGGGATGCCATATGACCATGTTGACGATTATGCTTACAAAATTTACCCATTATATGCACTTTACCTTGTTAAACACAGTAGATTGGACAATAAATATGAGGAACATAGTACCTAGAGAGTAGATATAGAGGAAATTAGCTCAAAAATGAACTCACCACGCCGAAATACCTTAGGAATCGGTCACAAATCACCAAAAACCGGTCAAAAAACTATTGAACCGGTCAGAAATGCGACAAAAGCGATTCAACCGGTTGGTTTGAACCAGCCAACGGTCCGGTCGGGTTTGACCCGATCGATGGTCAACTATCAGAGCTAACGTGCACTGACGCATCAGATGATGTCAACAGAGCAAAGGTGACATGGTGGATGACGATAGCAACGCAGAGACCCCGTGGCATGTACAGGCACGGTTTTCTGGGGAGGTGCGTGGATCGCACGAACAGATCTTTTTGGCGGCACGTGGAGGTGCGTCTAGTGGAATTTGGTGGTGAGACTTCGCCTATTGTGAGACTCATGGGTTGGTGTTTGTTTTTTGAAAGTCATGGCGAAAGGCGTTCAAATCACCATGGAACAGTGGCTAGTTTTCCTGATCCGAAACGCGACGGCGCTTGGCGGTGCGTGTGGCGATGTCCGTTGGCAACATCATTTCAGTATTTTGTTCGTCTAAGGGCCATAAGTCTGATGGTGGTGACAATTTTTCAAAATGAGCAATGGAATTATGCCAAACAGCAACTAGAAGCTTTAGTCTTGGCGAAGGATCGGTAGAGACACGGCTGGCATCGCGGTGGCCACCATGCAATAGACTCAATGGGCGCACCTCAAGTAACACCAGCTCCAATACCAAGTTGAAAGTAAGAATAAAACTAATATTTTGTACATTAGCTAGTGAATAGTACACGAGACTATTTATAAGCTTTACATAATGACTATATGAAGTAACAAATCAAGGAAGATATACAAAATCACATAATAATATACAGAATCACAGAATATAACAAATATATATCTCTAATGACGTGAGCATCTCCAAAATAAAAAAAAAAATTCAATTTTCTTTTAATTGTACGATCTATTTGTTTGAAGGATAACTGTTTTCGAAAAATTATTTTTCGATTTTCTAGTGTTTGGATAATGGAAAACTTTTTTTATGGACTGAAATTTTTTTTTATCGGAATTATGGACTGAAACCATTAAGCATAGATTTAGGGAAAACAACTTCCTTCTAGCAAGAAGAAAATCACTCTTTTTAAACCACTAAACAATGAAAACTAACACCATTTTCCTTGAAAATAATTTCAATGAAAAATAACTTATTTTATCAATGAAGTTTTCCATGAAATAAATGCACCCTCAAATTGAGAAGTAAACATTTGCAAACATTTTGAAGACATGGATATGCTAGATGTAGATCTTACAAACTTTTTCTTTGTCGAAAAAAATCTTCCTAAAACTTAGTTAGTGTTCGACCAAAAAAACTTAATTAGTGGTATGGCAACTTCCAATTGAGTACGAAAATAGGTGGGACTCATCCGTTGAGTTCCATCCATTGTCGCATCACTTTGTAAAGGCATTTTGGTAAGCTTTCTTAATGCATCTAGCATTGCCATTAGGGCATGTTTGGTACTTGGGAATGAAACCATTGGAATGGGAATGGAAAGCTCATTCCATTTCTTGAAACTATTTGGAAAACTGTAATGGAAAAGGAAATGTAAATGCAAATTGGAATTTTTTTCAAGATAACATATGGAGGATTATTTACCTAAGATTATGAATAATTAAATCAAAAGAAAAGAAAATTACTAGATTATAGTCAATCCTCCTGCGAGTTAAAGAAATATTGTTCTGCTTAATCATTGTTAGATTCGAATTCCCGAGGTTTATCTCATTGTTGCTAAATCATTATGATGTGTAAAAGGTACAATACTCATATACTTGACTACTATCCTCATTCAAACCTATCACTAGCACAATATTATTTGCTCTAGCCATGAACACCTCGTCTGTACTGATTTGAAATATGTGTTACTAGTTTGACGATTTGGTGAGACTAGCTAGTCTACAAAAGCAACTACTCAAATATGAGAAATATGGAATCGGAGACATGACATGGAATCAAAGACGAATCCGACTTATCAAATTATGCAAGTTTACTTGAATAAATGTTATCTTTTACTAAATTTCTATCGATTTTCTTATATTCCACCTAAGAATAAAGTCTACAAAATATTTTGTCTTGTTCTTTGGTCTATGGCTTTTCATTTGCCATTGTGAAGTGCACCGTCACTATATATTTCGTCTCGCTCTAGTCTGTCACATAGCTAGCAATACACTCATATAGCTTTTAGTTCTTGAATTTAATTAAAATTTCCGTTTCTCTTTTGGAAATTGTGGGTAACATATTACTAATATATCTTGGTACAAAGCATGAAACTTAAAATATATATGAAAGGAAGAAGTTTACGTTAACTTTTGTTCCCTATAGCTGCTGAATATTGTGCTAAGTTTTTTTTTGTTCTAAAATATTGTGCTAATTGATAAGGTTCTGATTTTATTATTCTTTTAAAGGGTTTAGCTTTCGTGATTTTGCAGCATAAGGGCCTTTTTTTTACAATTAATTTTGAAAATTTTGTACGCAGCTGAATCCAACTAACATAATGTAAGATTTGTGGCTATTAAGGCATCGTTACAAATGCACTGTAACCGAACGATTAGCCTAATTGGACCGTTTCTTAACCATGGAGAGGTAGGAATGAGTGACAATCATTGCAAATGGGTTCATTGAAAAGGCAAGCTGACAAGTGGATCATTAACTAAATCTTGGATTTGGTAACTTTTCTATGAAGTAAAATTTGATATGGTAAGTAGATTTAAGATAATTTACGTTATACATAACACTTTAAAACAATAAAAATGACACCATAAAAAGATACATTCCAATTCTAACACGTCAACCACTAAGGTTTGCCCCCACCCTTCCTACTTGAGAAGGGGAAGGTGAAGAGTTCGATTCTCCACTTTATTGTGAGAATTAGGAGTGGGGATATTTAGTTTCAGACGTTGGTTTCAACTTTCACGATCTCCAAAAAGACATGACAAAAGTCTGAGAGGTAAAGTAGGATAGACAAAAAAAAAATTCTGATGCGTCACAAAATGCTATAATTTTCAAATTAATTCATGTTTCAATTACTCGTGATTCTTTCCGATTTCTTTTTATCTTTTTTTGCTCGCCTCATTCCTATGTACTGAGGGGGGGCCCTAAAGATAAGCGTCGACAAGCACTTAGAAGTGAAAGCGTTGCCGACATCAATCATCGTAAGGTCAATTCCCTTTAGATAGACACTCCGTCACCACCTAAGTTTGACTTCTCTCCTGTGTCTTTATATTCCACAAAAGGTTAGTGTGCCACTCAGGCTATGCTGTGACGTTCTTCCTAACTTTGGGATGTTCTTTTAAGTATTACGTCACGAATGAAATGACATTTTCCCTCCTTAACCTCAATAATGGAATGAATGAAATCCATTGGATGAACCACTGGGCTTGCCTCAATACCCACCTTTCTTATTTTGGAAGGAGGAGATGGGAAGTTCGACTCTCCACCTTATCAGGGGGGCTAGGGATGGGTACATTTAGTTTCAAATATGGATTTCGACTCTCAGACTCTGCAAAGAAATAAGGTAAAAGTCTGAAAGTGAGTTGAGAGTTTGAGTAGGACAGACACAAAAAAAAGCCATTGGATGGTATATCGAAAGTAGATAACTGAAAAAAAAATAAGGCTTTATGTGACCCGTTATTGTTAAGGCAAAAAGATAATGTGGATTCTTTCACTGGAGTAGAGCAGAATTAGCTCCTGAGTACAAGGAGATAGTATTGATATTAATCATTCTGTAAAAAAATATGATATATATGCAATGTTAACACATTTCTTAGCACCTTAATTTTTTTGTGTGGGAAAAATGGTTTGTATAACGAGGCATTATAGCACGTGTGAATAATTCATATCTGATTGGCAAAACAGAGGGAGAGAGATTTAAATCTTTACATTCCTTCGGGAAAATTGTTCAAAAAGTCCTAAGTCTACTGTACAGCGGCCAATTCATCTCAAACATTATTCTTACATTTTTAAACCTTCAGAAAAGTTGTATCTAATTATTTGTAGCAGCCACTATCTACATATTTCAGCGCAGTAACCGAAGGAAATGCTGCGATTTTCTATGCATCGACTTTTTGATGTTATGTGTATTTAATTACTAGATAATCGAGCATTTCCTTGTTAATTATGTTCAATAGGTTCCCCTAGAGCAATTCTTTAGCTTGACTATTTTTTTATATGGATTCTGCTTGGCTGCCGACAAAATATGCATCAAATGCAGCAAACGTGAGGAACTAAAATTAGATAGGCAGTTATCTTTTTGTTAAGGAGCAATCGGACACTAAAATAGATAGAACAAGAAAATAAATCGAACACCAAATTTTACGTAGTACGGTTAATGTGACATACGCCCACGAATAGAGAACCAAAGAATTTCACTATAAATCAAACAGAACAATGGAGATTCCAACCACACTCAAACCACTTACACACTTTTAGTGTTTTCTAACTCTCAATTGCATTCAATAATTCATACGATGTTTAGGTTCATAATTCCTCGCAAAATAATCTCTCAATCTCATAAAGGATTTCACAAATCTTACCACAAGATTTATTGGCATCACCACTCTTGGGTATCTTCATGGTGTAATTCAGAAGACCTCTTAGATATTCTTCACAAGAAGTCACGCTTATGATATATATATACATGAATAAGATAAAACTATGAAACCTTCAATTAGGAAACCTATTCAAATTAAGGAAATTTCCTTTTCGGGCTTAAACTCGAGATATATCTCAACAATCTCCATCTTGGCCTGATATTTGAGCCGAGTCACAATCGCTTCACTAAAAATACAATCTTCATTCGACTCTTCCACACTCCTCATGGGCTCAACCACCAAAGACATCTTCCAAGTCTAAGCCTCACTTGAACTTCGTGATAACCGTGGATCTCATTATAACACCACCTCCACTTGCAACTTTAACCACTCCATAATGATTTTCCGACATAACCTTCTCTATCACAGATAAAACAAAACCACCATTGCATCCATATTTTGTTAAGAGATCAAATGCACACCTTGTTAAATTTAGCAGCTACACCAACCATTGACTCTACAGGCTCTACCTCGCTATAATCACCATATACATACATTACTCCGCTAGTACTCGCTACTTTAGGAGTTTTTGATTGCAATTCCATCTTGAGCTGAATGTCGTCCAAAGCTGTATAAACACTGTTGCAACCATTCATACCTAGTAATACTAGAGACTCGTCAAATGTAACTTCTCTACTAATTACAAGTGAATTTAATTCTAGCACCATAATCAATAATTTCGCTCACCTTGTGCATAGCCTAGGAACATGCATTTTCTTTCCCTTCCATCGAGCTTACGATCACTCACTCGAACGTGACATGGGAAACTGTATATTCTAATAACAACATAATCAGGAATGTTACTTGACTGCACTTCTTCGAGAGTTCGACATCCAATCACAGTTGATGGAGATCTATTCACTAGGTAGCTTGCCATACTTAGTGCATCCACCGGGAATCTCTTAGCCAAACTAGCACTAGAGAGTATTTTATGGATCATCTCTAGTGATGTTGTGCTCGTTAACTCTGCAACATGTTGTGGCTCATTAGCACTAGTGCAATATTTCGCTATGTCTTCTTTTATGCAAAATTCATTGAACAAATTCAAGCAGAACTTCATGCTATTGTCAGTTTGCACATGCTTGATCATCTTACCAATCTCATCTTTGATAAAATGTGACATTCTGAAATTTAACCCACTTGAGATGTATAAAATGAATGATTTCATCAATGCACTTGTTGGAATTCTCACCCAGAATTAATCACTCTTGGGATACTAACAGTTAGGGAAAGGCTAATTAGGGATTTAAATTCGTGCGACCAAAGAAACTTGATCATGAATCGACTTTCGACCATAAAAATTATCGAGGTGACATTTTGAGTCAATGTAGGCCAATCCAAGGATAGTTATGGATCAATTCGCCGCTGTCATACGAGTGGATTGCGGGTGATTCCGCTTGACCACGAGATGAATTGACGAATGACCCTAAACTTATACCAAACGATCGCGCTCGTCGGAACTAGCGATAGATCCTCGCAATTACATAACAACAGAGGTCGCCACGATCCGAGTGAGCTTAAACGTGGCTCGACTTAGTGTCGATCACGGGTCAGTTCGCGCAACGCCCAAAAGCCAACTGTTAGTCAGAAATATGCTCAAGTCGCGTTGGTTCGATTAGACATTATTTAATACCCAATGCTTGGATTTCGAATTTCCTCGAATGTTGTGACAATTAATTGGACAACGCTGCCATTAGTATAATCATCCTTGTTAGGTATTGGAATTGTTAGGAAGATTGGAAATTCGTCCGGAAATGGAAAGTTGTCGTTTTGCCCTTGAAATGTTGCAAAGGTTATTAATAAATGAAGTTGGATGTTTTAGTCTTTTTCATGCCCTTTAATTGGACAAAATTGATGGACTTTGATGCCCCCCTCCTTCCTTGAATTTTGACTGTTGGTTGAAGATTGAGATGAACGAAGGCCGTTGGATTGGTTGGTTAGGTAGAAGGTTTGGATGGTCTTTTTAGTTAGA
This sequence comes from Syzygium malaccense, assembly GCA_031216405.1. NCBI lineage: Eukaryota > Viridiplantae > Streptophyta > Magnoliopsida > Myrtales > Myrtaceae > Syzygium > Syzygium malaccense. The sequence goes on from CM062254.1 coordinate 18,704,137, forward strand.
TGGTGACATATTAGGCCTTAGGCCTTCAAGACACCTAACTAGCCTTTTTGATTTTGTACCCTAAACCATAGTTAACTAACCTAACCCAACTTCCCCTCTCTCTCTATATAAATCTCTCTCTCTCTCTCTCTTCTCTCTCTTTTTCCTTATTTTTCACGCCCACACTCCCCCTCCTCTCTTCTTCCATTCGGCCGGCTCACCCTCTCCCTCTCCTCCCTCACGATCGGCCACCCACGCCACACCGACGCTGGAGACCGCCGATCGCCCATCGGTGCCTCCTTGCCGTTGGCGATGTCACTGCCTTTGTGGCTGATATTAGAGTAATTTGGGGGTTGTTTAGAGTGCAAATAAGGGCTGATCATGGTGTGAACACATGCTGGGAATTGGTAATTCGGAATAAGGTGTTTATGGCTTGAATTGTGGACTATATGTGCCGGATTGTTGTGTGATGCCGTGGCTAAGTTTTGAGGGTCCTTGGGACCGAATTTATGCATGATTATGATAGTGGGATGTGTATGTTGTGGGCTGTGATCATTGGCTTGTGGTGTTCTAATACACGTGTCGGTTTGTGGATTAATTTGTGAAGTTCGAAATTGGTGTGTGGAAGGATTGGGCTGAATTGAATTGTGTGGAATTTGGGCATGTTGAGGTGATATTTGAGCATGTGAATATGCATGAATTTATATGGACCAACGTGCACGTGATCCCTAAAAACCCTGAGGCATGTAATGTAACGCGGGGTCAAGATAAAATGTGGTGTGTTGACGGCTCGCTTGATCACATAATCCCTGATGCGTTTAATGCGGGAAATTGAGCCCGTCCTGAAACGTGTACTGTAATGCAGGACGATGCCCGGTATTACTAGAAGATCGCCAACCTGATGCGTTTACGCGGGTTGTGCCGTAGGTGGAGGATGTTAAGCTTGAGGCGTGATACGCGGGCAAGAGACATAGCCTGAGGCGTGTACTGTAACGCGGGCTAAGGAGTGTTGTGAATATAAGACGGTTGCACGTGGACCGTGGATCGAAAGTGGACCTAAGGCGTAATTACGTGGGTCATGAATAAGCTAAACACGTGTGCTTGATTGTAAGAATGAATGCGGGATGTTGAGTTAAGTTTGGCAAGTATTCGGATTAACATGACTATACGAGTATGTATTGAGTGTTTCATGTGATTTAGAGTGTTCACGTCATGATTGACATATTATCGTGATTAAGTTGACGTGCAGGGCTTACGTATGTGACAAGGCCGGGTAAGTGTGCCTGTGATTGTTATATGCATTATGGATTATATGAATTAAATGCTTATTTTTGTTTGGAAGTACGTATTAACCTAGGTGGGGTTTAGGATGTATACTTGCTGAGACATGTTCTCATGGTTGTTTAACCAAACTATTTCAGAATCCCAACCTAGACAATGAACAACCCTCCGACACGTTTTGGCATCTCGATGCATTCAGAGAATTTGGCAATAGAATACCCTATAGGGAACAACCAGATATGGATCAAGCGTACTACGATAGTGTATGTAGACGTGGGCCAACCTGAGCTGCAACCAAACAAGTACACAGCGTGGTGTTTCAATGACGGGTTGGATGAGTTCGGGTCTATCCGAAGTTTTGATGTCCCATTTGATGGGGTAGGTGATTGGAATCCCTCAGCTATGCCTCCTCCCGATGGTGAACTTACCAGTACCGAGACCCCTCCTGTATTCGCTCCTGCACCCGCTCCCGTACCACCACCTGAACCCATGGGTCCTGAACCTATGGATGTTGAGCCTGACTTAGAACCTGAGGAGTCAGCCCAAGGAGCAATACATATGGAGCCCGTGCTAAAAAAGGAACCACCGGAAGAGGAATTTGATGAAGAACCCCCTGAGGAAGAATTTGAGGAGCCCACCAAAGAGCTTGATGTCAAAGAAGAAGAAGAACCCGTAGAAGAACCCTCAGTAGGAGTAGCAGCAGAATCGAGAGACTTAGACAACCTGATTGAGATCGAGGCTGATTCTGAGTCGGTGGATGAGTAGGCCGAGGTGGAAGAGCCAGACTCCGACTCTAGAGACACCGATTCCGAGTGGACCCCCAAGACCTTGTAATGGTTAATTAGGTGTAGGCCCTAGATCCATTTTTTAGAAAACCCTGTTGTGGTGGAATTACCCTACCGTAGCCACGCGTCCTTTTTTGTAGTAGTGATTGTTTATATTCTAAGCCTGGTTGTATTTTTAAGGTGTGTATTGTAAATATGGATGTTGAATGTTTTGCAAATATTATATAAATATTATGTTCAAGTTTAGGGAAATATCTCTGTTGGCTATTCCTTTTCTGTTTGTCAGGGTGTGATTACTATTATCGTTTCTGCATGTTTTTGATCTCTGATGTTTTGGGGTTAGGTCGGCGATGAGCCTGGGATGTCGCAACTAACTCGACTAGCTTAGGGTGTCGCGCACTCGATGAGGTTTGGGACGTGACATAAAAGCTATCTCGATCCTGACAACAACATCAAATTTATGCCTCATCATAACATCCACAACTATTAGCATAAATTTGGCACTCATTCTTGAAAAAAATCGCAAAAAACCTACGTACATTTAAGTGAATTAACTCTGCAATCTCTGTGGTTTCCCTAAAAGATGTACTAAATTGCACTTTCCATCTTTAATTAAAGTCACAACGCCTACATATATTCAGTTAATCAACCACATAACCACATAGCAAATTCCTTGTACTCGAAACCTTTATGCTTCTCTCACTAATGTGCTCCAAACTCATATGTCATAATTTAGACTCTCGAATAGATGCATTTGACGTGTTCGTAGCGAAATTTTCCATTATCTTACCTTGAAACTTATAAAGGCCACTGTGCTTTATTCCTCTCATTATCATTACGGAACCTCAAATAATTTTTAAAATTCCACCTTTTAAAGTATATCAACACCCGGCTAAAATGTAGGGCACTTAAGGATTCTTCAACTCTGGAACGTGCCTCACTCCAATCAATGTCCTCACATTACCATCAAACATTTTCATTCTAACATCGCCAACAACCACAATATCACATTTAGCATTGTTCCCTAACTACACTTTATTACTATCTATGAATTGATAAGTGGTAAACTAGTTCCTATTTGGTGTTGCATGAAACAAACAACAAGAATCCATAATCTATTCATTAAATGATAAATCCTCAATGATGGACAAGACATAATCAAAACCATCCAAAGTACTATTTAGCTACAATTGCAACATCATTTGTAGACTTAACTCTAATTTCCTTACCCTTCTCATTCTCCAGCTTAAGGCAATCCGGTGTAAGATGCCCCCTTTTGCCATAACTCCAATTAATAACAGCACTAATCCTAGACTGATTACGTTTATTCAGGTTTATACTACTTCTGCTAGCAAGTGTATTAGTTCTTCCTCTACTTTTACCTACTAAAGCAGTAGATATATTCAACATAAAAAAGCAGTAGATAGAGGTTCATCATATTCTATCCTACGGATGTCCTCACTCAGAATCAAATCGGGAACCCTAACAAACATCAAGCTTATTGACTCAAAGGAATTACTAACAGCAGTAATAGTAGTATTCCAACTATTAGGCAATGGGGATAATAGAATCAAAGTACGTATCTCACTTCAAAATCAATTTCAACTGAACTCAGTTGACTAACATCACATTGAATTTACTGATATGATCAACAACTGATGCACCTTCGTTTATCGTTAAGTCAAACATACATTTCATCAAGTAGACCTTGTTGATCGCAGAGGACTTCTCGTACATGTCTAACGGGGCTTTGATCAAACCCATAGAGGTATTCTCTCTCACAATATTAAATGCGACGTTACGAGCCAACATTAGCCAAATGACACAAATTATCTATCCAACAATTCCCATTTAGCTTGCTTCATCAACTCTCGTTTTGTGACATTTTGAATTTCGATCCTTTTCGAGATTTATGAAATGACTATTTCATCATTGCACTTTTAGTTAAATCTCGATCAGAATTGATCACTCATGAAAGGATTAACTTTTAGGGGAAGGCTAATTAGGAATTTAAGTACGCATGACCTAAGGACTTGACCATGGTTTGACACTTCGACTATAAGGATTGACGACGGACAAATTTGGGCCATTATAGACCGATCAAGAGATGGTTATGAAACGATTTGCCAATGTTATACAATTGAATCGTAGGTGATTCCATTTGACTATTATATAGATTTCAAACGACCTTAGGCCAATTCCTAATGATCGTGTCCTTCGGAACTAGTGATTTACCCTCTCAATTACATGACAATCGAAGTCACCATGGCTTGAGTAAACTTAAATGTGATTTGATATCGAATCAACCACGGATCGAATACGCGTAACTCCTAAAAGGCGCCCGTCAGTTTGAGATACACTTAAGGCTGCGCATGACAACTTCCGAACAATGTTTGATTCTGTTCTTTTATTCCCAGAATTAGTTTGGGAACAGAAATGCGTTTGTTTAATTTTTTGATTCTGGGCACAATTTTATTAAAATTTGTTCCCAGAATCAGTTTTCAAGAATAAAAAAAAAGTAACTTCTTGATTCTGAGAACAATTTTGAGAATCAATTTTTTTTTCTTCTTCCTTTTCTTGGTTTTTAATGTAGCTTCTAATGTCTGGCCCGAGGACCGCCCTCGCCGGATCTGACGAGAATAAAATATTTTAATAAAAAATATTATTAATTATAAATATTATTAAAATAAAAATATTTTATCGGCCTTGGCCGGCGACCATGCCATGGCCAAAAAAAGGAAAAAATATATATTTTTAATAAAAAAATATTTTACCGGACATGGCCGGCGACCAGGCCATGGCCAAAAAAAGAAAAATATATATTTAAATAAAAATATTTAATAAAACTATTATTAATAAAAAAAATATTTTACTGGCTTTGGCCGGCGACCAGGTCATGGCCCAAAAAAATAAAAATATATATAATTAATAAAAAAATTTTAATAAAAAATATTATTAATAAAAAAATATTTTACCGACCATGGTCGCCGACCAGGCCATGGCCCAAAACAATAAAAATATATATTTTTAATAAAAATATTTTATAAAAAATATTATTAATAAAAAAATATTTTACCGGTCATGGCCGACAACTAGGCCATGGCCAAAAAAATAAAAATAGATATTTTTAATAAAAATATTTTATAAAAAATATTATTAATAAAAAAATATTTTACCGGTTATGGTCGGCAACTAGGCCATGGCCAAAAAAAAAAGAAAAAATACTATTAATAAAAATATTATTAATAAAAAAATATTTTACCGGTCATGGCCGGTGAGTAGGCCATGGCCAAGAAGGAGGAAAAGAAGAAAAGAAAAGAAAAAAAGAAAGAAATATTAAAATATTTTTATTATTAAAATATTAAAAAATATTATTAATAAAAAGAAATTTTGTGGCATTACCAAACACATTTATGTTCTTTTTTTATTTCAGGGATGGAATTTTGGGCCGTTAACAAACGCCTTAAAATGCTCAGAATCAATTCCAGGTACAGAATAAAAAAGAATCATTTCTTAGTAGAATCTGTTCTTGAGCACAGAATCGTTGTCATACGCAGCCTAAGTCGTAATTGATCGATTTTGGCCAAGAATTAGAATTCGAACTTGGGTATCGAACTTTCAAGTATATCAAGACTAATCTATTTGACGTCGCCTCATTAAGCCCACTTAGTTATCGGTTCGCTTGGAAATTCTTTGAAAAGTGAAATTTGGACTTGAAATTGAAAAAAGCCCTTTTACCCCTAAGTATTTTAGGATCTCCTTGTTGTGTGGAAGGGCATTTTGATTTTTGTACCCTCCCTTGTGTGGCTCACCAGCATAGACAAATTTTCCCCTCGTCTTTTTGTTATTTTATTATTTTCCCTTGATTGGCTTGTCTTGGAAGATTGAATTCTAGCCCTTAGATCTTGACTTGAGGCCCAAGGGGTAATCCTAGCCCTTCATTTTGGATAGAGTTTTCAGCCCCTTTCACTCTCTCTCTCTTCCATTATTGTTCAAATCAACCCATCACACTCACTCACTCTTACACTCTCCCTCTTGTTTGGGCAAGCACCACTGTCCACCGCCATCACACCACCACCGGCCATCGTTCCACAACCGTCACCATTATTGACCAGCCATCATCTCACCGTGAACCACCGCCTCTAGCCGCCGTTCACGCCGTGACCAACCACCATCATCGCTACCCGCTGCTTGTGCCGCCGCTCACCGCTTGCTGCCCCTTGTTTGCCTAAGTTAGCTTGGTTTAGTGGTAGGTAACTTTCTAAACCTTGATTAGGTTGATAGGTGACTAATGGATTAGTTTATGAGTAGATTAGTGGCCGTTTAAGCTAGATTAGTGGCTGATCAAGTTGGACTATTAGCTGATCAAACTAGTTTAGTGGATGAGCTTGTTAATCATGTAGCTTGGAGGGCTGAACGTGAGGCATGAAGGGCTGTTCATGTGATTGTGGTTGATTAGTTAAATTAATGGCTGATCATGGTCGATTAATGGTTGATCATGTGCTAATAGTTAATCATGTGCTTAATGTTGATCATGTGATTTGATTTGGCTGATCATGATTGTTTAGTGGCTGAGTCAAATAATCAATGGTTGATCTTGCTTAGTTGTGGTTGATCATGGTTGTTTGATGGTAGATCATATGGTTAGTTGTTTATCATGTGGCTTGATGGTAGATCGTGTGGTTAATCATGGCTGATCGTGTGATTCAATGGCTATTTTAATTAGTTAATTATGTTTGATATTGAAACGGGTGCAATTCATGACATGTTCGTTCGTAGATAAATGCACGTCATAAATACTCTATATTGGCTAAATCGCAAAGATAAGAATTGACATTGAGTAAATGATGTGTGTGCATCGTTATGATAGTTCCGTTTAGGCAGAAGTTCTAGACGAGACCTGTGACATCCCTGAATTTGGACTTCGGCGGACAAAGGAAAATGGTGATAGATTAGGCAAGCAGTCCGACTAGAGAGTCGGTAATGGAACGGACAATATGGTAGGTATGAGTATACTGAGGGTTGGTCATGGTTTGATCGAAAGATTATCCATGAATTGGCCTAGGGAGGGATCGATAGTGGAATAATTCCCTGATCACGCGAGGCGAGTAGAGTGATATGACTGTGGATTGACCCTTCGGCCATAAGGGCTGTTAGTGGGATGGTCCGGAATAGCTATGAATCAATGTCGTGTCGGCATGTATCGATCATGGGTGATACCGTACGGCCATGCATTGGTCACGGATGACCATGAGTTGATTCCGGGATACTGGATTCCACAAGGTTACATGACAACTGAGGGTTGATCATGGGTCGTCAACACTTGAACGTGGATCGATCGTGAATCGGCCACAGATCATTGTATCAAGTCGGGTAGGCCATGGATGAGTCATGTGCCAGGCCACGAGCCTAATGGCTTGGTCGTGGGCTAGGCATTGTGTCAGCCGCATCGGCCAGGCCTTGTGCCTGGATATAACCGGCTATTGTGCCGGTCAGCTAGGCCACGAATCGACTATGTGTTCGGCCGTGTACCAGTCATTGTGCCTAACCATTATGCCAGACAATATGCCTATCAGATTCGGCTCTAACCTAGTTTCATGCCCTAAGAGACTTGGCCATGAGCTATGCATGGTTCCCATTCATGTGCTAATGCATGTATTTAGTTCATGGACCGGCCCCTTGCCTACATGGCTTGGCATCATGCTCGACGCGTCGCTCATGCAGCCTAGCACTGTGCCTATGTGCTCAACCACGCGCCTAGCCATGTGCCTATGTAGCCTGACAGCGTGCTCGGCCTTATCCTCGGCCAGGCTTGATTGCACAGGCCATGCGCCTAGGCAACCCAATCACCCCAAACTTGCATAATTAGACTTAAACTTTTGCTTGGATGTGTTTGGTCATATTTGGAGCTTTTCCTACATCAAACCTCGGATCGAACGGGTATAATAAGTGTGTTTTGTCGCAAAAAATCCTCGAAAAATAAGTAAAATGATTATGATGCGGAGTTACAAGTTAGGCATCGATTAGTAGGTATCGTGTAAGCTGATTGATCCGAACTATTTGTGAGCAAAACCAGCATTTGTAGAGGACTAAAAAAAGGCTTCACGCTTCAGAAAATAGAGGGAACTAAGAGACAAAAATTTGACCAAGTCAAATTTTCCACTAAAAGCCACCATTATTGGAACTTAGCGTAGGTGTTCCCCCTTCATAATTGGGATCATATGAGTTGTCCACCCCAATAATGGAAGCATGGTGACTCCTGGTCACCAATAATTAGCTAAGGACAAGAGAGAAAGTCGGCCAAGGAGGGGGGAAGCCGAGAGAAACCGAGAAAGAGAGAGAGAGAGAGAGAGAGAGAGAGAGAGAGAGAGAGAGAGAGAGAGAAAAGAAAGAGAGAAATAGAGCCATTAATGGCTTAGATTTGCCATATCATGTTATCATCTTATTTTGGCCTTTCTTCATTAATGCCATTAATGCTCAAGATTTCTCTAGATCAAGTTCATCGTGGCACTTGACTTTGGGGGCTATATCATCATGGCTTTGTATCTTCTTCATAAAGACTTAGGAGGACCACAAATATAGTAGAGACCCTGCTTGAATGGAGCCCACATGCACACACATACACTCACACACAAACCAACCGGCCAACAACTCGTCCACTTGTTTCCGTGCTTCCTTGTTCCACGCCTATAGCTTTACCAATCACCATCCACTTTGTCCCTTTTTTGTTCGGCCACTAGGGAGGATGCCCGAGACGCCTCTCACTTTCTTGTTCTAGTTTTATCGTGTTGTATAAGTGAATTTCCTATTATCGGGAAATGAAGTTGAGATGCATTGTGACGTGATTGCTTGGACCGTTTCTCGGTCACTTGATTGATCATAGTTGGTTCTTTCCATGGTTTACTTGTGTTTCGTGTTTGATGTTCACATCTCGATATAGAAAATGGGGCTTGACTATGATATCCACATGAGGTAGCCATGCTTGATGTTTTCTTGTTATTCCTTGGCATGAACTTTGCTATTGATTTGTCATCAATGCTGGTGTGGTAAGAGCCGACTCATATTAATAGCAATCGATTCATCCTCACTTGACATTAGTGAGTTTACTTATTGAGTCTCCTGACTCATTCCCCCGTTGTTTTCATTTTTCAGGTCCATAGGATGGTGTCTCCCTTAACCCGTTTCGGCAACACTGTATAGATGCGAGCTAAGTTGCTCATAGTGATTGATGCCCATGAAGGACGCACCTACTGTCGGATTACAACTTATGTTATAGTGGATGAGGGCCTCGAGGAATTGGTCCCCCATATGTATGTAGCGTGGTACCGCTTCTCTAATGAAGATTGGATTGGACCCTTACGCGAGTTCAACAACCCCTTTGGTAGTATGGGCGGGTCAGCTCTGGGGCATGTCGCGAGTGGGGCATGAGACGGCCAAGCGAATGGGTCGTGGGGAGGAGTAGCATGAGTAAATAGGAGCGCGAGGAGATGGAGTAGTGGGAGTAGAATCACCCCAAGCTAAAATTTTGTTGTTCATAGTCGGCCTTTGTTCGGAAATGCCTTTGGAATAGGCATGTAAAATATATGCGTTTGCAAGGGCTTGAAAGATGGCCTTGTTAAAATAAGTACAAATCATATAATATAAGGTGTGATGTTTGCTTATGATGTTTTGTGATGTCTCGTTTAATACTACTTCTGTTTGCACATTTAAATGAATGGGACATACTAATTCATGTCCACGAGTCACAGGCTCGAACGGGTCATAATCGGTCAACAAGCATCGATCTTGATTCCGAGTCAGGGCGTGACAATACTCGGCATGAATTCAGATGCCGTCTAGGCGGAGGTTCTAGATGATGTCGTGTCACGGTGGAGGTTAGATCGATGCTCCTAAATGGAATGCCGTCTGGTACACGACTTGCTAGGGGGTATTTGATCCCAGACGTTGCCATGCCCGAAGTAGTGGGACAATGCCTGGCTAGACTGGAAGATTGATGGGGGGTTCGGTGTGGCCCGATGGATTGTTAATAATCTGGACAACTACGCGTGTATTATGCATTGGGGAATACTATGTGATCGAAATTGATATTTGAGCAGGTTTAGGTTATTAATTGTCGATATGCATGTTTATGCAAGGCCATGAGTTGTATGTGTTTTGTGAACACGTGTGGTATGGTGATACCGTTGTGTGCTCATTAGAGCATTTACCATGTACTGCAGGTTGATAGTGCCAAGGTAAGGAGATTGCTTTTGAATTGCCTTAATAGTTAGAATTGCATGTTTAGGGTGATCCGGAAGTACGTGTTACCCTAAGTGAGGTTTAGGGAGTTTACTTATTGAGTTTTACCTCATTGTTGTTGTTATTAACCATTTCAGACCCCCGAACATGACTAGTCCTCCCAGGAGATTTGGAGTACCGATGGATATGGACCACATGTTGGTCGAGTACCCGGTAGGGTAGGATATGGTGTATATTAGACGCACAACGACTGTATGGGTAGATGAAGGTTTGGAGTTTTGGAAGCCACACACTTTCTTAGCCTGGTTTATGCAAGAAGGAGATAAATTGGTTGGACCGATTAGGGGTTTCGATGGACCCCTAGATGGCGGAGTAGGGCACGAGGTGTGGTACCCTATGGACATCGAGCCTCCAAACGGGACTGTTATGGATCCGGACTTCGGCTCTAGTGATTTGGATTCCGATCCGAATTACTTAGTGTTTGATCCAGAGACACCTTCAGGGTATCATGAGGATTGATGATGGGTTTGGATACCCTATCCTTTTTGGATCTCCCCTACTGTTAGAGGAGCTAAGGTAACCCGACTACCGATCCCTTTTTATGTATGCGAGTAGTCTGATAGGAAGTTGCCTTTAGTAAGGCTTGTAAAGTGTATCTTTCTTGGGTTGACAATGTGTTTATATAATGGCTTCGATGTTTATGTATATGGTGTTTCTTTTACTATCCCGTTTATTTGAATGTTGAATGGAGTGTTGGAGTTTGCTTCCACACGTGTTACTCGTTAGTTATGGGATGTCGCATTCGAACGACCATTGGTGGGATGTTGCGAGCTCGTAGGGTTTGGGGCGTGATACATTTCTCCCTAAATAGGGGTAAGTATAGATTCCAATGATATTAGTAATCCTCAATCTACATCATTTAGAAACCAAAATCATTTCCATCAAATATGTGAATTTTCACTTTTCCTTCTTTTGTCGCCATCAATTCGATTCAACTCAATCAAGCCTAACTCTAATATCAATTATTACGGAAACAAGTAATCAAATAGTAAAATAGACAAAACAAGAAAAAAAATCAAACACTAGATTTTACGTGGTTCGATTGATGGACATGAGTCCGCAGGGAGAGCAGCAAAGAATTTCATTATAGACCAAGTGATGCAATGGAAATTACAACCACACTCGAGTTTCTTAAACGCTTTTAGTGTTTCTTAGCCTCCAATTATACCAAATAACTCACATAATGTTTAGCCCTATAATTCCTCATGAAATAATCTCTCCATCCCATAAAGAAATTCACAAATCTTAACAATAAGATTTGTTGACTTTAACACTTTGATATCTTCAGGGTGTAATTCATAAGAAGTCACCTCGTAGATACTCTTCACAAGAAGTCACACTTCTTATATATACACAAGAATTGGATCCAAAATAGGAGACTTTCGACTAGAAAACCTATTCAAATTGGGAAAGTTTCCTTTCCGGACTTAAACTCAACACATATCACAACACTTTTCGTCAAGATAATACTCCATGACTATAGCATTCACTTGACATACTACCAATTGTAATCTAGACATAGAGACGTGGAGATCAAGCTATGTAGAGGCTCATTAAATACTGTCGCGCCATGCTCTCGTGTGCTTTTCTGATAGAGGCATTTTTCTATATGGGCCTCTCCCAGGCCATACCTCACGTGATAGTGGGATTTATTTGATCTAAAATTAAACTTGGAGTCGCCACTAGTCGTTTATGGTTGGTCGACTAGAAACCTAATTGTGGTACGAGAGAAGTACCGTAATCCTACGAACCAAAGATTCTAGGTAAGGGACTTGGTTACATTAACAATTCCAAATTGAAACCGTTAATGCCCTTTTGGTACCTAAGAGCGATTATATCATGTTTAGTGCGTCACACGGATCCCTAAGTTCAATTCACTAATCTAATCATGGACAAATAATTAAGCATCCAAAAATCAATTGCACATCCAATGGCAAATCAATCACAGCAACCCTAATTGGTCACTAAAATGAAAAATTTATCAAAACCCTAACCAAAGTTCTAATAGCTTGTTCATTTCATTTTTAGGGTTTTTTAGGGGTTTTGACCTTAAATTTGGAATTTCCCAAATTATGCCACTTGGGCATTTTGGAAAATCCAAATTTCACTTTTAATGACTGGCCACAATGATTTCTAATCATTCTGTGGATTTTCAAAATTTTTTGATTTTTTTAGTGTCATTTGGACACTTCCAAAAATTCCAATTTCATTTTTTATGACTGGCCACAATGATTTTCAATCATTCTATGGATTTTCAAATTTGTTTTTCGGAAAAAAATTTTTAAGCCGAGAAAATGATTTTTATGGTTTTCTGGAAATTTCTGTAAATTTTCCAATTTTTATTGATTTTCCAAAATTTTCAAATTTTTTTTTGTATTTTCTGGATTTTCGAAATTTTTATGAATTTTTCGAAATTTTTGTATTTTTCTGAATTTTCTGCAATTTTTCTAATTTTGTGAATTTTCTGATTTTTTTTAAATTTCCAATAAAATCTAAATTTTTTTAGATTTTTGTGATTTTTAGTATTTTCTATTTTTTTTATTTTTTTATTTTTGAATTTTCCCGCCCGGGGATTGAACCGGACTGGACAGGTTCGGTTCGGACCGGACAAGTTCGGTCGAGACCGAACTGGTCGTCGCCGGCACCGGCACCGATCGTCTCCTCCAGCGTACCCAATACCAAAACGACGTCGTTTCAAGGTTTTTTCATTTAGGTATTTTATCGAATAGTTGGTATGCATTATTTTGTATTAAACATTCTCGAAGCCGCGACTTTGTGCCCACCGTCGGCGACCTTCCGGCGACTATCTCGCCGTCCCAATTGCACCATTATCAAGCTCACATGTTGTAGTGTCAATCTAACCTATTCAGGTCACCATCGGACCTTCGCCGACCGGCGAAAAACCAGTCCAAAGAACCTAATTCGCACTTTTTAACTTTCCATTTCCAGAAATTCAAATCCTAAAAACTGCCGTCCTAGCCATCTAAATTGAGTCTAACAATCATCACAACATCAATCAAGGTAAGAGGATGCTAACTTGTCTGGCCTATGGCCACGGTAAAGCTCCGGTGAGGACCTCCGAATTCCAGTGAGGTGGTTTCCGTGCATTACCGACTCGGTTTATGCAAGTATATATCATTCAAAATGCAAACAAACATTTAAGATGAAGTCATAATGTGTTTCGAGTATCAAACATCACAAAATATCAAAGAAATGTATAAGTTTCAACCAAAACACATTCTGGAAAAATCTGGAAATCCGTGACCATGAAGGGGATTTACCTGCTTCGTTTGCTGTCTCAATGAAATTTCTGAAGTGATATGAGCCCCGGAGATTGTCCCCTGACACTTGGTCTTCCCTCTGATGCTTCTGGATTAGCTAGATCAAGTCTGAATCGATCGAACGACACTCGGTTTCAGACGTTCCCGATCAGTCGGACTGACCGGAACGGCGAGGAGAGAATCACGGCCAAACATGATTCGCTGGCGCTCCACCGTGTATGGCGGCGCCGGAAACTCGTGAGGGGACTCTCAACCCTTTCTCTTTCTAGATTCCTGCACAATTCGCTCTCTTTCTCTCTCCTCTCTCTCTCGGGAATTTTATCGAATGGCTTCCATTCGTTCTTCTTTAGTTTTTCTGTTTTTTGATCTTTCAATTCCCGCCCAAATTTCGGTTGGAACCGAATACTAATATGTTAGGGTCGTTGAACAATGCCAGCTGGATAATATCCGGGTGGAAAAATTAATCAAAACGTGCTCATTTGATCGGGATCAGTCAACGAAGTCGCGGGCTTGAAACTGTTGTTTCTTTTGGATTTCGCGCGGGTCATGGCTGGGTGAGGAAGATGAACTGTGCGGGTCGGGTCGGGTTGACCCGTCCGACCCGGCAGTTCCGGTTTTGATTAAAAATGAAAATTGGACCTTATTTCAATCAAATTTTTCAAATTAAACCTCAAAATTGCATTCCCCAGCATGTTCCAAACCTAAACATATAATTTTTCCCAATTTTGATTATAATTGAACTCGAAATTTTCTCAATTTTATACTTGGGTTAATAGGGTTTCATTCAATTCGAGGTCTTAATGACCTGATTAGGAAAAATTGATGCCAAAATTACATTTCCCACCCCTGATTAACCCTAGAAATTATATTCTCATATTTTGGCAATTTTATTTTGGGCACGATTCCCAATTAGGTTCAAAATTCTCAATTTTCAATCAATTTTTGGGGATTTTTTATTTTTGCATCAAATTGTGCAATTGGACTAACCATTGTGCAATTAAAGGTCCGAGAATCAATTTTTGTGAAGACTCTATAACCTAAAAATGTCTAGAAAAATTTAATTTAATTTTTTGTTCAATTCGGGTTTAATTTTGCCCAATTTTGGGAAAAACATATACCCGATTGAAATTTTCTAAAATTGACAGTGTACTTATGAAATTGGATTTAAAATAAAATTATTGACTATTTTTATGGAATTTTTTGATTCCATTTACTATTTTTCTTGATTTTCTTGCTTATTTTGACTAAAAGAAATTCAGAAAAAATGCAGAAAAATTCTAAAAAATTATTTTTGGTTTAGAAATAGGTTTGTAGGCTTCGCCAAGATCCCTAGACCTAATTTTGAAAATTTTGAAAATATGATAAAAATGGGCTAAAAATTAGGTGTCAACATTGTAGCCCTATAAGTCGGTTGAATCCTAGCCTAGTTTTATGCAGATGACTCTGATTTTAGAGCAATTCAAACATGTAATCTCCACTTCCTAAGTTGATGATTTACACTCCAGTTTGCACATAATAGAAAACGAGGGTCTAGTTTTCTAATTACACCAGTTGCAAAAAATCTGAAGTAGGTTAGTGATGACTTCTCCAATGATAACCTAAAAATCAACATCTTAATTACCATACCTGGTGACTGATTAAGTGCCTTCAATTTTCTAACCCGAGGACTTATCGTTTAGTGAAAATGAATTCACGTGCCGTGCTCTTACCCATCCCGTAAATACGAAGCACAAAACACGGATCAAATTGGAGAGAAAAATAAGAGGGAAATATACTTTAAACCACCCACGTGGAGCTGAGCAATACCAGAGAATTTGGCATTCTCTTTTATCATGCATTACGCCAACATGTGTAAGCTTTTTCGCCTCCATTTCGTCCACTATCTTATGATCTCTCTTTCCTTGCATTGGGGTGTTTGCCACTAGAAGAAACGGGAACTTTAAGCAGTGGCGCAGGCACTCTCCCCGAAGTCCGCACTAATTTTTGTCGTACTCTGCAAAAATGATGAAGCGACAAATGAATAATTGTTGAATCAGTCCTTAACATTTTTATCACTTGCTCGATTGAGTCCTTAATATTTTATTCTGGCCAGTTAAGTCCTTAACATTTCAACAAAGATGCAATCAAATCCCGAGCATGCCAGCCGTGGATTTTTTACCATGGACACCCTATGCGACTCTTGGAATTGTGCCACGTGGATTAGAAAAAGGCCACATGGGAGAGAGGTAGGATTTATGGCATCAGAAATCTACCAACTGCGAGTTTAGAACTTGATTGTATATTTTTTCAAATGTTAAGAACTTATCGGACCAAAATTAAAGTATAAAACCTCAATTAACTAACCAAAAAAACATTAATAAAGACTGATTCTGAAGAAAGTACCTAATGAATCAGCGCCTAAACCCATTTAATATAGATTTTTCAAGAGATTAAAAGTAAGAAATTTCATGCATCGCAAGATTCTGAACATCAAAAACTTACCTTTCTTACATGCGCAAAGTTTTCTAAATGCTACTCAACGTAGGTTCAAAGATGCTCATCATTCCTTCTGTTAAAAAACAGTAATGTTGATGTGTATGTACATGTGGACAGGTACGTATAGTTGGTGTAGTCAATAATGCAATAAAATTGCTTCCGATATGATATGAATGAGTCATATTTGTTAAAATACCATTTCATTTTGTTTGACTAGTGGATTGGAACTTCTGACATAGTAAATCTTGTTAGGACACGTATTAAAATCACAATAACTTATATTGACGGAGGTCACCGTAAAAGTGCCCCCAAGTTTGAGTCCACCAATATAACTAGTTGGAACTAGTTTCGCTCAAAATGTTCACTCATTAAATGAAGATGGGATATATATCATTTAAAATTTTATATCAATTATTATCGAACTTCTAAAATTGTACTTGGTATTAGAGTAAGAGTTCTCAATTTTAAATTTTCCGAGCCCATTATTTATTTTTCCTATTATTGATTTCCATGCTTGAGTGTTAGGCCAAATCTGGCTACATTTGAGGGGTAGTTTACATTTTTTAATAATATATCTCACTTTAACTAATAGTTTATACTTTTATAATGGACATTTTGATATAGTGTCAAAGTTAGACTTCTACATCGTCAAAACCTAGGTTAATTTTGCATAGTGTGATTCCCAATTCTTCAATTCTACATGCCTTGGTTCTAATCTAACTTGCATGTGAGGAGGTCTCTTAAAATGTCATCCCACATCACTTGATTACCGGTTTGATTGGGCATTAAATATGTACATATATGTACTTTCCCTCTATTTATTAGTTTAAACGTTTGGGCGAAATCTTTTATATAAATACTCGTTAACTAATAAGAGTTGATCACATCTCTTTAGTACATTAACTTTATAAATCAATCTTAACATTTAAGTGTCTGTTACAAAAAAGTACAATACTTTCGTCCATTTATAATCGAACGAAATTTCCTCTGAGAATGTCTCCAATTGATGGGTTATTGACAGTGAATATCATTCACATGCAAACTTCTATAACTAAATAAGGGTGTCATCAGCATTTGTTAGGAACCAATGATTGGAGAAAATTTCTTTGGAGAAAATTATTTTGTTCTTATAAAGAACAATAGAAATGTTGGAGACAGAAATCATAGAATGCCTATAGCCCACGCGATTCATCATGGTGTTGCAACCGCAGGTGGGAGGTCAAAACCCCAATCATTATTACGATATAGGACTGAAAAAGTAGACGATAATTCGAGAACATGTTTCTGGTACCAAGGTCGAAGCTCCTATCCAATCAGATTCGCCTGTTAATTTGTGAATGTACATGGCACCAGTCAGAGAGTTTGATCGTGGATTTGGCAATCCTAACACCAAATCCCAAAGTCTGTCTTCAGAAGAGATGTTTCAGAAAGCTTTCAAGTGAAATGAATGGCAAAGGCATTTTGAATATCAAACCAAACACACTAATAATTTGAAACACATAATTTGGTCAGATAATTCTTTTTTTTCTTTTTTTTTAACAAAGTCACGTAACGTAGTGGAGGGGATTCAAACGATTGATCTCCAGTTCTCGACCCGAAATCCCTCGATACCTCAAGCTAGCTGAAACTATTGTCAGAAACACGAGAAAAATTGTCATCCGTTGCGGGAAGCACTAGGTTAGATTGCCAGCACAAAAACAATCGTGACTGCAATTGTCTTCCACTGCTGATTATCCTCTCTTCTACTGTGACGACCGAAGTCTCCTAACGATTGTTTGGATCAGGTCATGTAGATGTCATTCTTGCATATTTTGACACAAAAATAAATGACCCATCCCCAACTTTTGAGCCTTCACAGACCCCACTACATAAATTGTTGGGATAAGTGTATTGAAATTCCTAAAACTTGTCAGAAAAGTGTATCGGAAGTCCTCAAACTTTCAAAAAATGCAATAAAGTCCTAAAACTTATCACGAAAGTGTAACTGAGTCCTACATCTTTCAAAATCAAGTCTTAAAACTTGTTACAAAAATGTAACTGAGTCCTACAACTTTAAAAAAGTTCAATCAAGTCCTAAAAGTTATCAAATTGTTCTAAGTAAGTCCTTCCATTAATTGTATTTTTTTTTTTAAGTTTTAGGACTCAATTACACTTTCGTGACAAGTTTTAGGATTAGATTATACTTTTTGAAATTTTTAGTACTTGATCGCGTTTTTTGAAAATTTTAGGACTTCCATGTATTTTTCCCTTAATTGTTTTGTTGTTTCTAGCACCACTTATGCAGTCACCACAAATTTAAAGAAAGAGAGTAGTCTTGAAAGTTGGTTGTCAACCTACAAGCCAAACGAGCTCCAAACCAACCTCAATAAACTTGCAACAAAATTAGATGATGACTCAGATTACTAAGACCAGATAAATAACAGATAAATAAGGATGTTAAGTATATAGAGGATCTGAAAATCGTCCTAAATTTAATGGTGTGATTTTTTTAATTACCCCTTAATTCTTTGGTTAATGTTGTTGCCACCATTTCGCGTAAATATATAAACTAACAAGGTATTGACTTAGATAGTGAGGGGATTGTCCTTCTCTTTGGGGTTTTGGATTTAAGTATTGTTGGGAGTACTTTATAAGTAAAATCCTAAATTCACTGAGCCGATATAAGGATTGCGCTCTTAAGATCATCTAGGTAGGTAGACTAGTTGAAGTACACGCAAGCTGACCGAGGCACTACCTGACCACTAAACCTAAAAAGAGTTTCGGCCCAATTCGATTCATTGCTTGACAGCTAAGAGCACATTCTTTTTATATGATAGATGACTGATTTTGTCAGGTCCACTAACAATATGACAAATAATTCAACTAATATGGTTGACCTTCTGTTTGATTTCATTAGATAGCTATCTCATAATTCCCGTGTCAATCATTCAATCGAGCATGATTGAAAACTCTTTATTCCGATAATGACCTAAACATGACAATGCTCAAGATTTTATTGAGAATTGGGATTATCTCAAGTCCAATCTTGTTATTCAAGCCATCTGCAATTTTTTGTAGAATTTGATTTTTCAAAAGAAGTTTTTGATTCAGTAGATTACCATGCGGTCTTCATAGGCAGTCTCATAACCAGCATGACGCATAAGGGCCATAAACCCTGGCTCGATCACTACTTTACCTCTAAATAACAAAACGAAAAGAAAAAGTTTCATCCTAAGTCGATTCATCGCTTGATAGCTAAGACCACATTTGTTCTATATGGTATAAGACTGATTTTATCATATCCACATAAACATTAGCTTAACTGTCATCGGTCGATAGTTGTCGCATAGATGAATTCAGTTATATAACTATCGCATAAGGTACATGTCAATCATTCAATTAAGAATGGTTAAAAAAATTCTTTATACCAACAATAGACCTAACAAAAGAGTGCTCGAGCTTTTACAAAAAATTTAGATTATCTTAGGTCCAATTCTAAAATAATTTTCGGCGAACCTCGCTAGTGGGCAGCGAGGGTTGAAAAAAAAAGGAAAACAAGAAAACAAGAAAATAATAAAATAATAAAATAAATAGAAAATTTGAATAAAATATTAAAATATTATTAAAAATTATTCACGTCAGGGTCGGCCGGGCCATGTAAGATGGCTGGCATCCATGTCAATGAATTCTGGCCAAAATTGGCCGAATAGACTCAATTGGAAAAAAGGTGAAAATGTTTATGACACAATTGACAAAATTAAAAAGTTTAAGACTGAATTGGCCAAGATGCCCTACCCTTGACTTAGAGGTAAATTGTTTGAATGACATGTCGACTTAATTGAAACTGGAGAGAATTGCACCAAAACTCCTAACTTCATATGGGAAATACAATCGAGTCCTAACCTTAAGTGTGACATCCTCAATTTAACACCAATTAATTATGCATTATTGGAATTATTTAGTCTCGTTTAGGCGCCAATTAAGAGGGTAAGGCTCTCTTGCCACATTGGACCTTGATTGATTTTTTTTTGGATATTGCGCATTAAGGCAATATGTGCATGGTGGGTGTCCTATGATTGATTAACCTATAGTTTTCATTTAAATGCAACTTCTAGAAGCCTTGATTGAGATGAGACAAATTTTGGTCTTATCTTAGCTAGCTTGGGCACCACTTTTGGGGGGAGGAAAGGAGAAGAGGGTCTACTTGGTTAGCTTCTAGAATTGATTTCCCTTAAGCTTCTAGCATGTGCTCTTGTCTTGCATTAATAAGACTTGATGGAGATATTTTTAAAGGCTAGGCTAGTGTATAAGCTTAGGGCCATGAGTGCAAGTGAATTATTGGTCTCTCTCTCTCTCTTCTTGTAAGACCACTTGAGAGTATAACACTCTCATTTCTCTCATTTCTCTCTCCCCTCTCTCCCTCTCTCATGCTACCACCCTCACTACCGACCATCTCCATCGCCGCTTGTTGCCTCGCCGCATTCCAAATAGCTCGCCACTCATCGCCGAGCCGCTGTCCTCATTGTCACCACCGTGCCATCCGTGCCAAGCCGCTCACCGCTCGCCGCCGTGTCATCCGTGCCGTGTTGACGCTCGTAGTTTGAACGGTTTAGTAAGTGGTTCCTCTAAACCTTGACTAGAGCGCCATTCTACGCATATCGGTCCTACGTTACTCTTATATGAGCTTGTTCCATCATGTGTGATTTTTATGTTCAAGTGGCTGTTGCATCTTGGTTTGGACCTTTTGGAATGAGTTTTGTGGGTTGAAGATTCGTAGGTACCAACTAGAGTTTGAATCTTTGAAGTTTGGTTTGAAAACCAAATTTGTTGTTACTATACCTCTTCGGTTTACTATTTTTGTAGAGATTTTTGTGGGCCGATATGAAATTGTGCTCTTCACAAAAGTTGTTCTTTACATCTTGAAGTTTAACATTTTAAATCTGAAAATTTTGGAGGTCATTTGGGTTGCATGGAAGCCCATCCTCAAACCGTGTTTAAATTGCCCTGAAATGCTATTTCTCTGACCTTCTTGTCTTTCCTAAATTTTATAAATTTTTTCAGATCTATTTTCAACAAGCTTTTTTCACAAAAGTTGTTAAGAACTTTACTGTCTATAGCATATAAAAATTTCGAGACATTTTAAGGTGATTTGGGTACTGAAAGAGATATATTTTGAGGATAGAGTAGTCTGTTCTAGCGAGCTGATTTCGGGTCTGACTTTGGATGACAAAACAACATGATTATAGATTGAACTGGGTTTTGCGCTCTTCATAAGAAATGTTTATCAAGGTGTTTTCTATGACTTATCCAAAATTTGAAATTTTTGGAGTTCGTTTACTATTTATTTTGAAGAGACTTCTGTTACTGTGCAAGCGGTCCAAATTTACACAATTTAAAAAATGCACTATTTTCTCTCACATGTGATTACTCTAGTACATTTTTATGTGTGCAGAATTTAGATGTTCTAAGTGCATGAGCATGAAACACTCTTGCATTGGCCTAAGTGAAAGATAATAATTAGCTTGAGTGATTGATATGCTTGCTTGATCACATACATGGTTTCGTATTCGTATGACTGCAAGGGACGACGCCCAATGAATTTCGGTTGCAGTTCGTGGATGGATTTCGGAACGAAACTCTTAATTGAATGCCGTCTTTGAGTGAGGTCGATTGACGAAGTTGTGCCTAATGGGGTAAGACGATGCCCAGTTATGTCGGAAGACCACCGACGCGAGTGTCAGTCATTGCCCTGAGCGGTCATAATAATTGGAACATGTGTGGATGTATTGTGCATTATTATGTGATATGGAGTGTTCTTGATTATAACGTGCAATTGTCGCATGCCATTTTGAAGCGAGACTTCGCGTGTGAAATAGTTATGTAAATTTGATGTGCCAACGGGTGGTAAGAAGTATGCGTGATTAATGGATGGTTTTGGGCCATGCGAAGTTGATGAGTTACCCTTCGTGTTTCCGAGGTGAGGTACCTTCCTACTCGAAGCTTAAAGGTTCTATTCATTGAATTTTACTCATTTGTTGTTATTCACCTCTTTTCAGGCCCTTAGATTGGATACTCTGACCGTTCATTTTGGGTACCCCGTTACTAGGGAGGTGTACGTTACCGAAGTTGTGGCACCGGGGATTGACATCATGTACGAGGAGTACACAACGACCATTTGGGTCGATGAGGTGTTCCTTTTTTAGGAGGTCCTCGTGAGTAGAGAAGCTAAGTGTAACCCCCGATCATTTTGTTTGAATCGAAGAAAGGCCCGTAGTTACGGGTTTGTATTTTGCTAACGTCCAATTGTTATCAATGCATATATATATATTAATATCAAACATGCTTTTTGTGATTGTGTTTCCTATGCGATCCCTATTGTTGTTGTTGTTGTTAGTTAGGTGATTAAGAATTCGCTTCCACATGTGCTTATTCGTTAGATAATACGATGGGTCGGTGTTGACACCTGATTTTTTAGCTCATTCTTCCAATTTTTCCAAAAATCACAAAATTAGGATTAGAAGCCTTGGCCAAGCTTAGGAACCTATTTCTAAACCAAAAATAAATTTTTTAGAATTTTCCTGAAATTTTTCTTAATTTCTTTTAGTTAAAATAATAGACAAAATCAAGAAAAATAGCAAATAGAATCCAAAAATTCCATAAAAAGAGCCATTAGTCTTCTTTTGAATCCTATTTCATCAATACAACATCAATTTTAGAAAATTTCAATTGGGAATGTGCTTTTCCCAAAATTGGGTAAAATCATGCCCAAATTGAATAAAAAATTCAATTGAGTCATTTCTAGGCTATAGTGTCTTCACAATAAATGATTTTGGAACCTTTAATTACATAATGGTCGGTCCAATTGTACAATTTACTAAAGAAATCAAAAAGCCCCAAAATTCAATTAAAAATTAAGCCCAAATTGGGGATCATGATCAATTTGAAATTGTCAAACCTTGAGACCATAATTTTTAGCGTTAATTAGTCATGGGTAATCTAATTTTGGCATCAATTCTTCCCAATCAGGTCATCTAGATGTTAAATTGAACAATCACTCTGGGTAATCCCGGCCATTCAGCTAACAAATCTTGCTGTCCGATAAAATCCGATACATTCCTCAAAAATGCGGACAGCCACTATTTCCTCAATCCGAACCCAATAATTATCTATAATAATCCCACTAAATTCCTCGGATTTTATTTCCACCAATCAGTCCTCAATCTAGTCCAAAATATACACTGATACTACCTAAGCCAGTCCAAAATACATCGATAATACTTAATCCAGTCCAGAAAATGCACTATCAGTCCTAATCCGAGTTTAGAAGGTATACTCATTTAATTCTAGATCACGACGACGAGGAATGGCGGCCGATCACCGGTGAATGGTGGAATCGGTGGCGGCGTTCCCAACGGATGACGTACGGACGGCTTACGGACAGCGACGTATGGTGACGTACGGATGGCCGGAGGGTCACGGCGGTAGCAGCTTGGCCGTTTAAGCTCCGGCGTGGCGGCGGCTTACGCCGGCGTTCCTTTGGCCATGAGAGAGAGCCAGCGAAAGAGAGAGAAAGGGAGAGATAGGGGGACGGGATGGGGCGGTGATGCTGGTGGGTGGTGGTTAGGCGAGGCAGCAGCAGCGACGGCGAACTCCAAGTGGCCGAGAGGGAGAGGAAGTCTGGCGGAGGAGGGGGGAGCTGATCGGTGGGGGTTTTGGCCGAATGAGGAGGAGGAGAGAGAGAGGGAGTCCAATCTGGTCAAATACTGGGGGCTTGAGGTGCCACATGTCGTCGATCCGACGGGTTTGACCAAAATACCCCTAATCCGACGGCCCTAATTTGTTCTCATCCAATAATTGATGGGCAAAAAGGTAATTTGGTTCAATAATTCAGCTGATAATTACTCTTAATTATCCCAAATAATTTCTCAAAAATTCGGACCAAAAATAGGCCTAGGGGCAAAACGGTCATTTTTCCGGTCCTGGGTTGAAATTCCAATTTTTGGCTATACCAACCCCAAATGGATGTGGCCAACATAATATAGCATCAGAATCGCAAAAATAGCCTCTTAAGCCCTCGAAAATCAACTGCAAAGTCCTGGGGAATAAAATAATATTATTTTTCACTTCCGAGCCAAAATTCCAATTTTTAACCATAACAACTCTAAATATGCGTGGCCACCCCAAAATGACATCGGCCTCAAAAAATAATCTCATACGACCTCAAAATCAACATTGGTATCCAGAAGGGCAAAATCGTAATTTTTGGCTTCCGAGTCGAAATTCCATTTTTCGACCGTACTAACCCCAAACGTGTGTGGCCAGTGTAATATGACGTCAGAATCGTGAAAATAGCTTCTCAGGCCCTCGAATATTGATACCGAAGTCCGAGTCCAATTTCGTGATCAAAACTCGCTAACTTTCAATTTTCAGGATCTCTCACTAACAGGCAGCTGTTTAGAGGTTACGCATATCGATCTAAGATTATCCGAGTCATGACGGTCCCGATTATTGAGAGAATAAGAAATTATTACTAGTTCCAGAGGTCGTGATCGTTCGGTTCAAGTTTCGGACCGATTGACCACGTGTACTTTCGGACATGCGGAATCACCCGCGATCCAATTGTACATCATTGGTCTTGGCCAAACCAAATCCATTACTTTTCTTAAGATCGGCCTATATCGGTTCAAAATAGTCCCTCATCAATTCTCGTGATCGGTGTCCGATTCACGATCGGGTCACTGGTCCACGTACCTTTTTCTAGTTAGCCATACCCTATAGATTAGTATCCCGAGAGTGATCAGCTCTAGGTGAGACTTATTAAAATGAAAGGTGAAATAATATCAATTTTATTGATCCCGGAATTATATCGAAATTCGGGCTGTTACACTTAGACATGTCCTTCCACCAAGCAATGAGCTCCTTCCGAGGAATGAGGCTTACTTGGATGTCTAGCTTTCCCATTTGAGTCTAATCATGCAAAAATATTCATTATTATTCACCATGAATTACAAATAAATTTTAATGCCCTCATTTCAATCATGTGTCCCTTTTAAGGTAAAATGGAGGTAAAGTACATTTGCATACTTAAAAAATAATACAAATGTCAAATTAGGTCCATTCATGCCTTAAAAGAACATATAGTTGAAAGTGGGGAATGAAACCAGTGTTTGATGTAAAAGCCCTTTGGTCATGCTCTATTCAGACCATAAAGGCTTAACCTATGGTTTACAACTTCAAATACATCAAAATGAACACTTGACTCATTGAATTGTACATGTCACATTCTGAGCATATCGTCGCTTGAATTACATTACAAATTCATCATGGACCGATACATTCCATCTAAAAGTGAAAGAATGGCCAAATGGAGTATGTCACCTTAATCATTCATTCTAGTATAAAAAGGGCATCTAAATCAACCATTGGTTGTTATTTAGACATTTTTTAAGGCCAGGATTACCCAGAGTGATTGGCTGTTGACTGATTGATGATTAATTGTACTTAATTGTGAAATACCATGTTGTATGCTTGTGTGGCTGAATTGTGTGGAGTGTGATTGGTCAATTGATGGTTTGAATTGAGTATGAAATTGTGTATTGTGAATTGGGCCGCATGGTACTAATTGGCCAAGTGAGCATGCTAATTGTAGATTGGGCACTGTGTGGTAATATGGATTTGATTGAGTGCCTGTACTTTGCTGATGCTCATGTTGCATTTTTCATGGTCACGCATTGTGTATGCCGAGAGTGGGGCATGTGATGAAATTATGCGAAAATGCGTGCCTGCCATGAGCATGTGATCACCTAATTGCCCGATGCGTTTTACGCCAGGTTCAGATAAAAATTTGACAGTGTGCCGTGTGATCACTTAAGGCCTTCGGGTCGTGCCGTCTTCATGCACTTTGTAGCAAGACGATACCTGGTATGTCTGGAAGACGACCAGCCTCATGCACTTTGTAGCAGGCTTTAGTTTGTAATGAGATCGGTGTTGCGCCTCATGCACTTTGTAGCAGGCTAGAGACACTAGGCCATATGATGCATTTTTACGCTAGCCGCGAAGAGTTATAGGCCTTCAGGTTGGATTAACAATTGTTGGCCTTCGGATCGTGGCCTTCGGGTCGTAATAGTAAATTGAGCATTTGCCAGTGTGCTTGTGTAGGCCAGTGGGCTGAGATGTGATTATGGCATAAGGATATCATAAGCATGCATAAGAATGCATGGCTCAGTGTACAGATGTGCGAGGCTCGGTGAATGGCATGTGATTCAAACACTAATGAGTGTGAGCATACGTATGACGTACGTATGGATAGCACATTCGTGTATGTAAGTTGAGCATTATACTGAAATGCTAACCTGTAGGGTCAGCCAGGTAAGTGATCTGGGCACGAGAGCCCAGGTCAGAGGATGATTGTGATTGGTATTGCTTTGCTGATTGTGATATGCCTATCGGGAGAATGCATGTTAGCCTAGCCTAGGTTTAGGGGTTATACTCGCTGAGATTCGTCTTACGGTTGTAATAACTCAACTTTTCAGACCCCCAGCCTTGAGCATGCCAAAGCTGCCACCACTTTTTGGGATCCCTACGCGGATCCATTCGACTTCGAGGGTGTACACTGCTAGGAACGGGGAAGCGTATGTGAGATACCATTCCGTAGTCTTCGTGAACGTGAGTGAGTATTTTCATCAGACTCAGGAATACGTAGCTTGGTGCATGAGAGATGCAGACGGAAATATTGGGCTACCCCTAAGGACATTCGACGTTCCGGTAGACATAGGCGGAGTAATGATACCTTAGATGGTCGATGGCGAGATTGTGGACCCCTCAACTGTCGATGAGCCTGCAGCTATGGACCAAATCCCAGAAATGTGGTACGAGGATCCTGAACCGATGGATGATGAGGAGGAACAGGAGCCGGAGCCTATGGACCAAGACCCGGGAGAGGACAGAGAACTCACTGAGATAGGATCTGATGAAGAGCTAGGAGCAGATGACGAGTTAGGTCTTTACCTAGATTCGGAGTTGGAGCCAAATTCCGAGGACGAGTGGGTTGTAGCGCAAGATATGGAGTCAGAAGAGTCTGAGCCCTCTAAGAGTTCATCAGAAGATTCTTCGGAGTCTTCAGACCCTGACTGGGAGCCGTAGGCAAGATCCAAGTGTGGTAGGGAGGGTGGTATCTTTTTTTGATTGTAGTCCTCCTTTTTGGGTTTAGTTAGACTCACCCTAGCCACCCACTCTTTTTGGTTAGCTGTGGCCGTTCACTAATCCTTTTGGTTTGTATGTATTTATGTTGTAATTGTAAATGCTGTAAAAGAGCTTTGATAAGTATTAAAAGAATACATATTTTCGGTATTGATTGTTTGATTGTTTGTCGTGCTATCCTTTGTCTCGTATTAATATTAACGTCTGGGTTTGTTATTTAATTGCTTCCACTTGTGCTTTGCTCTATGTTTGGGCGTTGGGTCGGCGATGTTTCCTGGGACGTCGCGAATATATCGACCAAGGTAGGGATGTTGCGTACCGTGGGATTCGGGGCATGACACTAAGGACAACCAAGTTTATGTCCAAGAAAGGCTTGGATATCTTCTCGAGCTAATGCATGTGGAACATCAAGTTAGCTTAGTCAAAGCTTTAGCTCATTTTTGGGAAGTTTCTATTGCCACCTTCCAGTTTGAAGAACATGAATTGGTACCAGCCTTAGTAGAGTATCAAACCGCCATCGGGATCAATTTTAAGCCTAGAATTGTAGAACCACCCGTTGGACTTAATCCTGTAAGCATTCTAGCTGAATTCCTTAATCTCAAAACTTCTAAAATCGAAAAGTTAATCAAATCAAACATAGGTAGATTTTCATTATCTTTCCTAATAGCCAACTTTTCAAAACTTCCTAGGGATATGGGAAACACTTCAGTTTGGGTATTCATTCTAGCCTTCTTTGACTTCATTTTATTCCCCGTGTCTAGAACAGGATTAGATCCTTTAATTGCTGTGATTACAAGATAAGCATGTCTTAAGTAGGACTTTTTAAATATGCTTCTTGTCCAAACTATTATTTCCCTAAACATGTACCAAATCGTGAGAAGGGTTTCTTTCAAGCTTCTACTGGTCTTCTTTTACTATGGTTTGTCTCACGCATTCGACCATGTTGTTGTTTCATGAACATTCGTGAAATTTGTTTAACGACAAATCCAATAGAGCGATACATTCGTCTTCAAAACAAATTACCCAAGCAATCTTTCTTAGATTGGGCTAATTTCATTCGTGCTCTAACTCCCGATCAAATCCAATGGTGGATCAATTGGCTAAAGATTGACAAGGCAAGGATTACAAGCCAAGCAAGAATATGGTACCCCTACTTAGATTGAATGGAGGAGTTACATATTTCCCCCTAAGGGTTGTCAGACAATTCGAGATGCTTTAGCAAGTCTCACCGACATGGAATCCCGAGTAATTTGCCTTCGACATCCCAAGTGGAACTATACCTAAAAAGGAGAAGAATAGCCTTCAAACAAAGATTCACAAAATCATTCTATCTTTGGATAACTCGGCGGAAAAAGTAATTGAGTGGCCTAAAAGCTTGAAAGGTGATATGAAGATTTACATAGCATCCAAAGAATATATCAAATAGATAAAAAGCAAGCATCCAATTGATGTGGAGCCATATATTCCGTTGAGTATTGTACCGGATTCCAAAGAAGAGTATGTTCCAGAATATATTTTTCCAAACATGCCTGGAGTAGAGCCCTATGTCCCCGAAGAGGTTGTGATCGATGTCGATGAGTGAGAATCTCAAATCAAGGAATGAGAGAAATACCAAAAGGTAGAAGCTACCTTAGTTAGCAAGAAACCTAGAATCGGATGATTTAGATTCCCATTTGAGTTTAAGATCATGCTGTTAAACAATTTCAAGTTTTATATGCAATGATGAATTGAACATTTTCTAAACGTATATGGTTAACTTTAGAACATGATTTTAAAACATAAAAGAATCATCATGGATTACAATTCTTTGAATTGTATGATTGCTTGAAAAAGACATTGATGAGAAGTTTTATACAAGGCTAAGGCTTATATGAAAGTTTTTATCCTTGTTAATTACAATAAAAATCATACAATTGAAAGAGTGTACGTTTTCATGCTTGTTTCATCATGCTAACACCTTGTCTTTCCATAAAGCAGATACTATAGCAACGGAAGAAAGAAGAACCCAAATCCAAACTTGTTTGCAGACTAAAATGGTGGAAGAAGAAACTCGTACTCGACTAGCTGAAGTTAAGAACCAAATGACCCAAATAGCCGCTATGATGGCGGAAATGAAAGCCTTCATCATTGCTTCTAGAGGATCTTATCCCACCCTTCCTAATGCTGGAACTTCAAATGCTACGGAAACTCCTATTGAAGAACCAGTTAAAAGTAAAGAACCAGTCCAAGAGAATCCTCCAAAGACTACACCTGAAGTAGTAAATTTGGAAGAAGATGATCTAGCTAAGAAGACATTCAAAGTGAAAGATGAGGAAGAGTCCAAAAGATTGGCCAAGATTGAAGCATGTTTAGTAAGTCAGGGATATGAACTTCAAAGGTTCAACAAATTCTTGTCATATGCAAAAGTAGTTGTTTCGGAAAATTACAAAGAACCAGAGTTTGTGAGTAAATATAATGAAACTAGGTATCCTAAAAGCCATTTAAAGTATTATTTCCGCAAGATGGCGAGGTATTCAGACAACACGCCACTTCTCATTAGCACATTTCAAGATAGCTTAAGAGGAGTGGCCCTGGCATGGTACACCACACTTGACATAAAAGATTTCATGGAATGGGATCATTTGGCGGGAGAATTCCTCTGTCAATACAAATTTAATGTTGAAGTACTCCAAACTAGAGAGGATCTCGTCATAATGGAAAAACGAAAGAATGAAGGGTTTCAAGCTTATGCCTAGAGATGGAAAGCTATTGCTTCGCAAATAAAACCTGCCATAAGTGAGGATGAGCTTATTGAGCTCTTTTTGAAATCATTGCCAATTAAATATTACGACAAGCTACATATGTCAGGCTGTCAAACATTCACCATGCTATAAAAGTGGGTGAAAGGATCGAGTAGGGATTGAAAGAAAAGAAAGTTCAAGAAACAACAACACGGCGGCCTTATCCTGAGAGGAAAGACAAAGAGCCCGCTCGTAAGGTAGCTATGATGTCTAGCCCGAACACTTATCAGATGCCATTTTCGAAGCAATCCAAGCATGCCTAGAAGAACCCAAGGCTGTTTGAGCCAAAGTAAAGGCCTGTAAGGCAATTCACACTTTTACCACGACCCTTATCAAAGCTATTATCAATGTTTCTAGAAAGGCATTTGGTGGCAAAAGAGGTGTCAAGAGATAATCCTGCAAGGTTTCCTTAGTATGATGAATAAAAAATCTGTGTGTACCACATGGGAGAGAGGGGACATGACGTAGATAGTTATCCCACTCTAAAATACAAGATTCAGTAGCTCATTGACAAGAAGATACTTAATTTCAAAGAGCTCGAGCCAAACGTACATTAGAATCCTTTTCCTGAACACAATGTGGTAAACATTATTGAGAAAAATTCCTAATTAGTTTTGAAGAATGATAAAACAATTTGTTGCTAACCAGAATTACACTTAAGTTATTTGATGCAGGTAAATACTGAGTCATCAGACTTAGTCGATGAAAGAACTTTGTCATCAGACTCAAAATTACTCGGCAGATTCAATAAGTGTTATTTTTGGCAAGTTTATGCAGGATAATCAAATTGATATCTCAAGATATTCTAATTGGCAATCACAAGATCGTTCCGTAACACGAAGAACTATACTTATGAAAACCTTGATTTGATTGTATGGGCAATCAAATCACTTAGAGATAATGGTTCTTCTTCTAACGGCTATGTATTTCCTTTTGGGAAGTTTATCCAATGGGTTGATTTAGAGATCAATCCTCTGAAGACTGTTTAATGAATAGATTGGAAGTAGAAGAGTATAAAACGAGTGCAAATGTCGTACAAGAATAAGAACCAGAATCGAGAATTCCATAGTCTGAATAGAGCTTCGATCATACACACTTGTGATTACTGTATTCCACGTTGTGACTTTAGAAAGAGAATTACTTAAGTAAAGAGTGTATGTGATAATGCAGTCTATCATTTGAGAAGCACTGCTTTTGTAATCTTTTGATGATTCAATAGTCAAACATAGCCAATAGGCTGCCAGCATAGAGAGTGGACGTAGGCTTGATACATCTGAACCACTATAAAGATCTGTGTGGAGTATTCTCTATCCCTAAGCTTTCATTTATTATTGCTGACGTTATACTGCATACATATTTATCAAACTAGTTCGTTAGAACGTTATCTTAGTCATCAGACGCAATTATTTGATGACAACTTATATACGAGTTTGACATATGCATCCATCTGATATTGATCATACGAGTTGTTGATCTCGACTATATTCATTCCGCACATTTAAATCATCCAATTTGGTAAAATCATCTATTCACTCCCACTAGGTGATAGCATTAGCCGTAACAAACATGATCTGAGGTGAAGAAGAAATAATGGGGCTTGATGATGAATATGAATATGAGGCCAAGTTGAAAGCTTCTCGACTAGGGGATACCCATTTTCGTCATGAAGCACTTCTAAAAGGAGAAGTTGTAAACAACTTAGGAGAAGACTCTGGTAAGTATAACTTTCAAGTGAAATATACCCCACCACCATGGGCATTCAAGAATGAAGTAATTGCCTGATAGTTGGGGCGGTATGGATGATGAGTTGAATCCTAAAAATGAAATTCCGTTCGACGACAAAATAAATCAATATGAAAAAGAGAAAGAAAAGGTTTGTTTGGGTGAAAAGCATTTTACCCAAGAATCACTCAAGCAGGGTGAAACTATGAACTTACTTGGTCAAGATAGTGGCAAATATAATTACTGCATCAAATACACCCCTCCTCCATGGGCATTTAAAAATGAAGTTATCGTGCCTAACGGATAGGGCGGCATGGACAAGATTTCAATTAACAAACTAAGTCTCGAGGAAAAGGAAGATCGAGAGGAGAAAAACAAGAAAAAGACTCGCTGAGGCGATAGGCGGTTTATTTGCAAAACACGGAAACAAGGTGAAGTTGTGGACTTCTTGGGTCAAGATAGTGATTGGTACAATTACCATGTCAAATATACATCCCCTCTATATGCTTTTAAGAACGAAATAATCACACTTGATGGTTGGGGGTGAAATGGATGCCGATGAAGCCAATAGAAGCATGGTATATATTGTCACACCATTTCTAATTAAACTTGATGAAGTGGATAAGTATGAGGAAGAAAAATGTCATGTTGAACCAATTACCATTCAACTTCCAATTGATCAACTAATCATCGAGGAAAAGGAGACATAGCCTGTGATCATTACTTTGTCTCTAAAAAGAAAGTTTGACACTAAGTGCATGCCCTGGTATTACGCACCTAAAGAAGTTGATGCTATAACTCAATCGGGAAGGTGCTATGTCCCGAAGGAGGTGATCATGAAAAGAAGGGGGTAACCAAAGAAAATGTGAAGCAGTTATTATTAGTTATGAAGACAAGTGAATATGAAGTAATTGAACAGCTAAGGAAGATGCCAGTACAAATTTCCTTGCTGGATCTTTTTAAAACCTCAAAGAGTCATAAAATGGTGTTTATGAAACTTCTTAATGAAGTACATGTTTCGAAGACAATCAACGAAGTGCAATTGGAGGATTTTGTTGGTACTATTATTTTGAAGGATCAGATTGCTTTCTCTAATGAAGATTTCCCGATGAACGGACATTCACACAATAAGGCCTTATACATTGCCATCAGATACCGGGGCAAAGAAGTATCATGTGTGTTGATTGATAATGGCTCTACACTTAGTTTGTCTCCGCCAAGTACACTACATCGCTTGGGGATCAGTGAAGAGCTCATTAAATCTTCTAAGGTAACTGTGAGTTCGTTTGACGGAATGAAGAAAGATGTCATTAGCGATATTGAGCTTGAGGTAAATATAAGCCCTGTGCCCTTCTTAATTGATTTTCAAGTGGTAGATATTCTGAGAACTTTCAACCTGCTACTAGGAAGGCCTTGGATTCATATGGCCGATGCTATCCCTTCAAGTCTTCGTCAGAAGGTTAGATTCGTTATTAACGGCAGAATGATCATTGTATATAGAGAGACAGATTTCACCACTTACAAGGAAAGTACAATACCATTTATTGAACCTCAGGTAAAAGAGGAATCGAGCTATCATTCCTTTGAAATGATTTTGATGGTGCAAATTCCTGTTAGAAGTATCATAAAGTCCGAAGAACTCTCAACATCATCTATTATGTCGAGGAATGTGTTATGCCAATATGGATTCACTCTTGGTGACGGACTTGGATCAAAGGCCCAAGGGATCAAGGAACCTATTATCCCCACTTGCTACGAAGAAGAGACATGGAGTAGGTTATATCATAGAAAGCTCTAATAATAACTAGGAAGGTCAAGGCCGAGGTCAAAAGAACCATAGAGGTTATGGAAGTCGAGGTGATCATGTTATTAATCCGTCAATATGAAAGGGTAAAGTTAAGGAGCTTCCTTATTATAAGATCCACATCAAGGAAACTTTTCTTGGACCTTCAAGCTGCTTCATGTGACATTTTAAAATCTGACCCACTTAGGATTTATGAAATGAATAGTTATGGACGTGTTTGTAGTTAGATCTCGTCTGGAATTGATCAATTCGGGAATACTAACCGTTAGGGAAAGGCTAATTAGGGATTTAGATTCGCGCGACCAAAGAACTCGATCGTGAACTGACTTTTGACTATGAAAATTGTCGAGGTGACATTTTGAGCCAATGTAGGCCGATCTAAGGATAGTTAGGGATCAGTTCGCCATTGTTATATGAGTGGATCGCGGGTGATTCCGCTTGACCACGAAATGAACTGACGAATGACCCTAAACCTATACCAAACGATCGTGCCCATTAGATCTAGCGATCGATCTTCGCGATTAAGTGACAACCGAGATCGTCATGACTCAAGTGAACTTGAACGTGGCTTGATTTAGTAACGGCCACGGGTCAATAATGCGAATTTCCCCAAAAGCCACCCGTTAGTATGAGATATGCGCAAGTTACATTATTTATAACTTAGTCATTAATTAGAGACCAAGTTGGGCATTGGAAATTTAGAAAGTCACGACAGATCATTTGGACAATGTTGTCATTTGCTCGAGTAACCTCGGATTTGCTTGGATCCTTCAGAAAAATTAAATTTCGGCGAGAAATGAAAAATGATCATTTTATCCCTGAAGGTTTATTAAGGCTAATGTAATTTGGGAAGGGCATTTTGGTCATTTCGCCCTAGCCATAGAAATAGAGATTTTTGGAAAATTTTGTCCTTGGACTTTTTATGAAATTTCCGAATTGCCCTTGGATATTTTGGAAAAGATTTGATCTGGATCGTCAATCTCAAGATAAGATCGAATCTAGGCTGTTGATTGGATTTGTGAGAGGAGGGCAAGATGGTCATTGGGACATCAATTATTGGCCTTGGATTATTTAAAGCCAAAAACCTCTCTCTCTCCTCACTCTCTCTCCTTCCCACTCTCGGCTCACTCTCTCTCCCCTCCTCCTGATCGAACTAGCCACCCCTCCTCCTCACCATGATCGTTGCTGCTTGCCAAGGCCAGACGCCGCCGCCGTCCACCTATCCAGCTGGATCGACCGCTCGCCGGAGCTGCCGCTTGCCCCCACTATCCATCTTTCTCTCTTGTTCCATCTCACTGAGCACCACTACCAGCCACCCCTACGGTCCTGTTTAGCCGTGGAAAGCCAACAGTCCACCCAAGCTGCCGCTGCTCGCCATCGCCACCGTCGCCGAGCAGCTCGCCACCGCCGCTTGCCACCGCCTGGCCGCCGATCTACCGTCCCCATTCTACTCTAGCTGGGTCAGCCTAGAGTTTGTATAAGTCACGCCCTAAACTCTATTTAGGATTTCGAGTATTGACGGATGAATTAGGGCTGAATCGGGTTGATAGGTGACGGTTTAGGGGTTAATTAGAGGTCGTTTATTGGTTATATTAGTGGACCGATTTGAGGGCTAATTATGGCTGGTTTATGAATGAAATTATGATGATCTCGGGGCTGATTTGGTGTTGAGTTAGATGCTAGAAAAATCGGGAAATGAAATGACGGGCATATGGTCCGATTTGGAGATGATTTGTGTCGGTTTGATGTGCTGTGATGCGACTGTTGTTGTGGTGCCTGTTATGGCTTGAAATATGCGTGGAAATGTTGAATTTGTGGCTGTGATTGTGGGCCCGATGGTGGCCGTGATTGCTCGTTAGTTTGCGAAATATTTGATTGGAATATGAGTTGTTGTGTGCATGCATGGGCTGAGTTGCGTGGATTGCCAATTTGGCTATGTTTGGGCTTTATCTGAGTATGGGAAATGCATGGAGTTGGATGCGTGCATGAGCCAGATTTAATCAGCTAGTAATTGGGCTTGTTGGGGTGAGAATCGAGCGAGTAGTTGAATGAGAAAGTGTGTGAAATGTCGTGCATGAGGTTACGAAAATCCCTGAGGCAGTACCATTACGTGGGGAATTGATTCGTCATGAGGCGGTACGACTACGCGGGACGTTGCTCGGTATTATCGGAGGACGGCTAACCTGAGGCGGTACCATTATGCGGGTTGTGTGGTAGGTGGTAGGTGGTGGGTGTTGAGCCTGAGGCGGTACCACTACGCGGGCAAGATACACGGCCTGAGACGGTACCATTATGCGGGCCCTGAAGTGTTGTTATGAATTAGTCGCAGTGAACCTGAGGTGGTACTACTACGCGGGTCACTGGCGAATCGAGTATGAGTTAGTTGTGGTGAACCTGAGGCTGTACTACTACACGGGTCACTGGCGAATCGAGTATGAGTTAGTCGCAATGAACTTGAGACGGTACTACTATGCGGGTCATTGGCGAATCGAGTATGAGTTAGTCGCAGTGAATCTGAGGCGGTACCATTACGCGGGTCACTGGTGAGTTAGGTGAAAAGAATGTGATGAGGTAGGAACGAATACGTGAAATGTAATTAGAACGTGTACGTGATTGGAAAAATTTTGCTACTATGGCTAACGTGTAGGTTGCACGCTGGAAAGGTCCAGGTAAGTATAAATTGTGTGCCTGCTATGTGATGGCTAAGTGTGGTTGCATTGTGGTTGTCTGGAGGTATGTGATAGCTTAGGTGGGATTTAGGGTGTGTGCTTATTGAGATGTAATCTCATGATTTTTTCAACCAACACTTTCGGAACCCCGGCCTGAGCCATGAATTTACCGCCGTCGCAGCGTTTTAGGATTCCTATGCATACCGATCATGATGTCGTAGAATACCCTATAGAAGAGAACATGACTTGGATTAAGCATACCACGGTAGTTTGGATAGATATAGGACTACCTCTCTAGCAGGCCCATACGTACACTGCCTGGATGTTCAGAGACGAGATAGATGAGTTCGGTCCCGTCCGTGATTTCGATGTCCCCTTTGATAGAGTTGGGGATTGGGACTCATCAACCATACCTCCTCCCGATAGCGAGATGACGAGTCTAAAGACTAGCCTGGCCTAGTCCAAACTCCAACCTACGCCTGCAGAACCTGAGCCCTTGGGGGCCGAGCATGAACCAGAGCAGGAAGAATACCATGCGGGGTATGATCCGATGGACTTGGATCTCGAGGTGATACCTAGGGAGGAGCTAGAAGAAAAAGCCCCAGAAGAAAAGCCTGAAGAAGAACCGGAGATAGGACCAAAGGACGCACCCGAGGACGAGCTACGGTACGAGTCCATGTATGATCTCAAGTTTATGTCAGAGGACAAGTCTGATGAAGAGCCAGTCGAGGAGGAGCGGGTCGAGGTTCCAGCGGAGTCGGATGATATAAACAACTCGATCGAGACTGAGGCCGACCCGGAGTCCTCAAAGGAGCAGACAGTTCAGGGGGACGCAAACTCGAGTGTTCAAGAATCAGATTCTGAGTGGACGCTAAGCAGAGGGCGTAGGGGCTAGTGTAGGGGTTGAGAGTAGGCTTTTTAAAGTGTACCATTTTTGGTGATAAGGTATCTAGGCTATCGATTCTTTTTTATGTCGGTGGTTTATAGTGTAGAAGTTCGGTGTGCTTGTATATATTGTGTTTATGTAAATTGTGGATATTATATAAGTTTGAATCGATAATGGATATGTTTATTCTCCCTATTTATCCCAGTTGTTATTGTCCAGGCATTGGTGGCTTTCGCTGATCGTCTTAAATCTCTGATAAGTTGAATTGGATAGGCGATACCCTGGGACATCGCATTATTCGACCAGAGAAGTGGGTCGCGTGCTCGATGTGGTTTGAGGCGTGACATTTCATGTTGATTTGGTATTAGAGCGAGGACCGCTCGATCTAAGTTGGTCGAAGTCTGGAGTGATAAGGAGCAAAGACCCTGGGGTAGTAATCTAGGGAGACTTTAGCGAGTGATAAGGTGGAATAAGCTACACGTGCCTCCAGATTGTTTGTTGTGATTGTTAGGTGAATTGATTATATGATGATTGAAATGTAGGTGCGTCTGGACCTAAGGTAAGTGCACAGACCCTATTGATTGTGGCCTTGTGCTGTGGTGATTGATTACCTGCTGAGTGAATTATTGTGTTAATTCTCCGCCTAGGACTAGACTGATATAGCTGGTCTAGGTTTCTAATTCCCGAGTGGAATTATAGCAGGTAGACGAGTAGTAGAAATCGTGAGGAAGAGTTTGCGAGGTAGAGGAACTGGGGGTTCGTTTAGCTCACAAGCCTGAGCCCGACCTGCAGAAGATCCTAGAATGGATGCGGTCATGAGGACCTTAGAAGAAATTGATAATATGATAGGACGACAGACTCAGGAACGAGCTGCCACGATTGCCTAAGTTGCCAAAGCCGCCGTGGCCGCTATGCCAATAATAATAATAATGGGAATCAAGGGCAGGGGCAGGTGAATGCGAATAGGCAAATGCACCAATTGGTAGAGTAGTTTATGAAATTAAAGCCTCCTAAGTTTGATGGTAGAGGCGACCTTGAGGGTGCATCGCTGTGGGCGGAGGAGTTAGAAAAGGCTTTTGAGGTATTAGGGTGTACAGACGAGGAGAAAGTGACATTAGCTATATATCAATTGCAAGGAAATGCAAATGACTGGTGGAAAGCCACTAGAGGAATGATATTCTCGACTGGTACTGCTCAGACTTGGGCAATATTTATAGAAACCTTTAATGGTAAATATTTTTCTGAGAATGCCCGGGAATAGAAATTGTCTGACCTTATGAGGCTACGTCAGGGGCAGAGGACTGTAGATCAGTACGAGGCTGAATTTGCTCGGTTGTCTAAGTTTGCCCCGAAGATGGTTGAGGACCCGTTAGATAGGGCTCGAAGGTTCCGAGACGGTTTGAAATCGAATCTTCGCAGCCAAATGATTTCATTGAATCTGAGAGGGTATAACGAAATTTATGATAGGGCTCAAGCGATTGAGCGGGACTTGGCAGATAAGGCCACTGCTTCTGGGTCGAGATTTACCTAGGGTAGGGATAACCGTAAGTTAGGAAAGAGGCCAATAACGGGTAATCGACGTTTTGTCCCTCATGCTAGAAGGAATATAGGGAAACTGGCCCGTAATCAGAATGGTCAATGTCGGGTATGTAGGGAAAGACATGGAAATGGTCCTTGTCCAATCAGAGGCGGAGCATGTTTTGGATGTGGTGGATTTGATCATCACATAAGGTTTTGCCCTAAGCTCAGGCAAAATAGATCGCCTGTGTTGCCGCTACCCCAGAATAGGAACCAAACAGGAGCTGCCCAGACAACTAATCAGACTAGGCCACAGGCGCAAGGATGGATGTACGCTATGGCCAAAAAAGAGATTGAGAACGCACCAGGGGTTGTCACAGGTACGGTTTCTCTGGGCGACCATACTGTGTATGCTTTATTTGACCTTGGGGTGTCACATTTCTTTATATTTGAACAATTTATTGAGTTGATTGGTATAGAACCGTCGTTGCTTGATATTATGTTATGTGTTACAACTCCCTTGAATGATAAGATGCTAGTTTCGTTGGGGTGCCTGAATTGTAAGATTGTGATTGGGGATAGGGAAGAAATGATTGATTTAGCGGTTCTAGCCATGTACGATTTTGATGTAATAATGGGTATGGATTGGCTATCTAAGCAGAGGGCCGTAATGGATTGTAATAGCAAGGTGATCTAATTTAATCCTGTTAGACATCTGGAATTTAAATTTGTAGGAAATCGAGGAGGACCCTCGATCCTATGGATTTCATCGCTAGAAGTGGCTAAGTTGTTGAATGAAGGGTGTTAAGGATTTCTAGTGGCTATAGTTGATTCGACGGCCGAGGAGCTGAGGCTAGAGGACGTAGCCGTGGTGTGCGATTATCCCCATATTTTTCCTCAGGAACTACCGAGATTGCCACCAGAAAGAGAAGTAGAGTTTGTAATCGAATTGGCACCTGAAACTGAGCCAATTTCGAAGGCACCTTATCAAATGTCGCTGTCGGAGTTAAAGAAATTAAAGGTGTAAATGCAAGAATTATTAGATAAAGGATTTATTTGTCCGAGTGCATCCCCATGAGGAGCGCCAGTTTTATTTGTGAAAAAGAAAGATGGATCGTTGAGGTTATGTATTGACTATAGGCAGCTAAATCAGGTGATGATAAAAAATAAATATCCCCTGCCGAGGATTGATGATTTGTTTGATCAATTACAAAAGGCTTCAGTGTTTTGTAAAATTGATTCAAGGACAGGATATCATCAATTAAGGATTAGGAAGGAGGATATACCGAAGACGGCATTTAGGACGAGATATGGACATTATGAATTTATGGTAATGCCGTTCAGATTGACGAACGCCTTTGCTGCCTTTATGGACTTAATGAATTGGGTGTTTAAGGAGTTCTTAGATCAATTTGTGATTATTTTCATAGACGACATACTGGTGTACTCGAAGAGCCTAGAGGAGCATGAGTTTCACTTGAGTTAAGTTTTGCAGACTTTAAGAGAGAACGCATTGTATGCTAAGTTTAGCAAGTGCGAGTTCTGGCTCAATCGAGTAGCATTTCTCAGACACATGATCTCTGGGGAAGGAATCTCAGTGGACCCAATGAAGATTGAGGCGGTAATGAAGAGGCCAAGACCGATGATGGTAATAGAGATTTGAAGCTTTTAGGGTTTGGCAGGATATTACCGACGCTTTATGGAAGGGTTTTTGGCAATAACGACACCATTGATACATTTGTTGAAAAAGGAAATGAGGTTTGAATGGACTGACAAATGTGAAAGGAGTTTTCAGGAATTAAAACATAGATTGACAACGGCACCGGTGTTGACTATTCCATCAGGACCCGAAGGATATGAGATTTATAGTGATGCATTGTTAAAAGGATTAGGGTGTGTACTCATGCAAAATGGATAAGTAGTAGCCTACGCGTCAAGACAGTTAAGACCGCATGAGCTGAATTACTCGACGCATGATTTGGAATTAGCCGCTATAGTATTCGCCCTTGAGATTTGGCGATATTATCTATGCGGAGAGAAATTTCAAATATATACAGATCATCAGAGCCTTAAGTATTTATTTTCTCAAAAGGAACTTAATATGAGATAGCGTCGGTGGATGGAGTTGTTGAAGGATTACGATTGTGATATATTATATCATCCCGGGAAGGCCAACCGGATAGCCGATGCATTAAGTCGGAAGTCAAGCATCGCACACTTGATGATCAAGGAATGGGCTTTTTTAGAAAAAGTGCGAGACTCAGAGTTTAGATTCGAAATAAGTCAAGTCTCGAGCTTGCTAGCTACGTTAAGGATTGAACCGGAAATCCAGGCTGAAATTAAGACTTTGCAGTTTACGGATCAAGAAATCCAAAGGATTCTAGAGATGGATGATACCAAAAGAAAGCCGGACTTCCATATATCCGAAGATGGGATATTGAAGTTCCGAGAACAATTATGCGTACTCGACGATGCGAAGCTTAAGGAAGAAATTTTGTCAAAAGCGCACGTAGTAGTTATTGTATCTACCCAGATAGTACCAAAATGTATCAGAATTTAAGGCAGTACTATTGATAGAATGGTATGAAAGTGGATATAGCCAGACATGTGGCCAAGTGTCTGACGTGCCAGCAAGTGAATGCACAACATTATAAGCCCTGAGGATTATTGCAACCTTTGGAAATCTCAAAATGGAAATGGGAGCATGTAACTATGGACTTTGTGATGGGATTACCAAGGAGCCAAAGAGGCCATGATACTATTTGGGTGATTATCGATAGATTGATAAAGTCGGCACACTTTTTGGCTGTACGAAAGGACTTGGCATTAGATCGATATGCTGTGTTGTATGTGTAATAGATAGTTCGTTTGCATGGGGTATCAGTGACTATTACCTCAGATCGTGATCCTAGGTTTACCGCCAATTTTTGAAAAAGTCTGCAGACGACATTAGGATCAAAGCTACAGTTTAGCACGGCTTACTATCCACAAACGGGTGACCAGTTTGAGAGGACAATTCAGACTTTAGAGGATATGCTTAAGGCATGTGTATTGGATTTCAGGGTAAGTGGGAAGAGTAAGTGCCCTTAGCAGAATTTGCATATAATAATAGTTTTCAGCAATAAAAGTGTTCAATGTTTTGTTAAGGACATACAGAAACAAAACCAAATATATGATGAATATTACCCTTACTTGAAAGGCTTGAGGCGTTGGGTTTCTGTACTGCTCTTGGTTGCGGAAATGGTTTTTAAGAGCGAAGATGTCAAATGATATGAGGACTAGCTCTATCTTTCTGTCCTTTTCAAAATGGATTTCAAAGTGGTTTTCTAAAAAGACCTTTCATGAAACCTCATGCATTATTATACTTCATATGCAATTACTTGCCATGTTTGTTGCATGTCAGGCATGAGTATTCACGTATTCATAATATGTTCTTATGTGGCCTGAATCCTTTAGAGGAAATCACTTGTGATATCGAAGAAAATGATGAGGATGAAAAATAGGTCAGGAAGGAATGGATTTGTCGTGAAGAATCAAAACCACTTACATTAGAGAAAACAATTACCGTCAATCTAGGCGATGAGGAGAATCCCAAAGAAGTTAAGATCGGAGAAAGTCTTTCTTCTGCAAATGCAAAGAGAATTATTGATTTACTCAGAGAATATCAAGATATATTTGCATGGTCTTATGCTGACATGCTAGGCCTTGATTCGAACATAGTTAAACATGTTTTACCAATCGATCTGAGTATCCTTCCAAAGAAATAGAAACTTCGACGAACCAAGCCAGAATTGACAAAGAAAATATGACATTCTGAAATCCGACCCATTTGGGATTTATGAAATAAATAGTTTATGGACGTACTTATAGTTAGAACTTGCCCGGAATTGATCACTTTGGGAATACTAACCGTTAGGGAAAGGCTAATTAGGGATTTAAATTCGCGCAACTAGAGAACTCGATCGTGAACCAACTTTCGACCATGAAAATTATCGAGGTGACATTTTGAGCCAATGTATGTCAATCCAAGGATAGTTAGGGATCAGTTCACCATTTTCATACGAGTGGATCGCGGGTGATTCCG
Source organism: Syzygium malaccense (assembly GCA_031216405.1). Taxonomy (NCBI): domain Eukaryota; kingdom Viridiplantae; phylum Streptophyta; class Magnoliopsida; order Myrtales; family Myrtaceae; genus Syzygium; species Syzygium malaccense. The sequence continues at coordinate 18,746,877 of CM062254.1, forward strand.
CTTGACCACGAAATGAACTGACGAATGACCTTAAACCTATACCAAATGATCGTGCCCGTCGGATTTAGCGATCGATCTTCACGATTGAGTGACAATTGAGGTCGTCATGACTCGAGTGAACTTGAACGTGGCTTGATTTAGTATCGCCCACGGGTCAATAATGCGAATTTTCCCAAAAGCCACCCGTTAGTATAAGATATGCGCAAGTTACGTTATTTAGAACTTAGTCATTAATTAGAGACAAAGTTGGGCATTGAAAATTTAGAAAGTCACGACAGATCATTTGGACGATGTTGTCATTTGCTCGAGTAGCCTCGGATTTGCTTGAATCCTTCAGAAAAATCGAATTTCGGCGAGAAATGAAAAATGAGCATTTTACCCCTGGAGGTTTCTTAAGGTCAAGTATATTTGGGGAAGGGCATTTTGGTCATTTTGCCCTAACCTTAGAAATAGAGATTTTTGGACAATTTTTCCCTTGGACTTTTTTAGAAATCCCCAAATTGGCCTTGGATATTTTGGAAAAGATTTAATCCGGACCGGTGATCTCAAGATAAAATCGAATCTAAGCCGTTGATTTGAATTGTGAGAGAGGGGCATGATGGTCAATTGGCACACCAATAATTGACCTTAGATTATTTAAGTCCCAAAGTCTTTCTCTCTCTCTTCACTCTCTCTCTCACTCTCGGCAAACCCTCCACTCATCGACCGACCGCCTCCTTCCCCTTGGCCGTACCACCGCTGTGCCAGCCGCCGCTCGCCGTCCCTGCCTGCCCGGTCACCAAGCCATGTCCTCACCACCCTCTCGTCGCCGTCTCTCTCCCTTTTCCGTGGTCGTGAGCAGCCGACCGAGCAAGCCAGCCTTCCACCGCCTAGCCGGAGCATCCGCTCGCCAGAGCCGCCGCTCGCCCCCACCACCGTTGGCCTCACTAACCCTCTCTCTTCCCTGTTTTGTCCTCACCGAGCACCACCACCAGCCCCCCCTCCGATCCTGTTCAGCCGTGGAAAGCCAGCAGGCCGCCAGCCACCGCCGCTCGCCGTCGTCGCCACATGCCGCCATGAGGCCACCGGCCTAGCGCCCCCTTTCCACTCTAGCCGAGCCACCCTAGAGTTCGTGTAAGTCACCCCCTAAACCCTATTTAAGATGTCGGGTATCGATAGACGCCATTAAGGGCTAAATCGGGTTAATTAGTGACGGTTTAAGGGTTAATTGGGACCGTTTAGGGGTTATATTGGTAGACGGATTTTGGGGTCTTGAATCGGCTGAATTGTGGGTGAAATTGTGATGTTTTGAGGCTGAATTGATGCTGAATTGAATGCTGGAAATTGGGACTCGTAGTGACGAGCATATGGTTCGATTTGAGGGCAAATGGTGTCATTTGGTGCGTTGAATTGTGGTGACAATTTGTACTGGAAATGTACTTGGAAATGTTGAAATTTATGCCATGATTGTGGCTGTGTTTGTGTGCCCGCCCGTTAGTGGCCTTATATGTTTGTTGAATCGTGATTTGGTTGATTGAAATGTGAGTCGTTATGTGCACGCTTTGGTTGAATTGAATTTGATTGTTAATTGGCCGTGTTGGGTGCTTATTAAGCTTGAGAAATGTATGTGGTTTGGTACGTGCACGGGCCAAGTGTGATCGGCCAATATGTTGGCATGTGGGTTTTGAGCATGTGAACGAGTGAGAAATCGTGTGGTGTGGTATATGTGGTTACGGAAATCCTTCAGGCGGTATCATTACGCGAGGAATTGATCCATCCTAAGGTGGTACTACTACGCGAGACGATGCCCGGTATTATCGGAGGATGGCCAACCTGAGGCGGTACCATTACATGAGTTGTGTCGTAGGTGATGGGTGTTGAGCCTGAGGCAGTACCATTACGCGGGCAAGATACACGGCCTGAGGCGGTACCATTACGCGAGCCACGAAGTGTTGTTATTATGAGTTAGTCGTAGTGAACCTGAGACGGTACTATTATGCGGTTCACTAGCGAGTGAGTGGAAAATATGAGATGGTCGCAGTGAACTTGAGGTGATACTATTACGCGAGTCACTAGTGAGTTGGGTGAAAAGAATGTGATGAGGTAGGAACGAATGCGTGAAATGTAATTAGAATGTGCATGTGATTGGAAATGGTGTTATTATGGCTAACGTGCAGGTTACACATAGGAAAGGCCTAGGTAAGTGTAAATTGTGTGCCTGCTATTTGATGACTGAGTGTGGTTGTGTTTGTGATTGTCTGGAGGTACGTGATAGCCTAGGTGGAGTTTAGGGTGTGTACTTATTAAGATGTGATCTCATGGTTGTTTCAATCAATAATTTCATAACCTTGCCCTGAGTCATGAATCTTCCGCCATCGCCATCGCAGCATTTTGGGATTCCTATGCACACCGATCATGACGTCGTAGAATACCCGATAGATGAAAACATGACCTGGGTGAAGCATACTGCGGTAGTTTAGGTAGATATAGGACTACCCCTCTGGCAAGCCCACACGTACACAGCCTGGATGTTTAGAGACGGGGTGGATGAGTTTGGCCCCATTCGCGGCTTTAATGTCCCCTTCGATGGAGTTGGGGATTAGGACCCATCAGCCATACCCCCTCCCGACGGTGAGATGACGAGCCTAGAGACTAGCCTGGTACAGTCCGGACTTCAACCTGTGCCTGCAGCACCTGAGCCCTCAGGGGCTGAGCATGACTTGGAGCCGGAAGAATCGCAGGTGGGGTATGACCCGATGGATGTGGATCTCAAGGCGATACCAGATGAAGAACTCGAAGAAGAAGACCCTGAAGAAGAACCGAAGGACGCACCCGAGTACGAGCCAGAGTATGAGCCAATGTATGATCCCGAGTTTGTGCCAGAGGATAAGTCAGATGAGGAGGAGCGGGTCGAGGTTCTAGCAAAGTCGGGTGATATAAACAACCCGATGGAGATCGAGGCCGAGCCGGAGTCCTTAGAGGAGCAAACAGTTCAAGGGAATTCAGATTCGGGACCTGAAGAATTAGACTTTGAGTGGACGCCATCTAAAGGGCATAGGAGCTAGTGTAGGGGTTGGGAGTAGATCTTTTGAGGTGTTCCATTTTTGGATGATAGAGTACCCAGGCTATTGATCTTTTTGATATCGGTAGTGTGTAGTTAATAGTGTGGTGTGCATGTATAGGAGATGGATTGTATATGATGGATGTTGTATAACGTTGGTTAATTAATGGATATGTTTATTCTCCCCTTTTTACCTAAGTTGTTGTTGTTCGGGTATTTATGGCTTTCGCTGATTGTTTAAATCTCTGATAAGTTGAATTGGATCGGCGATACCTTGGGACGTCGCATTATTCGACCAGAGAAGTGTGTCGCGTGCTCGATGGGGTTCGGGGCGTGACAGAAAATAGAAGAGGAAGTGATGAAACTGCTTAAAGTTGGATTCATCGAAATAGTACCATATTTAGAATGGGTTGCTAACATAGTTCTCGTATTGAAAAAAGATAGGCGGGTATAGGTTGATTATCGTGACCTAAATAAAGCAAGGCCCAAAGATGACTTTACACTTCCACACATCGATGTACTAGTGGATAGTATTGCTAGATTTGAAACATTTTCATTCATAGATGGCTTTTCTGGATATAATCAAATCCTTATGAAGAAAGAGGATAAGGCGAAAACATCCTTCATTACACCATGGGGCACATTCTGTTACAAAGTTATGCCTTTCGGTTTGAAAAATGCTGGTACCACGTATTGAGAGCAATGGTAACTTTGTTCCACGATATGATGTATAAAGAAATTGAAGTATATGTGGATGACATGATTGCAAAATCCAGACAAGGAGAAGATCATGTTGAAGTGCTTCAGAAATTGTTCGAAAGACTCAGAAAATACAAGTTGAGGTTAAACCCCAATAAGTGTGTATTTAGGGCAAAATCTGGCAAGTTGCTAGGATTTGTGGTTAGCAGCAGGGGTATTGAAAAAGATCCCTCAAAGATCAAGGCAATATATGATCTCAAGACTCCTTCCACGGTAAAAGAGGTGAGAGGTTTACCAGGGTAATTAAATTACATTGCCCGATTTATCTATCAGCTTTTTGAAACTGCAAAGCCATTCTTCAAACTGCTGAAGAAAAATGCTAAAGAGAAATGGGATGCAGAATGTCAACAAGTCTTTGATAAGATCAAAGAATATATGGTATGTCTGCCAGTGCTTGTACACCAATCCCAGGGATTCCATTGATCTTATACCTTGACAATTCACCACAAGTCATTAGGAGCAAGCCATTTATTACCCGAGCAAGAAGTTCACAATATCATAGACGAATTACCTAGTAGTTGAAAAGACATGTGTTGTATTGATCTGAGTGTTGCACAAACTAAGGTAATACACCCTTCATCATCAAATTTTGCTGGTGACTGAAAATGACCCGATCAAGTATTTACTTGAGAAATCCTCTTTGGTCAATAAGTTAGTAAAGTGGCAAGTCTTGTTATCAGAATTTGATATCAGAAGCTCACCACAAAAATCAATCAAGGGACGAGCAACAGCGGACATGCTGGCAGAGAATTCTCAGAACACTGCTAATCTTGAGGAGGAATGATTTGACAATCATATATTAGTATTGGCTGACGATAAATGAACTATGTATTTTGATGGTGTAACTAATTTATCTTGATCAGGAACTGGGATAGTGTTGATTTCCCCAAAAGGCCAACATTATCCAGTATATGTAAAACTGACATTTCCATGCACTAACAACATTGCTGAATATGAAGCATGTATTCTTGACTTACAATTAGCCCTTTCAATGAAGGTAAAGAGATTGCAAGTATATGGAGATTCTATGCTCATCATATTGCAAAAAACTGGTGAGTGACAAACTCGAGATACCAAGTTGATATCCTATCGTAAATACTGAGAAGGAATGATCGAGGAATTTGAAAAAATAACATTTGATTATCTTCCAAGAGCTCAAAATCATTTTGCAGATGCTCTTGCAACTTTATCGTCCCTACTACAACTTGAAGATGGTATGAATGTAAAGCCATTGAGAATTGATATTCTTGAACAACCAACTCATTGCTTGGTGATTCAAGCAGAGTTTGATAATGAACCATGGTTCCATGACATCAAGAAGTATCTCAAAACTGGAGAATTTCTTGAAGGAAGCCAATCAGGTGACATAAAGTTTATAAAGAAGATAGCCACCAAATTCTTCCTCAACGGTCAAACTCTTTACAAGAAATCATTTGATTCAGTCCTATTAATATGTGTCGAGAAGCTGAACAAATCATGAAAGAAATCCATGAAGGCAAATGTGGGACACACATGAATGGCCATCTTCTAGCTCGAAAGATTATGAGATTGGGATACTATTGGATGATAATAGAAAGAGATTGCATCTAACATGGGAGATGTTGTCATCACTGTCAAGTTCATAGAGACAGAATCAATGCATCGCCGAATGAGCTACATCAAATGTCAGAGCCATAGCCATTTTCAATGTGGGGCATCGATATGATCAGTCCAATCAACCCTAAGGCCTCAAATGGGCATAGCTTCATCTTGGCTGCAATTGATTATTTCATCAAGTGGATTGAATCAAATTTTTACACAAATGTCATCGCCAAGAACGTCGCAAGATTCATTAGGTGGGACATCATTGCCAGATATGGAATTCTAAAAGCAATCATTACTGACAATGGCTCAAATCTAAATAACAAGATTGTGAATGATTTACTTGAATATTTCCACGTTCGGCATTTGAACTTGTTCCCATATTGCCCACAACTGAATGAAGCAATGGAAGCAGCAAACAAGAACATTAAGAAGATATTGTCCAAGACAGTTGAGAATTATCGTGACTAGCATGAAAAGTTACCATATGCTCTAATGGCATACCGAACTTCAATTTGGACATTAACTAGGGCAACTCCATTTTCCTTGGTTATGGAATGGAGGCGGTATTACCCGTTGAAGTGGAAATTTCTTCATTAAGGATGTTATCTCAATTGAAGCTTTCAGAAGTTAAATGGATTTAATAGAGATGTGAACAACTCAACATGATTGATGAAAAAGGGTTAAGGGCTATATGTCTTGGACAAACCTATCAGAAGATAGTTGCTAAATCCTTTAATCGAAAAGTGAAATTAAGGCATTTTAAGGTAAAATAATTGGTGCTGAAAAAAGTCGTTCCCAATAATTTAGATCCCCGTGGGAAATTCACTCCAAATTATGAAGTCCATATGTTGTCAAGAAAATTTTTCTTGGAGGAGCATTGATTCTTGTAGATATCGTTGGAACAGAATTAGCCTATCTTGTAGATACAGATGCTGTCAAGATATTTCACTTGTAAAATAAAATGATAAACTTGAAAAGATTTGGGTCACTTTAGAACATGTGCATATCATGCATATCATTCATTTCATCAACATGTTTGTTCATTTTGCAGAATGAAGCAAAAGGACTCTAAAATGATCAAAGATCTCATAATCCCCAACACAGTTGGTAAATGTTAAAGGAAAGTATCATTTCCAATCTAATTTCTCTTATGTCATCTCCTAATATGTTTTTTTTTCCTTTTTATCATCCCCGGGGAAATCAGAAAAAGGAAACAACCTAAGATAAATCCCTAGTGGAATCAAAGTGGAGGACTCTCATCAAGTCGAAAAGAGATCTCATCAAACCAATTGGGAATTTAACAAACAATAGGGATCTTGGCAAGCTGATTAGGTAAGCATCCATAATTCATGAATTTCGATCTTAAAGAGTTTAATTTTTTTTGGCAAGATTGAACTTCTTTCATCCCAAACAGATTAATGAGAAAGCTAAGCAAGACAAAACAGGTCATTTTGAAAGATTATCTCAAAAAAGTGTTTTAAACAAAAAGTTTTAAAACATGCTTTCTTTGAGTATGCATTAGACATTAGAATTGTGACATTCTGAAATCCGACCCACTTAGGATTTATTAAATGGATGATTTTATGGACGTGCTTGTAGTTAGATCTCACCTTGAACTGATCACTCCTAGGATACTAATCGTTAGGAAAAAAGCTAATTAGGGATTTAAATTCGTGCGACCAAAGAAACTTGATCGTGAACTAACTTTCGACTATAAAATTATCGAGGTGACATTTTGAGCCAATGTAAGCCGATCCAAGGATAGTTAATGATCAATTCGCCGCTGTCATACGAGTGGATTGCCGGTGATTCCGCTTGACCACGAGACGAATTGACGAATGATCCTAAACCTATACCAAACGATCGCGCTCGTCGGAACTAGCGATCGATCCTCACGATTAAGTGACAATCGAGGTCGCCACGACCCGAGTGAACTTAAATATGGCTTAATTTAGTATCGGCCACGGGTCGAATGTGTAAATTTACCCAAAAGCCACCCGTTAGTTCGAGATACGCTTAAGTTACGTTAATTAAATTTAATGGTTAATTAGAGACCAAGTTTGGGAATCGAAAATTTTGAAGGTCACGACAGGATAATTGGATGATGTTGTCATTAGCTCGGTCAGCCTCAGATTTGTCCGGATTCTTCAGAAAATTCAAATTCTGACGAGAAATAGAAAATAACCGTTTTACCCCTGAGACTTTGTTAAAGCCAAGTATAATGTGAGAGGGGCATTTTGATCATTTCATACCTACATTAGAGATAGAAATTTTTGGATAATTTTGCCCTTGGAAATTTTGTGAAATTTCAATTTTCCCCTTGGATATTTTTGACAAAGATCAATCTTGGCCGTCCATCTTAGGATAAGATTTAATCATGGCCATTGATTTGCGAATAGAGAGGAGGGTAGGATGGTCATTTGGCAAGATATTAGACACCAATTATTGGCCTTAGACTATTTATTCTCATTCTCTCTCTCCTCTCTCACGGCAATCTCTCTCTCTCCCTGACCACTCTCTCGGCCAAGCCCTCCCCCTCCCACCGTGAAGTGGCTAGCCGACCACAGCTTTCGTTGCCATTCAACCACCGAGCCAGATAACCGCCGCTCGATCGTTCCCGATGCCGCGGCTTCGCCACCACCACCTCACCGTCTCTCTCTCTTTTCCCACCATAAAACACCATCACCAGCCACCCTTTTTCAGCCAAGAGCAGCTGAGAAACCAGCAGCCCATCGCCGCCCATCGCCGTTGCTCGTGGACGCCGGTGAGTCGCCGGTACCCCTTTTCGTGAGACACCGCTGCTGCTACTGTTTGCTCTCTGTCAAGCCACCGTTGAGGCCTTGATTTCGCATAGGAATCACAAGTAAGTGATATCCTAACCCTCGCCTAGGATAACGGATATTTTTAGATTAGTTCGGGGCCGTTTTAGCGAGTTTTAGGGGTTAATTGTGGATTAATGGTTGGACTGATTTGGCTGAGCAGTTTGGATAGAATTGTGATAATTTTTGAGGTGGGATTGAGGTTCGAATTGATTGGTTAGGTAATCGGAATGATTCCGGGTGATTATTGTGGCTTATTGCGCGAAAAACGGGCCTAAATGTGCCGTTATGGTTATATTTCATGGTGGCCGAATTACTATTTATCCTGTGGCTGAATTAGTGCATATTGGTGATTAAAATATAGTACGTGTTGGTTTGGGGGTTGTCGGTAGGAGTACGATGCCCGAGAATGGTGAAATTTGGCTTAAAATGAAAAAACTTGAGTTAATTGTGCACGTGCGAATTGAATTAAATTGGCTGGTTTATGGTGATTGTCATGGCTGGAAATAGACATGGAAATATTGAATTTATGCCCATAATTATGGCTGTGATTGAGGGTCCATTGGTGACCTTGCGTGCTCATTGAATTGTGGAATAATTGTTTGAAATGTGGCCCCATTATATGCGTGTACGGGCTAAATTGAATTGGCTGGAAATTGGCCATGTTTATGTGTTAATTGAGCATGTTCGTATGAGATTCGAGCATGTTGATGGGTGAGAAAATTATGTGATATATTGTGTGTGTGGTCACGAAAATCCTTGAGGCGTATACTATAACACGGGGAATTATGCCGTCCTTAGGCATGTACTTTAATGCGGGACGATGTCCAGTATTACCAGAAGACTGCCAACCTGAGGCGTGTATTTCAACGTAGGTTGTGCCCTAAGCGGTGGATGTTGAGCCTAAAGCGTGTACTGTAACGTGGGCAAGAGATATAGCCTGAGGTGTATACTGTAACGCGGGCTAAGAAGTGTTGTGAATATGAGATGATCGCGTGTAGACCGTGAATTGATAGTGGACCTAAGGCGTGTACTGTAACGTGAGTCATTGGCAAGTCGAATGAAAATAGTGTGATGAGGCATGAACGAGTATGTGAAATGCGGAATTGGAAATGTCATGTGTTCGACTTGTGTATTGGGCATGAAATGTATTTGGAATTTGCATGTGGTTGGAAATTGTATATTTGAGACTAACCTACAGATTGCACGTATCAAAAGCCCAGGTAAGTGCAAATTGTGTGCCTGTTATGTGGTTGTTGAATGTGATTGTGTTTGGACTTATCTGGAGGTATGTGTTAGCCTAGATAGGGTTTAGGGTGTTTACTTGTTGAAATGTGTCTTATGGTTGTTTCAACCAAACCATTTCAGAACCCTGGCTTAAACCACAAATCTTCCACCGCCGCCACCTCAGCGTTTTGGAATACCAATGCACACCGACCATAATATTGCAGAGTATCCGATAGTCGAGAATATGACCTAGATCAAGCATACTATCGTAGTCTGGGTAGACATAAGGCAACCTCTTTGGTAGGCCCGTACCTATATCGTCTGGATGTTTTGGGACGGGATGGATGAGTTTTGCCCCGTCCGTGGCTTTGATGTTCCCTTTGACGGAATAGGAGATTGGGATCCGTCGACCATACCCCCTTCCGACGGTGAGATGATTAGTTTGGACACTAGTCTCGCCCAATCAAGACATCAGCATGGACTCGCAGCACCCAAACCTTCAATGGCTGAGCCTGATCTGGAGTCGGAGAAATTACAGGCAGGGTATGATCCTATGGATGTGGATCTAGACGCAGTGCCAGAGGAGGAACCCCCAGAGGAAGAGTTCGAAGAAGAGCCTAAAGAGGCACCGGAAGAAGAACCCGGAGACAAGCCAGAAAAAGACCTAGAGGTGGAACTAGAGGACAAACCAGAGAATGAGCCAAAGGAAGAGCCAGAAGAGGAGTCTGATGAGGAGGAGCGGGTTGAGGTTCCGCTAGAGTCGGGTGATGAGGACAACCCGATTGAAATCGAGGCAGACTCTGAGTCCTCAAAAGAATAGGCGGCTCAAGGGAATTCAGACTTGGGTTTTGGAAAGTCGGACTCAGAGTGGATGCCATCCAGAGGGCATAGGGGTTAGTTTTAGGGGTTGAGTAAAGGTTTTGAAGTGTCTCATTTTTGGAGTAAGGTATACCCAGGCTACTGATCCTTTTTTATACCGATGGTATATAGTTTAGAAGTTCAGTGTGCATGTATATTATGTGGATAGTGAATGGTAGATATTGTATAAGTTTATAATGGCAACGGATACACATTCTTCCTTTTACCCCTAGTTAAATATTGTCTGGGTGCTTGTGGCTTTCTCTAGTGCTTTATCTCTGATGTGCAAGTTTGGGTCGGTATCGTTTCTTGGGACGTCGCACTAGTTCGACCAAAGAGGGATGCCACGAGCTCAATGGGGTTCGAGGCGTGACAAGAATTCCCTAAAAAAGTGATTTGACAAAAAGCGTTGGAAGATTTCAAAAGAAAACGTTTATATAAAATCAAATGGAAAGACCTTTAAATGATGAAAGATAAGGTATGTCCAAACACGTCCTCTATACACTCAAGTGGAATGAAAGAATAAGTGCTAAAAGTGAAAAAAACCTCATCCTAAGGAGATAGGGGATGCTTCCAATGATTACATGAATTGAAATGATGAAAGGCAATCGTTTCACTATCCCAAACACATGATTATCCCTTGCAAATTAAATTTGAGCTAAGTTTTTCAAAACAATCCTGTTAAGAACCATCCTATATTGGGGCAAACTAGGAGGTTTGTGGTCGACATTTATGGAGAAAAGGATCAAGAAAGATTTTATTACATACACTTACATCAATCTTTCTGTGATAACTTCCGATGAAGTCATATGGAAGCTCGCAACATTCCAAGAGGAAAAAGAGCATTTTATTTCTTATCCCCATACATATTACCTTTTGCAAAACTCAATTGAGCCTGAATATTCATTTCAGAACCCTAAATTGGTGATCATCTCTTCACACTAGGGCATGATGATCCACTTTGGATAAATAAAAAACAAAAGGCATGACAAAAGAGTCCTTAGAACTCAAAAAGGTTGGAAGCCCAAAGATTTAGAAAATGCAAAAGGATCAAGAGCATGAAAAAGCAGTGTGCCTAGTGAAAGCAAAACCAAATGCCCAAGAAAATGAAGAAAAGAAAATAAGAGTTCAAAAGAAAGCTCAAAATGACAAAAAGTCATGATAAAGCCAAGCATAAATTTTAAGAGATCGAAGATCACAACAAGCAAGTACGATAAAAAAGAGAAAAAAGAAGAAGATCATGATGAGTATTTAGAGGACTCTTGCGGTCATGAAAGAGAAAAGATCTCTACTGGACAAAAGGAAAAGGGGTGATGATGCCAAGAATATCATCAATTTCACAAAAAACCCTAAATTAAAAAACAAATGAGCCTTTTGAACTTACCCAATACCAACATTACAACCTCTCCTCAAAGACTCTTCAGATTGAGATGTTGAGAGTGAAAAAATGAATTTATGACAAGAAGTCATTGCTCAAAGGAGTGGGTGCAATAATATCTTGTCTTATCCTCAAGGTTCTTCACTTGTAGACTCAAATGTGAGTCGAAAAAATATGATGAAATTCTTTTCTTGGCCTCAAAATACCTATCCTTTGAATAGCTATTGACCAAGCCTACATTACAATCCTTTAAAAAACCTTATTGAATCAATCGGATTATATACAATGCGAACATCTCCGAGTACTTGAGAATCGGTTAAGAGAGATGAATTGAGGGTCTCAAGATGATTCCCATTTCAATTAGCAAAGAAAAGACTAGGTTCATAGAATGAGATAAATCCTTTCTAATGAAAGTCTTCCAAATGATTGTTTCAAGCATTTCTTGAAAGATTGCAAACAATTTGCTCAAATACTTCCTCGGATAGGAAATTTGATTGTCTGAATGCATTGGTACAAAGAATGCGTGTTTCCAAATCAAAGTTTCAAATAGTTTTTGGTCAATTTAAAACCAAATTTTCAAACAGTTGATGGTAAATTTAATACCACGTTTTAATAGTTTTTGGTCAACCATACAAAGGTTAATGAACCTTAAAACCACATGATTCATGGTTAATCTAAAACCATAAAGTACTCATTATTCGAGTTCTTTTCAAGTCCTATTGACAAGGAGTCATCAAGAAAATCATCAAATCCTCAGGCGAGGAGCCTTAGGTACTCATTATTTAAAGCCTTTTCAAGTCCTGCTGGCAAGAAATCACCAAGAAAATCATTAAATCCTCGGGCAAGGAACCCCAAGTACTCATTGTTTGAAATCATCAAGTCCTACTAGCGAGGAGTTACTAGGCAAATTACTAAGTCCTACTGGTGAAGAGATACTAGGTAAATTACTAAGTCCTACTGATGAGGATCGAGAGTGAAAAATTATCATTTTGCCCCTGAGCTCTATGCATTAATTCCGAATTTTGAAGGGCAAAATGGACTTGTTCAGTCCCTAATGTGGCCGAAAATGTCGGACAAATAAGCCTCGATCACTCTTGCTAATTCCCTATTTCACCCCTAAATATTTTGGTCTAGATTCAATCTTAACCCTTGGTTGTGGATAGATTTAATTGGCCTTCAAATTTCAGCCATTAGATTGGCTTGTTAGTGGGGTGGTTAGATTGGTAATTGTGAGTGGAGTTGGTCACCTACCCCACTCAAGCCATTTGATAAAAACACTCTCATTCTCTCTCTCTCCCCTCACTTCCCCATTTTGGCCGACCCCTCTCCATCTCGCTCTCTCTCCATTCTCTCCTCTCTTCGCGTGAGCCAGCCCCGCCGGAGCAGCTATCGCCGCTGCTGCACCACCGCCGCCCGAGCGTCGCTCGCCACCACCAGTCCGCGACCAGCCCGTCGCCACCACCACCACTCGGCCACCCCGTTTTCCCTCTCTCTCTCTCACATCCCCATCGGCACCACCAGCACCGGCCAGCCTCACCTTGGCCGCGTCACCGCCGCCCAAGCACCGCCACCACCAGCCTCTCGCTGCTCACGCGCCACCACCGCCACCACCCTCAACCTTCCCCTCTCTATTTCCACGGCGCCACCACTATCACCAGCATCCTCTCTCGCCATTCAGATCAGCTGTGAGCCACCCTCAGCCGTCGCCGCCACCGCCGATCGCCGCCCGTGGAGCCGCCAGGGCACTTGCTAGTCGGCAACCATTCGATCCATTTTCCCCCTAGTTCGGCACCCCCTTTGGAGCTTAGGACCTTGGTGAGTGGAAACCCTAAACCCTAATTAGGATTTTGCGCACTTTTAGACAGTTTAGGGGTTAATTAGGGTATTTTAGGGGTTGTTTTAGGATCGATGATTAGGGCTAATCATGTAGTGATTTTGGTGGCTTAGTGTGATGATTTAAAGATGATTTAGAGGCCTAGAGTGGTCTGGTTAGTGGCTGATCAATGAGGCGTTTAGCGCGAGGTATTGAACCCGTCCTGAGTTATTTAACGTGGGATGATGCCCGGTTTGCCGGAAGATGGCCAACCTGAGGCGTCGTTCACGTGGGTTGTGTCATGGACCTAATACGTTTAGCGCGGGTTGGAGATTAATTGAAAAGTCATGGACCTGATGTGTTTAACGTGGGTCGGAGATTAAACGAGAAATTGGCACGTGTATGAAGTATGCATTAATGAGTATAGGCATGTGCATGGCAAGTGAACGTGACTCATTGATGATGTGTATGTACCATTATTGGATTTGGTATTATTATTATGTGCCTAATGTGCAGGGTTGCTAATATGATTGGTTTGAGCCCGAGGGCCTAAGTCATTTGAGTGATGGACCGTTTGTTTGGTTAGTTGCTTGTCTAGAGGTGCATGTTAGCTTAGTTTAGGTTTAGGGAGCCTACTCGCTGAGATTCGTTCTCACTGTTGTTAAACTCAACATTTCAGACCCCCAACCTTGAGAATGGCAGGCATACCGCTACGTTTTGGGATCCCGGACTGTATAGAGCGTTTGGTGACCGAGTACCCGAGTTGGAATGGGGAGGCATATATTAGGTTTTATACGATTGTTTGGGTCGACGAAGGCGGGCCACAGCTCAAGGGCCATCCCTACCTTAGTTGGTGTTATCAGGACCAAACTGGCTTTCACAAACCCCTTAGGACATTTGACGTCCCGTTTGACCGTTAAGTCAATGGGACCTACATACTACAGATGGTGAAGTGGTGAGCTCCAACGCCGTGTCCGAGACGGATTCTGATCCTCGGCCAGTCATCTTCGAGTCTGACATGAATTTCGACCACGAGGAGGAGGAGCCGATAGAGTAGGAGTCCAATCCTGACCCGGAGCCGATGGAACTGGAGTCAGAGCCGGAGGATGATCCCGAAGAGGAGCCGTTGGAGGTCGAGTCCGAGCAAGAGTCTATGAATTCCGAGTTCGAGTCGTCCGATGATTCATCCGAGTCTTTGGGATCTGATTCGGACTGGGTACCCTAGGGGTTAGTCTTGAGCATAGCTAGGGTTTAGGGCCAATAACACTTTTTGGTAGGAGCCCTAATTAGATTTAGTACCTAACTGTCCAAGCCACGAAACCCTTTTTTATGTTGGTGGCTTGCTGACCCGTTTTGGTTTATGTATATTTCTCTTTCAATGGATATTGTAAATTCTCTTTTTATGAACGTAAGTGTGTTTATGATATTTGTTGCTACCTTTGTCATGTTTATTTATGCACGAGTGTATGACCATTTTCTGCATATGTATTGTTCTCTAATTTGGGTTTTGGGTCAGTGACGCGTCTTGGGACGTCGCACTAATTCGACCGCAGAAGGGGTTGTCGCGCACCTTAGGGTTCGGGGCGTGACACCACTAGGGGAATTTCTAAGTCCTACTAGTGAGGAGCCACTAGGTAAATCATCAAATCCTCAAGCGAAGAGCCTTAGGTATTCATGGTTTGTAGACATGTCCTTAAACCACAAGATCAGAATTCAAGTCATCATAATCATCACCATCACCATCACCAATTCACACTTTGGAGATAACCATCAAAGAAATGCTCGCAAATAGGTAAGTTTCGCTCTCCCTCAATCATTAAGAACTTCTCAAATGCATTCAAAAGATGAAAATTTGGATTAGATCATGAATTTCAAAGCAAGATCCCTAATAAGTTGTTGTAAAATTTCCATTTGTTTTATCAATAGAATCAACTAAAAAATCATGTGTCACTTTGTCTTTAAGATCAATCTCTAACGAGCTCAACCTCAAAGAGGGACAGCTGTTGACACCTGATTTTTTAGCTCATTTTTCCAATTTTTCCAAAAATCACAAAATTAGGATTAGTATCCTTGGCCAAGCTTAGGAACCTATTTCTAAACCAAAAATAATTTTTTTAGAATTTTACTTAATTTTTCCTTAATTTCTTTTAGTCAAAATAATAGAGAAAATCAAGAAAAATAGCAAATGGAATCCAAAAATTCCATAAAAAGAGCCATTAGTCTTCTTTTGAATCCAATTTCATCAATATAGTATCAATTTTATAAAATTTCAATTGGGAATGTGCTTTTCCCAAAATTGGGTAAAATCAAGCCTAAATTGAATCAAAAACTCAATTGAGTCATTTCTAGTCATTTCTAGGCTATAGTGTCTTCACAATAAATGATTTTGGAAACTTGAATTACATAATGGTCAGTCCAATTGCATAATTTATCAAAGAAATCAAAAAGCCCAAAATTCAATTGAAAATTAGGGATTTTAAGCCCAAATTGGGGATCATGATCAATTTGAAATTGTCGAACCTTGATACCATCATTTGTAGGGTTAATCAGTCATGGGTAATCCAATTTTGGCATCAATTTTTCCCAATTAGGTCATCTAGATGTTAAATTGAACAAAAACCCTAATGATCCGAATTTACAATTTGAGAATTTTGGATTTAATAGTGACAAAAATTAGGGATGAGAATTTTGGATTTAATAGTGACAAAAATTAGGGAAAATCTCATATGTAGGTGAAAAATGGACAAGGAATTCAATTTTTGGGTTAAATTTGAAAAATTGGGTCAAAATCGGGCTTAATTTGCGATTTTAGACCAACTCGGGTATGCTGGATCGGTCAGGTCAACCCGACCCGACTCGAGTCGATCTCCTTCGCCCGTCTCGTCCAAAACATAAAACCCAGGAAAATATCTAATTGGTCATGCCACTTTACCTACTTAATCCGATAAAAATATAGATTGAATAGAAAGATAAAAATTACAACCCGCTGTCAAGTGAGGTATGGTCTAGGAGAGGCCCTCGTTTGTCTAGTGATGGGATGTCTGCAGGACGTTTGGGCGAAATATCCGTATGGGACCTTAGTAGCCCATTCGGGGACAGTTTTCCCATTCGTGACAAATGGAAGTACCTCCTTAGTGTGCTTGAAAAGGTGAGGCGCAATAGTCGGCAATGCCTCTTGGGATGACATAATTAAATGATTGATGAAAGGGGTGTCGCGTGCCCAGGGCTCAACGGATAGAGCGCGGGGTGTAACATCCTAGTCGATTTGGTATCCGACCATGGTTATTACCTAGAGTGATAAGGTGCGTTGGGATTTTGGGATAGTTAGTTAGGGAAACGCCTTGCCCTTGTGAATGTTGATTGTTCTCTTGAAGGGGAATTATGGATTTCTAACCTTTGATTAGGGGAATTGTAGAGTGAGGTTTTCCCCTAGAATTCTTGTAAGATGAGTAATCCTGAACCAAGAGCCCCTAGAGTAAAGGCAGCCCAAGGCCAAGCAAGTGGAAGGAGAAGGGCGCAAGAGGATCATCGACTAGATAGGATTATACAAGCCTTGGAATCCATGGGGAATCTGATGGGACAGCAGGATCAAAATCAAGCTACTACTGCTACTGCTCACAATGATGCCCCGTTAGCTGAAAACGGAAATGATGAACGACAGATGCCCAAACTAGTTGAACAGTTCTTGAAACTGAAGCTGTCAAAGTTTGCTGGAACGAGTAATCCCGAGGCAGCAACCTTGTGGGTCAAGGAGCTGGAGAAAGCTTTTACACTCTTGAGGTGCTCAAAGGAAGACAAGGTGATGCTGGCTATTTATCAACTGCAGGGTAATGCTAACAATTGGTGGAAGGCCACTATAGGAAGAATTTTTCCCTAATGCACAATCCCAACTTGGGATGCCTTTGTTGAAACTTTTAATGGAAAGTACTTTTCCGAGTGCACACATGAGTAGAAGATGGCACAATTCCTGCAACTTCGCAATAATCATCTGACAGTCGATCAGTATAAGGCCAAGTTCCCAAAACTATCAAAGTACGCGCCTAGAATGGTTGAAGATCCGATGGATAGAGCAAGAATGTTTCGGGATAGTTAGAAGCCGGAGCTCCGAAGTCTGTTGGTGCCCTTGAACCTGAAGGACTACAACGAGCAGTACGAATAGGCCTAACTGAATGAGAGAGATTTGACAAAAAGGGTGATCGTGTCTAGATCGCGGTATCCTCTTGCCCGAGACACCCATCGCTTTGCTAAGAGGCCGATGTCCAGGAGAAGACACTTCATCACTCCCAACAAGAAGAACGGTATTTGAAAGCCAGAGTACTCCCCGAACGGCATATGCTGATTTTGTGGGAAGCAACACGAAAGAGGCCCGTGCCCCCACAAAAGCCGAAGCTTGTTTCGAGTTTGGCTAGCAAGGCCATCAAGTGAGAAATTGCCTGCGTTGATTGTCAGGGATACAACTCCAATAGCTGCATGTGGGACAACAAGCCGAAACCACACTGTAGAGCAACCGTAATTAACCCCCAGCCTAAAGAAGAGTCTACGCTATGACCAAAGAGGAAGCGAAGGACTCTTAGGCCGTGATCACAGTACGATCTCCTTACATGAACGTGCTGCTTATGCACTCTTTGATACGGGAGCCACATATTCGTTCGTAGCTTAACAGTTCCTTAGATTAGCGAGATTGGAATCAAAAACCATTGGGAACGGTTCTTAGTGTCTCCACCCCGATGAAGGACAAGACATTGTCTATGTTAGGTTGTCAAGAGTGTGAGATAGTTATAAGTGGGCAGAAGAAAACCATAAACTTAGCTATTTTGGCTCTATATGACTTTGACGTCATTATCGGAATGGATTGGCTCAAAAAGCAACGGGCTACGGTGGACTGCTATAGTAAGCTAATCTAGTTCAACCCGTTTGGCAGTCCTAGCTACAAGTTCATAGGAAATTGGGGAGGACTTTTTATACCCCTGATTCCATCGTTTGAAATAGCTCAACTAGTTGCCAAAGTTATTTGGCGACCGTGGTTAACATGACCATTGAAGAACCGAAGATGGAAGACATCGTTGTGGTTCGAGATTTTGCCGACGTCTTTCCAAAGGAATTACCAGGATTGCCCCTAGAAAGAGAGAGAGTTTGTGATAGAGCTAGCTCCTGGAGTAAAGCCTATTTCTAAGGCCCCCTATCGAATGGCGCTATCAGAACTGAAGGAACTGAAAGTGCAAATGCAAAAATTGCTTGATAAATGGTTCATTCGCCCTAGTACATCCCCTTGGGGAGCGCCAGTCTTGTTCGTGAAGAAGAAAGATGAATCGTTGCATCTTTACATCTATTACCGACAACTCAATCAACTGACGATAAAAAACAAGTATCCATTGCCGAGGATCAACAACTTATTTGATCAATTTCAAGAAGCGTCGGTATTTTCCAACATAGACTTAAGGATAGGATATCATGAGTTGAGAATCAAGAAGGAGGACATTCCACAAACGGTATTCCGGACCCGATACCATCACTACGAGTTTATGGTGATGCTGTTTGGTTTAACCAATGCCTTGGCTACTTTCATGGACTTAATGAACCGAGTGTTCGAAGCATACTTGGATCAGTTCATCATAGTGTTCATTGACGACATACTAGTGTACTCGAAGAGTCTAGTAGAGCATGAGCAACATTTGAAGATGATCCTATTGACCCTCCGAGAACACGCACTTTATGCCATATTCAATAAGTGCGAGTTCTGGCTCAATCGCGTAGACTTTCTTGGTCACGTAATATCCGGTGAAGGAATTGTAGTGGACCTAACAAAGAAGCAGTCCTGAATTGGCCAAAGTCGATGACAGTGATGGAAATTCGAAGTTTCCTAGGCCTGGTTAGTCATTACTATCGATTTGTGGATAAATTCTCTGGAATAGCTATGCCCTTGATGCGACTACTGAAGAAAGAGGTGAAGTTCGAATGGACGGATAAATACGAAAGAAGTTTCCAAGAGCTCAAGCAAATATTGACACTACCCCAGTTTTAAAGATATCGTCTGGTCCTAGAGGTTATGAGATTTACAGTGACGTTTCTCATAAGGGATTGAGCTGTGTCTTAATGCAACATGGAAGAGCGGTGGCCTATGCGTCTAGACAACTAAGGCTCCACGAGCTGAACTATCCAACTCACGACTTAGAATTGCTTACGATTATCTTCGCTTTCAAGATTTGGAGGCATTATTTATGTAAAGAAAGGTTCACAATATACACAGACCACCAAAGTCTGAAGTATTTATTTTCGTAAATGGAGTTAAACATGAGGCGACGACG
The DNA here is from genome assembly GCA_031216405.1 of Syzygium malaccense. NCBI lineage: Eukaryota > Viridiplantae > Streptophyta > Magnoliopsida > Myrtales > Myrtaceae > Syzygium > Syzygium malaccense. The sequence continues at coordinate 18,766,660 of CM062254.1, forward strand.
TTTGATGGAACTTCTTAAAGACTACGACTACGACATTCTTTATCATCCGAGAAAAGCCAATAAGGTAGCAGATACGCTCAGTTGAAAGTCAACCATTGTGCAACTGATGGTTCAAGAATGGATTCTTCTTAAAGGAGTACGAGATTCATATTACAAATTTGAGATGAACCATCTTTCTAGTCTTCTATCTACCCTCAGAATTGAACCAGAACTGCAGACAAAGATTAAGGCACTGCAACCGACGGATTTATCAATCCAAAGGATTCTGCAAGAGAGCGTGGAAAAGACGAAACCAGATTTCCAAGTGGCGGAAGACAGACTACTAAAATTCTGAGGACGGTTATGCGTGCCCAACAATGCATAATTCAAAGAAGAGATTTTGTCAGAAGCTCATAAAAGCAGCTACATCATATACCCTAGCAGCACGAAGATGTATCAAAACCTTCAATAATATTACTAGTGGAATGGCATGAAAACAGATGTCGCCAAGCATGTAGCCAAATGCTTGACGTATCAATAAGTAAAGCGCAACACTGCAAACCAGGTGGACTTCTGCGACCACTAGAGATCCCATAATGGAAGTGGGAGCACTTCACAATAGACTTTTTGATGGGATTACCGAGGAGCCAACGAGGTAATGATTTTATTTGGGTCATAGTTGACAGATTGACCCAATCAGCACATTTTATCTCTATGCGAAAGGATTTCGCAATGGACAGATATGCTGAGCTATATGTGCAGCAAAAATTCATCTTCATGGAGTGTAAGTGACGATCACTTCAGATTGAGATCCCAAGTTTACAACAACGTTTTGGAAAAGTCTTCAGACTACTATAGGAATGAAGCTTCAGTATAGCACAACCTATCACCCGCAGATGGATGGTCAATCCGAGAGGACCATTCAGATACGCAAGGATATGTTGCGAGCTTGTGTTTTAGATTTTAAAGGAGGATGGAAAGAGTAACTACATCTTGTCGAGTTCACCTACAACAATTGCTATCAACAGAGCATCGGAATGGCAACGTTTGAGACATTATATGGTTGTGCCTGTAAAATTCCGGTATATTAGGATGAAGTTGGTGAAACAAAGATCATTGGCCCAGAGCTAGTCCAACAATCAGTGGACACCATTAAGATTGTTAGAGAAAGACTTAAGACTGCTCAAAACCATCAGAAAAGTTATGCAGTTAGTCGACGTAGACCATTAGAATTTCAAGTAGGTAATCACGTCTTTCTTAAGGTTTCACCTATGAGAGGAACGTCATGCTTTGGTCAGAAAGGAAAACTGAGCCCTAGATACGTTGGACCCTTTGAGATTTTAGAACAAATAGCGATTTTGGCCTATCGACTAACATTGCCGCCTAGACTTGCTTAGGTTCACAACGTGTTTCACGCGTCCATGTTAAGGAAGTATAAACCCGATCCGGCACACGTGCTTAGTTTTGAAGAAATCGATGTGGATGATGCAATGTCATACGTAGAAAAGTCGGTACATATTGTGAATAGAAAGGAGCAAGTGCTATACAATAAGGTCATTCTCTTAGTCAAAGTTATTTGGCAATATCATGGAACTGAGGGAGTAACTTGGTAAAGTGAAGAGATGATGAAGTGCTAAAACCCCCATCTATTTGAGGAATTAAGTAATTCTGCAAATTTTAATGACGAAATTTTGTTAAGGAGGGAAGAGTTGTGACATTCTCAATTCGACGCCGATTAATTACGCATTATTGGAATTATTCAGTCTCGTTTAGGCACCAATCAAGAGGTTAAGGCTATCTTGCCACATTGGACCTTGATTGATTTTTTTGGATATTGCACATTAAGGCAATATGTGCATGGTGGGTGTCCTATGATTGATTAACCTATAGCTTTCATTTAAATGCAACTTCTAGAAGCCTTGATTGAGATGAGACAAATTTTGGTCTTATCATAGCTAGCTTGGGCGCCACTTTTGGGGGGAAGAAATGAGAAGAGGGCCCACTTGGTTAGCTTCTAGAATTGATTTCCCTTAACCTTCAAGCATGTGCTCTTGTCTTGCATTTATGAGATTTGATGGAGATATTTTTAAAGGCTAGGCTAGCCTAAGCTTAGGGCCATGAGTGTGAGTGAATTACTAGTCTCTCTCTCTCTCTTCTTGCAAGACTACTTGAGAGGATAACACTCTCATTTCTCTCATTCCTCACTCTCATTTCTCCCTCCCTTCTCTCCCTCTCTCACGCTACCACCCTCAGTGCCGACCATCTCTATCGCTGCTTGCCGCCTCACCGCCATCCACGCTGCTCGCCACTCACCATCGAGCCGCCATCCTCATTGTCACTACCGTACCGTCTGTGTCGCACCGTGCCGTGCCAAGCCACTCACCGCTCGCCGCCATGTCATTCGTGCCATGTTGATGCTTGAAGTTTGAATGGTTTAAGTAAGTGGTTCCTCTAAACCTTGGCTAGGGTGCTATTCTACGCATATCATCCTAGGTTAGTCTTGTTTGAGCTTGTTCCATCATGTGTGTTTTTTATGTTTAAGTGGCTGTTTCATGTTGGTTTGGACATTTTGGAATGAGTTTTGTGGGTTGAAGATTCGTGGGTACCAACTAGAGCTTGAATCTTTGAAGTTTGGTTTGAAAACTAGATTTATTGTTACTGTACCTCTTCAGTTTACTATTTTCATAGAGATTCTTGTGGGCTGAATCTGAAGTTGTGTTCTTCACAAAAGTTGTTCTTCACATCTTAACGTTTAACATATTTTAAATCTAGAATTTTTTAAGGTCATTTGGGTCGCACGAAAGCCCATCTTCAATCCATGTTTAAACTGTCCTGAAATGCTGTTTCTCTGACCTTCTTGTCCTTCAAAATTTTTATAAATTTTTATAGATCTTTTTTCAACAAACTTCCTTCACAAAAGTTGTTAAGGACTTTTCTTTCTATAGTATATAACAATTTCGAGACTTTTTAAGGTGATTTGGGTACTGAAAGAGATATATTTTGAGGATGGAGTAGTCTGTTCTAGTGAACTCATTTCGAATCTGATTTTGGGTGACAAACGACGTGATTATAGAGTGAATTGGGTTTTATGCTCTTCATAAGAAATGTTCATCAAGGTGTTTTTGCTATGACATATCCAAAATTTAGAATTTTTGGAAATCGTTTTCTATTTATTTTGAAGAGACTTCGGTTACTGTGCATGTCACATCCTCAATTCCAGTCCATGGGAAATGGCTATAGTTTAAGTTTGGTGGTTTTCCAATTGGAACCAAGTTTTTACTCTTGTTTTGGAAAACCTAGTTTTGGATCCTGTGTACCCCTTTGTTTTGTTATTTTTGGAGAGATTTTTGTGATCCGAATTTCCAAACACTTTCTTCTTAAAAGCTTCTCTAAACATCTTGACGTTTTACATACTTTAATTTCATAATTTTTGGAATTGATATGAGTGGTACGATGGCCTGATTTTCGGACGGTGTGAAACTGCCCAGAATGGGTATTTCGGTGATGTTCACACCGTCTTTATTTTCTACAAGCTTTTCTGGGCCGATTTTGGAAAAGTTTCCCTCACAAAAGTTGTTGAGAACTTCCTTTTCTATAACATATAAAAATTTGGGAATTTTTTGAGATGATTTGGATTCTGGACATAGCTTACTTTGAGAAACAAGAATGCTATTCTAGCAAACTGTTTTTAGTTGGTCTTTGAGCTACTAAAAATGGTGTTTATAGAGAGATTTAGATTTGTATTCTTCATGAAAAATGTTTGTTAAGGCCTTGTTTATGACATAGTCAAATTTGAGAATTTTCGTAGTCCATTTTTTATATTTTCAAGTCCGATTTCGTGAACAGTGCAAAGCTGTCCGATTTTATCAGATTTCAAAGATTTATCAATTTCTATATGAGAACGTTGGAATCTCGACTTGATGTCTTTTGGTGCTATTTGAGACATATCTGCGCCGAACCTCTGGTTGAATGAGATTATTATACGTGTTTTGTCGTGGAAAACCCTCGAAAATCATGGAATTGATTATGATGCGGGTTTACGACTTAAGTGTCGATTAGTTGTTATTATGCAAACCGATGGTGCTGAGTCATTGTGAGCCGAACCGACATGTCTAGAAGACCAAAATAGGCTTTGTGTTTGTTTTGTTGGGGAGAAACTAGAAGATAAGGCTTTGACATGGTCAAAGCTTCTCCTTCAAGCTTCCATCATTAAGTTTCATTAATGCCATTAAATGGCCCTTGACTTAGAAGCCCTATTTCATGATGACAAGCATTAATAACCTTAGACTTTGGAGGCCCTGTTATTATGGGACACAAGGCAAGGCCATTCAACCAAGCCAAGGGGAAGTCGAGAGAGAGAGAGGCCATTCAGCCAAGAGAGAAAGAAAGAGAGAGAGAGAGAGAGAAGCTAAGGGATAAGATCCAATTTAATGCCCTTAATTGCTATACATCATGACTTTTGACTATTGTGCATTAATGCACATTAATACTTGGCTTCGTCTCCAAGCCTATTTGGCTATAAGGAAGCAAGAAGCCTCTCATGCAATCCCCCCCTTCTCCCTCATCTCATGCCAACATCTTCTTCTTTCTTTGTTCTTGCTTTTCTCACTTTTGACCAAGAAGCTCACACCCAAAACAATCCCGAACCGGCCCGTGTCTCTTCTCGTTCCTACCCAAGAGCCCACGGTTTGGCCTTCGTAGACCTAGGTTTGCTCGGCCAAGCAAGAATGAAGCAAGGAGAAAGCTCGAAATTTCCCGAGCTCACCCGTCTCGAACCCCATTTTCTAGTTTTGTTTGTCGTTGAGTAAGTGAATTCCCTAATACCGGGAAAGGATGTTAAGATGCGTTGTGACACGGTTTGCCTGGACCGTTTTTCTCGATCGTTTGGTTGGCTCACTTCTCGATTTGATCATATTTCATGTTTGATATTGTTTTGAGATAGAACCGAGCCTTGGTTTGTAAAATGTGCACGATGTGGCCGTGCGTGATGTTCTCTTGTTTGAACTTTGTTATTGATCTGCCATTGATGCGGGTGCGGTAAGGGCCGACTTATGTTAACGGCGATTGATATATCCTCGCTTGATATTAGTGTTTTCACTTGCTGAGTCTCCTCGACTCATCCCCCGTTGTTTCCCTTTTTTTCAGGTCCGTAGGATGGCATCTCCCCTGGCCCGCATTGGCAATCACATGGAGTAGCGAGCCGAAGTGCTCACCATAATAGATGTCAGAGAAGACCGTGCCTATTGCCGAATCACGATGCTTGTGATGTTCGATGAAGGCCTAATGGACTTGGTACCTCATCCGTACGTAGCGTGGTGTTGCTATATAGATTGGAACCCTATATGGGTTCAATGGTGCTTTGGCTATACGGGCGGGCTGGCTCCAGGATAAAGCCACGGGTGGGATGTGAGATGGCCAGGCGGACAGGACTAGGGTAGAGGTGAAGAAGCGAGGAGCGAGAAGCCGTAGTGGGTATAGGATCACCCAAGTCAAGTTTTGCTATTCGTAGTTGGCTATGAAAATATGTGTCGTTTGCCATGGCCCGAAGGGCCGGTATTTAATATGTTTACATACACTGTAAATATAAGATTTGCTTATGATGCTTCGTGTCTTATTCCGCTGTGTATATTGATTGTGATTGTCCCGAGAAATGCTTCCGCTCATGTGTAATAAAAGATAATAATGAACGGAACGTCACATTAATGACCCCGAGATGGGGGCATTAGAGATTAATTTGGTATCAGAGTAGGTTCCCCTCCAGTAAGTGCAAGTTCGGTGTTGAGCCAATAAGAGGCTATGGAATCCTGAAAGGACACAATCCGATGAGGGCGAGGAGTGGTCGTCGAGGTGGAACCTGATCAAAGAGCGACTCTTGGCTATGAAGTGGACGCCGGGGCATGAGGCCTGATCAAGGTATAGCTTCTAGCAAGAGTGGTTGCTGGGGTTGAAGACCTAAACAAGGTGCGGCTCCTAACAGGCTTCTAGGATGATGGGTAAGAGAGAAAGAAACCGAACTATGCACTAAATGGGGGAGAACGATTCTGAAATCCAAGCGGAAATAAAGACCTGGAGTGATAAGGTACGCTGAAGTTAGGGTAGTTAGCTAGGAAACACCCCTGTGCATGTGAATGATTGATTGTGGTTGAATAGGTTGTGTACTAATATTTGTTTATGACTACTGACCTATTCTTGTGTTGTAGAAAGACCCCTTAGAATACCAATACGAGTGCTCGAAACCCGATTGCGACCTCGACCTCGAAGGGGAAGTCAAATCAAGACCCCCGAATAGACAGAATTCTGCAGGCTCTAGTGATCGTGGGAGAACTGTTGGGACAGCAGGCCCAACAACCAATGCCTAATGCTGAGAATGTGGTAGTAAATGGAAATGGAAATGGTGGCTGTACAATGCATGGATTGGTCGAGCAATTCCTAAAACTCTAATCACTAAAGTTTATCGGAACTGGAGATCCCGAAGAAGCGGAATCCTGGATCAATGAACTCTAGAAGGCATTTGAGCTTTTGAGATGTTCTAAGGAAGAGAAAGTCACCTTAGCAACCTATCAACTGCAAGGTAATGCCAGATATTGGTGGAAAGTGACCAAGGAAATCGTGTTCCCAGAAAATGTTGCTGTCAACTGGAATACTTTTGTTGAAGCATTCAACGGAAAGTATTTTTCTGAATGTGCTCGTGATCGAAAGATGAAGGAATTCTTGCAACTTGAGCAGAACAACATGACGGTGGACCAGTATGAAGCAAGGTTCACTCAACTATCGAGGTATGCCCTTAAATTTATTGAAGATCCAGTGAAAAGGGCAAAAAGATTCCGAGACGATTTGAACCCAGACATCCGAAGACAATTGGTGCCGCTGAACCTCAAGGATTACAACGAGCTGTATGAACGAGCACAACTAGTGGAGAAAGAGTCCTTGTAACGAGCTGCCATGGTGACTAACCAAGGAAAGCCCTATCATCCGGCTTCTCAACCCAACCAACATCATGACAAGAGACCTATGTCGGGAGAAAATCGTTTCTCCACTCCCAACAAGAAGATTAAAAATCAGAAGCCAATTTCCACTGCAGGTGATGCATGCCATACTTGTGGAAGGTTTCACGGAAATACTCTGTGTCCAAAATAGACAGGAGCATGTTTCGGCTGTGGTCAACAAGGCCACCGCATAAAGGACTGCTCGTAATGACAGCAAGTGAAGCAGTCATAATAACCACAGGTGATGCAACAAAAAGGAGTTCCACCACATGATAATCGTCCTCCAGCTCAAGGAAGGATTTATGCAATTACTCAAGAGGAAGCAGAAAACTCCAAGAATATTATTACGGAGACATGATAAATTGGGTGATCGGAACTATACTTGTATTGTTTTATCATAGTATTTATGTACGACGTTTCAATGTATCGAAAAATCCAAGCAAGCAAGCATAAGAAATATTTAAGGATGGTAAAAGATAAATCAGAGTGGCGCAGCGGAAGCGTGGGAAGACAAACCTAGAAGATTTTCCATAAAGAAAATTTTCGACATTTTCTGAAAAAACTAAACAAGGCTACCTTCATAAAGGAAGGTAGAATCCAACTGAAATAACGGTTATCAATAAAGCATCAAGATGGCACCATTCGAGGCATTATACGGTCGATCTTGCAGAACTCTAGTCTGTTGGAACGAGGTCGGGAAAAGAAGGTCAGGGGTCCACAGCTAGTCCCACTCACCTCAAATGCTGTCCAGATAAGTAGAGAAAAACTTAGGATGACATTAGTCGGGAAAAGAATAAGGTTGACAAGCGCCAGAAACCGCTTAAGTTTCAGGTAGGTGACTATGTCTTTCTGAAGTTGTCACTAATGAGGGGTGTGTCACACTTCGGAAGGAAAGGTAGGTACGTTTTAAATTTCGAGTATGAAATTCTTTTAGAGGGGAAGAATTGTCACATCCTCAATTTCAGTCCCTGGGAAATGGCTATAGTTTAAGTTTGGTGATTTTCCAATTGGAACCAAGCTTTTACTCTTGTTTTGGAAAACCCAGTTTTGGATCCTGTGTACCCCTTTGTTTTGTTATTTTTGGAGAGACTTTTGTGATCCGAATTTCCAAATACTTTCTTCTTGAAAGCTTCTCCAAACATCTTCAAGTTTTACATACTTTTATTTCATAATTTTTGGAATTGATATGAGTGGTACGATGGCCTAATTTTCGAACCGTGTGAAACTGCCCAAAATGGGTATTTCGGTGATGTTCACACCGTCTTTATTTTCTACAAGCTTTTCTAGACCCATTTTGAAAAGTTTCCTTCACAAAAGTTGTTAAGAGCTTCCTTTTCTATATTGTATATAAATTTGGGAATTTTTTGAGATGATTTGGATTCTGGACAGAGCTTACTTTGAGAAACAAGAATGCTGTTCCAGCGAACTATTTTTAGTCCGTTTTTGAGCTACTAAAAGTGGTGTTTACAAAGAGATTCGGATTTTGTGTTCTTCATGAAAAATGTTTGTTAAGCCCTTGTTTATGACATATTCAAATTTGAGAATTTTCGAAGTCCATTTACTATATTTTCAAGTCAGATTTCGTGAATAGTACAAAGCTGTCCGGTTTTGTCAGATTTCAAAGATTTAACAATTTCTATATGAGAACGTTGGAATCCCGACTTGATGTCTTTTGGTGCTATTTGAGGACATATCCGCGCCAAACCTCTGGTTGAATGAGATTATTATACGTGTTTTGTCGTGGAAAACCCTCGAAAATCGTGGAATTGATTATGATGCTGGTTTACGACTTAAGTGTTGATTAGTTGTTATTATGCAAACCGATGGTGCTGAGTCATTGTGAGCTGAATGGACATGTCTAGAAGACCAAAATAGGCTCCGTGTTTGTTTTGTTGGGAAGAAACTAGAAGATAAAGCTTTGACATGGTCAAAGCTTCTCCTTCAAGCTTCCATCATTAAGTTTCATTAATGCCATTAAATGGCCCTTGACTTAGAAGCCCTATTTCATGATGACAAGCATTAATAACCTTAGACTTTGGAGGCCCTATCATTATGGGACACAAGGCAAGGCCATTCGACCAAGCCAAGGGGAAGTCGAGAGAGAGAGAGGCCATTCAGCCAAGAGAGAAAGAAAGAGAGAGAGAGAGAAGCTAAGGGATAAGATCCAATTTAATGCCCTTAATTGTTATACCCACGGTTTGGCCTTCGTAGGCCTAGGTTTGCTCGGCTAAGCAAGAATGAAGCAAGGAAAAAGCCCGAAATTTCTCGAGCTCACCCGTCTCGAACCCCGTTCTCTAGTTTTGTTTGTCGTTGAGTAAGTGAATTCCCTGATACCGGGAAAGGATGTTGAGATGCGTTGTGACGTGATTTGCTTGGACCGTTTTTCTCGGTCGTTTGGTTGGTTCACTTCTCGATTTGATCATGTTTCATGTTTGATGTTGTTTTGAGATAGAACCGAGCCTTGGTTTGTAAAGTGTGCACGATGTGGCCATGCGTGATGTTCTCTTGTTTGAACTTTGTTATTGATCTGCCATCGATGCGGGTGCAGTAAGGGCCGACTTATGTTAACGGCGATTGATATATCCTCGCTTGATATTAGTGTTTTCACTTGCTGAGTCTCCTCGACTCATCCCCCGTTGTTTTCCTTTTTTCAGGTCCGTAGGATGGCATCTCCCCTAGCCTGCATTGGCAATCCCGTGGAGCAGCAAGCCGAAGTGCTCATCGTGATAGATGTCAGAGAAGACCGTGCTTATCACCGAATCACAACGCTTGTGATGTTCGATGACGGCCTAACAGACTTGGTGCCTCATTCGTACGTAGCATGGTATCGCTATATGGATTGGAACCCTATGTGGGTTCAACGGTGCTTGGCGGTACGGGCAGGCCGGTTTTGGGATAAAGCCACGGGTGGGATATGAGATAGCCAGGCGGACAGGACCGGGATGGAGGTGAAGAAGTGAAGAGCGAGAAGCCGTAGTATGTATAGGATCACCCAAGTCAAGTTTTGCTATTCATAGTTAGCTATGAAAATATGTGTCGTTTGCCATGGCCCGATGGGCCTGTATTTAATATGTTTACATGCACTGTAAATATAAGGTTTGCTCATGATGCTTCTTGTCTTATTTCGCTGTGTATATTGATTGTGATTATCCCGAGAAATGCTTCCGTTCGTGTGTAACGAAAGATAATAATGAACGGGATGTCACGTTAATGACCCTGAGGTGGGGGCATTACAGTGCAAGCAGTCCAAATTTACCCAATTTCAAAGATGCACTATTTTTTTTCATATGTGATTACTCTAGTACAATTTTCTGTGTGCGGAATTTAGATGTTCTAAGTGCGTGAGCATAAAACACTCTTGCATTGGCCTAAGTGGAAGATAATAATTGGCTTGATATGCTTGCTTGATCACATACATGGTTCCGTATTCGTATGATTGCGACGGACGATGCCCGGTTACGCTGGAAGACCACTGACGCGAGTGTCAGTCGTGGCCCTAAGCGGTCGTAATAATCAGAACACATGTGGATGCATTGTGCATTATTATGTGATATGGAGTGTTCTTGATTATAATGTGCAATTGTCGCATGTCATTTTGAAGCGACACTTCGCATGCGAAATAGTTATGTGAATTTGGTGTGCCGATGGGAGGTATGAAGTATGCGTGATTAATTGATAGTTTTGGGGTATGCGAAGTTGATGAGTTACCCTTCGTGTTTCCGAGGCGAGGTACCTTCCTACTCGAGGCTTAGAGGTTTTACTTATTGAGTTTTACTCATTTGTTGTTCACCTCTTTTCAAGCCTCTGGATTGGATACTCGGACCGTTCATTTTGGGTACCCCATTACTAGGGAGGTGGATGTTATTGAAGTTGTGGCACTGGGGACTAACATCGTGTACAAGAAGTACACGATGACCATTTGGGTCGACGAGGTGTTCCTTTTTTAGGCGATCCTCGTGAGTAGAGAAGTTAGGTCAAACCCCCGACCCTTTTGTTTGAATCAGAGAGAGGCCCATAGTTACGGGTTTGTATTTTGCTAACATTCGATTGTTATCAATGCATATATATACATATATAGCATGCTTTTAGTGATTGTGTTTTTTATGCTATCCCTATTGTTGTTGTTGTTGACTGGGTGATTTGGAATTCGCTTCCGCATGTGCTTATTCATTAGATAATACGATGGGTCGGCGATGACTCCGGAGGCGTCGCAATTAAATGACCGATGAAAGGGGTGCCGTATGCCTGGGCTCGGTGGATGGGGCACGGGGCGTGACATTAAGAGTCTACAATGAAAAATAATTCCCATGCGTGACACAAGGGAATATTCATCTCCTTAAGTTTCAAATTCTTTGAATTACAATTTTGGAAGAGACTCCTATTGGCTGGTTCATTTTCATGTGAAAGAAGCCTAATGAATTGCAAGGCTAAGGCTTGAGCCCATATGATAAACCATATGGAGAAATAGGGGTTCTCACTAGTTTTTTTGTTGTAGCCACAAAACAAAAGCGTTGGTTGAGATGCAGTAATAAGAGAGAAAGAGAGAGCAGAAAGTTTGGGTTGAGGGAAGAATCTAATTTTCATCAAGTTGACATCGGAGGTCAATTCGTGGTCCAATTGAGTTGAAACTTTTTCAGCATGCTCATGACACATTCTTCTCGAATATGATTGGTTTGATTTTCACTTAAAGCTCCCTACATCGGGTTTTTCATGGGTTTAACTGAATATGTGTTTTTAGTGAGATTAATCATTTGTTTCCTGTGAGTTCATGTGTATGTCCAAGAATGATGTCTTTGCTCCCATGTACCTCTAGCATTTACTAGAAAAGAATTTTGTTCACCTAGTTTTGCTGATAGTGAAGTTGTTTAGGTCGACTCTAGTCCTCTTGTTTTTTATCTCCTCACACTGAGGAGGTTTTGCATGTAAAATTTTTTGCCTTTTCTTTGTGGGTACTTGGTATTTATATTGCTCTACTCAGTTGTTTCCTATAAGGTTTGCACAAGAGGGGAGACTATTCTGTTCTGTTGCGCTAATCCGATATTGTTCGAGTTGTCATTGTCCTCTCAACAAAGTGGTATCAAAGCATTGGTTCTTGTTTATGAGTAGAATGGTCATATTGAATGGCTTGAATTATTATGTTTGGAAAGGAAAAATGGAAGACCTTTTGTATGTGAAGTATTATTATTTGCCCGTGTTTGCTAATGAGAAGCCCAAGAAAAAAGCTGATGCTGAATGGACTATGTTTCATCTTCTAGTGTGTGGTTACATTAGGCAGTGGGTGGATGATAATGTTTTGAACCATAATTTTGAGGAAATACATGCACTCAGTTTGTGGAATAAGCTCAAACAATTGCATGCTCAAAAGATTGGGAATAACAAGTTATTTCTGATAAAACAGATGATAGCTCTAAGATATCAAGATGGTACTCATTTGACTGATTATTCAAATTCTTTTCAAGGAATTATAAATCAACTGGCTTCAATGGGAATCAAGTTTGATGATGAGATACAAGCACTATGGTTGCTTGGTACTTTGTCAGACTCGTGAGAGATGTTTTGAACATCTTTGTTTTATTTAGCCCCCGATGGTACAATTACCATGAATTTGGCTAAGAGTAATGTTTTGAAAAAAGAGATGAGAAGGAAGACATAGGGACCCTCTTCACATTCTAATGCCTTGGTTGTTGAGAAAAGGATAAGAAGTAAGACTCGAGTTTGAGAAATAGAGATACGAGCCGATATAAAAGCAAAGGAAAATCCGATAAATTTGCAAATGTTGAGCGCAATTATTGCCATTAGAAGGGACATATCCAGAGGTGTTGCCAAATGTAGAAAAGAGAGAAACAAAAAGAGAAAAGTAAAGAGAAGAAAAGTGATAACGACAGTGATGAAAAACGTGTTTCTGAACTAGCAAAAGAATTTCTTATTGTCTTTGATGGTGATGTAGTGAATCTTGTATGTCATGAGACCAATTGGGTAAGTGATAGTCATCTGTTCATTCTACACATCGTAGGGATTTCTTTATATCATACAAGTCAAGTGGCTTTGGATCTGTGAAGATGGGAATTAATGGATTTGCTGAAGTTGTAGGCATTGGTGATGTGTGCCTAGAGTCCAACAAAGACACGAGGTTAGTATTGAATAATGTTAAGCATATATCTGATATTTGTTTAAATATGATTTCCACATGTTAGTTAGATGATGAGGGGTATTGCAACACCTTCAATGATGGTTGATGGAAGCTCTCTAAAGGTTATATGGTTATGGCTAAAGGTAAGAAATGTTCTTCTTTGTACATTATGCAGACAAAGTTGTCCACAGACAAAATTAATATAGTAGACAGCGAAGAATCAATTGAGTTTTGGCACAAGAGGCTCAATCACATTAGTGGGAAGGGCTTGTCATTATTGGCCAAGTAGAAGCTACTTTTAGGAATGAAAAGTTCAACATTGAAGAAGTGTGCTCACTATTAAAACAAAATAAAGTTGCATTCAAAAGCTCCCCTCCTTCAAGAAAGTTGGGTTTACTTGATTTAGTGCATTCTGATGTTTACGGTCTTATGAAAACAAAATCACTTGGTGGCTCTCTATATTTTGTTACATTCAAGGGTGATTATTCAAGAAAACTTTAGATTCATATCTTGAAAACTAAATATCTAGTATTAGATGCTTTTAAGCAGTTTTAGGCTTCAGTTGAGAGACAAACCGGAAAGATGTTGAATGGCTTAGCTAAGGGAATAAACAAGACACTGGTTGAAAGGGTAAGATGTTTACATTCACATGCAAAGCTATCAAGATCCTTTTGGGGTAAGGCTTTGAGTACAGCTGCACATACGGGTGAGCGGTACCAAGTTCCTTATAGGTTCTACTTGGAACTTAGAACCTACCCTCGGGTACAGGTTTCTCATTTTTTGAAACCTAGAACCTATCCATTAAAACTTGAAACCTAGAACCTACCTTGTCACAGGTTTGAGGGTCTAATAGGTTTTTTTTTTTGGGTTTTTTTTTAGTTAAACAAAATGAAAATTAACACAACAATTCCAAATAAGCTTATCATTCACCAAAGACTATTTTTCCTAGCATTACGATTCAAATAAATATAATTAAAATGAGAAGTCATTACGTGAATCGATATGCAATAGAATTCATAAGCGATTAGCATGTCAATCAAGACAATATCCATATCTAAGACCACAAACAAAACGGGAAGCGGGAAAAAGGAAAGAAAGATGAGCTTTTGGTCCTCAAACATCCATGAAAATTTGTTCCAAATTCTAACCACCTTAAATGAAAAGAAACAATAATCATATTTGATAACTTAATAATAGTTTTAAATTTAAAATTCAAGTATCATGTATCAATTATTTGTAACTGCAGCTACAACTTTTTCTTTTCATCCATTATCGCTATGGTTCTAATTATGCAACTATCAAGCTTAAGTTATTTCTTGAAAGAGTGAATGATGAAAACAGTCGATCTCACTAATGAACAAAAACTTGGCATAGATGCATGACAATGAATACCCAAAATAACAATTAAATAAAGCAATGAGCATGCGAATGGTGGGTACTCCAAAACCACAATATATCATTAGTCTAAATAAACCTTAGGAAATGTTCTACATGACAAGTTAAGCAAAGTAATGAGCATGTAGATGGAGATGAGAATTTGAGAGCCAAAAAGTGAGAAGTAGTAAGAAAATTAGGGATTTTAGATTTAGGGTTCTCGGTTCCATTCCTGGTTCTTGGTTCCGGTTCCCAATTTCAGTTCTGGTTCTCGGTTTCGGCTCCCGATTCTGATTCCAATTCTCGGTTCCTAAAAAATAGAACTGGGAACCAGAACTTCCCTTCCTAGAACCAAGAATTGAACCTGACCCATCAATTCGATTCTTTGGTTCTCGATTCTATCCTGGACCCGTGCTCACCCCTAGTTGCACATGCATTAAATCTTACTCCATGTGTTCCTTTAGAGTTTAATGTTCTTGATATAGTTTGGACAGGCCAAGATGTTTCTTATAATTATTTGCATGTCTTTGGATGCAAGGCATTTGTGCTTATTCCTACAGATGAGAGGTCTAAATGATGTAAAGACATGACAGTGCATATTCATTGGCTATGGACAAGACTTGTTTGGCTGCAAGTTCTATGATCCAATTGAGAAGAAAGTTGTAAGAAGCAGAGATTTTGTGTTCATTATAGATCAGACAATACATGATATTAAGAAATTAGAGATGGCTTTAGTACCACAAGTTAGTGATGATTTGATTGACATGGATCCAATTCCTCACACACATGGTCCTTCACAGGTTGATGAGGAGCAGTAGGAAGTAAAATGTTCTAGACAATGCACATATCTTGGAACATGTTATTTCCTTTTCTGCACCCTTAGTTGATTTGTTTCTCAGTTGCCCTAGTCTTTAGGAGTTAGTGGAGTAATTGACTTATGCATATCATGGGTTGTCATTGGTCATATTTTGGTGGTGCTTCTGTTATATATTTGCCTATTTAAAGGCTTCAAAGTTCTAAATGAGATATAAGATTCAGCCTCATCTCTCCTCTCTTGTAAATATTATTATACCTCTATTTTATTGTTCTCGATTCTACAGTGGTATCAGAGCCTTAAGACCCTGAGAGTGAAAACATGTGAGGCAGCAACAAATTTCTTTCATCTATTTTTTCATTTACCCAATGGCCACAGATTCTAATTTTGCGCAAGTAGCCATCCCACGCTTTGATGGTCACTATGACCATCGGAGCATGCTAATGGAGAATTTTTTACGGTCAAAGGAGTATTGGCTAGTTGTCGAATCTTGAATTCAAGAGCCACTAGCAGGCCTGGCTTTGACGGATTCCCAGAAAGCAGAACTGGAAGGTAGATAGCTAAAGGACCTGAAGGCAAAAAATTATCTCTTTTAGGCTATTGATCGTCCCATCTTGCAAACTATTCTTTGCAAAGAAACTTCCAAGGATATTTGGGATTCTATGAAAAAGAAATATCAAGGCTCTATTAGGGTGAAGCATGCACAGCTTCAAGCCTTGAGAAGTGCTTATGACCATTCCAGATGATATCTTGTATCATCTCATTGACCCTAATCACATGTGTCACTGTGTCACCACCATCCAACCGATAGGCAGCTAATTTAGCTCTCATCCTTGCAAGTCTCTCCCTTTATTCATTCGTCCTTATTGGGTTAGCAAAGACAACACCCTTTATACCTCCTAGCTACAAAATCATTTAACATGATCTTTAGTGGGACATACGTGGGATCTTTGCGCAAGCACAAAACACATGCATATCATTCTATCTAGGCCTAAGTCCACTTAAAAAACTAAAGTTCCCCAGCTGAGTCGCCAAGCCTGTCGCGCCATGCTTTTGGCACACTAAGGAGGTACTTCCATTTGTCACGAATGGGAAAACTGATCCCGAATGGGCTACTAGGGTTCAATACGGATATTTTGCCCAAACGTTCCACAAACACCCCATCACTAGACAAATGGGGGTCTCTCCCAAACCATACCTCACGTGATAACGGATTGTAATTTTTATCTTTCTATTCAATCTAAATTTTCAATTTGGAGTCACCACTAGTCATTATTTGTAGGTTGACTAGAACCTAAGAGAGGTACGGGAAAATACCACGATTCTACGAATTAGAGATTCTGAATAAGGGACTTGGTTATGCTAATAATCCCAAATGGAGATCTTTAACGCCCTTTCGGTATCTAAAATAATACGATATGTCTAACGTGTCACACAAGTTTTTGAGGTCTATCCATTAATTCTAGCCATTCTAATCGTGGGAAATCAATCAATCATTGTTAACAACACAATCAATTGCAATCAAGCAAATCAATCTTAAATTGTCTCTGAAAAAGAACAATTCAAAACACCCAAACCCTAGTAAATCTCTAAAGGTTTGTTCATTCAATGATTTGTGTTGTTTTAGGGTTTTTTAGGGGTAAAAACCCCTTTTAATCCCTAAACTAAGGCGTTAAAAAAAATGCCATTTAGGCACTTCAAAAAATTCTAATTTCACTTGCAAAGATTGGCCAAAGTGTTTCTAAGCAATTATGTGAATTTTTGAAATTTGTGATTTTTTTTTGAAATTTTTATGGGATTTTGAGATTTTCCAATCTTTTTATTTTTCTGAATTTTTTCACATTTTTATTTGATTTTCGGAATTTTTTAGATTTTTTATTAAATTTCTAGAAAATTTCCAATTTTCTTTGAATTTTCCTAATTTCTGAAGATTTTGGATTTTCTGAAATTTTTATTGAATTTTTGAAAATTTTTTAAAATTTTCAAATATTTCTTTTTCTGAATTTTTTATTGATTTTTTCTATATATTATTATTATTTTTTAAAAAAATTTCCTGTCGAGAAAGCGAATTGGGCCAAACTGGGTTCAGACTGGTTTGACCAAGTCAAACTAGCCGGCACTGGCGTCAGCCACTACCCGGCGAGCACAGCATCAAAACGGCGTCATTTGACCCTCTGCTCATTGTGGCATTTTACCGAGCAAGTGTTGGGCATCATCTGAGCTTATTGTTTTCGAGGTTGCGACTTCGAATTGATATCCGGCAGCCTTCCAATGTGTTCCAAGACATGGTTTTGATTTCTGCATTGAGACTACATCATCCTCTATCAACATTAGCTCGTCAAATCACCGTCGGACCTTCACCAATCGGGGAAAATTGATCCAAAAAGTTCTAATAAAAAACTGACCAATACTAACTTTTCTAGCTTCTAGATAATCAAACGATTAGCCCTAGCTATTTTGTAGCGGTTGAATCAACAACAAAACAATATGAATGCAAGGAAAACTAACTTGGGATGGTGGTTGACCGTCAGGGATGCTTCGATGAGGTGAGGGCTGCTCCGGCAAGGTGATCTAAAGGACGACCAACTTGGTTTATGTAGATTTAATGGCCCAAAATGCAACAAACAACCAATATCATGATCAAAAACAAGTTTTGAGCATTAAGAAACTCAAATTCATAACAAAATTACATGATCAAGCACAGTGAATCTCAAACACAGAATCTGGAATTTTATAAAACTGTGATCATGACTGAACTTTACCTGCTTCAACGAAGGATCAATTAGAGTTTTCGAAGCAACTGGCAATCGTAGAGCTCTTTCTCAACACTTAGGCTCCAAGCTAGTGGTCTCAGCTTCGTCGGAGCACCTTTGGATTGATTGGCCGAGGTCGATTTTTAGGGCTTGACAACCAGATTTGCGCTAGTTGCTTAAGAAGGAGATCCTCCTGGATGATCGATTCGCCGGTGTTGTTCAATCGACTGGCGCCAATCACTTGATCAGGGGATCTCCACTCCTCTCTTTCTTTGGATTTCCCTCTCTTTCTCTCTCTATCTCTCTCTCTTCTCTCTCTCTGGAATATCGTCGAACATCTCGTCCATACAAGATAATGTTTCTTCTCTTTTTTCTAGCGCAATTTCCCATCCAAAAATCGTTTCCACCGACTTCTAAATCGGTTGTAACCGATTAGCCACGCCAGCTAGAGATTCTCTAATTGTTAGTGTAGTTTTAACACGTGTTGATATAGCTAGGGTAAGTCGGTAAAGTCACAAGTCGAGGGAAGATCTTTCTCTTCTTTCCCATGTACCGCCCAATCGGGCTAAGGAGAAAGCCGACTCGAGTTGGGTCGGGTCATTTTGGTCAACCAGGCAGGCTCGAGTTGGTCTAATTTGCAAAATTAGACCTCATTTTGATCCAATTTTTCAAATTTAACTCCCAAATTGAATTCCTTGACATGTTTTTCATCCAAATATGGGATTTTTCCTAATTTTTAGTACAATTAAACCCAAGATTTCCAAATTTGAACTTTGGTTAATTGGGTTTTTTGTTTAATTCAGTATCCAGATGACCTGATTGGGCAAAATTGATGTCAAAATTGAATTACTCATGCCTGATTAAACCTAGGAATGATGCTCCCTTGGTTCGAAAATTTCAAATTGACCAAGATTCCCAATTTAGGCTTAAAATCCCTAATTTTCAATTAATTTTTTGGATTTTTCAATTGTTCTGTTAAATCATGAAATTGGATAGACCACTATGCAATTCAAGGTCCCAGAATCATTTATTGTGAAGACACTATGGCCTAAAAATGACTAGAAATGGTTCAATTGAAATTTTTGTTCAATTTAGGCTTGATTTTATCCGATATTGGGAAAAACACATTCCCAATTGAAATTTTCTAAAATTGATGCCATAGTGATGAAATTGGATTTAAAATAAGACTAATGAATATTTTTATGGAATATTTGGATTCCATTTGCTATTTTTCTTGATTTTCTCTCTTCTTTTGGCATAAAGAAATTAAGTAAAAATTCAGAAAAATTATAAAAAATTATTTTTAGTTTAGAAAAAGGTTCCTAAGCTTGGAAAAAGTTCATAATCCTAATTTTGTGATTTTTAATCAGGTGTCAACAAGACCTTAAAAATTTTCACTTATATTCATTATTTGTGCCTTATGCGCTTTATAGATACATATGCTTTTTTTATTCTCAAATCTATTTCAATTCTTTTTAATCTGCTTGAAATTTTTGTTACCATAAAAAATGAGGAGATTGTTGAGGAAACCTCTTAATAGATTTTGATGTTGACAAATCTATCCACGTTAATCCTGTAAATCTGACATATACTCTAAAGTATTTTGATCCAGGTATATGTATTCTGGAAGTGACAACTTTAATACTTCGAGAGAACTAAATTTTCTGGAAGACCTCAGACTTTACGAGGTTCATAAGGAAGACTTCAAATTTTATGGAATTCAGAACAAGAAGTTCAGACTCTATCATAAAAGTCACTCAGACTCTATTTTATGCAGACAAAGAACTTCAAATGTTACTTATGAAAGGTTTAAACCTTACTAAAGACCTGCACTGACTTAAGTTTTGTATGTAAATGAAGAACCAAAAGTTGTTTAGACTGATAAATTATTCAGAACGAAACATAAACGGTTAGTGATATGGTGTGGATTTCACAGAAGGAAATGTTTTGATTGACTCAATTTAAGACTATAATTGATTGGCAATCAAATATTATGGCAAGTATATATATAACAATGAATAAAGCTTTATTTATGAAAACCAAGATTATGATTGTATGGGCAATCAGATTTAGTGGGATTCAAATTTTGTCAACCAATGGCTACTCAATCAATTTTATACAAATCTATCCAAGGTGAAGATTGGAAGATAATCCTCTAAAGACTATTCGACGGCTAACGGCTAGTTTAAAAGTGGAGGAGTATAAAAGGAGATTTATAAGGAGCAGAAGGCACTGAACGAAACAAGAATCAACAAGTCCAAAGTCTGAGCATACTCCGCTTCTACTACTTGTCTTTCCTGAGCCAAACATTGAGATCTTGAGGAATATTTTGTAAGAGTGATCGTGTGAGGTAGAGAGTTCTATCATTCACCGAGTAATATCATTTAAAACTTGTAATCATTTTTTATTACATAGTGAAATTCAGCTGGTAAGCTGTCAACGTGGAAGAATGGACGTAGGTTTGATCTATGCCGAACCACTATAATTTCTTATGTGCAATTTCTCTATCCTTAAACTCTCATTCTATCTTTTATACTATACACTAGCACATTGTCAATAAAGTCTACTCAAAATCTGAATATCTTTCAGACTTTAATCTTAATCATCTATTTCCATTTTAAAAAATAGATCAAAAGTTTTAGATCATCTATTCATCCCCTCTAGGTGATTCTTGCTAGCTACATCAAAAGTCACCACAGTTTGATCATCATGGTCCAGAATGCCGAATGAGGGTGAAGACCCCATAGAGCCTAATAGTATTGTTTTGTTCAAACTTATCTAGGTTAGTCCTGACAACACCAAAAGAACAGCAAAAAATGATGAAATAAATCAATGAAAATTAAGGGCGTGGAAAAAGTGGTATGCCTGGTAAAAGCAAGGCCAACGCTCATAAATAAAAAGTGATAAAAAGCAAAGGAATTTGTATCCCCAAGCGAATTCGCAATTGTTGGATAAAAGTCCAAGAAGTTAAACCGCAAAATTACCCCGAGGAGTTTACAAAGAAGATCCCGATGGTGAAGAAGAAGAGTGGTGACAATGCTGAGATGATCACCAACTTTCACCCTTACATACATTGTCAAGCTTAGAACCCTTTCGTTCCTCGACCTGTGAACTGAACCTACGTTACATTCCGAACGAAGTCTCTTCTAATTAGGTCACTAGAGTTAACGTAGAGTTTCAATTATTTATAAACATCACTCGAGTAAGTGCAAGTAAGATTATTTCTATCTCATTTTTGCAAGGTTCTTGACTTGTAAACCCGGATTTGATTACAGAGTATTTTCTTTCATACCCCTGACTCGGACAGTCTCCTTTGTTAAGTCATTAACCAAGCTTGCATTATGATCCTAATAAAGACCTCTCAAATTGACAAGATTGTATCGCTTGCGAGAAAATTTAGACCCTTACTGATGTGATGATGGTCGGATTAAGTGTTTTCAATATTCCACATTAATGATTAGGACAAACAGCCCTTTTTCAATAAGTGCAAGCGGAAGTTCCTTTCTAACTGAAGATCCCTCGTTCAGCTTCTTAAGAAGTCCACTTTGCGAGCAAAAATTATCTCAATTGATAATTATCCTCGATGGATAATTAGTGATGCAAACATGGCAAAATCATCATGCATGAGCCTTAATTGAATTGTCTACAACTCCAGTGAGCTTTGAAATGCACATTCTGGAATAGTTTAGCTTGTCTATATCCTTGATGAATGCATGCGTATTTGCTCTAATCATCTTTGATAGATAAAATGTCCGTGAACACTCAAAGAGCGCTTGACTTCTGTGTTGTCTCCAAAGACATCTCGAAGACTCTTGAACATTCCCCTTAACGGGATCAACATGGTGTGCTTCTGTATCTAGAGTCCCTCATTGACCTAACATCCTTTTGTGAATCGGAGTCTTTCCTTATTCTCCAATGGTGTATCCAAAGAAGAAATTCAGATACTAAATTGGCACCCCTATTCCCTAAGTGAAATTGACACGGTATGCTTTCATGTCTCGGAGTCTCTCTTGCTCCCCAGTAGTACGCCACAAAAAATTTGGACACTGGAAAAGCCTTCTTTACCATCCCCAATGATGTGTCTTGAGAAAGGTCGGCATCCCACGAGAAAGGTCGACGTTCCCAGAAAAAGGTTGGTTATTCAATAGATGATCCAT
The DNA here is from genome assembly GCA_031216405.1 of Syzygium malaccense. NCBI lineage: Eukaryota > Viridiplantae > Streptophyta > Magnoliopsida > Myrtales > Myrtaceae > Syzygium > Syzygium malaccense. Next base: position 18,788,853 of record CM062254.1, read on the forward strand.
CAAACCTTCAGGTAAGAAACCCTAGGTATTTCATTAGAATTATTTTCAAACCACTCAGAGGATAACTTAGGTGTTCCTTTGAAAAAGAAAATCATTTCTCATTGTGCGGAATGCAACTCAAATGTCTCAAAAGATGTATGTGTTCTAGAATAGCCTCAATTGTCTATTTCTTTGATGAATGCATATACTTTTGAACAAAAACATGTCTGACACGAGACATGCCCTTAAGAAGCAAGAATGTGCCCAGGTAAGTACTTTTCTACCCATGTCCGTTTAAAAAATTCAAGTACCTGCGATTATTATGGTACCCCCGAATATTGGACCGAGCCTCTGTTCACCAATCGAACATTGTACCGACTCCTCTGTTCACCAGGTATCTACAATTGTTATAGTACCCCCGAACATTAGATCGACCCCTCTGTTCACCGAGTACCTATGATTGTTATGGTATCCTCGAACATTGGACTGGCCCTTTGTTCACCAAGCAAACATTAGACCGACCCCTTTATTCACCAAGTACCTACGATTTTTATGGTACCCCCCGAACATTGGACCAGCTCTTTGTTCACCAACCAAACATTGAACCAATCCCTCTGTTCACTAGATACCTACGATTGTTATGGTACCTCCGAACCTATCTTCGATTCCTCTATTTACTAGGTACCTATGATTGTTACGATACTCCCCGGACATGGGATCGCCTCACTCTATTCACATTAAGCTTTTTTAGGTACATTTGACAAGATTCAAGTGCTTCGACAAGCAAACCTCAGCCAAGGCGATTCGAAAATACGTTCGGGTCCTAGACAAATAATATCCTCTGTCAAGGCGACCGAAGATAGGTTCGGGTTCTCGACACACAATATCAATTATATAGAATTACTCTACCCTCCTGGCAAGGTAAGTAATCTCAGGTATGTATTTATTTGCTTTAGCATGCATCATCTTATATCGCATCATGAAAAATAGGACCCATGGTCCCCGCTAAAGATAGCATTCATCATACATGGACAGGCCAAATTTATGTGTCATTTTATCTTTGAATGCAACCTCTGCAGGCTCAACCTATGCGAGGTTACCTTCAAAGAGCGGTAGCTATTTACATCTATTTTATTAATTTGCCAAAATTAATTATAAAAATTTTTAGGGGTTAATGTCCTTAATTCCTAAAATAAAAAGTTTTATTTAATTGCATCTCATCTAGGCATTAGGCATGTTAATAGTAATTGTACTAATTAGAGTTTTCAAAATAATTAAAAAAAATCGAATTGGGCCAAGTTAGGGCTGGGTCGACCTAGCCCTCTCCTTTCTTCCTCGCGAGCCCAGCTTGCTCCTTTTCTTTTTTCCTTTCCTTCCATGCGAGCTGGGTTTGGCATGACCTAGTTCCTTCTTCTCCTTCCCCCTACCAGCCCGGCCTCTCTCCTTCTCTCCTCCTTCCACCCTATCGCTGTAATCGGCCACATGGGATAGATGTAGAGAAGCCACTCCACTGCGCAAGTCTAGCCACTGAAGTCAATGCAACAAAGAGCAGTTGAGAGTACTTAATGGAGAGGACTTTCGAGGCAGAGCAGGTGCCCACCGGTCGCTATATAAGCAGGTGAAGGACAAAGAGAAAGGATTAGCCCCTTTGAGCAAGAACAAAGCAGAGGGAGAGAGCGAGATTAGGAGAGATTTTTGAGTGAGAAATAGAGAGAAAAGGGAGGGTTGAGAACTTGTAGGTCTTGAAGAGGAAGCAGTCCATCTCGCCGTTACTGTAGACCTGCCGGCGACCCCCTAAAGCAACCTCGACCGGTAAGTCCTTCAAAGGCCCTATTTTTCCCTATTTTTTGTTGTAGTTTGGCCGAGTCTCATGCCAACCGTTTCGTGCGAATACCGGCCTATATTGATCCTAATACTTATATATACCCGCCGTTGGAAGAGAGTTGTGACCGTCGGAGCATGCCTTAATCCTAAGAGAGGTCGGAGACTCACTACTTTGGTTATGCACTCCATGTGTTCGACAAAATGCCCAAGAGTGACTTGGTATACTTGACCCTTGGCTGGCTGTGTAGAGGCCATTTGGTGAGTTGTGGTCTTCGGGGATGGCTTTATAGGGGTTGTTAAAGGCCAAAGGAGCTTGAAGATTGGCTTGAGTCAGCTAGCGAAGCCTCGACCTATGTTTGGTCTTGACGAGCCCTATCGAGGCTCGATCGGTGGCCACCGTGGCTGGCCACCTTGGTCATTCAACCTGGGGCTTCGTCGACCTCAAGTTCCGAGGCTAGTGTTGACACCTGATTTTTGGCTCATTTTTCAAATTTTCCTAAAAATCACAAAATTATTATTTGGAACCTTGGCCATGCTATGGAACCTATTTCTAAACCAAAAAAAAAATTTAGAATTTTCGTGAAGTTTTCCTCATTTTCTTTTGGCGAAAATGAGTGAAAAATCAAGAAAAATACCAATTGGATCTCAAACAATTCCCCATAAATATCCATTGGTCTTCTTTTAATTCCAATTTCATCATTGCAACTTCAATTTTGGAAAATTTCAGGTGGGGATATGTTTTTCCCAAAATTGGGTAAATTCATACCCTAATTAAACCAAAAATTCAATTGAGTCAATTTTAGTCATTTTTAGGCCATAGTGTCTTCACAACAATTGATTCTAGGATCTTGAATTGCATATTGGTTAGTCCAATTTCATGATTTAACAAAAGAATTGAAAAACCCCAAAAATGAATTGAAAATTAGGGATTTTAAGACCCAAATTGGGAATCTTGTACAATTTGAAATTTTCAAATAAGACCCATACCTTCCCTAGGGTTAATAAGACGTGGGTAATTCAATTTTGGCATCAATTTTGCCTAATTAGGTCATTTGGACACTGACTTGAACAAAAATCGGATCCAAATTCAAATTTGGGAATTTTTGGATCTAATAGTAACAAAAATTAGTACAAATCTCATATTCTTATGCAAAATGTGCAGAGGAATCCAATTTTGGAGTTAAATTTGCAAAATTAGTTCAAAATTGGACTTCATTCACGAATTTGGACCAAACCGGGTCGATTAGATCAACTTGACTCGACTTGGGTCAATCTTTTTCCTTACTCGATCAACTTGCCCACTCGTGAAAGGAGAAAATATCTCCTCGGGGCTACGTCTTCACTGACATACTCCGGTAAATCCAACATGTGTTAAACGGATAAGACAGCTGGAAAATCTCCAACTGTCCATCTTGATCCGTTATAGCCAACTGGGGAGTTGGTTATGACGAAGAACGATTCTAGGAAAAGGCCAGAAAAGAGTGGGAAGATCATTATCCGTGTAGAGAATCTGTTTGATGAATTACCAGAGAGAGAAAGAGAGAGATTGAGCGAGAGGGTGAGTTGAGGCTCTCTAAGACTGAGCAATCGATGCTTTTCCAATCGGAAAAGTGCCGGCAAATCAATCTTGACGGTGAATCTCCTCACTAGAAAATCAGCAACAAAGTTGACCATCGAGGCCTAAAAGTGAGCTGCAGCCGGTCGATCCAAGACCTTCTCGGCGAAACAGAGACCATTGGCTGAGACAACAAGTATTAAGGAATCACTCTACGGTTGCTATTTAGTTCAAAATTTCGGAATCGAGCCTCATTGAAGAAGGTAAAGTTGACTTATGATCATAGTTTGACAAAATTCCAGAATAGATGTTTAAGCTATATCATGCTTGATTACGTGATTTTCTTTGAGATTTTGAGTATATAGATGTCCAAAACATGTTTTTGATCTCAAGTTTCATTGTTTCTTGCATTCTAAATTGTTGAAACTGCATTTGACTGAGTCGGCCACCATGAAATACACTCACCGGAGCTTCCAGACCCCATCGGAGCATTCCCGACAGCCAATGGCTATTTCAAGTTAGTTTTCCTTGCTTTTCTATTGCTCTGATTATTGTGTGAACGTTGGAAAAGGCTAGGGCGTTAAGTTACCGATTTGGATATTAGAATTGTTAGCTAGAATTGTTCTGAAATAGGCTTTTTGGATTGGTTTTTCACTGGCTGACAGAGGTTCAACAGCGAATTGACTAGCTTAGGTTAATAGAAGATATTAAGGACTCAACACAAAATTTAAAATCATGTCTAGAAAGTCATCGGAAGGTCACCGGAGCTTGGTCCAAAGTGACGGCCTTGAAAACACCGAGATTAGCACCATGCTTGCTAGGTGTTCGGTAAAATGCCAAAGGCAAAAATGCTAGAAATAGTGCCGTTTTGGCGTTGTGTTCGCTGGATAACTGGTCGGCGCCAGTGCCGGCCGATCTGACTTGGTTGGCCTAGACTGAATCGGATTTGACCCGGTTCATCCTTCAGTGGGAGAATTCAAAAATAAATGATAAAATTATTAAAAAAAAGAAAATACTAAAAAAATAGAAAATCCAGAAAAATCATAAAAAATTGAAAATTCAGAAAAATCATAAAAAAAATTAAAAATTTTTTATAAAATCCTAAAAAATAGAAGATTAGGAAATTCATCAAAAAATCAATCAAAAAATCCAGAAAATCCTCAAAAATTAGAAAATTAAAATGTAAAAAAATTCAAAAATTCACCGAATGGCTTAGAAACTCTCTGGCTACCCAGTTTGAGTAAAATTTGAATTCTTTAAAGTGCCTAAGTGGTATTTTTGGGAGCTCCTCAATTTAGGAATTAAAAAGGGTTTTTACCCTTAAAAAACCCTAAAAGGGGTTTAACCCCCAAAAGGGGTCTCACCCTTGTAAAACCCTAAAAACACACAATTCATAGATGAATACTGTAGTTGCTACGGTGAGTTTCTACCAAGGTTTCCTCCTTAAGTTCCGCGTCATCGAGCACGCACAGTCATCCATGAAACCTTAAAATCCTATCCTCGGATACTTCAAAGTCAATTTTCCTCTTAGTTGCATATATACTCAAAATCTATTGAATCTCAATGTTTGTAGATTGTAATACCTTGATCATCGCCTAAATTTCCGGTTCGATCCTTAAAGTAGCCAATAAACTTGAGAGGTGACTTACCTCAAACTTGAATTCCGAATCTCGCATCCCTTCGAGTAGAGTCCATTCTTTAACCATTATATGTGCGATGCTTGACTTTCGACTAAGTGCATCCGCCACTTTGTTAGCCTTTCCGGGGTGATACAGAATGTCACAAACATAGTCCTTAAGAAGCTCCATCCAGCGACGTTGTCTCATGCTTAATTCCTTATGAGAAAACAAGTACTTTAGTCTCTGATGGTCCGTGTAGATTTGAAACTTTTCCTCACACAAATAATGCCTCTAAATCTTAAGTGCAAAGATGATAGCCATAAGTTCCAAATTATGTGTTGGGTAATTTAGCTTTTGAGGTCTTAATTGTTGCGATGCGTATGCAACCACTCTTCCATGTTACATTTACACGCATCCCAATCCCTTTGGCGACGCATCACCGTAGATCTCATAACCTCCGGGACCTGGCAGTATTGTTAATATGGGTGCAGTCATGAACTTATGTTTTAGCTCCTGAAAACTTCTCTCGCACTTGTTTGTCCATTCAAATCTTGTTTCCTTCTTTAGTAAGCGAGTCAGAGGAGTAGCTATTGTAGAGAATCTTTCCGCGAATCTTCGATAATACCCTGCCAAGCCTACAAAACTCAAAACCTCTATCACTATCGTTGGTCTCGGCCAATTCGTAACTACCTCAATCTTTGTTAGGTCCACTGAAATTCCATTCCCAAAAATCGCATGTCCAAGAAATGCTACCTGATTTAGTTAGAACTCGCACTTACTAAACTTGGCATAGAGTGCGTGCTTTCTTAGGGTCCGTAGAACCATCCTTAGATGTTACTCATGCTCCTTAGGGCTTTTCAAATACACCCAAAATGTCGTCGATGAAAACGATGACGAATTGATCTAGAAATTCCTTGAAGACCCAATTCGTTAAATCCATAAAGGCGGTTGGGGCATTAGTCAGTCCAAATGGTGCCACTGTAAACTCGTAATATCCATATCTCGTCCGACATGCCGTTTTCGATATATCCTCCTTCTTTATCCTCAACTGATAGTAGCCCGTTCTTAAGTCTATCTTGGAGAATACCGATGCCCTTTGCAGTTAATCGAACAAGTCATTTATTCTTGGTAACGGATACTTGTTCTTAACGGTCACTTGATTCAACTACCGATAGTCAATGCACCCACGCAATGAACCATCTTTCTTTTTACAACCAACATTGGTGCTCCCCACAGTGACGCACTCAAGCGAACGAATCCCTTATCCAACAGCTCTTGCATCTGCACCTCTAACTCCTTTAATTTTGACAAAACCATCCTATAGGGCGCTCTAGAGATTGGCTTTGTCCCATGGCCAACTTAATCACAAATCTCACTTCTCTCTCAGGTGGTAATCCTGGCAATTCCTAAGGAAAGACATCGAGAAGATTACACGCCTTGACTATGTCCTTTAGCCTTGATTCATTACCGAGCTAGTTAATCATGGTTAACGAATAACCTTGGCAACCCTTATCCAATAAGTTAACCACAAGATAACTATCTTTTCACACCTCAAAGACAGAGCCCAGACCATCAAATTTCAATCCAACGGTCTCCCAAAACAAATCACCTCGGTTCTTTACAAAATCTAAAATTTCCAAACGATAACTCATTCATCAAAATCTTGTCAAAGGATATCATTAGTAATTCCGAAATCCATAAACCGATTGCGTTTATTCACCATGAGCAATTATACGTCTTACATGACCATTTAATCTATAACTTCAAAAATCGCTTATAATACCTCAAATATCATCACACGTCGCATTTAGACCTTTAAGGCAAATCCTCCACTTCCTTCCCAACCACAGCGCACACCCTTCATTGTGCCTACGATCGATCCTGGTTATTCTACGGGGTAGCTCCCACTTGATATCTTACTCACAGTTGCTTTTGTTGCATTGGCGGCCCAACTTGTCAGTTCGGGTAGTTTCTTACTTGGTGACCATGTTCGTCACATCAAAACACGCTCCAGGTCCACTTGGGCAAGGGCCATTCCTATGCCTTCTTTCACAAGACTGACATGCAACGTTGGAGTAATAGTTTGGCTTTCCAAAGTTCTTTCTCACTGGAGGGACAAATCGCCTATTCCCAGTCATATGCTTATTTCCAAAGTTCCTATTGTCCTTAGCCGATGTGTACCGCGATCGAGAAGCGATAATCCTTTCTATCATGTCCCACTCAACTATTTGAGCCCTCTTGTAAAGCTCATTATAGTCCCTTAGATTTAGGAGTATCAACTGACTATGGAGATTTGGTTTCAATCCGTCTTGGAACCTCCTCGCCCTGTCCATAAGTTCTTCCACCATCCTTGGTGCGAACTTAGACAATCTTGCAAATTCCACCTTGTACTGATCCATAGTCATCTGGTTTGACAAAGTTGTAAAAACTCTACCATTTTCTATTCCTATGCAGTCTCAGAGAAGTATTTCCCATTGAAGGTCTCAACGAAGGTAGTCCAATTTGGGATCGTGCTTATAGGAAAAACCTTACCTCGGGTGGCCTCCACTAGTCATTTGCCACACCCTGAAGTTGATACACCACTAGCGTCACCTTTTCTTCCTCCGTGCACTCCAGCAATGCAAAGACTTTCTCCAATTCTTGAACCCAGATAGTAGCAGCCTCAGGATCTCCCTTCCCGTCGAACTTGGACGGTTTCAGCTTTAAGAACTGCTCTACCAGTTGGTGCATCTAGCGATTTCCATTTCCATGATTACCATTATTCCTATTATTTCCATTAGCTCTATTGACAATGGCAACACCGACCTTAGCAGTAGCAGTAACAGTAGCAACTCGTTCTTGAGTCTGCCTACCTATCAAGTTTCCAACCTCTGCAAGTGCCCTCAAAATCCCATCCACTCTATGATCCTCTACAGCTCTAGCTCGTGAACCTGATTGGCCCCTTGTCCCCCTTCCTCGGCTGCTCATTCTCATAGGGTTCTCTCACCAGACACCTAAACTGCTATAATTCCGTCCAAGAATTAGAGACCTAAGCCATATCTACTCAAGTCTAGCAGTTTTAGGCATAAAATCACAATAATGAACATAGGACAAGCAACCACCAAAACAAGCTTCAAGAGCATATAACAAGTAGGATTCTCGATCTTACCATACTCCTTGCAATGCCTACAATCACAAATATCATCAAACAAGCATTCAGCAATCACAAAACAAGCATCATAAGGACACGATCAACATAGTTATCGCTCTTACCTTTAGTCCTGTCGCACCTGTAATCAACAGTAATAACAAGAAACCACCCAGCACTCACAAGCAAATAACCACGAGATATGCATTAAACACCCCACATGATGCAAACTCAATCCTATTAACCACAAGCACATAATCTCAAGGCATGCATAACGCAATCTATTTAGGCGATCAGCGAAGGTTTCCCTAACTAACTACTCCAAAGTCATCATCCTTATCACTCCAGGTCTCGACCAAACTTGGATCGAGTTAACCTTGCTCTGATACCAATTAAATGGGGATGTCACGCCCAAAACCCCAATGAGCCCACAACATCCCTTCTTAGTCGTCCAATATGCGACATCTTAGGATTTGTCGCTGACCCAATCGAAACATTAGCGATTAAATGCATGCGGAAGCGAATACAAACACTCCATATAACATTCAAATAGACAGGGTAGTAAGGAAAACATTTCCCATAAAAACCAACAAGTCATTATAAGCTCACACAGATAATCCCAAGAGGTTTACACAATTACAAGCCACACATGAAACCACTTCCTAACGAAGCCACAGATACAAAAGGGAGGTTAACTTTGAACTCCTCTACATCAGGGCATCCAAAAGGATGATATCTCCAATGCCCAACATCACCCCAGAACTCTGAAGTGCACGTGATGACTACTCGTCATTCCAAGCCTAAAAAATGTTTAACAACGGGGGATGAGATAAATCTCAAATAGTAACTACCTATGCCTCGCTTAGGCTAATGTGTACCTCCGAACAATCCTAATCATGCAATACCGACATCCAACATGTCATAACAATCACATACGCTCTTACCTCGCCTCAGCACATACATAAGCCCTACACGTTAGAATCCCGCCATAACATGGCTAATTGCCCATCAAGCTTATATAATGTAATTCAAGGTATAATCATGCATAACATGGTTAATAATCTAGATATGCTCATCAATTAATTTAGGCAAAGCATTCCCCAATGCAAATCGCACTCATTAAGTTCAGATTATTAATGACCCCTCAAGCCACCAAACTCCCACCAGTCTTCTGGCGTAACCAGGTATTGTCCCACTTTGTCGGCGACAGCAACGTTGGGGATCGAACACCCCCCGGCAAGTCGAGTACCCAACGGCATTCTTCTTAGGAGCATCGATCCGACTTCCACTGCAATCGGCATCGTTTGGGATCGAACACCCCCCGGCAACCCCGGGTACTAGACGGCATCCGAACTCCTACCGGGCATCGTCTAGAACTCTTGCCTAGACGGAATATGTCGTGATCATGTACACACCTCAACAATCATTATCAATTCTTATCTTTGTAAATTAGCCTAATATTAACTAAATCCGTCAAAATGCCATGATAATACCAAATGATTCTCGAGAGAGAGAAAAACAGAAAATTGACAAAACCAGGTCCAAACTGTGCAGTTGCGTAGTGACCGAAATCCTTTTTAAATAAATAGTAAATCAACTCTAAAAATTCTAAATTTTGGATATGTCGTATAAAACATCTTGATAAACATTTTCCGTGTAGAACTCGAAACTCAGTTCCAATTGCAAACACCTCTTTTTGTCATGTGAAGTGAGACGAAATTCAACCCGTCCGGTCAGGCTGCCTGACCATCAAAATGCATCTCATCCAGTACCCAAATCACTTTGCAAAGCCTTGAAATTTTTATATGCCATAGAAACAAGTGTTCTTAACAAGTTTCATAAGGAAGTTTGTTGAGACAAGGCCTGGAAAATTTTATAAAAATTCGAAAAGACGAGAAGGTCGGGTGAACAGTAAATCTGGCAGAATGAATACGGTCCAAAAATGGACTTACGAATGAACCTAAATGATCTCCAAAAATTTTAGATTTAATTTATGTTATACTACAAGATGTCATGAGCAACTTTCATGAAAAACACTTCCTCAAATTCGGCCCACACAAATCACAGTAAAAATAGAAAAATCTAGCGACGCAACAACAACCTTACTAAAAATCAACCAACAAGAGCCACCAAGCAAACCAAGCACAACCAGCCACTAAATTAACTATTCACGGCCCTAATCCACCCCTAAACATATCCATTAGTAACCCATTATCCTAACCAAGGCTTAGGAAGCACTTACTAGGAGCCTAGCAAAAAAACCGAGCAACAGGGCAGCAGCAACCTCGTCGGTACAACAGCTATGGATGGCGTCGAGTGGTTGCTTGACGGCTGAGGTGGTTGGCTAGATGGCTAAGCTGGGCTGGTCACGGTAAGGAGAGGAGTATGCGTGCAGTAAGAAAAAGCAAGAAGCAGCAGAACGAAGAAGAAGCAGCAGCACAAAGCATGAAGCAGAAGCAACGAAGAAGAAAAGAAAAGAAGAAAAGGATGAAGAGAAGAGGAAGGAGAAAAGTCAATCATGGGGGAGTGGGTGGAGCTGGTGGGCTTGGTCAGTAGGCATGGGGTAGCAGCAGAGGTGTGGGCAGCAGTGGAAAGTCAATAGCAAAACAAAAGTAAAAGCAACTAGCAACGCAAAAGCAGATGGAGTCAGTGGTTAGCAAGGCAGAGGCAGCAACAGCAAGTGAGGGAGCAGTAAGAAGTCAGCAGTAATATAGGGGCCAGCAGGAAAGAAGGAGAAGAGAGAGAGAGAGAGAGGAGAGAGAGAGGAGGGAGAAAGGTTCAAACATTATCCATAAAATATTTGTTCGTAATTTTCCTTTTTTCCGAAATTCTGATCGACCCGACGATTGGCCATGTTTAATGAGATGACGTCCAACAAATTAGTCGTGGAAATCTTGAAACTTCGATGCCCAATTCATATTCTAATTAACGGCCAAATTCAATCGAATGCGACTTTAGCATATCTCAAACTAACAGGCGGCTTTTAGGAATTACACGTATTGACTCATGGCCGATTTGATATCGAGCCACGTCTAAGTTTACTCGAGCCATGGTGACCTCGGTTATCATATACATGCAATGGTTAATCACAAGTTTCGAATGATACGATTGTTCGGATTAGGTTTAGGATCGTTCGAAATTCATACAATGGTCAAGCGGAATCACCCGCGATCCAATTGCACAACATTTGCGAATCGTTCCATAACCATCCTTGGATCGGCTTTTAATGGCCCAAAATATTCTCGCCAATCCTTATGGTCGAAGTGTCAATCCATAGCCAAGTTTTTAGGTCCACGTACTTGAGTCCTAACTAGCCATTCCCTAATGGTTAGTTTACTCGAGAGTGATCAATTCCAAGTGAGATTTAACTAAAAGCGCATTGAATAAATATTCATTTCATAAATCTCGAAAATGGGTCGAAATTCAGAATGTCACAGTTTGTCTAGTGATGGAATGTCTGTGGGACGTTTGGGCGAAATATCTGTTTTGAATCTTAGTAGCCCATTCGGGGATAGTTTTCTCATTCATGACGAACGAAAGTACTTCTTTAGCGCGCGAAAAGCACGATGTGATAGGCTTGGTGACTCAACTTAGGAAATCAGCTTTCTAACTGGACTTAGGCCTATATTAGAACGGTACATGTGTTTTGTGCTTGTGCAAGGATCCAAGGTACATCTCACTAACAAACAAATTAAATGGTTTTGTAGGTAGGAGGTAAAAGGGGTGTTGACCTTTGTTTTGCATGATAATGTTGGGAATGAATGAGAAATTATTATATTAGAAGTGCTGTTTGATTATAAATTGCTATGAATGCTTTCTAATAGCCTTAGCATGACACCATTTGCACACACTACCTATGGTCCAACCTCGGCTACATTTAGGATTTCCTTTAGGAGGTATGCATTTAAGCGAAACTATGGGCCGATTGCCCATGGAATTCTTTAAATGCAATACCGATCATCAAGATGGAATAACATTCCATTACTTTAGGCTAATTACCTACTGGGATGGAATCCCTTGTCCATTAAGGTAGTGACCTTAAACTTTTAGCCTATCCTACCCTTAGGCGTCAAAACCTCACTTATTGCATCTGCATGTCTATGTGCTTGGCATTACAAAAATTGCCTCGGTGATGGTAAGTTTCATTCCTTATCTCTCTCTTTTAATTATGCAAGTTAGTTGGCACAATTTGAACAAAAATACATAAATGACAACTAACGGTTGATCTAAATGCCCTTTTTATACTAGAATGAATGATTAGGATGACATGCTCCATTAAACCTTTCTTTCATTTTTAGATGGGATGTATAAGCCCACGGTGGATTTTCAATATAATTCAAGTGGTTATTGTCTTTCAAATTGAAGGGTCACCTTGTATGTGCTCAAAATGCGATAAACACAACTTAGTGAGTTAAGTGTTCATTTTGATGTATTCAACAGTTGTAAACCATAAGTTAGAGTTTTATGGTCTAAATGGAGCATGAAAAAGGGGCATTTACATCAAATATTGATTTCATCTCCATTTTCAATCGTATGCTCTCTTAAAGCATAAATGGACTTAAGGTAACATTTGTATCACTTTCTAAATATGCAAATGTACTTTACCTCCATTTTACCTTAAAAGGACATATGATTGAAGTGGAGACATTAAAATTGATTGATAATCCATGGTGAATAATAATGAATCTTTTTGCATGTTTAGACTCAATGGGAAAGCTAGACATCCAAGTAGTCCCCATTTCTCGAAAGGAACTCATTGCTTGGTGGAAGGACATGTCCAAAGACAATCAAGCTTATGTCAAAGAAAGGTTCGGATATCTTTTTGAGTTAATACATGTAGAGCATCAAGTTAACTTAATATAAGCTTTCACCCATTTTTGAGAAGTTTCAACCGCCATATTCTAGCTTGGTGAACACAAAATGGTGCCAACTTTAGAAGTGTACAAGGCTGCCATTGGAATCAATTTCCAGCCTAGGATCATAGACCCACCCGTTGGACTTAATCCCGTGAGCATTCTAGCCGAATTCCTTAATTTGAAAACTCCCAAAGTTGAAAAGCTAATCAAGTCAAATACAGGTAGATTTCCTTTATCATTTCTAAAGGCCAATTTTTCAAAACTTCCTAAGGAAATGGGAAACACTTCAGCTCGGGTATTCATTTTAGCTTTCTTTGGCTTCATTCTTTTTCCCGTGTCTAGAACGGGACTTGATCCCTTAGTTGCTATAATCGCGAGACAAGCATGTCTCAAATGGGACTTTTCAAACATGATCCTTGCACAAACCATTATCTCCTTAAACAAGTATCAAAATTAGGGGAAAGGTATATCCCACGCTTATATTGGTCTTCTCTTATTATGGTTCATTTCACATATTTGACCATGGTGTCACTTTATGAATATTCGTGACATTAGTTCAGCAATAAACCCAATCGAACGGTACATCCATATCCAAAACAAATTACCCAAACACTCCTTCGTAGATTGGGCCAACTTCATTAGAGCTCTAACCCCATATCAAATCCAATGGTGGATCAATTGGCCAAATATCGATAAAGCAAAAATTACAAGCCAAGAGGGAAATATAGTGCCATTGCTTGGATTAAGTGCAGCAACTACGTATTGTCCCCTAAGAATTGTTAGACCATTCAAGATGCTTCAACAAGTTCCTCTGGCATTAAAGAGTTCACCTTTGAAATCTCAAAAGGAACCTTACTCGAAAAGGAGAAGAGTAGTTTACAAATAAAGATTCGCAAGATTATCCAATCTTGGAGAACTCACCTGAGCAAGCAATTGAGTGGCCAAAATGCTTGGAAGGCAAGATAAAGATCTATATGGCATCCAAAGAATACATTAAATGGATAGAAAGCAAGCGACCAATCGAAGTGGAACCACATGTACCATTGAGCATTGCACCAGATCCGGAGGAGCAATATATTCCGAGGTATATTGTTCCAAACATGCCCGGAGTGGAGCCATACATTCCCGAGGAGATCGTGATTGACGTCAAGAAATGGGAGTCCCGAATCAAGGAATAGGAAGAATATGAAAAGGCAAAAACTACCTTAGCTAGCAAAAAGTCTAGAATTGGATGAGTTAGAATCCCCATTAGAATTTAAAATCATTGTCTTGAACAATCTTAATTTCTATATGCAATAATAAAGTGATCATTTTCAAAATGTGTTTGAACAAATTTAGAACATGATTTGAAAACATAAAAGAATTACCATGGATTACAATTCTTTAGATTGTATGATTGCTTGAAAAAGACATTGATAAGGAATTTAATACAAGACTAAGGCTTGTATAAATCCTTGTTCATCACAAGAAATCATACAATTGAAAGAATGTAGGTTTCTATTCTTGTTTTACCATACTAATACCTTGTCTTTCTATGAAGAAGGTTTTCCAACAACGGAAAGGAAAAGACCCCGAACTCGTTTGCATACTAAAATGGCAGAAGAGGAGACCCGTAATCGACTTTCTGAAGTCAAAAATCAAATGACTCAAATAGCCGCCATGATGGTGGAGATGAAGGCCTTCATCATTGCCATGAAAGGATCTTATCCCATGGCTTTGTATATATTGAGACGTGTAGGCTTGTAAGTGTAATTGTTCTGTCAGTCTCTATGACGATGATGCCCCGAAGTTAGGATGCCTGAGGGGGTAACCGGGTTCCCTCGGATGCCTGGGGGTGTAACATGGTTCCTTAGATGTCCTCGCAATGCTGTAGTAGGCGCGAGATGCCTAAGGGGGTAACGGGGTTCCCTCGGTTGCCTGGGGGTGTAACATGGTTCACTGGATGTCCTCATGATGTCGTGATGGGTGCGAGATGCCCGGGGGATAACTGGGTTCTCCGAAGGATGTTGTAGCTTGAGTTACTAAATCAATTACGAATTAAAACTACTTGTGATCACATAACGCATGTAATGAGAATTCGTGTGAATGGCTACTAGTCGATTGGTAATCTTTTGTCGGGTGATTTATGCCCAAATAAAAAGGGAATCTTATATATTATAGCTGGTTGTGAATTAGTTCATCTGTCTATCTATTTGACTCGATTGAAATGCCTGTCATTATCCGTTTAGTATGGCATAATAGAGTTTACTTGGCTGAGTTTTTGCTCACTATTTGTTGTTGACATTTTTTTCAGATTAGTAGTTATGCTGATCCTCCCTGCCTCTACCTCGATAAGCTATAGGGTGACAGTTGATTTTGAGAGCCGTCTAATTGAATTTGTGATTCTATATTTCCCTGAACTTATTTTCATAAAATGCATTTCCAATCTGACCGTAAATATTAGGTCCCTAGAGGGACTCGTTCTTTTGGGCTTCGTCGGGGTTTATGCCCTCGATGGGGGACGATTAGTGAGGCCCCTTCCATACCATGGGCCGGATGGAGATGATGGTGACACTAGCAGCGTGGTCTTTTGAGGACAGCATTAAGGAGGAGAAAGGAGTAGTTTTTTGAAGACACGACTGTTAATTAGTTTTTAGGGATAGAGTCGTGTAGGGATGGGTGATAGCTTGCTCGCTTTTTGTTAAGCTTGGTAGGTCGTAGTAGGATAGTCGGGTTGGAGTTGTTAGCTAGTCTCCCCGTGTTTTTGAACTCACCCTTATATATCACCCTCATTATCATGTGAAAGATGAATGTTATTTTCGCAACTTGCGTGTTCTAGCATTTCTATGTTTCTATGTTATATTCATGTTATAAATGCTAATCTTTAAAAAGAAGCATCTTCCACTTGCGAATAATCTGATGACTAATGAGGATTAGAGAATAAATTTTGAAAGGGGCGTGCCTGGGATGTTACATGGCCTTGGCATGGTATACCGTTTTTGACATAGAAGATTTCATGTAATGAGACCATTTGGTGGGTGAATTTCTCCATCAATACAAATTCAATGTTGAAGTGCTCCCGACTAGGGAGGATCTTGTCAGAATGGAGAAACGGAGAAATGAAGGGTTCAGAGCTTATACCTAGATATGGAAAGCTGTCGCTTCGCAAGTAAGAACCACCATAAATGAGGATGAGCTTATTAAGCTCTTTTTGAAATCACTGCCACATGAATACCACGATAAACTACATGCGTCAGATTGTCAAACATTTACCATGCTGGTAAAGGTTGGTGAAAGAATTGAGTGGGGTTTAAAAGAGAAAAAGGCTCAGAAAACAACACGAAAGCCTTATCCCGGAAAGAAAGACAAGGAGCCCATTCATGAGGTAGCTATGGTTTCTAACTCGAACACTCATCAGACACCATTTTAGAGGCAACCAGACACCACTTGGAAGAATGCTAAGCTATTTGAACCAAAGAAAAAGCCTGTAAAGCAATTTATACCATTGCCATGACCGTTGTCGAAATTATTACCTATGTTACTAAATAGGCATTTGATAGCCAAAGAGGTACAAAGAGAGAATCCTCCCAGATTTCCTGGGTATGACGAGTCAAAAACCTATGTGTATCACATAGGAGAAAGGGAACATGACGTACACAATTGTCTCATGTTGAAAATTAAAGTCCAATAGCTTATTAAATCCTCAACTTTCCAGTGCCATAACTAAATGTGCATCAAAATCCACTCTCTGAGCATAATATGGTGATCATGATTTGGGGCAAAAAGGAGATAATAGAGACAAACGAAAAAGATGAATACAAGGCCAAAGTGAAAGCATCTCGACAAGGGGATGCTCGATTTCACCAAGAGGCATTTCAAAAAGGTGAAGTCGTAGATTATTTGGGAAAAGACTCCGGTAAATATAATTTTCAAGTAAAGTATACACCACCACCATGGGCATTCAATAACGAAGTAATTATACCTTATGGTTGGAGTAGTATGAATGATGAAGTGAGCCCTAAGGAGGTGACTACATTTGAGGAAGAAAAGTTCGAAGGGGAGATAGGCGAGGATGAGAAAGATAAGGAAAAGATCTATCATGGTGAAAGGCGTTTTACCCAAGAATCACTCAAGCAAGACAAGAATGTAGATTACTCAATTAGGGCAATGGCAAGTACAACTACCGTGTCAAATATACCCCTCCTTCATGGGCATTTAAAGATGAGGTTATTGTGCCTGATGGATGGGGTGGTATGAATGAGATTCCAATCAACAAGCTAAATCTCAAAGGAAAGGAAGATCGAGAAGATGAGGAAAGGAAAAAGAGTCGACGAGGTGATAGGCGGTTTATCCGCAAAGCACGAAAGCAAGGTGAGACCATGGACTTGTTGGGTCAAGATAGCGGTCGTTATAACTACCATGTCAAGTATACGCCCCCTCTATGGGTGTTTTAGAATGAAGTCATCATATCTGATAGTTAGGGTGGAATGGATGATGAAGAAACCAATAGAAGTATCATATCCATGATCACACCATTTGTGATCAAACTTGATGAAGTGGACAAGTATGGAAAGGAAGGATGTTATATAGAACTGGTTACTATTCAACTTCCAATGGATCAATTGAAGATCGAGGAAAAGGAACCGCAGCCTGTGATTATTACTTCCCCCAAAGGAATAGTTTGATACTAAGTGCATACCCTGAGATAACGCAACAAAAAAGGTCGATACTATAACCCAATCGGAAAGATGCTATGTCCTAAAGGAGGGTGAGCACGAGAAGAAGGGTGTGATAGAGGAGGATGTGAAACAGTTACTTTCAATCATGAAAACAAATGAGTATGAGGTGATTGAACAGTTAAGGAAAATGCCGATGCAAATCTCCTTGTCGAATCTCTTTAAAACTTCGGAGAGTCATAAAATGGTGCTTATGAAATTTCTCAATGAAGTTCGTGTCCCAGAGACAATCAACGAAATGCAACTAGACGATTTCATTGGCACCATTTTGTTAAAAGATCAAATCGGTTTCTCTTATGAGGACTTTCTAATTGATGGATATTCACACATTAAAGCCCTATATATTGCCATCAAATGCAGAGGTAATGAGGTGTCGTGAGTATTGATTGATAATGGCTTCGCACTTAATCTGTGCCGGTTAAGCACATTACATCGTTTAGGGATTAATGAAGAGCTTATCAAGGCTTCTAAGGTGACTGTGCACTCATTTGATGGAATGAAAAAATATGTCATCGGTGATATTGAGCTTAAAGTGAATATAGGCCATGTACCCTTCTTGATCGATTTCTAAGTGGTGGACATTCCGAGGACTTTCAACTTGTTGCTGGGTAGGCCTTGGATTCACATGGCCGGTGCCATCCCTTCAAGTCTTCATCAAAAGATTAGATTTGTTAATAATGGCAAGATGATCATCATACATGGAGAAACAGATTTCACTACCTATAAGGAGAGTGCAATACCATACATCGAGCCAGAGGTAAAAGAAGAACTAAGCTATCACTCGTTTGAAATGATTTTGATGGTACAAATTCCCATTGGCAGTATTATAAAGACCTCGGAGCTCTTGACATCATCCATTATGTCAGGGAAGGTGTTATGCCAATATGCGTCCCTAGTGACAAACTTGGATCGAAAGCCCAAGGGATTAAGGAAACTGTCATTTCACTTACTACTAAGAAAAAATATGGGGTGGGTTATACCAAAAAAGGTTTAAATGATCACCATGGAGGTCAAGGCCGAGGTCAAGGCAATCATCCTGAGAACCGTGGAGGCTGTGGAAGTCGAAGTAATCGTATCATCAATCCATCAGTCTGGAAGGGCAAAACCAAAGAGCTTCCTTATCATCAAATTCACATCAAGAAAACTTTCCCTAAGTCTTCCAAATTACGAAGAGGAACCTGCTTTGTCAGAACTATTCAAGAAAAATGCTGTTAATGTCATCATAACTGAAGTAGAAGATACCAATGCACTGAGTAGGAAGATTCTTCCAATTCTTTACTCGCTTTGTTGTTTTTCTCGTTGCATCATTACTTTCATAGTTTCCAGTTTCATTTTGATTATGTATACAATTTCAATTTAGATGCAATTTCCATTCATGTTAATTTAGTTGTAATATGTTCTTTCAAATTCAATAAAAGAGTTCAAATGTTTTGTTAAGGATGTATGGAAACAAAACTAAACCTATGATGAATGTTGCCCTTACTTTTAAGGCTTGAGGTTTTGGGTTTCTGTATTACTCCTAGTTTCGAAAATGGCCTTTAAGAGCAAGGATGTCCAAGGATATAAGGTCTAGCTCTATCTTTTTGTTCTTTCAAAATGGATTTCAAAATGGATTTCCAAAAAGACTTTTCATAAAACCTCATGCGTTGTTATACTTCGTATGTGAATACTAACCATGTTTGTTACATGTCAGGCATGAGCATTCACATATTCATAATAGGTTCTTATGTGGCCAAAATCCTTCATAGGAAATCACTTGTGACATTGAAGAGATTGATGAAAATGAAGAATGGGTCAAAAGGGAATGAATTCGTCATGAAGAATCAAAGCTACTTACATTAGAGAAAACAGTTAGTGTTAATCTGGGCACTAATGAGAATCTCAAAGAAGTTAAGATTGGGGAAAGCCTTTTTTCTGCAAAAGCAAAGAGGATTACTGATTTACTTAGAGAATATCAAGATATCTTCGCATGGTCTTACGCTCACATGCCGGGTCTTGATCCAAAGATTGTTGAACATGCTCTATCAATTGATCCAAGTATTCCTCCAAAGAAGCAAAAACTTTGGCGAACCAAGCCAAAGTTAGCAAAGAAAATAGAAGAAGAAGCAATGAAATTGCTCGAGGTTGGATTCATTGAAGTGGTATCTTATCTAGAATGGGTTGCCAACATAGTCCCCGTATTAAAGAAAGATGGACGGGTGCAGGTTTTTGTTGATTATCTTGACCTAAACAAAGCAAGTCCTAAAGATGATTTTCCGCTACCACACATTGACGTCCTAATGGATAGCACTGCTAGGTTTGAAACATATTCATTCATGGGCGATATTTCTCGATATAATCAAATCCTCGTGAAGAAAGAGGATAAGGCGAAAACATCCTTCAGTATACCATGGGGCACATTCTATTATAAAGTGATGCCTATCGGTTTAAGGAATGCTGGTGCCACATATCAATGGGCAATGGTAAGTTTATTCCATGACATGATGCATAAAGAAATTGAAGTATATGTGAATGATATGATTACCAAATCTTAACAAGGAGAAGATCATGTGGTGGTACTTCGGAAATTGTTTGAAAGACTCGGAAAATACAAGTTGAGGTTAAACCCCAACAAATATGTATTTGGGGCAAAATCCGGCAAGTTCCTGGGTTTTGTAGTTAGTAGCAGGGGCATCGAAATAGATCCCACAAAGATCAAGGCAATTTATGATCTCAAGACTCCCTCAACGGTAAAAGAGGTGAGAAGCTTATTAGGGCGATTGAATTACATTGCCCGTTTCATTTACCAACTTTCTAAAACTGCTAAGCTATTTTTCAAGTTGTTGAAGAAAAATAGTAAAGTGAAATGGGACGTAGAGTGTCAATAAGCCTTTGACAAGATCAAAGAATATCTCGTATGTCCACCAGTCCTTATACCCCCAATCCTTGGGATTTCGTTAATTTTATATTTAACAATTCACTATGAGTCGTCGAGGGCCGTGCTAGTCCAAAGAAGACCAAGCAATGGTAAGGAGCAAACCATTTATTACCTAAGCAAGAGGTTTACCTCATCTGAAACAAATTATCCAGCAGTGAAGAAGGCATGTGTTGCATTAATTTGGATATTACACAGGTTAAGGCAATATACTCTTCATCATCAAATCTTATTTGTAACTAAGAATCACCCAATCAAGTTCTTGTCAGAGAAATCCTCCTTAATCGGAAAATAAGCAAAATGGTAAGTCTTGCTATCAGAATTTGACATCAGAAATTCATCTCAGAAATCCATTAAAGGACGAGCGATTGTGGCTATGTTAGTAGAAAAATCGTAAGAATCTTCTAGTCCTAAAGAGGATGAATTTGATGATCGTGTCTTGATGATAAAGGATGATGGATGGACCATATATTTTGATGGTACAACCAATCTATCTAGATTGGGGACTAGGGCAGTGTTGATTTGCCTAGAGGGTCCACAATATCCTATATTTGCAAAGTTGGTATTTCCATGCACTAATAATATTGCCAAGTATGAAGCTTGCATAGTTGGCTTGTAGTTAGCCCTCTCGATAAAAGTCAAGAGGTTGCAAGTATATGGAGATTCCATGCTTATCATTTTGTAAACAACTGGTGAATGGTAAACCCGAGATTCCAAGTTAGTACCGTACCACCAACACTTGGAAGAAATAATGGAAGAATTCGAAGAGATCACATTTGATTGTCTACCAAGAGCTCAAAATCACTTTGCAGATGCTCTAGCTACGTTATCATCTTTATTACAAGCGGAGGATGGTTTAGATATAAAGCCATTGGAGATCAAAATTCTAGAACAACCAATACATTGCATGGTAGTTCAAGCAGAAATTGATAATAAACCATGGTTCCATGATATCAAGAAAAATCTCCAAACGGGAGAATTTCCTGAAGGAAGCTGTGACATCCTCAAATTTCGATCATATTCAGGATGCAATGAAGTGATTATTTATTGATGCACTCTTAGTTAAATTTCTCTCTGAATTGATTACTCATGAGAGACTAACCACTAGGGAAAGGCTGTTAAGGAATTAAGTATATACAACCTGAGAACTCGATTATGAATTAACAATTCGATGATAAGGATTGACGAAGGACAATTTTGAGCCATTATAGACCGATCAAAGAATGGTTATATGGATTGAGAACAACCCTAAACCAATGCCTAACGATCGTGTACTTCGGAACTAGTGATTAACCCCTCGCAATTACATGACAATCAAGATCATCCATGGCTCGAGAAAGCTTAAACGTAGATTGATATCAAATCAACCATGGGTTGAATACGCATAACTCCTAAAAGCTGTATGTTAGTTTGAGATATAGTAAAGTCGTAATCAATCGATTTTGATCATGAATTAGAATCTGAATTTAGGTATCGAACCTTCGAGGATTTCAAGACAAAGCTAACGGATGTCACCTCGTTAATCCTTCGATTTATCGGTTTATCGAAATGCTTAGAAAACGGGTTAACGGGCCGAGAATTGGAGTGCACGAGGAAGTAGGCTGAGCGAAGGCCCATTGGGCCTCAAGCCCAATGTGGGCTTTGGTCACTTAGGCCCAAGCTAGTTCAAGAAGGCCCAATGAGGCCCGCTAAGCCCACTTAGCCTAATTTGAGCCCAATAACATTTTCAAGCCCAATCTTAATCCTTTTGAGCCCAAACTCGATTTATACAAGCCCATACAAAATTCTAGCCCGTATACGCATATTGTATTTTATACTATACTTTATGAAAGTACCAAAATACCCTTCTAGCATTAATGACCAAGAGACAAAGGAGCTTAATGGGTGAAGACTTTCGGGGTTTTACCATGATGAGTGAAGGCTTTGGGGAGAGGTAAATATCTCCCCAAACTCACTCCCTTCTCTCTCTCATCTCTCACTTACTCTCTCGCTCCTCTCTCCCTTAATCGGCCAACTCCCTTCTCTCTCTCTTTTTCTCATTTTTGGCCCCCCTCTCTTCCTCTTCCTTCCCTCTCGGCCTCACCAGTTTCAACCATTGTCCACCGCCCTTTGGCTACTGTTCTAATCGCCGGTCACCACCCCCAAGCCCCCGTGGCCTCTTGTCGTCGTATGCCGCCCATCCAAGCAGTCTTCCACCGCGAAACCGCCTCATTGCAAGCCAACAGCCCCCACCGAAGTTGCTGCTACTACTGTGCTATTGTCTAACCATCCGTTGTCATCTTGTGTCATTTTCGGACGAAGCCACACATAGCCCTCGCCGCCGCCATCGCGTTGGTGTTATCGGAATCGCTAATAGGTGAGTTTTCACCATAATCCCTTGATTAGTATGTTAAACTTGATTAGGATGAGATTAGTTTAGTTAATTATGTTTAGTGCTAATTAATTAGGGATTAGTTGATAAGATATCATAATAAGTGATCAGCAGTGATGAGTTATTGCGATAAGTGATAAGTGGACTCAATAAGTTGTCGAGAAATTGCGAAAAACTATCAAGGTTTTAGTTGATAAGCTATCGTCACTTATGCGATAAGCTATCAAAAAAAGATGATAAGCTATCGCCAAATTGGTGATAAGTTATCACTATTTAGTTGATAAGTTATCACAATAAGGGCGATAAGTGCACTTTATATGGTTGTTTTATAATTAAATTAAATGTTGTATTAGGCCCGTTTCATGCCGTATTATACCTGTTTTTCCCCGAGAAATATTTACCCTATGTGAAACCTCGTTATTTAATTTTTAAAAAGGCTTTTTTATGGACATATAAATAGTAAACCTCGAGGTGTTGGGTTTATACGTCAACTTTTATAAATTAAATAGGGCGAAGATGTTTAAATATGGGAGCATGCAAAGTTTGGTGGTTTAATTACGTGTACGTGGTCATATGTGATTTAATTACCGCATTTTTGGCATGAAAATTTTAGTATCTTGATATGTGAGCATAATCAAGTGTGCATTGGTTAAATGAGGGAAATGAATTGGCTTGAGTGATTGTTATGTGTGCATAATCACCTAAAAGTTCTAATTGTGCCCGGTTATACTGGAATACCGCCAACCTAGGGTTTGGCCGTGGCCTTGATAGGTCGTGCCCAATTTGGTAATTGGATGCCGTCGCAAAGGGTAGGGTGAGACGAAGTCATTCACGAATTGAATTCAGAATGAACCTCTTTGATGGAATGCCATCATTGAGGTTGAGTGAGACGATGTCGTGCCCGATGGGGCGGGACGATGCCTGGTTATGCCGGAAGACCGCTAACTTAATGCAAATATCGCGGGTTGTGCCATACCCTGAGTGGCTGTAGTAATCAGAATACACGTGATAGAGTATGGTAGCATTGCACTTGATTATGGAATGAAATTGTGAGGCACGGTATGGGACGGGCCAAAGTAGTTTCACCTTATAATCGAGACTCATGTGGATGCATTGTGCATGAAAAAGCTGCTGTGTATTCTGATTGCATTATATGCTGATTGCATTATGATTGTATATGGAAGTTCATAATGTGTAGGGAGTGTGTGCCAAGACAAGGTAAGAATGCTTGCGATTGTTCAATGACACGTTTGGTTATTCTAGGCTGAGTAGCCTGCTCGTGTGTATAGTTAAGGCAAAGCAAGGGTAGCTTTGCTATTGATCTGCTATCAATAATATACTACATGTTTTAGGTGCATCTGAGATGAGTTAATTTCCTAATCGAGGCATAGGTCGTTAACTCGCTGAATTTATCTCATTGTTGTTTATTGATTATTTTTCAGACCCCTAACCATGAATCGCCCTCCGATGCATTTTGGTGTGCCCATAGATATGAGCACGATAATAGTAGAGTTCCCGGTGGGATCGGGTAGGGTTTATGAGAAGCATATATCAATCGTCTAGGTTGATGAGGGGTTAGCATTGTGGCAACCACATGAATTCGTAGCATGGTTCATAGGGAAGGGGGTAGGTGGATTAGCTTGATAAGGGACTTTGATGGACCACCTGATGTTAGCGCTAAAGATGAGGTTTGGGACCCCTTGGATCTCGATCCTCCTAACGAAGTTGTTACCGACCTAAATACTGGTCCGAATTGAAGTCCGAAGCGGACAAAGCGAAGTCCGACCCAGAGCCTTCTCTGGGTTGTGACTAGCTATGGTGATGGGTTTGGATATTTATTCTTTTTTACTGCCCCTTTCGATAGTAAAACTAGGTTAACCTGACCACCAAATCTCTTATTGTTTATGCATGGTCTTTTAGGAAGTGGCCTTGTCACACCCTGAACCCCATCGAGCACGCGACATACTTCTCTGGTCGAATAATACGACGTCCTAGGTATCGCCGACCCAATTCAACTTATCAGAGATTTAAAAACATCATCGAAAGCTACCAATACCCGGACAACAGCAACTGGGGGTAAAAAGGGAGTATAAACATATCCATTACTTAAACAACTTTATACAACATCCATCATATACAATCCATCACCTATACATGCACACCGTACTATCAACTACACACCACCGATGTCAAAAAGATCAATAGCCTGGGCACCCTGTCTCCAAAAATAGTACACATCAAAAGCCTATACTAGCCCCTACACTAGCCCCTACGCCCTTGAGACGGCGTCCACTCTTAATCCGACTCCTCGGCACCTGAATCTAAATCCCCTTGAACTGTCTACTTCTCTCAGGACTTTGGCTCGACCTAGATCTCAATCGGGTTGTTTATATCACCCGACTCTGCTGGAACCTTGACTCACTCCTCTTCAACTGGCTCCTCATCTGACTTGTCCTCTGGCACAAACTTGGGATCGTACTCTAGCTCATACTCGAGTACGTCCTCTGGTTCTTCTCCAGGCTCATCTTCAGGCTCTACTTTTGGGGCCTCTTTAAGTTCTGCTTCAGGATCTTCTTCTTCCTCTGGTATCACCTCGAGATCCACGTCCATCAGATCATATCCTGCTTGGGACTCTTCTGGCTCTGGTTCATGCTCGGCCCCTGAGGGTTCAGGTTCTGCAAGCGTAGGCTGAAGTCCAGACTGTGCTAGACTAGTCTCTAAACTAGTCATCCCGTCATCAGGAGGGGGTATGGCTGATGGGTCCCAATCCCTAACTCCATCAAAGGGGACAACGAAGCCACGAATAGGGCCAAACTCATCTACCCTGTCCCTGAATATCCAGGCAGTGTATGTGTAGGCCTACCAGAGGAGTAGTCCTATATCTACCAAACTACTGTGGTATGCTTAACCCAGGTCATGTTGTCATCTATAGGATATTCTACAATGTCATGATCGGTGTGCATAGGAATCCCAAAATGCTGCGGCGGCAAGAGATTCATGGCTTAGGCCGGGGTTCTGAAATTGTTGGTCCATGTAATGGTACTGTCTCAAGCCGTATATCTTGCCCGTGTAATGGTACCACCTTAGGCTCAATACCTACCACCTACGACACAATTCGCATAATGGTACCGCTTTAGGTTGGCCATCCTTCGGTAAGACTGATCATTGTCCCGCATAATGGTACTGCCTCAAGATAGATCAATTCCCCACGTAATGGTACCGCCTCAGGGATTTCCGTAACCACACATACCGCACCACACACGATTTCTCACTTGTTCACTTGCTCGACATCAACATACCAATATCTTAACCAATCACACTTGGCCCGTGCACACACCAATCCACACACATTTCTCATGCTCAATCGTGGCCAATTACCATTTAAATCAATTCAGCCCATGCGCGCACATAATAGCCCACATTTAAATCAATCAACTCATGATTCAACAAACATTCAAGGCCACTAATGGGCCCACAATCACAGCCACAATCATGGCATAAAATTCAACATTTCCAAGTCCATTTCCCGCCCTAATTACTACTACAATTCACTCATAACACGGCTCGCCAACCCGACACCATTTAATCCCCAAATCAAGTCATGTGCTCGTCAATACAAGCCACAATTTTCAGCACTGAATTCAACCTCACTTCAGTCCCGAAACACTACAAATTCATCCACAATTCAGCCGATTCAAATCCCCAATTCATTCTACCAACATAACCCCTAAACGGCCCCGATTAACCCCTAAATCGCCACTAATTAACTCGATTTAGCCCCTAATCGCGTCTATCGATACCGGACATCCTAAAGAGGGTTTAGGGGGCAACTTATTCGGACTCTAGGTTGGCTCGGCTAGAGTGGAAATGGGGCGGTAGGCCGGGCCCTCACAGCAGCGTACTGTGGCGGCGAGCAGCTCGGCGGTGGTGATGGCGAGCGGCGTACGGCGACGGCAAGCAGCTGGCTGGACGGTGGCTGAACAAGGCAAGATGGGGATGATGGTGGTTCGGTGAGGCAAAACAGGGAAGAGAAAGATGGTGGAGTGAGTGGCTAGGCCAGGGTGAGTGGCCACGGTGAGTGGCGAGCTGCTCCGACGCTACTGCTTCGGCTGGACGGGTGGGTGGCAACGGCTACTGGCTAGGCCGAACGGCCACAGTCACAGTGAGGGGAGGCTGGTTCGGTCGGGAGGGGCAAGAGGGAGAGAGAGAGTAAGTCAAGAGAGGTGAGAGAGTGAGGAGAGAGAGAATTTTGGCTTAATTTGGAAGAACACCAATAATTGGTGTCTTGCCCAATGCAAAATGACCATCATGCCCCTCTATCATATATCCAATCGACGGTCAAGATTTGATCTTATCCTGAAATTAACGGCCGAGATCGAATCTTTTCCAAAATATCTAAGGGTAATTTGGGGATTTCATAAAAAGTCAAAGGGAAAAATTGTCCAAAAATTTCTATTTCTAATGCTATGGCGAAATGACCAAAATGCCCTTCCCCAATTACATTGGCCTTAATAAACTTCCAAGGGTAAACTGCTCATTTTTTATTTCTCGCCGAAATTCGATTTTTCTGAAGGATTCGAGCAATTCTAAGGTTAATCAGGCCAATGGCAACGTCGTCCCAGTGATCTATCGTGACTTTCTAAATTTCCAATGTTCAACTTGGTCTCTAATTAATGACTAAGTTCTAAATAACGTAACTTGCGCATATCTCATGCTAACAGGTGGCTTTTTGGGGAAATTCGCATTATTGACCTGTGACCGATACTAAATCAAGTCACGTTCAAGTTCACTCGGGTCGTGATGACCTTGATTGTTACTTAATCGCGAGGATCGATTGCTAGTTCCGACGGACACGATCATTTGGTATAGGTTTAGGGTCATTCGTTAGTTAATTTCGTGGTCAAGTGGAATCACTCGCGATCCACTCGTATGACAATGGCGAACTGATCCCTAGCTATCCTTGGATCTGCCTACATTGGCTCAAAATGTCACCTCGACAATTTTCATGATCGAAAGTCGGTTCACGATCGAGTTCTTTGATCGCACGAATTTAAATCCCTAATTAACCTCTTCCTAATAGTTAGTATTCCTGAAGTGATCAATTCCGGGCGAGATCTAACTACAAGCATGTCCATAAACTATTCATTTTATAAATCTCAAGTGGGTCGGATTTCAAAATGTCACAACTCTTCCCCCCTTAAAAAAAATTTGGTCCTCGAAATTTACAAATCAAATTAACTACTCAAACAAGCGGGGGTATTGACGTTGCATTTGCTCTTCACTTTCCCACGTCACGCCTTCTATCCCGTGATGTTCCCAAACAACGTTGACCATCGGGATCGTCTTATTCCTTAGAGCCCGTTCTTTCCGATCTTCAATCCTTACTAGTCTTTCGACATATGACACCGTGTCATTGACTTCTATCTCCTCATAATCCAACACGTGAGTTGGGTCCGATTCATATTTTCTCAACATCGATACGTGGAACACATTATGCACTTGCGACAAGTTTGGCGGGAGTGCAAGGCAATAAGCTAAATCTCCAATTCTTTCTAAAACCTCAAAAGGTCCCACGTACCTCGGACTCAACTTCCCTTTTTTACCGAATCTAGACAGTCCTCTCATGAGCAATACCTTAAGAAATATGTGATCCCTTACTTGAAACTCCAAAGGTCGTCACCTTCTGTCTACATAACTCTTTTAATGGCTTTGAGCTGTTTTTAGCCTTTCACGAATTACCTTAATAGCCTCAACTGTCTGTTGAACTAATTCTGGCCCAGTTATACTTCGTTCTCCTACTTCGTCCCAACACACGGGCATCCTACAAGCCCTGTCATATAGCGCTTCAAATGGCGCCATTCCGATGCTCTGTCGAAAACTATTATTATACGCAAATTCTGCTAATGGCAATTGCTCTTTCCACTTACCCTGAAAATCCAATACACATGCCTTGAGCATATCCTCTAAAGTCTGAATCGTCCTCTCAGACTGACCATCCGTTTGGAGATGGTAAGCTATACTAAATTGCAGCTTTGATCCTAATACCATCTGTAGATTTTTCCGAAAATTGACGGCAAACCTAAGATCACGATATGAGGTAATCGTCATTGGTAACCCATGCAAATGAACTATTTGTTGTACATACAACTCAAAAAATCGATCTAATGCGAAGTCCTTTCGTACTGCCAAAAAGTATGCCGACTTTATCAATTTATCGACAATCACTCAAATAGTATCATGGCCTCTTTGGCTCCTTGGTAATCCCATCATAAAGTCCATAGTTATATGTTCCTATTTCTATTCTGGAATTTCCAAAGGTTGCAATAATTCTCCGGGCTTATAATGTTGTGCCTTCACTTGCTAGCACGTCAGACATTTAGCCACATGTCTGGCTATGTCTACCTTCATGCCATTCCATCAATAATACTGCCTCAAAATTTGATACATTTTGCTACTACCTAGGTGAATACTATAACTACTACGATGCGCTTCTGACAAAATTTCTTCCTTAAGTTTTGCATCATCAGGCACGCATAATCGTCCATGGAACTTCAGTATCCCATCTTCGAATATCTGGAAGTCCGGCTTCCTCTTGGTATCATCCATCTCTAGAACATTTTGGATTTCTTGATCCGTACACTGCAAAGTCCTAATCTTAGCTTGGATCTCCGGCTCGATCCTTAGCGTGGCTAGCAAGCTCAAGACTTGACTTACTTCAAATCTAAACTCCGAGTCTCGCACTTTTTCTAACAAAGCCCACTCCTTGACCATCAAGTGTGCGACGCTTGACTTCTAACTCAATGCATCGGCTACCCGATTGGCCTTCCCGGGATGATATAATATATCACAATCATAATCCTTTAACAACTTCATCCACTGACGCTGCTTCATATTTAATTCCTTTTGAGAAAACAAATATTTAAGGCTCTAGTGATTTGTATATATTTGAAATTTCTCTCCACATAGATAATGCCGCCAAATCTTAAGGGCGAATACTATAGCCGCTAATTCCAAATCATGCGTCAGGTAGTTCAACTCATGCGGTCTTAACTGTCTTGACGCGTAGGCCACTACTTGTCCATTTTGCATGAGTACACACCCCAATCCTTTCAACGACGCATCACTATAAATTTCGTATCCTCCGGGTCCTGATGGAATAATCAATACCGGTGCCGTTGTCAATCTATGTTTTAATTCCTAAAAACTCCTTTCACATTTATCGATCCATTCAAACCTTATTTCCTTTTTCAACAAATGTGTTAATGGTGTCGCTATTGCTGAAAACCCTTCCACGAAACGTTGGTAATATCTTGCCAAACCCAGAAAGCTTCGAACCTCTATTACCATCGTCGATCTCGACCACTTCATTACTGCCTCAATCTTTGTTGGATCCACTGAGATTCCTTCCCCTGAGACCACGTGTCCAAGAAATGCTACTCGATTGAGCCAGAACTCGTACTTGCTAAACTTAGCATACAATGCGTTCTCTCTTAAAGTCTACAAAACTTTACTCAAGTAAAACCCATGCTCCTCTAGGCTCTTCGAGTATACTGGTATGTCGTCTATGAAAACAATCACAAATTGATCTAAGAACTCCGTAAACACCCGATTCATTAAGTCCATAAAGGCAACAGAGGCATTCGTCAATCCGAACAGCATTACCGTAAATTCATAATGTCCATATCTCGTCCTAAATACCGTCTTTGATATATCCTCCTTCCTAATCCTCAATTGATGATACCCCGTTCTCAAATCAATTTTAGAAAACACTGAAGCCCCTTGTAATTGATCAAACAAATCATCAATCCTCGGCGGGGGATATTTATTTTTTATCGTCACCTGATTTTGCTGCCCGTAGTCAATATATAACCTCAACGATCCATCTTTCTTTCTCACAAATAAAACTGGCGCTCCCCACGGAGACGCACTCGGATGAATAAATCCTTTATATAATAGTTCTTGCATTTGCACCTTTAACTCCTTTAACTCCGACAAAGACATTCTATAAGGTGCCTTCGAGATTGGTTCAGATCTAGAGGCCAACTCGATTACAAACTCTACTTCTCTTTCTGATGGTAATCTCAGCAATTCCTGAGGAAAGACATCGAGATAATCATACACCATGGCTATGTCCTCT
This sequence comes from Syzygium malaccense, assembly GCA_031216405.1. Classification (NCBI taxonomy): domain Eukaryota; kingdom Viridiplantae; phylum Streptophyta; class Magnoliopsida; order Myrtales; family Myrtaceae; genus Syzygium; species Syzygium malaccense. Next base: position 18,819,950 of record CM062254.1, read on the forward strand.
AGCCTCAGTTCCTCAGCCGTCGAATCAACCACAACCGCTAGAAATCTTTAACACCATTTATTCAACAATTTAGTCATTTCTAGCGACGAAATCCATGGTATCGAGGGTCCTCATCGATTTCCCACAAATTTGAATTCCGGATGTTCAACAAGTTTAAATTGGATCACCATGCTACTATAATCCATTACGACCCTATACTTAGATAGCCAATCCATACCCACTATCACATCAAAATTATACATGGCTAGAACAGCTAAATTAATCCTTTCCTCCCTATCACCAATCATAATCTTACAATTCGGGCACCCCAACAAGACTAGCATCCTATCATTCAACGGAGTCGTAACACACAACACATCATCAAGCAACTGCGGTTCTATACCAATCAACTCAACAAATTGCTCAGATATAAATGAATATGACGCCTCAGGGTCAAATAAAGCGTACGCAGCATGATCGCACAGAGAAACCGTACCTATGACAACCCTTGGCGTGTTCTTAATCTCTCTTCTGGCCATGGCGTACACCCGTCCTTAGGCCTGTGGCCTAGTCTGATTAGCTGTCTGGACAGCTCTAGTTGGGTTCCCGTTCCGGGGTGGCGGCAACGCAAGCGATCTATTCTGCCTTAGGTTTGGGTAAAACCTTATGTGATCACCAAATCCATCACATCCGAAACATGCTCCGCCCATGGTTGGACAGGGTCCATTTTCATGTCTTTCCCTACAAACCCGACATGGACCATTCTAATTACAGGCCGATTTCCCTATATTCCTTATAGTAGAAGGGACAAAACATTGATTACCCATCATTGGCATCTTTCCTAACTGACGGTTGTCCCTACCCTAGGCAAATCTCGACCTAGAAGCGGCGGCCCTATCCGCCAAGTCCCGCTCAATCGCTTGAGCCCTATCGTAAATCTCGTTATACTCTCTCAGATTCAATGAAATCATTTGGCTGCGAAGGTCAGATTTCAAGCCGTCTCAAAACCTCTGAGCCCTATCCAATAGGTCCTCAACCATTTTCGGGGCGAACTTAGACAACCGAGCAAATTCAGCCTCATACTGATTTACTATTCTCTGCCCCTAACGTAGTCTCATAAACTCAGATAATTTTTGTTCCTGGGCACTCTTTGAAAAATATTTACCATTAAAGATTTCCACAAACATTGCCCAAGTCTAGGCGGTACCGGCCGAGAATATCCTTCCTCTAGTAGCTTTCCACCAATCATTTGCATTTCCTTACAATTGATATACTGCTAATATCACTTTCTCCTCATCTATACACCCCAATACTTCAAAAGCCTTTTCTAATTTCTCCACCCACAGTAATACACTCTTAAGATCGCCTCTACCATCAAACTTAGGAGGCTTTAATTTCAGAAACTGCTCGACTAATTGGTGCATTTGCCTATTCGCATTCACCTATCCCTGCCCTTGATTCCCATTATTATTATTAGCAACAACGGCCATAACGGCCTCGGTAGCTTGGGCAATAGTGGCAGCTCGTTCCTGAGTCTGCCGTCCTATCGAGTTACCAATTTCTTCTAGGGTCCTCATGACCGCATCCATTCTAGGATCTTCTGCAGGTCGGGCTCGTGAGCTGGATGGACACCCAGTTCCTCTACTTCGCAAACTCATCCTCACAATTTCTACCGCTCGACTACCTGCTATAATTCCACTCAAGAATTAAAAACCTAGGCTAACTATATCAGTCTAGTCCTAGGCAGTGAATTAACACAATAATTCACTCAGCATGAAATCAATCACAACAGCATAAGGCCATAATCAATAGGGTCGTACACTTACCTCAGGTCCAGACGCACCTTCATTTCAATTGTTATGATACTCAATTCACCTAACCATCACAACAAACAATCTGGAGGCACGTGTAGCTCATTTCACACTATGACTCGCTAAGATCTCCTTAGATTACTACTCCAGGGTCTCTGCTCCTTATCACTCCAGACTCCAATCAACTTAGATTGAGCTATCCTTGCTCTGATACCAAATCGAACCGTGATGTCACGCTCCGAACCCCATCGAGCACGCGACACACTTCTCTGGTCAAATAATGCAACATCCCAGGGTATCGTCGACCCAATTCAACTTATTAGAGATTTAAAAACATCAGCAGAAGCCACCAATACTCGAATAATAGTAACTGGGGGTAAAAAGGGAGTATAAACATATCTATTACTTAACCAACTTTATACAACATCTATCATATACAATCCATCACCTATACATGCACACCGCACTATCAACTACACACCACCGGTATCAAAAAGATCGATAGCCTAGGCACCCTGTCTCCAAAAATGGTACACATCAAAAAGCCTATACTAGCCCCTACACTAACCCCTACACCCTTGAGACGGCATCCACTCTTAATCCGACTCCTCGGCACCTGAATCTGAATCCCCTTAAACTGTCTGCTCCTCTGAGAACTCGGGCTCTGTCTCGATCTCAATCAGGTTGTTTATATCATCCGACTCCGCTGGAACCTCGACTCGCTGCTCTTTAACTGGCTCCTCATCTGACTCGTCCTCTGGCATAAACTCGGGATCGTACTCTAGCTCATACTCGGGTACGTCCTCTGGTTCTTCTCTAGGCTCATCTTCAAGGGCTACTTCTGGGGCCTCTTCAAGTTTTGCTTTAGGGTCTTCTTCTTCCTCTAGTATCACCTCGAGATCCATATCCATCGGAACATACCCTGCATGGGACTCTTCCGGCTTTGGTTCATGCTCGACCCCTGAGGGTTCAGGTGCTGCAGGCGCAGGTTGAAGTCCGGGCTGCGCTAGACTAGTCTTTAAACTAGTCATCTCGCCATCAGGAGGGGGTATGGTTGATGGATCCCAATCCCCAACTCCATCAAAGGGGACATCGAAGCCACGGACGTGGCCAAACTCATCTACCCCATCCCTAAACATCCAGGCAGTATATGTATGGACCTGCCAAAGGGGTAATCCTATATCCAATCAAACTACTATGGTATGCTTAACCCAGGTCATGTTGTCATATATAGGTTATTCTATAACGTCGTGATCGGTGTGCATGGGAATCCCAAAACGCTACGGCGGCGGGAGATTCATGGCTCAGGCCGAGATTCTGAAATTATTGATTGAAACAATCATGAGATCACATCTCAATAAGTACACATCCTAAACCCCTCCTAGGCTATCACGTACCTCCAGACAATTACAAATCCAACAACACTCATCCATCACATAACAGATACACAATTTATACTTACCTAGGCCTTTCCGGCGTGTAACCTGCACGTTAGCCACAATAGCACAATTTACAATCACATGTCCATTCTAATCGCAATTTCACGCATTCGTTCATGCCTCATCACATTCTTTTCACCCAACTCGCCAGTGACCCGTGTAATGGTACCGCCTCAGGTTCACTGCGACCAACTCATATTTTCCACTCAACTCATTAGTGACCCGCGTAATAGTACCACCTCAGGTTCACTACGACTAACTCATATTAGCAACACTTCATGACCTACGTAATGGTAACGCGTCAGGCCGTGTATCTTGCCCGTGTAATGGTACTGCCTCAGGCTCAACACCCACCACCTACGACACAACCTGCGTAATGGTACTGCCTCTGGTTGGCCGTCCTCCGGTAATACCGGGCATCGTCCCGCGTAATGGTACCACCTCAGGACGGATCAATTCCCCACGTAATGGTACCGCCTCAGGGATTTCCGTAACCATACATACCGCACCACACATGATTTCTAACTCGTTGACTTACTCGACACCAACATACCAATATCTTAACCAATCACACTTGGCCCCTGCACGCACCAATCCTCACACATTTCTCATGCTCAATCAACACTCAATCGTGGCCAATTACCATTTAAATCAATTCAGCCCATGCACGCACATAATAGCCCACATTTAAATCAATCAACTCATGATTCAACAAACATTCAAGGCCAGTTGTAACATCCCGAATTTCGACCCATTTCCGGGAACAATAAAGTGAATATTGTTTCTCATTTCATTTTGATAAGTCTCGCCCAGAATTGATCACTCTCGGGATACTAACCGAAAGGGAATGGCTAATTAGGAAATGGTACGTGGACCAGGGACCCAATCACGAATTGAGCACCAATTCCAAGAAACGGCGAGGAAATATTTTGGGTCAATTTGGGCCGATCCTAGGAAAGTGAAGGATATGATTTGGCCAACAATGAACGATCGGATCGTGGGTGATTCCGCACGACCGAAAGTACACGTGGCGAATAAATCCCGAACTTAAACCGACCGATCGCGACCTCTGGTACTAGTGATAGATTCTCGCGTTTTTCCGATAATTGAGGCCGCCGCGACTCAAGTACCCCTAGGTCGATACGCGTAACCCCTAGACAGCCGTCCGTTAGTCAGAGACTTTAAAATTTGAGATTGAGCGATTATGATCGCAGAAAATTGATCCAGATTTGGGCGTTAATTTTTAAGGTCGTATGCGACTATTTTCCGTGGCCGATGTCATTTTCGGGTGGCCACATACATTTGGGGCTAGTATAGACAAAAATTGGAATTTCAATCGAAATCGGAAAAAAATTACGATTTTGCCCTTCTGGACTTCGACGTCAATTTTCAAGGCTGTATGAGATTATTTTTCGAGGCCGATGCCATTTTAGAGTGACCACGTATATTTGGAGTGTGTACGGTCGAAAAATGGAATTTCGACCAGGGAGTGTAAAATTACCATTTTGCCCCTCAAAACTTTAATGTCAATTTTCAAGGGCGTAAGTGATTATTTTGCGAGGCCGACATCATTTTTGACTGGCCATGTATATTTGGGGTTGGTACGGTTGAAAAATAGAATTTCGACCCGGAACGGAAAAATGACCAAATTGCCCTTGACCCTATTTTCCTTAATTCCGAATTTTGGGCCATTATTGGAGATTAATTTAAGGAAATAATTATTAAATGGGATCAGCCCAATAATTGAGCCTAGTGACCAAATTGCCCCTGAATTATTGAATTGAGATGAAGAAAGGCCATTGGATTAGGGGTAACTGGGTCAAAGCTCTTGGATAGTGGACATGTGGACTCCACTAAGGACTCCTTTGACCCCCCTTGGGCCCCCTTGGACCGGCCATTCTCTCCCTCTCTCCTTCCATGCCGTTCTCCTCCTCCTTAGCTGTTCGAACGCCATCACTGTCGGGAAGCCAGCTGCGCCGGACCGTCACCGGAGCCGCTCGTCGCCGCCCATCAGAACAGGAGCAGCATCACCACGTCGCCTCATCACCTCATCCTCTCTCCCTTCTTTTCCCTTCTCCTCTGCTGTTCAAGCTTGCCGCCGCTGGATTGCCGTCCACCGTACGCTCGCTGGGAAGCCGCGCCGAGCGCCGCCGTGCCGTCCGTCATGCGCCACCACCACCAGCCTCACCATCTCACCTCACCACCACCATCTCAACCTCTCTCTCTTCTCCTTAGACAGCCGATCAGCCCCGGCCGTGAGGAACACCGCCGGACGCCGGCCATCATCCGGAGTGCCGCCACCGTGCACCGCCGCTCGCCGGGAGCCCCGCCGTGCACCATCAACCACCAACCGACCCCTCTCCCTTGACCTCACCCCTCGCCCCCACCGATCACTGTGAGTCGCCGTCGCCGCCGTGAGCCGCTGCCGCTCGCTACCGTCGGAACGCCACCGCCGATTGTACCGTTCACCGGCGATTGGCCACCCGTTCCTTGTCGTCTCGATTCGAATTATGTGAGTATAATTCCCTAAACCCGAATTAAGATATCGTGTATTTCTAGACGGGTTTGACGTGTTAGGGTGATTTGGGGAATTATTTATCGGACTGTAAAGTGTGATTGAAATAGGGATAAATTTGGTGGATTAGTGTGGATTGGAAGCCAAGACGGGATTGAATAATGGCTGTCCATATTTGGAATTATTGGACTGAAATCGGTACCTTAGAGTATTAATCACGTAATTACCAAAATTACCCGGATTGAATGATCATTGATTGAATTGTGATTAATTGTGCAATATAATGATGTGTGATTGTGTGGCCGACCAAAGCGGAGTGTGATTGGCCAGTTATTGGCTTAGAATTAATTATTGATTGTGAATTGCGCATTGGGTTACACGGTATTAATTGGCCAATTGAGCACATTGATATGACATTGGGTGGTTTGAACTATGCGATTATTCATGGTAGAATGCATTTAGCCCGCGAGCGGGATTTGCATGGTCACGCACTGTGTATGCCGAGAATGAGGCATGTGATGAAATTACGTGAGAATGCGTGTCTCACATAAACATGCGATCACCTAAAATACCCTGATGCGTTATACGCGGGGTTCAGATAATAACTGGCTGTGTGTATGTATGATCACATTTCGTCCTGAAGCGTGTTACGCGGGGTGTGCCGTCCTCATGCACTTTGAAGCAGGACGATGCCCGGTACGTCCGGAAGACGACCATCCTGATGCGTTTTACGCGGGCTCTGGTTCGTAAGGAGATCAGTGTTGTGCCTCATGCACTTTGTAGCAGGCTAGAGATACTGGGCCTAGGGCATTTTTTTTACGCTGGCCACGGAGGGTTGTGTTTAAGAAAGGGACCTGATGCGTTTTTACGCGGGTTGTATTAAATAATAATTGAGCATTTGCCAGTGTGCTAGTATGGGCTAGTGAGCCAAGACATAAATATGGCATAATGACATTTGCATGCATAAGAATGCATGGGCCAGTGTGCAAGTGTGCAAGACTCGATGAATGTCATGCGAAACGAACACTATTGCGTGTGAGCATGCGTATGACATACGTATGGATAGGGTGTTCACGTATGTGACTTGATTATTATATTGAAATGCCTAACCTGCAAGGTCAGTGTAATGATCGATTTGGGCCTGAGAGCCTAGGTCATTGTTGTGTTTTGTATTGTTTTGCCTGTTAGGAGAGTACATGTTAGCCTAGATTAGGTTTAGGGGTTTTTACTCACTGAGACTTGTTCTCACTATTATATAAACCAACTTTTCAGACCCCCGACCGTGACGATGGCTGAGGTTCCAGTACGCTTTGGGATTCCCCACCATATCGAGCGTACTATGTCTACACACTCTGTGGGGAACGGGGAGATGTACCTTAGGCATTATACCTTAGTATGGGTAGACGTGGACAAGACACATTATGAGACCTACGAGTACTTGGCATGGTGTTTCCAAGATCGTTTTGGAGATGAGTTCGGACCCCTCCGATTTGTGGATATCCCATTCAACGGGGAAGGCTAGTTAGATCCACAGTGCCTAGACGGCGATATGATTGATACAGATATGGAGGAGGATTCGGATCTTGATGGTAGCTATGAGATTGTTGAGGATGAAGAGGAGCATGAGGAATTAGGAGGAGTGGACTACGAGCCGGAGGTGTTAGACCTAGCCCCGGAGCAGATGGACGCTGAGGCCCCAGAGCCAATGGACATAGATGATGATGAGGAGCAGGATCCCGAGCCGGAGGCTGAGTCCGAGGAGATGAGCTCTGATGAGGAGCCGGAGCCATCCGAGAGTTCCTCAGAGTCGTCGAGTTCCGATCTTGACTTGGTGCCTTAGATTAGGTCCTAGTTTTTAGATGTGAGGGCCGACACTTTTTGACAGTAACCCTCCTTTTCTGTAGTTCGACCTCCTCAGCCACTTACCTTTTTTTTTTTACCCGAGCGGCTTACCACTATTGTATCTTTTGGTTGTAAATAGATATTGTATAAAGTTTTTAATAGTAATACAAATTATAAATATTTTCGGATGTGCTGGTTATTGTTCTGCTTCCCATTGTCTCATCTTAATTATTGTATGGGATTTATTTATTCGTTGCTTCGGCTTGTGTATGATCTCTCTCTCTCTCTATTTGGGTTTGGGTCGACGACCCATCCTGGGACGTCGCGAACATATCGACCAAGGTAGAAATGTTGCACACCATGGGGTTCGGGGCGTGAGACCACTAACGGGTCCATAATCATAGCCACAACCATGGCATAAAATTTAACATTTTCAAGTCCATTTCCCGCCCTAATTACTACCACAATTCAGTCACAACACGGCTCGCCAACCCGACACCATTTAATCCCCAAATCAAGTCATATGCTCGTCAATATGAGCCACAATTTCTAGCACTTAATTCGGCCTCACTTTAGTCCGAAAACACTTCAAATTCATCCACAATTCAGCTGATTCAAATCCCCAATTCAGTCTACCAACATAACCCCTAAACGGCCCCGATTAACCCCTAAATCGCCACTAATTAACCCGATTTAGCCCCTAATCGCGTCTACCGATACTCGACATCCTAAATAGGGTTTAGGGGGCGAATTACTCGGACTCTAGGCTGGCTTGGCTAGAGTGGAAACGGGGCAGTAGGCTAGGGCCTCACGGCGACGTGCGGCGACGGTGAGCAACTCGGCGGCGGCGTTCGGCGACGGCAAATAGCTAGCTGGACAACGGCTAAACAAGGCAACATGGGGATGATGGTGGTTTGGTGAGGCAGAACAGGGAAGAGAAAGACGGTGGGGTGAGCGGCTGGGGCGAGGAGAGCGGCCATGGCGAGCGGTGAACTGCTCTAGCTAGACGGATGGACGACGATGGTTGCTGGCTAGGCGGACAGCCACAGTCACGGTGAGGGGAGGCTGGTTCGGTCGGGAGGGGGGGAGAGAGAGAAAGTGAGCCGAGAAAGGTGAGAGAGTGAGGAGAGAGAGAATTTTGGCTTAAATTGGAAGAACACCAATAATTGGTGTCTTGCCCAATGTAAAATGACCATCATGCCCCTCTCTCACATATCTAATCGATGGCCAAGATTCGATCTTATCCTAGATCAACGGCCGAGATCGAATCTTTTCCAAACTATCGAAGGGCAATTTGAGGATTTCACAAAAAGTCAAAGAGCAAAATTATCCAAAAATTTCTATTTCTAATGCTAGGGCAAGATGACCAAAATGCCCTTCCCCAATTGGCCTTAACAAACTTCCAGGGGTAAAATAGTCATTTTTCATTTCTCACCGAAATTCAATTTTTCTGAAGGATTCGGGCAATTCTAAGGTCGATCAGGCTAATGGCAATGTCATCCCAGTGATCTATCGTGACTTCTTAAATTTTCAATACCCAACTTGATCTCTAATTAATGAGTAAGTTCTGAATAACGTAACTTGCATATATCTCATACTAACAGGTGGCTTTTTAGGGAAATTCGCATTATTGACCCGTGGCCGATACTAAATCAAGCCACGCTCAAGTTCACTCGGATCGTGACGAGCTCGGTTGTCACTTAATCACGAGGATCGATCACTAGTTTCGACGGGCACAATCGTTTGGTATAGGTTTAGGGTCATTCGTCAGTTAATTTCGTGATCAAGCAGAATCACCCGTGATCCACTCGTATGACAATGGCAAACTAATCCCTAGCTATCCTTGGATCTGCCTACATTGGCTCAAAATGTCATCTCGACAATTTTCATGATCGAAAGTCGGTTCACGATAGACGATATATTGGTGTACTCAAAGAGCCCAGAGGAGCATGAGTTTCATCTGAGTAAAGTTTTGTAGACTTTAAGAGAGAATGCACTGTATGCTAAGTTTAATAAGTGCGAGTTCTGGCTCAATCGAGTAGCATTTCTTGGACACGTGATCTCTGGGGAAGGAATCTCAGTAGATCCAAAAAAAATTGAGGCGGTAATGAAGTGGCCAAAACCAACAACGGTAATAGAGGTTCGAAGCTTTCTGGGTTTGGCACTATATTACCGACGATTAGGGGAAGGGTTTTCGGCAATAGCAACACCGTTGACACATTTGTTGAAAAAGGAAACACGGTTTGAGTGGACCGAAAAATGTGAAAGGAGTTTTCAGGAATTAAAACATAGATTGACAACGGCACCGGTGTTGACTATTCCATCAGGACTTGGAGGATATGAAATTTATAGGGATGCGTCATTAAAAGGACTGAGGTGTGTACTCATGCAAAATGGACGAGTAGTGGCCTACGCATCAAGACAGTTAAGACCACATGAGCTGAACTACCCGACGCATGATTTGAAATTAGCAGCTATAGTATTCGCCCTTAAAATTTGGCGACATTATCTATGTGGAGAGAAATTTCAGATATATACAGATCATCAGAGTCTGAAATATCTATTTTCTCAAAAGAAGTTAAATATGAGGCAGCATCGGTGGATGAAATTGCCGAAGGATTACGATTGTGATATTTTATATCACCCCGGGCAGGCCAACCGGGTAGACGATGTAATGAGTCGAAAGTCAAGCATCGCATACTTGATGGTCAAGAAATGGACTTTGCTGGAAAAAGTGCGAGATTCGGAATTTAGATTTGAAGTAAGTCAAGTCTCGAGTTTGTTAGCTATGCTAAGGATTAAACCAGAGATACATGTTAAGATTAGGACTTTACAATCTACGGATCAAGAAATTCAAAGGATTCTGGAAATGGATGCTACCAAGAGAAAATCGGACTTCCAAATTTCCGAAGATGGGATATTAAAGTTCCGTGGACGATTGTGCGTGCCTGATGATGCGGAACTTCGGGAAGAAATTTTGTTAGAAGCGCATCGTAGTAGTTATAGCATCCATCTTGGTAGTACAAAATATATCAGAATATGAGACAATACTATTAGTGGAATGGCATGAAAGTGGACATAGCTAGGCATGTGGCCAAGTGTCTGACGTGCTAGCAAGTGAAAGTGTAACATTGTAAGCTCAAAGGATTGTTACGACCTTTGGAAATCCCAGAATGGAAATGGGAACATATTACTATGGATTTTGTGATGGGATTACCAAGAAGCCAAAGAGGCCATGATTTCATATAGGTCATTATCGATAGACTGGCAAAATCAGCACACTTCTTGGCTGTGCGAAAGTACTTCGCATTGGATCAGTATGATGAATTGTATGTACAACAAATAGTTCGTTTGCATGGGGTACCAGTGATGATTACCTTAGATCGCGATCCTAGGTTTACCGCCAATTTTTAGAAAAGTGTATAGACGGCATTAGGATCAAAGCTGCAGTTTAGTACAGCTTACCATCCACAAACGGATGGCTAGTTTGAGAGGACGATTCAGACTTTAGAGAATATGCTTCGAGCGTGTGTGTTGGATTTTCAAGGCAAATGGGAGGAACAATTGCCTTTGACGGAATTTGCGTATAATAATAGTTTTCAGCAAAGTATCGGAATGGCACCCTTTGAAGCGCTATATGGTAGAGCATGTAAGATGCCCGTATGTTGAGATGAAGTAGGAGAAAGGAGTATAACCGGTCCAGAATTAGTTCAACAGTCAGTTGAGGCTGTTACTATAATTCGCGAAAGGCTGAAAACAGCTCAAAGCCGTCAAAAGAGTTATGCAGATAGAAGGCGAAGACCTTTGGAATTTCAAGTAGGGAATCGCGTATTGTCACGCCCCGTACCCCACGAAGTGATAACATCCCACTCGGTCGATTTAAATGCCACGCTCCCAGGAAGCGTCGTCGACCCAATGCCCAAATCAGAGACCAAAGCACAAGCGGAAGCAACTAAATAACAAATCTTGACAGTACTATTAATCCGAGACAAAGGATAGCACAACGAACAAACAAACAATATTGAAAATATGTATATTCTTTATAACATTACCAAAACTCCTTTTTACAACATTTACAAAATACACAACATAAATATATACAAACCCAAAAGGATCAGTGAACGACCACTACTAACCAAAAAGAGTAGGTGGCTAGGGTGAGTCTAACTAGGCCAAAAAGGAGGACTACAGTAAAAAAGATACCATCCTCCCTACCAAACTCCGGTTCCCCTATGGCTCCCAATCCGGATATGACGACTCTGCAGACTCTTTCGAAGAACTCTCAGAGGGCTCAGACTCTTTCGATTCCATATCTTGCACTGCAGCCCACTCGTCCTCGGAATCCGGCTCCAACTCCGGATCTAAGTAAAGACCTAACTCTTCATCAGATCCTATCTCGGCAACTTCCCCATCTTCGTTCGGGTCTAGGTCCATCGGCTCCGGTTCCGGCTCTTCATCTTCCATCGGTTCAGGGTCTTCATACCAAATCTCGAGTATTGGATTCACTTCGACCTACTCGTCTATGGTTTGGGGATCTACAATCTCGCCATCAGCCATTTATAGAATCATCACCCCTTCTATATCTATCGGAACGTCGAATGTCCTGAGGGGTCGCCCGATATTTCCATCTGCATCTTACAGGCACCAAGCTACGTACTCTTGAGTCTGGTAAAAATACTCACCCACGTTCACGAAAACTACCGAATGATATCTCACATATGCCTCCCATTCCCAGCGGGGTACACCCTCGAAGTAGTATGGATCTGCGTAGAAATCCCAAAAAGAGGCGGCAGCTTCGGCATGCTCAAGGCTGGGGGTCTGAAAAGGTGGGTTATTACAACCGTGAGATGAATCTCAGCGAATACAACCCCTAAACCTAGGCTAGGCTAACATGCATTCTCCTGACAGGCATACAGAATCAACAGGATAATACAATTCACAATCATTCTTTAACCTGGGCCCTCGGGCCGTAGTCGCTTACCTGGCTGGCTCAATAGGTTAGTATTTCAAATTAATGCTCAACTCACTTACACACGAACACTATATCCACACGTACGTCATACGTATGCTCACGCTCATTAGTGTTCGAATCACATACCATTCACCGAACCTCGCAAATTCACACACTGACCCATGCATTCTTTTGCATGCATATACTATTCTCATGCCATTTTCATATTCAGGCTCACTAGCCCACACTAGCACACTGGCAAATACTCAATTTATCATTTCATTCGACTCGTGTAAATATGCATCAGGTCCATTTCTTAAACACAACACTCCGTGGCCAGCGTAAAACGCTCTAGGCCCAGTGTCTCTAGCCCGCGTTAAAACGCATCAGGCGCAATACTGATCTCTTTACGAACTAGAGCCCGCGTAAAACGCATCAGGTTGGTCGTCTTCCTGATGTACCGGGCATCGTCCTGCTACAAAGTGCATGAGGACGGCACACCCCGCGTAACACGCATCAGGGCGAAATGTGATCACATATATACACGGCCAGTTATTATCGGAACCCCGCGTAAAACGCATCAGGGTATTTTAGGTGATCACATGCTCATGCTAGGCACGCATTCTCGCACAATTTCATCACATGCCCCACTCTCGACATACACAATGCGTGACCATAAAAAATGCAACATGAGCATCAATAAACCACAGGCACTCAGTCAAATCTATATCACCACACAGTGCCCAATTCATAAATGACATGCTTACTTGGTCAGTTAATACCGTGCGGCCCAATTTCAAATGCACAATTTAAGCCATTAATTGGCCAATCACACTCCGCACGATTTAGCTGCACGAGCATACAATATAGCATTTCACAATTAGGCACAATTAATCACCAATAAATCAGTAGCCAATCACTCTGGGTAATCTCGGCCATTCAGCTAACAATTCTTGCTGTCCGATAAATCCGGTACATTCCTCAAAAATGCTGATAGCCACTATTTCCTTATTCCGGACCCAATAACCATCTATAATAATCCCACTAAATTTCTCAGATTTTATTTCCACCAAACAATCCTCAATCTAGTCCGAATTATACATTGATACTACCTAAGCCAGTCTAAAATACATCGATAATACCTAACTCAGTCCAGAAAAATGCACTATCACTCCTAATCCAGGTTTAGGAGGTATACTCACTTAATTCTAGACCACGACAATGAGGAGCGGCGGCTAATCACTGATGAACAGTGAAACCAACGGTGGCATTCTTGACGGACACCGTACGAATAGCGTACGGACAGTGATGTACGGTGATGTACGGCGGTGTACGGATAGCTGGAGGGTCACGACGGCAGCAGCTCGGCCGTTTGAGCTCCGGCGCGGCGGCAGCTTGCTCCGGCGGTCCTTTGGTCGGACGGAAATGAGAGAGAAAGAGAAAGAACGGGGACGAGGGAGAGAGAACGGACAAGCTGAGGGTGAGGCTAGGCGGCACCGGCGTCTAGCAGCTTCGGCGAACGGCGGCTCCGACGGTGATCCGGCAAGCTCCGACGAAAATGGCCGAGAAAGAGAGAGAACGACGGAGGAGGGGGCTGCTCGGTGGAGGCTAGTCGAATGAGGGGGAGAGGAGAGAGAGTCTAGTCCAAGCTGGTCAAATATTGGGGTTAGAGGGCACCACGTGTTGCCGATTCGGGAGTTTTGACCAAAATACCCCTAATCTAACGGTCCATAATCATTCCAGCCCAATAATTGATGGGCAAAAAGGTAATTGGGTCCAATAATTCAGCTAATAAGTACTCTTAATTTTCCAAATATTTTCCCAAAATTCGGAATTGAAAACGGCCCAAGGGCAAAATGGTCATTTTTCCAATCCCGGGGCAAAATTCCAATTTTTGGCTATACCCACCCCAAATGAGTGTGGCCAACATAATATGGCATCGGAATCGCGAAAATAGCCTCTTAAGCCTTCGAAAATCGACTGCAAAGTCCTGAGGATTAAAATAATATTATTTTTCACTTCCGAGCCAAAATTTCAATTTTTGACCAGAACAACTCTATATGTGCGTGTTCACTCCAAAATGACATTGGCCTAAAAAACATAATCTCATACGGCCTCAAAATTAACATTCGTGTCCAGAGGGGCAAAATCGTAATTTTTGACTTTCGGGTCGAAATTCCATTTTTCGACCGTACTATCCCCAAATGTGTGTGGCCAGCATAAAATGATGTCAGAATCATGAAAATAGCTTCTCAGTCCCTCGAAGATCGACATCGAAGTCTGGGTCCAATTTCATGATCAAAACTTGCTAACTTTCAAATTTCAGGATCTCTCATAACAAGCAGCTGTTTAGAGGTTACGCGTATCGACCTAGGGTTATCTGAGTCATGACGGTCCCGATCATTGTGAGAATGAGAATTATCGCTAGTCCCAGAGGTCACGATCGTAGGTTCAAGTTCAGGATTGATTGGCTACATGCACTTTCGATCGTGCAAAATCACCTGCGATCCGATTGTACATCGTTGGCCTTGGCCAAACCAAATCCATTACTTTTTCTAAGATCGGCTTGTATCGATCAAAAATATTCCCTCATCGTTTCTCGTGATCAGTGTTCAATTCACGTTCGGGTCCCTGGTCCACGTACCATTTTCTAGTTAGCCATACCCTACTGGTTAGTATCCCGAGAGTGATCAGCATTGGGCGAGACTTACTAAAATGAAATGCGAAATAATATCAATTTTATTGATTCCGGAATTACATCGAAATTCAGGCTGTTACACGTATTTCTTAAGGTATCACCCATGAGAGGATTATTTCGATTTGGTAAGAAGGGGAAATTGAGTCCGAGGTATGTGGGACCCTTTGAGGTTTTAGAAAGGATTGGAGACTTAACTTATCGTCTTGCGCTTCCACCAAATTTGTTGCAAGTGCATAATGTGTTCCACCTATCGATGTTGAGAAAATATGAACCAGATCCAACTCACATGTTGAATTACGAAGAGATAGAAGTTTACGATAGGGTGTCGTATGTCAACAGATCAATAAGGATCCAAGATCGAAAAGAACGAGTTCTAAGGAACAAGACGATCCCGATGGTCAAGATTGTTTAGGAACATCATGGGACAGAAGGCGCAATTTGGGAAAGTGATGAGCTAATGCAGCGTCAATACCACCACTTGTTTGAGTAGCTAGTTTGATTTGTAAATTTAAAGGACGAAATTTTTATAAGGGGGAAGAGTTGTGACATTCTGAAATCCGACCCACCTGGGATTTATGAAAGTGATGATTTTATGAACGTACTTGTAGTTAGATCTCGCCCGGAATTGATCATTCCTAGGATACTAACCGTTAGGGAAAGGATAAATAGGAATTTAAATTTGCACGACTAAAGAAACTCGATCGTGAATCGACTTTCAACCATAAAAAAATTGTCGAGATGATATTTTGAGCCAATTTAGGCCGATCCAAGGATAGTTAAGGATCAATTCGCCGTTGTCATATTAGTGGATCACAGGTGATTTCGCTTGACCATGAAATGAACTAACGAATGACCCTATGCCTATACTAAACGATCGCGCCCGTCGGAACTAGCAATCGATCCTTGCGATTAAGTGACCACCGAGGTCGTCACAACCCGAGTGAACTTGAACGTGGCTTGATTCAGTATGAGCCACAGGTCAAAAGTGCGAATTTCCCCAAAAGCCACCCGTTAGTTTGAGATATGCTCAAGTTACGTTATTTAAAATTTAGTCATTAATTAGAGATCAAGTTGGGCATTGGAAATTTAGAAAGTCATGACAGAACATTTGGACGACGTTGTTATTAACATGATTAACCTTAGAATTGTCCGAATCCTTCGGAAAAATCGAATTTCGGCGAGAAATGAAAAATGACCGTTTTACCCCTAGAAGTTTGTGAAGGCCAAGTGTAAATGGGGAAGGGTATTTTGATCATTTCACCCTCACTTTAGAAATGACAATTTTTGGACAATTTTGCTCTTGGACTTTTTGTGAAATTCCCATTTTACCCTTGGATATTTTGGAAAAGATTTGATGTCGGCCGTTGATCTCAAGATAAGAATAAATCTTGGTCGTTAATTTGGAAATGTGACAGAGGGGCATGATGGTCATTTAGGCATGGGATTAGACACCAATTATTGGTGTTCACCATATTTAATCTCCATTTTCCTCTCTCTCTACTCACTCTCTCACCTCTCTCGGCCTCACTACTATCTCTCTCTCCCTCCCAACCGAGCCAACCCCTCCCTACCGTGACCGTGGCCGTCCGGCCTAGCCAGCATCCGCCGCCGTCCTCCTACCTAGCCGGATCAGCTGTGCTCGGAGCAACTCATCGCGGCCGTGGTCACTCGCCTCACCACCGCCGCCCACCTCACCGTCTCTCTCTCCCCTGTTCTGTCCCCATCAAAACACTAGCCCCCTTCGGTCTTGTTCAATCGTGGAAGCCTAGCCACCGTCCAGCCAGCCGCCGCCGTCCATCGAGCTATTTGTCGTCACCATTCGCCACCGCGTGGCTGCCGATCAGCTGCCCCTTTCCCCTTCGCCCGAGCTAGCCTAGATTCCAAGTAAGTCACCCCCTAAACCTTATTTAAGATATCGAGTATCGATGGACATGATTAGGGGCTGAATCGAGTTAATTAGGGGCTGTTTTGGGATTAATTAGTGGTTGTAAGGGCTATTTTATGTGGACTGATTAGGAGCTGATGTTGGCTAATTTTGGTGGTGAAATGGTGATGATTTGGGATTGAATTGAGGTTGAATTGGGTGCTGGAAATTGTGGCTCGCATTAACGAGCGGATGGTCTAATTTAGGGACTACTTGTGTTGGTTTGACGTGCCGTGTTGTGGCTAGATTGTAGGGGTTGTTAGGACTGGAAAATAGACTCAGAAATGCTGAATTTATGTTCACGATAGTGGCTTGATAGTGGGCCCGATGGTGGCCTTGTATGTTTGTTGAGTGGTGAATTGATTTATTTAAATGATGGCCATTATGTGCGCGCATGGACTGAATTGAATTGATTGGCAATTGGCCGTGATTAGGTGTTTATTGAGCATGTGAAATGCGTGAAGTTTGATGCGTGCATGGGCCGAATTTGATCGGCTAGTAAATTGCAATATTGACGTGTAAATTAAGCGAGTGGATAAGTGAGAAATTGTGTGTGATGCTGTATGTGTGGCTACGAAAATCCTTGAGGCGATATCATTACGCTGGGAATTGAGCCATCCTGAGGCGGTACTATTACGCGGGACGATGCCCGGTATTACCGGAAGACGGCCAACCTGAGGCGGTACTATAATGCGGGTTATGCCGCAGGTGGTGGAAGTTAAGCCTGAGGCGGTATCATTATGCGGACAAGATACATAGCCTGAGGTGGTACTACTACGCGGGCTAAGAAGAGTTGTGAATTTGAGTTGGTCACAGTGAACCTAAGGCGGTACTATTACGCGGGTCACGGGCAAGTCTAGTAGAAAATATGAGATGGTCGCAGTGAACCTGAGGTGGTACCATTACGCGGGTCACTGGTGAGTTGAGTGAAAATAGCGTGATGAGGCAGGAATAAGTACGTGAAATGTATATGGAATGTGCATGTGGTTGGAAATTGTGTTATTGTGGTAAACGTGCAGGTTACGCGCATGAAAAGCTTAGGTAAGTGCAATTATATGCATGATGTGTTTATTGAGTGATGTCATGTTTGATCTTGTTTTGAGGTACGTGTCAGCCTAGGTGGGGTTTAAGGTGTGTACTTTTTGTGATGTGTTCTCTTGGTTGTTTTAACCAACAATTTCAAAACCCCAGCCTAAGCCATAAACCTTCCACCACCGCCGCCGCAGCGTTTTGAGATTCCGATGTACACCGACCATGATGTTGTAGAGTACCCGATAGATGAAAATATGACATGGCTGAAACATACTACTGTAGTATGGGTAGACGTAGGACTACCTCTTTGGTAGGCCCACACCTACACAGCTTGGATGTTCAGGGACGGCTTAGATGAGTTTGGCCCTATCTGTGGCTTTGACGTTCCGTTTGATAGAGTTAAGGGTTGGGATCCATCAGCCATACCCCCTTCTAATGGTGAGATGACTAGTTTGGAGACTAGTCTAGCGCAGTCTGGGCTTCAAGCCACACTTGCAGCACTTGAACCTCTCGTGGCGGAGCTTGATTCGGAGCCGGAAGAGTCACAGGCAGTGTATGATCCTATGGATGTGGATCTCAAGGTAATACCAGAGGAGAAACTAGATGAAGAAGACCTAAAAAAGGAACCATAAGACGCACCCGCGGGCGAGCCAGAGTATGAGCTAGAGGACGAGCCAGAAGAGGAGTTCGATGAGGAGGAGCGGGCGAGGTTCCGGTGGAGTCGGGTGATATAGACAACCCGATTGAGATCGAGACTGATTCAGAGTCCTTAGAGGAGTAGGTGGCTGAAGGGGATTTAGACTCGGGTCCTGAGAAGTCAAACTCGGAGTGGACGCCATCTAGGGGGCGTAGGGGCTAGTGTAGGGGTTGAGTGCAGGTCTTTTGAGGTGTTCCATTTTTGGCAAATAGGGTACCCAGGAGCCTGATCTTTTTGATATCGGTGGTGCGTTGTTTTGATAGTTTGGTGTGCATGTATATGATATGGGTTGTATATGGTGGATATTGTATAAAGTTGGATAAGTAATGGAAGTCTATTCTCCCTTTTTACCCTCAGTCAATTATTGTCTGGGTGTTTGTGGCTTTCTCTGGTATTTTAAATCTCTGATAAGATGAATTGGGTCAGCGATTTTATGGGACATCACGTTATTCGACCAAAGAGGTGTGTCGCGTGCTCGATGGGGTTCGGGGCGTGACATCACGGTTTGATTTTGTATCAGAGCGAGGACAGCTCAATCTAAGATGGTCGAAGTCTGGAGTGATAAGGAGCAAAGACCTTGGGGTAGTAATCTAGGGTGACCTTAGCGAGTCATAGGGTGGAATGAGCTACGCGTGCCTCCAAATTATTTGTTGTGATTGTTGAGTGAATTGATTGTTATAACGATTGAAATGCACGTACGTCTGGACCTGAGGTAAATGCACTGACCTTATTGATTATGGTCTTGTACTGTTAAGATTGATTACTTGCTGAGTGAATTATTGCGTTAATTCACTGCCAAGGATTAGACTGGTATAGTTGGCCTAGGTTTCTAATTCCTGAGTAGAATTATAGCAGGTAGGGAAGTGATAGAAATCATGAGGATGAGTTCGCGAGGTAGAGGAACTGGAGGTCCATCCAGCTCACGAGCCCGACCTGCAAGAGAACCGAGAATGGATATGGTCATGAGGACCCTAGAAGAGATTGGTAATTTGATAGGACGGCAGACTCGGGAAAGAGCTGCCACTTTTGCCCAAGCTACTAAGGCCGCTATGACCGCTGCTACCAATAATAATAACGGGAATCAAGGGTAGGGGCAGGTGAATGTGAATAGGCAAATGCACCAATTAGTGGAGCAGTTTCTGAAGTTAAAGCCCCCTAAGTTTGATGGTAGAGGCGATCTCGAGCTTGCATCACTTTGGGTAAAGGAGTTGGAAAAAGCCTTTGAGGTATTAGGGTGCACCGAGGAAGAGAAAGTGACTTTGGCGGTGTACCAACTCTAGGGAAATGCGAGTGACTGGTGGAATGCCACCAGAGGTAGGGTGTTCCCGACTGGTACCGCCCAGACTTAGGCGATGCTTGTGAAAACTTTTAATGGTAAATATTTTTCTAAGAGTGCCTGGGTACAGAAATTATCTGAGTTTATGAGGCTTCGTTAGGGGCATACGACAGTGGATCGGTATGAGGCTGAATTCGCTCGGTTATCTAAGTTCACCCCAAAGATGGTAAAGGACCCGTTGGATAGGGCTTAGAGGTTCCAAGACGTCTTGAAACCGGACCTTCGCAGCCAAATGATTTCGTTGAATTTGAGAGAGTATAGCGAGATTTATGATAGGGCTCAAGCGATTGAGCGAGACTTGGTGGATAGGGCTGTCGCTTCTGGGTTAAGATTTGCCCAGGGTAGGGACAATCGTCAATTAGGGAAGAGGCCAATGATGAGTAATCGATATTTCACCCCTCCTAATAGAAGGAACATCGGGAAACCGAATCATTTTCAGAATGGTCTATGTCGGGCATATAGGGAAAGACATAGAAATGGACCTTGCCCAACCAGGGGTGGAGCATGTTTCGGATGTGGTGGATTTGGTCATCATATAAGGTTTTGCCCCAATCTCAGGCAGTATAGATCGCCTACGTTGTTGCCACCCCGAAACCAGAACCAAACTAGAGCTGCCGAGACAGCTAATCAAAATAGGCCACAGACCTAAGGACGGGTATACGCCATAGCTAGAAGAGAGATTGAGAACGTGCCAGGGGTAGTCACAGGTACGGTTTCTCTGTGCGATCATGCTACGTATGCTTTATTTGACCCTAGGGCATCACATTCATTCATATCTGAGCAATTTGTTAAGTTGACTGGTATGGAACCGCAGTTGCTTGATATGATGTTGTGTGTTACAACTCCCTTGAATGATAAAGTGTTAGTTTCGTTTGGGTGCCCGAATTGTAATATCGTAATTGGTGATAAGGAGGAAAGAATTGATTTAGCGGTTCTAGTCATGTATGACTTTGATGTGATAGTGGGTATGGATTGGTTGACCAAGCAGAGGGCCGTAATGGATTGTAGTAGCAGGGTAATCCGATTTAATCCTGTTGGACATCCTGAATTTAAATTTGTGAGAAATCGAGGGGGAACATCGATCCCACGGATTTCGTCGCTAGAAATGACTAAGTTGATGAATGAAGGGTGTTAAGGATTTCTAGTAGCTGTAGTTGATTTGATGGCTGAGGAGCCGGGGCTAAAGGACATAATCGTGGTGTACGATTATCCCGATGTCTTTCCTCAGGAATTGCTGGGATTGCCACCAGAAAGAGAAGTAGAGTTTGTTATCGAGTTGGCCCCTAGAACTGAACGAATCTCAAAGGCACCTTATAGAATGTCGTTATCAAAATTAAAAGAGTTAAAGGTATAAATGCAAGAGTTATTGAACAAAGGATTTATTTGTCCAAGTGCGTCTCTAGGGAGAGCGGCGGTTTTATTTGTGAGGAAGAAAGATGGATTGTTGAGGTTATGTATTGATTATAGGCAGCTAAATCAAGTGACGATAAAAAATAAGTATCCTCTACCAAGGATAGATGATTTGTTTGATTAATTACAAAGGGCTTCAGTGTTTTCTAAAATTGATTTGAGAACGGGATATCATCAATTGAGGATTAGGAAGGAGGATATACCGAAGACGGCATTTAGGATGAGATATGGACATTATGAATTTACGGTAATGCCGTTCGGATTGACGAGCACCCCTGCTGCCTTTATGGACTTAATAAATCGAGTGTTTAAGGAGTTCTTAGATCAATTCGTGATCGTTTTCATAGACGACATATTGGTGTACTTGATGAGCCTAGAGGAGCATGAGTTTCATATGAGTAAAGTTTTGTAGACTTTAAGAGAGAACACACTATATGCTAAGTTTAGTAATTGCGAGTTCTGGCTCAATCGAGTAGCATTTCTTGGACACGTGATCTTTGGGGAAGGAATCTCAGTAGATTCAACAAAGAATGAGGCGGTAATGAAGTGGCCGAGACCAACAATGGTAACAGAGGTTTGAAGCTTTCTTGGTTTGGTAGGATATTATCGACGATTCGTGGAAGGGTTTTCGGTAATAGCAACACCGTTGACACATTTATTGAAAAAGGAAACAAGGTTTGAGTGGACCGACAAATGTGAAAAGAGTTTTCAGAAATAAAAACATAGATTGATAATGGCATCAGTGTTGACTATTCCATAAGGACCCGGAGGATACGAAATTTATAATGATGTATCATTAAAAGGACTGGGGTGTGTGCTCATGCAAAATGGATGAGTAGTGGCCTATGCATCAAGGTAGTTAAGACTCATGAGTTGAACTACCCGACGCATGATTTGGAATTAGTAGCTATAGTATTTGCCCTTAAGATTTAGCGATATTATCTATGCGAAGAGAAATTTCAGATATATACAGATCATCAGAGCCTTAAATATCTATTTTCTCAAAAGGAGTTAAATATGAGGTAGCGTCGATGGATGGAATTGCTGAAGGATTAAGATTGTGATATTTTATATCACCCCGAGAAGGCCAACCGAGTAGCCGATGCATAGAGTCGGAAGTTAAGCATTGCATACTTAATGGTCAAGGAATGGACTTTGTTGGAAAAAGTGCGAGATTCGGAATTTAGATTTGAAGTAAGTCAAGTCTCGTGTTTGCTAGCTATGCTAAGGATTAAACCAGAGATCCAGGCTAAGATTAGGACTTTACGGTCTACGGATCAAGAAATTCAAAGGATTCTGGAAATGGATGCTACCAAGAGAAAGCCGGACTTCCATATATCCAGAGACGGGATATTGAAGTTCTGTGGACGATTGTGGGTGCCTGATGATGCGAAACTTAAGGAAGAAATTTTGTCAGAAGCATATCATAGTAGTTATAGCATCCATCCTGGTAGTACCAAAATGTATCAAAATCTAAGACAGTACTATTTGTGGAATGGCATGAAAGTGGACATAGCTAGGCACATAGCCAAGTGTCTGACGTGCCAGCAAGTGAAAGCGCAACATTATAAGCTCGGAGGATTATTGCGACCTTTGGAAATCCCAGAATAGAAATGGGAACATATTACTATGGATTTTGTGATGGGATTATCAAGGAGCCAAAGAGGCCACGATTCCATATGGGTGATTGTCGATAGACTCACAAAGTCAGCACACTTCTTAGCCGTGCAAAAGGACTTCGCATTGGATCGGTATGTTGAGTTGTATATATAACAAATAGTTCGTTTGCATGGGGTACGAGTGACGATTACCTCAGATTGTGATTCTAGGTTTACCACCAATTTTTGGAAAAGTCTACAAACGGCATTAGGATCAAAGCTGCAGTTTAGTATAGCTTACCATCCATAAATGGATAGCCAATCTGATAGGACGATTCAGACTTTAGAGGATATGCTTCGAGCGTGTGTGTTGAATTTTCAAGGCAAATGGGAGGAACAATTGCCTTTGACGGAATTTGCGTATAATAATAGTTTTCAGCAAAGTATCGAAATGGCGCCCTTTGAAGCGCTATATGGCAGAGCATGTAGGATGCCCGTATGTTGGGACGAAGTAGGAGAAAAGAGTATAACCGGGCCAAAATTAGTTCAACAATCAGTTGAGGCTGTTACTATAATTCGCGAAAGGCTGAAAATAGCTCAAAGCCGTCGAAAGAGTTATGCAGATAGAAGGCAAAGACTTTTGGAATTTTAAGTAGGGGATCACGTATTTCTTAAGGTATCACCCATGAGAGGATTATCCCGATTTGGTAAGAAGGGGAAGTTGAGTCCGAGGTACGTGGGACCCTTTAAGGTTTTAGAAAGGATTGGAGACTTAGCTTATCGCCTTGCACTTCCGCCAAATTTGTCGTAAGTGCATAATGTGTTCCACGTATCAATGTTGAGAAAATATGAACCAGACCCAACTCACGTGTTGAATTACGAAGAGATAGACGTTTACGATAGGGTGTCGTATGTCGAGAGACCAATAAGGATCGAAGATCAAAAAGAACAAGTTCTAAGGAATAAGACGATCCCGATGGTCAAGGTTGTTTGGGAACATCACGGGACAAAAGGCGCAACTTGGGAAAGTGAGGAGCTAAATCAGCGTCAATACCCCCACTTGTTTGAGTAGCTAGTTAGATTTGTAAATTTCGAGGACAAAATTTTTATAAGGGGGAAGAGTTATGACATTTTGAAATCCGACCCACTTGAGATTTATGAAATGGATGATTTTATGAACGTACTTGTAGTTAGATCTCGCCCGGAACTGATCATTCCTGGGATAATAATTGTTAGGAAAAGGCTAATTAGGGATTTAAATTCGTGCGACTAAAGAAACTCGATCGTGAATCAACTTTCGACCATAAAAAAATTGTCTAGGTAACATTTTGAGCCAATGTAGGCCGAGCCAAGATTAGTTAGGGATTAATTCGCCGTTGTCATTTTAGTGGATCGCGGGTGATTCCGCTTGATCACGAGATGAACTGAAGAATGACCCTAAACCTATACCAAACGATCGCGCCCATCGAAACTAGCGATCGATCCTTGCGATTAAGTAACAACTGAGGTCGTCACAACCCGAGTGAACTTGAACGTGGCTTGATTCAGTATCAACCACGGGTCAAAAGTGCGAATTTCCCCAAAAGCCGTCCGTTAGTCTGACATATGCTCAAGTTACGTTATTTAAAATTCAGTCATTAATTAGAGACTAAGTTGGGCGTTGAAAATTTAGAAAGTCACGACAGAACATTTGGACGACGTTGTTATTAGCATGATTAACCTTAGAATTGTCGGAATCCTTCGGAAAAATCGAATTTCGGCGAGAAATGGAAAATGATCATTTTACCCTAGAAGTTTATGAAGGCCAAGTGTAAATGGGGAAGGGCATTTTGGTCATTTCACCCTCACTTTAGAAATGATAATTTTTGGACAATTTTGCCCTTGAAGTTTTTGTAAGATTCTCATTTTACCCTTGGATATTTTAGAAAAAATTTGATCTCGGCCGTTGATCTCAAGATAAGAACGAATCTTGGCCATTGATTTGGAAATGTGAGAGAGGGGCATGATGGTCATTTAGGCATGGGATTAGACACCAATTATTGGTGTTCAACATATTTAATCTCCATTTTCCTCTCTCTCTCCTCACTCTCTCACCTCTCTCGGCCTCACTATCTCTCTCTCTCCCTCCCGACCAAGCCAACCCCTCCCCACCGTGACCGTGGCCGTCCGGCCTAGCCAGCAACCGCCACCGTCCTCCCGCCTAGCCGGATTAGTTGTGCCCGAAGGAGCTCGCCGCTGCCGTGGCCACTCGCCTCACCACCACCGCCCACCTCACCGTCTCTCTCTCCCCTATTTTGTCCCCACCAAAACACCAGCCCCCTTCAGTCCTGTTCGGCCGTGGAAGCCCAACCACCGTCTAGCCAGCCGCCGCCATCCACCGAGCTGTTCACTGTCACCATTCACCACCGTGTGGCCGCCGGTCAGCTGCCCCTTTGCCCTTCAGCCAAGCTAGCCTAGATTCCAAGTAAGTCACCCCCTAAACCTTATTTAAGATATCGGGTATCGATGGACATGAATAGGGGCTAAATCGGGTTAATTAAGGGCTATTTTGGGATTAATTAGTGGCTGTGAGGGCTATTTTGTGTGGACTGATTAGGGGCTGATGTTGGCTGATTTTGGTGGTGAAATGGTGATGATTTGGGACTGAATTGAGGTTGAATTGGGTGCTGGAAATTGTGGCTCGCATTAACGAGTGGATGGTCTAATTTAAGGACTATTTATGTCGGTTTTGACGTGCCATGTTGTGGCTGGATTGTAGGGGTTGTTAGGACTGGAAAAAAGACTCGGAAATGCTAAATTTATATTCACGATAGTGGCTGTGATAGTGGGCCCGATGGTGGCCTTGTATGTTTGTTGAGTGGTGAATTGATTTATTTAAATGTGAGCCATTATGTGCGCGCATGGGCTGAGTTGAATTGATTGGCAATTGATCGTGATTGAGTGTTTATTGAGCATGTGAAATGCGTGAAGTTTGATGCGTGCATGGGCCGAATTTGATTGGCTAGTAAATTGCAATATTGGCGTGTAAATTAAGCGAGTGGATAAGTGAGAAATTGTGTGTGATGCTGTATGTGTGGCTACGAAAATTCTTGAGGCAGTATCATTACGCGAGGAATTGATCCATCCTGAGGCGGTATTATTACGCGAGACAATGCCCGGTATTACCGGAAGATGGCCAACCTGAGGCGGTACTATAACGCGGGTTGTGCCGTAGATAGTAGATGTTGAGCCTGAGGCAGTACCATTATGCGGGCAAGATACATAGCCTGAGGCGGTACTATTACGCGGGTCACTGGCGAGTCGAGTGGAAAATATGAGATGGTCGCAATGAACCTGAGTCGGTACCATTACGCGGGTCACTGGCGAGTTCAGTGAAAATAGCGTGATGAGGCAGGAATGAGCACGTGAAATGTATTTGGAATGTGCATATGGTTGGAAATTGTATTATTGTTGCTAACGTGCAGGTTACACGCATGAAAAGCTCAAGTAAGTGCAATTGTATGCATGAAGTGTTTATTGAGTGATGTCATGTTTGGTCTTATCTGGAGGTACGTGTTAGCCTAGGTGGGGTTTAGGGTGTGTACTTATTGAGACGTGTTCTCATGGTTGTTTCAACCAATAATTTCAGAACCCCAGCCTGAGCCATGAATCCACTACCGCTGCCGCAGCATTTTGGGATTCCGATGCACACCGACCATGATGTTGTAGAGTACTCGATAGATGAAAATATGACTTGGGTAAAACATACTACTGTAGTATAGGTAGACGTAGGACTACCTTTTTGGCAGGCCCACACCTATACAGCTTGGATGTTCAGGGACGAGTTAGATGAGTTTGGCCCCATCCGCGGCTTTGACGTTCCGTTTGACAGAGTTGGGGATTGGGATTCGTCAGCCATACCCTCTCCTGATGGTGAGATGACTAGTATAGAGACTAGTCTAGCGCAGTCTGGGCTTCAGGCCGCACCTACAGCACCCGAACCTCTCGTGGCCAAGCCTGATCTGGAGCCGGAGGAGTCATAGGCTGGGTATGATCCTATGGATGTGGATCTCGAGGTAATACTAGAGGAGGAACCAGAAGAAGAAGACCTAGAGATGAAATAAGAGGATGCACCCGAGGGCGAGCCAGAGTATGAGCCAAAGAACGAGCCAGAAGAGGAGTTCAATGAGGAGGAGCGGGTCGAGGTTTCGATGGAGTCGGGAGATATAGATAACCCGATTGAGATCAAGGCTGATTTAGAGTCCTCAGAGGAGCAGGTGGCTTAGGGGGATTTAGACTCGGGCCCTAAGGAGTCGGACTCAAAGTGGACGCCATCTAGGAGGCGTAGGGGCTAGTGTAGGGGTTGAGTGCAGGTCTTTTGATGTGTTCCATTTTTGGCAAATAGGGTACCCAGGCTACTGATCTTTTTTATATTGGTGGTGCGTAGTTTTGATAGTTCGGTGTGCATGTATATGATATGGGTTGTGTATGGTGGATATTGTATAAAGTTGGATAAGTAATGGAAGTCTATTCTCCCTTTTTACCCCTAGTCAATTATTGTCTCCGTATTTATGGCTTTCGGTGGTGTTTTAAATCTCTGATAAGATGAATTGGGTCGGCGATTTTCTAGGACATCGCGTTATTCGACCAAAGAGGTGTGTCGCATGCTCGATGGAGTTTGGGGCATGACATGTTTTGCAGGAGTTAATCAAGTGAATATTAAAATGGTGTTGTTGTTTGTTTGGTGTGAATCACAGCCTTGCAAACTTTGCCTCATATTGGTCCACGGTCATTTAACATTGACAAAGCCTCAAGAATTCAATCATCTTTTGCTCCCGGGCACTGTCCAAGAAATACTTTCCATTGAAGGCCTTTGTAAAAGCAATCTAATTGTGGGCCGTGCTAGTAAGGAAAACTCTACCCCAGGCAGCCTTCTACCAGTCATTTGCATTCTCCTAAAGTTGATACATCGCTAGGGTCACTTTTTTTTTATCTTCTTTGCACCCTAGCAGGGTAAACGCTTTTTCCAACTCTTCAACCTAGAGGGAAGCAGTCTCGAGATCACATTTCCCATCAAACTTTGGAGGCTTTAGCTTTAAAAAATCTTCCACCAACTAATGCATCTGGCAATTTCCATTATTTCCATTGTTTCCAGGGTTCCCATTATTTCCATTAGCCCTATTGGCGGCGGCAACAGAGGCCTTTGCAGCAGTAGCAGTAGTAGCTCGCTCATGGGTTTGTCTACCCACTAAAATTCCAACCTTCACAAGTGCCCTCAATATCCCATCCACTCTGCGATCCTCTGCAACTCTAGCTTGTAGACCCAATTGGCCTCTTGTCCCTCTTCCTCGGTTGCTCATTCTTACAAGGTTCTCACCACTCACCTACCTGCTATAATTCCTTCAAGGAATTAGAGACCTAGGCCAACTATTCAAGTTTATAGTCCTAGGCAGTCACAATAACAATTCATAAAGCAGGCAATCATTCACAAGCATCACAAGGTCATAACCAATAGGGTCGTGCACTTACCTCAAGTCCGGCCACACATGCATTTTGAATGTTATAGCATAGAATCATCCAATGATCACAAACAGATACCCATTTAATATTCATAACACAACTTATACATGCATTTAGCAAAGGTCTCCCTAACTAACTATCCCAAAGGTCAGCACTCTTTATCACTCCAGGCTCCGACTAACTTGGATCGAGCTGACCTCGCTTTGATGCCAATTTAGACGGAGATGTCACGCCCAGATCCCCACGGGCATGCGTCATCCCATCACGGTCGTTAAGAATGCTATATCCCAGGATTTGTCGCCGACCCAAACGAACAACCAAAGAGCCACACATGCAGAAGCAAATTGAGCTCTCCATACAACATCAATTAAATGGGATAGTAAAGAGACAATGGAATCACATCCACAAAAACACTTTTATAAACAAAGCGTTACTTACAAAATACAATTGCATAAGGTACAAGCCTTACTAGAGGCCACTATCTAGGCACCACACACAACAAAAAGGATATGTGGTTGGTTAGCCTAACTTCTCTACCAAAAGGGTACCCAAAAGATGAGGGATGAGACCTATCTTCAATCCCCATGGTACCCTGGCGGCGGCCCTGGATCTTCCATAACATCATGGGGCTTGGGGCTCTGAAATGTTGATAATTCAATAATGAGAATAAATCTCAATAAGTCACTACCTAAGCCTCGCTTAGGCTAACTCATACTGTAGGACAGTTCAGGGCATACAAGGTTTATCACACAACGTGGCACAACAATCGGAGGCATCCTTACCTCGCCTTGGCTTACACATAAGCCTTGCACGTTAGCATACAGCCACAACTTGGCAATCATTCATTGCACATAACAACCCAAATCGGGGCAAGCACATCCATAGCACACTTAATAATCTGGACATGCCCAATAATAATCTTACATAGCATACCGCAATGCATACCACACTCACAAGGTCCAAATTATTAGCATCCCCTCAGGCTTCTCGAACTCGCGTAAAATGCATCAGGTTATTGGGCTCCCTAAACCCGCGTAAAACGCATAAGGTCATTGGGATTCTGGTGTAACCGTGCATCGTCCTGTATGTTAGCAACAGCATCATTCCACATCACACACATCAAAACGACATTCCATGAGAAGCATCAATTCGACCTCCACCGTGATTAGCATCCGGGTCTCCTGGGCATCCGATAAATCAGGCATTGTCTCGCGTAAAATGCATCAAGACAGGTTATAACCCATCGTAACACGCCTTAGGGTATTATGTGATCATACGGGCATTCAATCACTCAATCAATTCTCATTTTAACCCGGCATAACACACCTCAAGGTTTTATGTGAGCATACGGGTATTAAACACTCAAATCAATTTCTCATCTTTTGATTAGCCAATTGCCACACCATTCATGTTCAGCTCACAAACAAAGTCACATCGAAAATTTGCTCACCGGGGCAGACAGTTCGGCCTTAGAAATCCCTATCAATTAGTACACAAATCTCCTTGTAAAACCTTGAAATTTTTACATGTCATAGACACAAGTGTCCTTGACAACTTTCATGAAGGAAGTTTTTTGAAAAAAGGTCTGAAAAATTTTATAAAAATTCAGAAAGACACGCCGGACAGATGAATAGTAAATTCGATAGAGTCATGACTGTCCGAAGATGGACTCCCGAATACCCCAAAACGATATCCAAAAATTTCAAATTTAATATATGACATATTTATTGTTAGGGTCAACTTTCATGAAGAATACCACCTCAAATTCGGCCGACAAAATCTTCACAAAAATAGCAAAACACAGATGCATAGCAACAACGAATCCGAGATTCAACCAACATGAACCATTCACTAATTCAAGCTCATCTAACCACTAAACAAGCTATCAACGGCCATGAATCAACCCCTGACATGTTCATTAGTAACCCCTTAGTCTAGTCAAGGGTTAGGAAGCCACTTACTCAAAGCCTAAGCAAGCAAGACCATGTAAGATGGGCAGCATAAGTCACGCCTAGCAGTAGTAGCTCTGGTAGACATACGGGTGGCTCGGCGGTGATGCTAGTCACTGACGAACCACAGCTCGGATAGGCACAGGGTGGTGGTGACAGTGAGGAATGAAGCTGGTTGAGAATGAGGGAGATAAGGGTGAGAATGGGAGAGAATGGTGGTGGTGTGAGGTGAGAGCAGCAACAACGATCGACGACGGCTCCGGCAACTAGGCGGGTGGACGGCGGTGCATACAAGGTCGGACAGTGGCTGAGGGAGGCGGGCGAAGTTGATGGTTAGGCTGGAAGGGAGGAGTGGTCGCTAAAAATAAAGAGAGGAGGGGGGAGATGGTCTATCCAATGGGGGAAGGAATGAAGGAGAGAGAGAGAGATGGTGAGTTGAGTGACTTGAGTGGGCGAACCAAAGGCTAGGATTAACTAGTCAATCTCATCAAAGATCCAATGGCTCACATTAAAGCTTCTAGAAGAAAGTAAATAAATATCCCAGGGCAAAAGAGGAAATGAGCAAGAGGAGAGAGGGGCATTATGGTCTAATATTTTCGGCCAGCATGGGGGCAGTAACTTTATCAAAATGCCCTTGCACTTTTCAAATGTACTCAAATAATCCTAGAGGCAAAATGGTCATTTTCTACTCCCGATCTAGATTTCACTTTTCCGACAAATCCAAGTAGCCCTAAGGTTGGCCACGCCAAATGTGATGTCGTCCAATGAATTAACCGTGGCTTTCGAGAAATTCGATTCCCAAGTCCGGATTCCAAGTGATGGTCAAATTTGATTAAATGCAACTTTTGTGTGTCTCAAACTAATGGGCGACTTTTAGGAGTTACGCGTATCGACTCGTGGCCGATTCAATATCGAGCCATGTCTAAGTTTACTCGAGCTATGATGACCTCAGTTGTCATGTAATTGCGAGGGTCAATCACTAGTTCTAATCGACATGATCATTCGGATTAGGTTTAGGATCATTTGAAATTCATACAATGGTTAAGGGGAATCACCTGCTATCCAATTGTATATCATTTGCGAATCATTTCGTAGCCATCCTTGGATCGGTCTATAATGACCCAAAATATCTTCTCGTCAATCCTTATGGTCGAAGTGTCGATCCACAGCCAAGTTCTTAGGTCCATATACTTAATTCCTGGCTAACTATTCCCTAATAGTTAGTCTTTTCAAGAGTAATCAATTCCGAGTGACATTTAACTGCAACGATAAGATAATCATTTCATAAATCTCGAAAATGGGTTGAATTTTAGAATGTCACAACTTTGTTTTCCAAAAATTCTTTTATTGTTGATACGAGTGCTACTGATTATATGTGCAGCACCTCTTATGAAATATCTTATTTTCATGTCAATTCTGAGGGTTCTCATGGTCCCAATACTATGGCCAATGGAACTCAAGTCCTGGTTATAGGACGGGGCACTACTAAATTATTTTCTACTGCTTGTGACATGTTATTTGTACCAAGTTTTTCTTCAAATTTCTTATATGTTCGTAAACTTACTAAAGAATTGAATTGCAATATTGTTTTTTCCAATCAAAAGGTAGTGGTTCAGGACAGACTCGTAGGGAGGATGATTGGTGAAGGCCAATCATAGCAAGGTCTCTATATGGAACATTTTCTGAGTGAGGCTTTAGTCGCAAGGACGGTAACGTGGCTACTTCACAACTCTGGCATTTACGCATGGGCCACTTCTTAGATAATGGAGATAAGTACAGCGCAAGTGCCATAACTTTTGTACGGAGGACACTTAAGTGTCATAACTTTTTTTCGGCTTACTTGAGTGCCATAACTTTCAAAAAAATGATCACTTAAATGCCACTTACGAGCTGGTCGTGAGGGCCTGAAATCGCGACTTTTTCAACCGAACAGTGACCTTCCCGGCGATGCGAGTACCACCAACTTGAAGAGGAGGTATTGGTGAATCATTCCATGGCCTCCGTTCATCTCGAAATTTCCATTTTAGTTTTCGTTGACGAAGGTAAAAATGCTTCGTAGTCACACATTTATCGGCTCGATAAATGTGTGACTACGAAGCATTTTTACCTTCATCAACGGAGGCTAAAACGAAAATTTCAAAATGAACAGAGGCCATAGAATGATTCACCAACACCCCTTCTTCAATCTGGCGGTGCTTGCCTCACCGAAAAGGTCACCGTTTGGCTTGAAAAGCCGCGATTTTGGGACTTCACGACCAACTCCTCTGACAAGCTAGTTGTGAGGGCTCAAAATCGCGGCT
The DNA here is from genome assembly GCA_031216405.1 of Syzygium malaccense. Classification (NCBI taxonomy): domain Eukaryota; kingdom Viridiplantae; phylum Streptophyta; class Magnoliopsida; order Myrtales; family Myrtaceae; genus Syzygium; species Syzygium malaccense. The sequence continues at coordinate 18,852,930 of CM062254.1, forward strand.
TTTCCGGTTGAACAGTGACATTTCTAGCGAGGTGAGCACCACCAACTTGAAGAGGGGGTGCCGGTGAATCATTCTATGGTCTCCGTTCGTCTCGAAATTTCCGTTTTAGCTTCCGTTGACGAAGGTAAAAATGTTTCGTAGTCTCACAAATCGGCTCGATAAATTGTGTGACTACGAAGCATTTTTACCTTCGTCAACGGAGGCTAAAACGAAAATTTTGAGACGAACAGAGGCCATGGAATGATTCATCGATACCCCCTCTTCAAGCTGGTGGTGCTCGCCTTGCCGAGAAGGTCACCGTTTGATCGAAAAAGCCGCGGTTTCGGGCCCTCACGACCAGCTCGTAAGTGACACTTAGGTGATCATTTTTTTTGAAAGTTATGGCACTCAAGTGAGCCAAAAAAAAGCTACGGCACTTAAGTATCTTCCGTACAAAAGTTATGGTACTTGCGCTATACTTATCTCTAGATAATGTGTTGCATAATTTGAATGCCGATTTTTCTCTTGATTCGAGTCAATTGTGAAACTTGTCATTATTCAAAGCAACATAAATTGCCTTTTTGTCACGCCCCGGATCCCAACGAGCAAACGACATCCCTTTGTGATCGTATTTCGAATGCGACGTCCCAGGACTCATCGCCAACCCAAACGAAACTTCAAGCATAGAACGCACGCGGAAGCAATTATAACACCCAGACAAGATTAAAGATCAAGAGTAGTAGAGAAGATACTAGAACATTCAACAACGTACTTCATACAATATCACATTTACAACATTCAGCTTTACACATATGCTTAATAAAGGCCTCCCCATCTCTTACGGGGTATTCCATCACCGAGTGCTCAATATGCCTCAGCATTCCAAAATGCTTTGGTGGATTGCTCATGGTCGGGGTTGAGGATCTGAAATGTTTATATAATAACCATGAGAACGAGTCTCAATAAACAACACCCTAAATCTTACCTAGGCTAACACGTACCTCTAGACAAATAGAATAACACTCAACACATTCAATCACATGCAATAATATTCAAAGGCACTCTCTAGCCTTACCTCGATGCTATATAACCCTACACGTTAGTTGAATCGCAATAACATAACCAACTTCTCATTGTACTTGCACTCCAAGATACAATCAATTTCCTACACATGCATTCATAATAACATTCCAACCTATTCCAATCTCAAACTCTACACATGCTCACATCTTTCAACTTCCGACACATACATGTGTCCACTTCAATCAATACCAACCCGCGTAACACGCCTCAGGCCCAGCTCATCGTACGACTTGCGTAACACGCATCAAGTCTACGACACGACTCACATAAAGACGCATCAAGTCCACGGCACAACTCGTGTAAAGACGTATCAAGTCGGCAGTCCTCCGGTTTATCCAGGCATTGTCTCGCGTAACACGCCTCAAGACAAATCAAATTCCTCGTGTAAACACGCCTCAAGAATTATAGGATCAAACGTACATCCTCATTTAATTTCATGCCTTTCCCCGCGTCAACACGTCTCAGGGCCTATCGATCATACACGATACATATCTCATTCCCTTCACACAATATCCACATATCCTAATCACACACAAACATGCTCAATTCCAAATCAACAATTCAGCCCAACCAATCCATTCACAAGTGCAGCAATGTAGCTCAACCATATCACCCAATCATTCCAACACCTTTCAAACCGCAGTTCAAGCTATACACTCAATGGCATAAATCCACATATCCCAACATTCAACTCAGCCACTATACACCACAACATTCAACTTAGCCACCAAGCACCACAACTCAACCATAAGGAACAAGGGAAAACTGAATACACAGATTCGGAGCAAATCTGGGCCAGTGCACAGTTCTGGAATTCCTTTTAAAATAAATAGTAACTCAACTCCAAAAATTATGAATTTCGGATATGTCCTAGAAAACATCCTAATGAACATTTTTTATGAAGAACACAAAATCCAGTTCTATCTAGAACCATCTCTATTTGTCATCCAAATTCGGACACAAAATATTTCATTAGGACTAGCCATCCGACTTTCAAAATGCATTTTAGACGGTAACCAAATCTCCTTAGAAAGCTTTGAAATTTTTATATGTAATAGCCACAAACAGCCCCCAACAAGTTTTGTGAAAGAAGTATTTTAAAAATGGCTTTGGAAAAATTTATAAAAATTCAAACAGACCCAAAGGTCGAAGGAACAGTATTTCCGACAGACAAATTTCAGTCCAAAGATGGACTTCTGAATGGCCTCAAATGACTTCCAAAAATTTCCAAATTAAATTATGTTATACTTCAAGATGTTTTGAACAACTTTCATGAAGAACATTACTCTAGATTCGGCCCACACAGGTCTCGAAAAAAATAACAAAACTCGGCGACACAGCAATAACGAAATCCAAGAACACAACCAATAAGCAAATCTACTTGTCTAGCCCTTAAACCAACTAACCACAGCCACTAATCAACCCCTAATAAGTCCATTAGTAACCCTTTAGCTTAGACAAGGTTTAGAATGCTACTTAATAGGGAAAAGCCTAAGCAAATCCAAGCAAGGAGGGCAGCACCAGGCGTAGAACAGCAGCAGCAGAGCAGAAGCCAATGGAAGAAGCAGCAGCAAAAGCTAGAAGCAGAAGAAGCCAACGCAAGAAGGAAGAAGCAGAAAGAAAAGAAGAAGAAGAGAGAGAGAGAATGAATGAGAGAGAGAGACTTGATCATATATTTCTCTACTAATTCCACTAAAAACCTCATCACCCGCCCTCACTCACACATCCAAGGGCTCGCATTCCATTCCCTTCTCCAAGTCAAGATCCAAGGGTCCACATAATTCCTCACATGAATTTCCCCAAAATTACAAATGGCAACCAAAATAAATAAGCAAGATGGAGAGAGGCAAACTTGTCCAAGAATTTCGGCCAAAGGAGGGAAAGTTCAAAAGTCCAAACTGCCCTTCAACCTTTCAAATGAATTCAAATAATCCCAAGGGTAAAACGGTCATTTTTCACTCTCGGTCCAAATTCCAAATTTCCGACAAATCTAATAAACCTTAAGGTTGACCACGCTTATATGATGTCGTCCAAATAAATTAGTCATGACACTTCAATAAATTCGACATCCAAGTTCGGATTCAAATGACGGCCAATTTCACTCAAATGCGACTTTAGTGTATCTCTGACTAACGGGCGGCTTTTTTAGGGTTTACGCGTATAGACCTGCGGTTACTCAAGTCATGGCGACCTCGATCGTCAACGAATGTCGACTCATGATCGAATTCTTAGGTCCACATACATTTCCCTAGGTAGCCATTCCCTAAAGGTTAGTATCCCGAGAATGATCGGTTCCGGGCAAGATTTAACTACAAATACATTGAAAAATATACACATTTCATTCATCCCAAAAGTGGGTCGAAATTAAGAATGCCACACTTTTACCTCCAGCACACATGTTTCACAAGTACTCTTTGAATTAGTATACTCTGATGTTTGGGGTAATGCTCCTGTGAACTCTCATGATGGTTTTAAATATTTTGTTACTTTTATTGATGAATAAGTCATGCACCACTTGGATTTATTCGTTGACCTCCAAGAGGGAAGTGTTGAAAGTGTTCCAATAATTTTGTAATATGATTCATACCCAATATATTCAGCGTATCAAGGTTCTCCAAACTGATAATGGGACTGAATATACAAACCATTTTTTTGAGTCATTTCTTAAGTCATTGGGAATTGTTCATCAAACCTCTTGTGTTGGCACCCCTCAACAAAATGGGGTAGCCGAACAGAAAAATCGTACCTACTTGAAGTGACAAGAGCTCTGTTATTTCATAGTAACTTGCCCAAGACATATTGATTAGATGTGGTGCTCACTAGTTGTTACTTGATTAATCGTCTCCCCAGTAAGATCTTATACTACAAGTCTCCAATGGAGGTGTTTATTGGGCTACCTAATGAATATTTCACATCTTCGAATATTTGAAAGTGTTTGCTTTGTTTACTCTCCCGGGGGGGAAAACTTGATCCTCATGCTCGCAAGTGTGTTTTTAGAGCTTACTCCTCTGTAAAGAAGAGGTATAAATGTTTTGATCGATCTACTAAGAAGGTTTTTTCTCCCATGATGGTGTCTTCGATGAGACTCACATGTTATTTTTTTCTAACAGGGATAATATTCAGGGGGAGAATAGTGGTATTGACTTAGACTATAGTGGGTTCGATGTTAAAGTTGTTCCCTTGCTGATCATAACCAATCACATCAGTCATAACAATGATCCTGCTCTTGCTCCAGAGCAAGTGGACGAAATTGTTGATATAGAAGAGCCTACACCTGCTTTTGCCGCTCCTGCTCTTATTCGCATGGCCACTCGAATTTCACAGCCATCTACCAAACTTCATGACTTCACCACTTATCATTCTGCTCGATTTCCTATAGAGGATTACATTTGCTGTGATAAAGTTTTGCCCGCCTTCCATGCTTTTTTATTAGCCATCGATGCTCTAAAAGAACTTGCTGCCTTTTTCGAAGCCAGAAGTTCTCAAGTGTGGCGAGATGCTATGAAAGAAGAGCTAGAAGTACTCGATAAAAATCGCACTTGGGATATCGTTTTAGTCAAAGGAAAGCGTTCCGTTGGCTACATATGGGTGGACAAGATTAAAAACAAGAGTGATGGTTCCATTGAGCATCACTATGCAAGATTTGTTTCCAAGGGCTACACTCAAACGTATGGTGAAGACTACAAAGAAACATTTCCTCCCTGTAGCAAAAATGAACATGGTAAGAGTACTAATGTCTATAGCAGTAAATTGTTATTGGCCACTCTTTCAAATGAATGTTGAAAACGCGTTCTTATAAGGTTGTCGCGACCTAAAATTCCTCTCAGGCTAATGGATTGTTAAGACTAAGCCTAACTCGAGCCCTCCCAAGCCCTACCAATTCGCAACTTAGGTTTAAGTTTTTAACATGCAAAAGTTTTTATGCTCGGAGTCGCCACTAATCTATTTGTGGTAGGTCGATTAGAAACCTAAATAAAACATAGGGAGATATGTTTTATTCCTATGAACCAGAGATTCTAAACTCGGGGACTTGATTACGCTAGATCTAGTCTAACGCCCTTTCGGTACCTTTTCTTTTCAAAAATATTTTGGCAAGCAATCTGGATCCATTTTAACTTAGTCACTAACATGTGAGGTGATCATGCGGGTGCGCAAACCACCAATTTAACACCCAAGAAAGCATTGAATAAATTGCAAGTCGGAAGAATTACTTACCTCGAAGCAACGTAAGCATCTGCATTGTTAGCTAGAAAATCACATCAACAACCTAATATGATTTCTAATTAACAAGGAATTCACTCAATTTTTGGATTTTCGCTTATTTAAATGAAAGCTAATTTACATGCAATGACGTGCAAAAATGACATGCAAGTAATGCAACCTAGCATGCAAACTATATGTCATGCGACGACGTGACCTAATTCTGATGACGGGCAAATGATTTGTTTTTGGTATTTTCTAATGAAATTCGGAATAAAAATATGCCTAAATTAACATGCAACCTATGATGACTTAACATATCCTAACATGACTTATTTTTGGGATTTTTGTTAAAATTCGAAATAATAAACTACTTAAATTAAGAATGCAATCTATCCTAATCTACCATAAAGCAATTCATTCTTTTTTAGGGTTTTCATGAAAATTCGGAATTAAAAAATAACCTAAATAATCTGTTAAGATTAGAATATTACTTAATTTAAACTAGGAAATAGATTATCTCAAGTCCTAATTTAAATTAAATAATTACTCTATCGTCTAGATATATTTAGGATTCCTAAACATGCAAAACTCAAATTCAAATCCTAACTGATATTTTTTTGAATTTTCTTTTTTATTTGAAAAGGAAAAACAATTTAAACAGAGATAGCATCCACATTTAAAATAGCCACGCGATCCGCAAGATTCGTTTCAAACTCGGATTAGGCACAAAAATCGAACTATCGGTCATATCTATAGGGTTATAGATATTGACGGAAAGTCGATCATTCAAATTTGGAAAGCAGATAAAGTCATTATCGTACCCAAGTGATTATGGATAGGATAATGATTTTCCGTATCGCCACGTATCGTACCTTAGGGATAAGGTCGGATAGTCGTCCAGATACGTTGCTGAATTAAGAAAGTTTCCTAATTTTGAATATTTTAAAAATATTGCGGATATCAAATAATTATCCTAATATATCTAATATTCCACACGATGTTCACGAAATATTCAAACACTCAAATTAGTAAATTAAATATTCTAAAAAAATATCGGATAATGTCCAATTACCTAATTTGCAGATAATTCCCAAATTCGAACTTGCGGATCGGGATGAGCGGCGAACGGTGGACCGGCGGCGCGGTGTCGGGAGCGACGGTGGCTCGCGGCGATGACACGGCGAGGCAATAGCGTGGCTGTCCGGACAGCGGCGGTGTAGGCGTGCAGCGACGACAGGATCATCCAGGCGGCGGCACACGAGCGACGCCGGGCATGATGCGGCTCCGGGGAGTGGCGTGCGATGGTGGGGCAGCGACTTCACCGGCGGGAACAATGTCGGTGTGATGCCGGGATAGTGGCGTCGGCACGGCGATGGCGTCTAAGCGACGACGCGACTCCGGGCAACAGCGTGCGGTGATGGGACGGTGACTTCAGGGCGGAGCACGGCGGCGGATCGATCTGGGCAACGGCGTCGGCGTGCGGCGACTTCAGGGCGGAGCACGGCGGCAGATCAGTCTGGGTCGGCGTGCGGCGGGGAATGCGTGGCAGCAGGCGGTGGCGCGCGGCGGGAGGCAGCAGCGCGTGGCGGGAGGCAGCAGCGCGTGGCAGGGAGCAGCGGCACAACGGCGGTGGCGCGTGGCGGGAGGCGGCGGCGCGTGGCGGGAGGCGGCAGCGCGTGGCAGGGAGCAGCGGTACAACGACGGTGGCGCTTGGCGGGAGGCGGCAGCGCGTGGCAGGGAGCAGCGGTACAACGGCGGTGGCACGTGGCGGGAAGCGGCAACGCACGGTGGGGCGGTGCGGGCGACGTGGCGTGGCTCCAGGCGGCGGCGGTTTTCGCCGGTCTCCTTCTCTCCCTCTCTTTCTCACTCTCACACTCTAAAAAATTCTGATCTGAAATTATCATAGCCCCCCAAAATCCTGACCTAATGATGTATATATAACACTAATCTAGGTCAATTAAATGGGCTCTCTAGTCCTAATGGGCTTAGGCTTGGGCTTAGATTTTAATTTAATTTAAATGGACTGAATTAATTAAGGATAATGGGCTGAATTAAGCTCAAATTAAAACAACCGAGCCCGTTTGACTTGTAATTCTCGGCCCTTGCATTCCAAGCGAGCCGAGTCCCATTCGATGAAATTTAAGCTCGTTCGTCACCGCCAGTCCGATGCAAAATGCAATGAATCTAAAATGAATTTAAACTATATGTTATGCAACCTAAATATTTTTGTTTAGGGGTTAAAAATTTAATCCCTAATTTTCTATACAAATTACGACTAAATGGTCGCTAAAATTTAGGTGTCAACAGCTGCCCCTCTTTGAAGGTGAGCTCGCAGAGATTGCATTCAAAGACTAAATGATACCTAAATTTCACCTATGCAAATGCAATAAATGTTGTTTTTGTCGGGATTATGAGTCCCATTTTTAAATGCATTAAGAAATGATGCATGCTGACATGAGTAGAAAACATACCTGGAATTACTTACCTGACAGGAGCGAGATAATGCAATTCGAGGCACGACTCTAATTTTGTATGCTGTTTGGCAAATGTTTGGGCTTAGTCCCATAGGTATTGCCTGATACATTGTTGATGAACTTCGGTGATCTACAATTAAGTCAAAACACACGAAGAAAACTCGACGTATCCAATCATCATCTGGACTCGCGAGAGCAGTTTTTTAGTAAAAAAATGTAAAAATGTTCCGACCTTTACAAACTACCTATACATCTCCATAGGTATTTATAAAGATTTGGCCGTTGCGCCTATACATCTCCATAGGTGCGTCACGAGGGAACTTTAAGAGGATATTCCGACCTTTATGAGATACCTATAAATCACCATAGGTATTCATAAAGATTTCGCCGCTTCACCTATACCTTCCTCACAGGTGAACCGCGGGGGAACATCTGGGATTGGAAGAACATTCCGACCTTTACGAGATACCTATACATCGCCATAGGCACTTGTAAAGATTTGGCCGCTGCGCCTATACCTTTCCTCATAGGCATGTCACGGGGGAATCTTCTGAGATTCGAACAATATTCCGACCTTTATGAAATACATATACCTTCCTCATAAGTACTCATAAAGATTTGGCCGTGGCACCTATACCTTCCTCATAGGTATGTTACGGGGGAATATCTTCTAAGATTGTATGAAAAGTGTGCCTAACAAAATATCTAGTTATCATCTAAGATATTTAAAAGGGCTTGATCGATAAATACCTGGATATCGTCGCAGGTACTTAACGATTGGCTGAACCAGGGGCTAGCCCGAATGTTCAGGGGTTCCTTGACAAAGTACTTGGATATCATCAGAGGTACCTGAAAATGCTTGATCAATAAATACCTAGATATCGTCAGAGGCGTCTAGAGATCGCAACAAAATGATCAAATATGGGACCTGACCATTGCTCGAGCAGGTTAGGGATACCTGGATAGTCACAGGCATCCAAGGATAGAGATATACTTACCTAGTGATATCTCCGACTCTTGAGGGCGTGTCTCCTGCTGGACACGATTTTAGGTAACATGTAATATGCATTCATTGACAATTAAGAACACATATACTCATGCACTATAAATTCAACTAGTTTTCATGCACGATGGTTTTGTCAAATCGGTATTACAAACTCCGCTGGGGAAAAATCATGACAAGACAATCCGAACTCACGAGCGGATATCTTAAAAATGTCAAATGAGGGACTTCCGATCCAAAAGGGCTTTCTCTCATTCTCATCAAAAAGGCTGATTTATGGAGAATCACTCCATCTCACCATCATCATGTTGACAAGGGTCTGAGTATTCTCGCAAGCAGTACGACTTTACCAATCCGAGAGGTCTTTGTTAGGACCGTAACATGGGCTTGGTCAATGGCTTAGCAAAAGAGACTCTTCGAGTCGAGGCTATTGAAAGAAAATACTCTACAATCGTCTCCGGGTTTACAAGTCAAGAACCCTGCAAAATGAGATAGAAATGGACTTGCTCGCACTTCTTCGAGCTAAGCTTAAAACATCCAAATCCTACGTTAGTTCAAGTGCCATAATCTGAAGAGACTTTGTAAAGGACGTAACATAGGCTAGGCTCATGGGTTGAGAAATGAATGGATCATAAGGCTCAAAATATGTATAATTGGGGTGAGAGTTGGTGATCATCTCGGCATTATCACCGGTGCTCTTTTCCGTCAGGGATTGTCTTCTCGATAGATGTTCCATTGGCTTCGAGAGTTCATCACTTGATTCCTTTGAGACTTATAGGACTACTGTTCTACTGGGGATGATTTTGACATGTCATATCCTGACATTTTTTCATTGGGCATTGGCCTTGCTTTTACCAGGCACACTGCTTTTTTCTTGCCCCTTTTTTACAATGTAAACACTGGCCAACTATATCTGACTGAATGACTCGCCATTTAAACTTTCAAGGATTCTTGTCTTCTATCGACGCTTCGGATATGCTACTTGAACAATGATGACTTTTTGCCTTGCCCTAGTGTGGGGGATGATCACCAACTGGGTTTATATGAAACGAATTTACGGGCTCAATTGGGCTTAGCAAATGATAAAATGTGTATAGGATAGAGAAAGAAATGCTCTTCGTCATCCTAAGGCACTTGAACTTCACGTGAATTCATCTGAAAAAGCAACACTCGAAGATTGATGCAAGTGAGAGCATGAAAATTTCTACTCATTTTTCACCTTATGACGCTGACTTACCTCCAGTTTGCCCCGATGTGGGGTGGTTTTTGACAGGGGTAATTTGAATGAATTTCTCCAAACGTTTAGGCTCAAAGTGACAAAACAATGGATAACCTGTAGTGTTTGGGATAGAGAAATGAACCGCCTCTCGTCATTTCAGTTGCCGTACCTTTTGCGAGATAACCCTTTGCCTTGCAGACATGGAATTTTTCTACTCAACTCACTGGGGACTAGTGCACGGGACTATATATAGGATATGGCTTGCCTTTCATCATCCCCGATGTACCTCATTCAACAGATTCAATTCATTCCACGTGAGTTATCATATTGTCTAAATAGATTTCCCTTTTGAAATCGATAATGTAGACTGACAAAATGATCAAGCACAATTTAAAGCCAAGGCACACATTCCATCTTTAAATTGATTGAACCCATTTATTCATAAGTGAAATGTTTGCAATTCAGAATATAAAACCAAACATTTAAAAACTTTTGCTGTAAAATGTTAGATTTTGTCAGGGGTAATACATCTTCACAGCATCGGAATTAACAGGAGTGGAAAACTCACGACTATCCATTTCTGCGAGAATCAGGGCACCTCCGGGAAGCACTTTTTTAATCACATACGGACCAATGTAGTTTGGGGCAAATTTTCCTCCAGGAACAGGAAAGACTGGCAGTACCTTCCTTAGGACTAGATCATTTATCTCGAAGTGTCTTGAACGCACCTTTTGATTGAAGGATCTAGCTATCCTCTGCTGATAGGTTTGACCGTGGCAAATGGCTTTCAATCGCTTCTCATCAATTAGGTTCAACTGCTCATGCCTTTGTCGCATCCATTCCGCCTCAGACAACTCCACTTGAGACAAGACTCGCAAGGAAGGGATCTCTACTTCGACGGGTAGGACTGCTTCCATGCCATACACTAAGGAAAAAGGGATTGCTCTGACAGAGGTTTGGATCGAAGTTCGATACGCCATTAGTGCAAATGGCAACCTTTCATGCCAGTCACGATAGTTTTCAGCCGTTTTGGCCAAGATCTTCTTGATGTTCTTGTTAGCGGCTTCAACTGCTCCATTCATCTGTGGACGATAAGGAGATGAATTCAGGTGCCGAATTTTGAACTCGTTGAATAACTGATCAATGAACTTGTTGTTCAAATTTGTCCCATTATCAGTGACGATAGCCTCAGGGACACCATAACGAGCGACTATGTCTCGTCTGATGAATTTTACAACATTCCTTGCAGTGACGTTTGCATAAGATGCTGCCTCAATCCACTCAGAGAAATAATCAATCGCAACCAAGATAAATCGATGTCCATTCGATGCCTTAGGATTAATTGGGCCAATCACATCGATGCCCCACATTGAAAAGGGCCATGGCTCAGACAACTGATGTAATTTCGTCGGGGGAACATTTATTTTATCCCCGTGAACCTGACAGCGATGACATCTTCGAATATGTTGGATGCAGTCACTTTCAAGACTAAGCCAATAATAACCCAACCTCATGATCTTCTTAGCTAACATGTGGCCATTCATGTGTGGACCACATATCCCCTCGTGTATTTCTTGCATGATTCTGGTAGCTTCAGCCGCATCCACACACCTCAATAGGATCGAATCATATGATCTTTTGTACAGCTTCTCACCACTAACAAAGAATTTTGAAGCCATTTTCATTATATACTTCCTATCAGCCGAGGTGCTTCCCTGAGGAAATTCTTGTCTCTGGATGTAACTCATGATATCATAATACCATGGCTTTTCATCAGGTTCTCCGGTCACAACCATACAGTAGGCCGATTTTGTCAGGACTTCAATCTTCAAGGGTTCTACCTCTAACCCACCAATCACTTGCAACATGGATGATAACGTAGCTAACCCATCAGCAAACTGATTATGAGACCTCGATAAGTACTCAAAAGAGATATTTTCGAATTCCTCTATAATTTCTTCGAGGTATTCATGGTACGGCACTAGTTTGGTGTCTCTCGTCTTCCACTCTCCCACAGTTTGAAGAATAATCAGAGCAGAATCACCAAACACTTTCAACTTGGTTATCCCTATTTCCACTGCGGCTTGGAGTCTGAGGATGCAAGTTTCGTACTCGGCTATGTTGTTGGTACAGGGGAACACCAACTTTGCTGCTACTGGATAATGTTACCCATCTGGGGATATTAAAACTGCCCCAGTGCCGGAACCGGCCAAGTTTACAGCTCCATCGAAAAATATGGTCCATGTGTCTTCCTTTATTACCAAAATGCGATCTTCTGGAGAATATCTATCATCATCAGGGACTCCAGGATTTTTAGCTAACATATCAGTAATTACTCGACCTTTAACTGACTTCTGTGGCTTCATCTGGACATCAAACTCTGAAATTAAAATCTGCTACTTGGCTAACTTCCCTACCAAAGCCGGCTGATCAAGTAAATACTTGATGGAATCGTTCTCAGTCACAAGTAAAGTCTGGTGATGCAATGTATATTGTCGCAGCCTATGGACCACCCATACTAGCGCAGCGCAAGTCTTCTCGGCTTCAGGATAATTCAATTCTGAGACGGTGAACTTCTTACTTAGGTAATAAATGGCTCGCTCTTTTCCATCTTCAGGACTTTTCTGGGCTAGCATCGCACCTAAAGACTCGCTATAAATCGTGAGGTAAAGGATCAAAGGCTGGCCCGGCATTGGTGGGACTAGCACTGGTGGTTCCATCAAGTATCGCTTTAATTCATTAAACGCTTCTCGACAATCATCGTCCCATTCCACTTGAGCATTCTTCTTTAGAAGTTTGAAGAAGGGCTTAGCAGTTGCGGAGAGCTGGGAAATAAAGCGGGCTATGTAGTTCAATCTACCCAGGAGGCTTCGCACTGCTTTCACGGTCGATGGGGGTTGTAACTCACATATAGCCTTCACTTTAGAGGGGTCAACTTCGATACCTTTACTGCTTACTATAAATCCAAGTAATTTGCCCGAAGTTGCTCCAAATATGCACTTTACTGGGTTGATACGGAGCTTAAACTCACGAAGTCTCTCAAATAATTTCTTCAAGGTATCGACGTGACTCTTTCCAGGTCGAGACTTGGCGATCATGTCATCGACATAGACCTCGATCTCTTTATGCATCATATCATGGAAGAGCGTCACCATTACCCGTTGATATGTTGCCCCGACATTTTTAAGGCAGAAGGACATGACCTTATAGTGGAATGTCCCCCAAGGAGTGATGAACGCCGTTTTCTCCTTATCATCGTCCTTCATTTTTATCTGATTATAACCTGAGAAACCATTTATGAAGGAAAACAGCTCGAACCCAGCAGTACTGTCCACCAAAACGTCTATATGTGGCAATGGGAAATCATCTTTAGGGCTAGCCTTGTTTAGATCGCGATAGTCAATGGAAATGCGAACTCGACCATCTTTCTTCATGACTGGCACGATATTGGCCACCCAACTGGGGTATCGGGTGACTTCAATAAACCCTACTTTCAAAAGTTTCATGACCTCCTCCTCTATCTTCTTCGAAAGTTCAGGTTTGGTTCTTCGCAGCTTCTGTTTCTTGGGCGGCATGTCCGGATTAATAGGTAGACTATGCTCCACGATAGAAGGGTCTAAACCCGGTATATCGACATACGACCAGGCAAAGATATCCTGGTAATCCTTTAGCAGTTGGACCAGGCATTTAGCTTCACCTTCGGGAAGGGTTGCCCCTATCTTCACCTCTTTGGGTTCTCCGGAATCACTCAAGTTGATGGTGATAGTTTGGTCTACCGTTAGGACTTTAGGTCTTTCGTGATGCTCTAGATCACGCTGAAGGTCCGAGGAATCTTCGAGTTCATTGGTGTCATCGAGATCAGGTTCGGTGGCACATAATTCATCAGATTGGACCATTCCCATACCCTCATATATCATAAGATTCCCCCTGAAACATAAAGTAGAGGATTCAGAAGGACAAACAGGGCTAAGCATTGCATTTTTTATTGATTGATTGATTTATTTATTTTGAAATTCTTTTCAAAAAGGTTTTAACACGAGGAAGCATGAAGAAGCCCAGGCCTCAGAATTCTCCTTGGATTATATCTTCTTTTATCGGTTGGATATCATCACCGGGCTGGTTTGATATACCTCAACATGCCCTCAAAACGAAAATGACTTGTAATTTCATTGATCATCACCAAATGAATTACATTTATTAGAATGAAAATTGCAACAATCAATTCCTAGAAATGAAAAGTCCTAAAAAGTAACCCCGAGACAGGGCAAGTCCTAAAAAAGCAGTAAAAATTCCCGCGTAGTGGAATGTGCGAAAAAAGTAAATGTGTTACTCTTGCGGGCCAGTGCCCATTTCCTCCAACGGTCCTTCCTCGATAGCTCCAATGAAGAAATCATCGAACAGGGCAGTGACTCCCTCCATTGCATCATCAGGATCTTCTGTCACTAGAGGTGTTAGATCATCCATAGCTCCCCATCCATCCGGGACAATGTCACGGAGGTCAACATAGAAGCTCGGGGGCGCCGAGTATTTAACATAATAATCGAACTTGCCGCTCGGTTGCCCCAAAGTGTCGATCACCTCTTTCTCTTCATACATCATTCTTGCAGGGCTCGGGAATGTGGTACGGAGGTGTGGAAGCAACCTACCACGCCCACGTTCTTCACCATTCGGCTCTTCTTCGGATCGCGATCTATTCTGTCCATTTCCTCGACCTCGACCTCGATCGTGTCCACGTCCACGTCCACATCCCCCATTATTTGGCTCGCTTGACCCTAGGTATCCTATCCCAGTAGTGCGGGGCCTCTGAGAAACTTCCATCGGTTGGCGGATACCTTGACCATTCCTACCAAGGCCTTCACCTGGAGTAAAGCCATGAGAGACCATTACCCTTCCAACCATGACTGCAGCATTTGACACCTCAGGAATAGGTGGTGATGATCCTCTAGACGCATGTATGGTTGATACGAGCTCGAGCAACTGATAGCTCGATTCTATTTTGCAATCCGGCTCAACATAGGGGATAGCTGTTGCGTGGTAAATTGGGTGCTCTTCTTCACCGTGGACCGTGACTAACTTTCTCTCCACAATGAACTTCACCTTTTGATGTAGACTGGATGGCACAGCTCCGGCAGTATGGATCCATGGACGTCCCAATAGAAAATTGAATGCAGTGGGAATGTCCATCACTTGAAATAGGACATTAAACACCGTTGGTCCGATTTGTATGTCAAGGTGGATTTCTCCCATCACTTCTTTCTTCATTCCATCAAAGGCTCGAACGGAGGTCTTTGCAGAATTTATCTTAGAAGGATCTATTTTGAGGCGGTGTAAAGTCGCCAGAGGACAGATGTTCAAGGCTGATCCATTGTCAATGAGTACCCGGGCTACATGCGAGGCCTTGTATTTGACAGAAATGTAGAGTGCCTTGGTATGCCCTCTCCCTTCCAAAGGGAACTCTTCATCTAAAAAGGCTATGAGGTCTTTAAGGAGTATAGAACCCACAAATTCCTCTAATTTGTCATGATCGATCATCTCTGGCACGTGGACTTCACTTAACACCTTCATTAAGGCCTTCTGATGCTTGACAGATGTCTGGAGTAGTTCAAGCAGAGAGATTTGTGCGGGCAGCTTGCGCAATTGTTCAACTATGTTGTATTCGCTAGCCTTAATCACAGCTAGAAATTCCTTGGCTTCTTCATCAGTAACAGGTTTTGCAGGTTGGGCATTAGCTTGGCCGTAGGAATGCCCAGATCTGGTAACCAAGTCGACATCGAGACTGTAGGACCAAGGGACTGCCTTATTATTACTATACTCATACGATTGAGGTATCTCAATCACTATCCCTTCATCAGCTATAGGCGTGCTTACAATGATCTCTTCATTATCGGACGCGTCTTCAAGTGGAGGCATATCTTCAGGTAGAGGGTCGCCCTTGTCCTTCCTGGTGTTCAATGTAGCAAACTCCTCCTCCCAATTAATAACCACTTCGGAGATAGTGGAAACGATGCCAATGTGGTCAGCATAAACGATCATCCCAGCTTCTACCATTCTTGAGATTCTTTCTCTCATGACAGCCAGGGGAAGGTCCTCATTACTCGGGTAATAACCGGCTTTCATTAACTCACCGTAGACGTCGGTGGTATACGCCTTGACATTCTTGATTCGACCAGCATCGAAGCTAAATATGGCATTCACATTGCCTGCGTGATCAGGGAGTGGGTTGTTCTGAACATTCGGCTTAGCAGGTTGAAATGAGAAAGCCTTCGTATCTAGGAGGTTCTGGATTCGGTGCTTGAGGGTAATACAATCGTCAGTTGAGTGCCCCACCTCACCCATATGATAATCGCATTTCTTAGACGGATCGTAATTATAGAACTGCTCAGGATTGGGTCGCTTTGGCTCAGTGGTAAGCAAGCCTTTCTTCCGGAGGACCGCCAATACTTGAGACAACGACCCGGGGAGGGGAGTGAACTGCCTCTTGTTGTTTTTCTTCTGAAAAGGTTGACGACCGTGCTTTGTTGTTGAGCTTCTGCTACTTGGATTGCTGGGACAGAGTTAGCATTCCGTTGGCCCGATTGGGTATAAGTCACATTCACTTCAGCTACCGGTTCTTTCTCCTTTCTTGTACCAAATCTTTTGGTCGATGAAGACGGCTCCACAAACCACCCATCTTTTAGCCCTATCTCAATCTGTTCGCCTATGGGATGAGTTGATTGAAGTTGTCGACCGGAGTGGCTACCATCCGATTACGGTACTCGAACGGGAGAGTTTTAATGAACATTCTCTTCAATTCACTGTCTATAGGTTCTGGGATAACCCGAGCGGCTATGTTTCTCCACCTGATAGCATAATCCTTGAATAACTCATTTTTCTTCATCTGAGCACGCTTGAGGTCATCGTGGGTGGGAATGATGTCCGTTATGAACCTGTACTATTTTAGAAATGCTTCACTAACTTCCTTCCAGGTTTTGAGGCTATTTATCTTCTTCATGAGATACCAGTTCAAGGCAGGACCCTTCAAACTTGCTTGAAATGCATGAATCATCAGGAGTTCATTATCAACGTACGGGGTCATTTGTACGTGATATAGCTGCAGGTGGGCTTTTAGGCAGGAGGTGCCATTGTACTTGTCAAAGTCTGGCATCTTGAACTTTTTCGGGATTTTGATTTGTGTGTACAGAGACAAGTCGATTGAAGGTGAATCCTGTGAACCTTCCAACTGCTTCACTCTCTCCTCAAGTTTGTCGACCCGTTCATCAGGTTTGTCCTTGTTGACGATAATCTGGACAAGGTCATCTTCTAAATCGGGAAGATCGTCATCTTCCTCACTGTCGGTGTTCTTTCGATCTTTATGCTTCGGGGTTAATGCCTCAGGGGATGCAGGAACGAGAGTTTGTCGAAGGGCTTTGATCTCAGCGGACATCTGTTGCATTGCGACGAGGACTTGCTTCATCTGGTCCTCAATGCCAATGACACGATCTCGTAAGTCAGTTTGATCGGCCATTCTAGTTCTTGATCGCGTACGAATAGGCGATCGTGATCGGTCCGTAATTACCTAATTTCATGGATAAAATAGGCATACATAAGCATCGAGAAGAATCACACGCCGATCCATGACATTGGTATGAACGCTTTGATTAAAATGAATTTTTTATTGAAATGACGAAATAATTTTTTTACAACGACAATGACTTAAAATCACCTAAAAAAAGACTCAATTCCTAAACAAGACTAGAGACTAAGATTGAAAAGAGAACATAAATTCAAGCTATTCTATTTAGCTTGATCCATAGACATATGGGAGGCGACTTCCTTCTTTAATTGCTCATAAGCCCGAGCTATCTTGGATGCTTTTTCTTGAGCTTCTTCGGCCTTCCTCTTGAGACGGTTGTTCTCTGAGTGAGTGGCAGGCTTGAGAGGCACCTTGGGTATCTTCGGGAGTAATTCCTGTGGGACCTTGTGCTGTCGAATATACTCAGTCGTAGTGAAATAGGACTTCTGGTCCCCCTTGAGCTCTTTTTGAGGTCGGGCTATCTTTAACAGGCGACACTTCTTCCACATCTTCTCGAGCTGAGCTACGGTCCCTTCGTGGTTTTCATCGTCATCGGTGAAGTCGACTTAGAGGAGTTCTGGTTGTAACGCTGGAGGGAGCCCTTGGAGAATCTGGTATTGACGAGACACTCTGGCGGGGTAGTATTCGATCGCGTCGGTGAAACCCAATAATGGAATCGGCCCAATACCATTACACGTAAGCCGAGCTTCCTCAACTTTGAACCAATTAGCATGTCATTGGAAACCTTGGGGTCTAGCATTTTTCATGAAAATGATCCATTCAGAGTAATGATAATCGGGTGCATCCCCTTGTTTCTCTTTGTACCTTAAAATTGGATGGCTAGAATCACTAAGCTCTGATATTGTGAGTAAATCGCCACACCCTTTTATGTGGGACAAAAACCAAATTTGCAAAAGTTCGAGGGGGGCATGAAACGTTTTGTCAACATGTTGCTTAAATTTAGTGAGGGAAATGAAAGTCTCGGCTAAAATGGTGTTGACAAAATTCTTTTCAAGACAGACCTATTGGACCAACCAGGCGATCGACGGACTACATGCATTCTTACAGTAAGGAAAAATCACGAACCCGAAAAATACTAGCAAAAAGATTCTGCCTTTTTGAAAAGATTTGGCTTTATTAAAACATTGACTCAAGAATAAAAAGGGACATGTCCCACGATTTGCTTTCAAAACTTTTTCCAATTCATCTTTTCCGACACCCAAAAATTCAGACAACATTAAGGTGGAATCGATTCCCAGAGGTGGTGTTATTAATTCCGACCCTAAAGGTTTTGCAATGATCACGCTATATTCTTCCAAAGTCGAGGTGAGCTCATGCTTACCGAATATAAAGGTAGACGTCTCGGGACACTAGAAGTGTGCTAATGCTCGAACGAGGCCGGTACGGATTTTGACTTCCAATAAGGGGAGTAGCCTTCCGATGTGGCCTTCAACCAGCTTACAGTTGGTCGGACTGAGTAAGTTCCACCAGGCACGGAGCTCGTCCTTAGGAGCATCAAGAATCCGGATGTCTGCCCCTCCCATAGTATATGGACCAAGACTCATGACCGACCTAATGTCATGGACCGACCAAAGAAAATATGAAACATAAATAAATTGCTAGATAAAGGTTAAGAAAAACTTACTTCACCCAATAGGACCATGGCAATCACAAAGACATGCGCATGAAATGTGAGGTTCGATTTCTATCTAGACTCTGGCTTGCAAAATGGAGACGTGAGGATTACCGGGCTAAACCAGTCATGGTTGTGGTTAGGCCGGGGTTCCCCTGACTCCGGCTTAGTCAAGGAGCCGACCCGGGTTGCAAAGGGTGCAACCGTGGTGGAAACTCAATGACACCGTGAAAAAAACTTTCGGGACCAAGGAGGGCGACCCATACCACGCGGGTGTGGTCGGGGTGTCCGCTTTCTCAGTACCATCCTAAACCTGCGCCGCCCAGGTCCGACAGCGGGAAGTGTGTGCGGTGTAGTGTAGATGCAAGGCATGCACAGCAGGTTATATCATACAGCGCTTCGTGCATAAAATAAACCATTCATCCAAACACCTCCCTGCAAAATAAGGGTTAACAATCACGCCTCCCCTTATACCTCCCATTCTGCAAAAACATTTAACACCTAAAATGTTAGGGACGTACCTGGGATCCTCGCTGCCAAGCAAAAATATTTTTTGAAAAGAAAAAAAAACTGGCCTAAGTCCACTAAGAGTTTTAACTCAAGTCCCCAGCGGAGTCGCCAAGCTATCGCGACCTAAAATTCCTCTCAGGCTAATGGATTGTTAAGACTAAGCCTAACTCGGGCCCTTCCAAGCCCTACCAATTCGCAACTTAGGTTTAAGTTTTTAACATGCAAAAGTTTTCATGCTCGGAGTCGCCACTAATCTATTTGTGGTAGGTCGATTAGAAACCTAAATAAAACATAGGGAGATATGTTTTATTCCTACGAACCAGAGATTCTAAACTCGGGGACTTGATTACGCTAGATCTAGTCTAACGCCCTTTCGGTACCTTTTCTTTTCAAAAATATTTTGGCAAGCAATCTGGATCCATTTTAACTTAGTCACTAACATGTGAGGTGATCATGTGGATGCGCAAACCACCAATTTAACACCCAAGAAAGCATTGAATAAATTGCAAGTCGGAAGAATTACTTACCTCGAAGCAACGTAAGCATCTACATTGTTAGCTAGAAAATCACATCAACAACCTAATATGATTTCTAATTAACAAGGAATTCACTCAATTTTTGGATTTTCGCTTATTTAAATGAAAGCTAATTTATATGCAATGACGTGCAAAAATGACATGCAAGTAATGCAACCTAGCATGCAAACTATATGTCATGCGACGACGTGACCTAATTCTGATGACGGGCAAATGATTTATTTTTGGTATTTTCTAATGAAATTCGGAATAAAAATATGCCTAAATTAACATGCAACCTATGATGACTTAACATATCCTAACATGACTTATTTTTGGGATTTTTGTTAAAATTCGAAATAATAAACTACTTAAATTAAGAATGCAATCTATCCTAATCTACCATAAAGCAATTCATTCTTTTTTAGGGTTTTCATGAAAATTCGGAATTAAAAAATAACCTAAATAATATGTTAAGATTAGAATATTACTTAATTTAAACTAGGAAATAGATTATCTCAAGTCCTAATTTAAATTAAATAATTACTCTATCGTCTAGATATATTTAGGATTCCTAAACATGCAAAACTCAAATTCAAATCCTAACTGATATTTTTTTGAATTTTCTTTTTTATTTAAAAAGGAAAAACAATTTAAACAGAGATAGCATCCACATTTAAAACAGCCACGCGATCCGCAAGATTCGTTTCAAACTCGGATTAGGCACAAAAATCGAACTATCGGTCATATCTATAGGGTTACAGATATTGACGGAAAGTCGATCATTCAAATTTGGAAAGCAGATAAAAGTCATTATCGTACCCGAGTGATTATGGATAGGATAATGATTTTCCATATCGCCACGTATCGTACCTTAGGGATAAGGTCGGATAGTCGTCCAGATACGTTGCTGAATTAGGAAAGTTTCCTAATTTTGAATATTTTAAAAATATTGCGGATATCAGATAGTTATCCTAATATATCTAATATTCCACACGATGTTCACGAAATATTCAAACACTCAAAGTAGTAAATTAAATATTCTAAAAAAAATATCGGATAATGTCCAATTACCTAATTTGCAGATAATTCCCAAATTCGAACTTGCGGATCGGGATGAGCTGCGAACGGTGGACCGGCGGCGCGGTGTTGGGAGCGACGGTGGCTCGCGGCGATGACACGACGAGGCAACAGCGTGGCTGTCCGGACAGCGGCGGTGCAGGCGTGCAGCGACGACAGGATCGTCCAAGCGGCGGCACACGAGCGACGCCGGGCGTGATGCGGCTCCGGGGAGTGGCGTGCGACGGTGGGGCAGCGACTTCACCGGCGGGAACAACGTTGGTGTGATGCCGGGACAGTGGCGTCGGCACGGCGATGGCATCCAAGCGACGGCGCGACTCCGAGCAGCAGCGTGCGATGATGGGGCGACGACTTCAGGGCGGAGCACGGCGGCAGATCTATCTGGGCAACGGCGTCGGCGTGCGGCGACTTCGGGGCGGAGCACGGCGGCGAATCAGTCTGGGTCGGCGTGCGACGGGGAATGCGTGGCAGCAGGCGGTGGCACGCGGCGGGAGGCAGCAGCGCGTGGCAGGGAGCAGCGGCACAACGGCGGTGGCGCGTGGCGGGAAGCGGCAGCGCACGGTGGGGCGGTGCGGGCGACGTGGCGTGGCTCCAGGCGGCGGCGGTTTTCGCCGATCTCCTTCTCTCCCTCTCTTTCTCACTCTCACATTCTAAAAAATTCTGATCTGAAATTATCAGAGCCCCCCAAAATCCTGACCTAATGATGTATATATAACACTAATCTAGGTCAATTAAATGGGCTCTCTAGTCCTAATGGGCTTAGGCTTGGGCTTAGATTTTAATTTAATTTAAATGGGCTGAATTAATTAAGGATAATGGGCTGAATTAAGCTCAAATTAAAACAACCGAGCCCGTTTGACTTGTAATTCTCGGCCCTTGCATTCCAAGCGAGCAGAGTCCCATTCGATGAAATTTAAGCTCATTCGTCACCGCCAGTCCTATGCAAAATGCAATGAATCTAAAATGAATTTAAACTATATGTTATGCAACCTAAATATTTTTGTTTAGGGGTTAAAAATTTAATCCCTAATTTTCTATACAAATTATGACTAAATGGTCGCTAAAATTTAGGTGTCAACAAAGGTCAACTAGATGAAGAAGTTTATATGAACATTCCTCCCAGAAATCCTTCTAGAAAATCAACCAAATGCAATTTGCAAGCTTAATAAAGCTATCTATGGTCTCAAATAGTCACATGCGCTTGGTATGGAAAATTAAGTTCCGCTCTTGAAAGTGTGGGTTTCAAAAAGTGTGATTCAAATTCCTCTTTGTTTTTAAAGTGAAGTGCCAAAGGAACAGTGGCTGTCCTTGTCTACGTGGATGCTATAGTTATTACCAGTGATAATCTTCAGGAAATTGAGGCTCTCCAACGACACTTAAATGTGAAGTTTGACATTAAGGATCGGACACCTGCGCTATTTTCTTGGTATAGAGGTGGCTTCCTCTAGTAAAAGATTATTCATCTCTCAAAGGAAATATACTCTTGACTTGTTAAAAGAGACTGGGAAACTTGGAGTTGCTCTTGCAGAATCTTCCATGGAGTATAACAATAAGTTTGTGGACAATGTCACCTCATTACCTAATAGTGGTCAGTTTCAAAGATTGGTTGGATGACTAATCTACTTAACCATTACCCGTTCGGATATTGCTTACGTTGGTAGTTATGTAAGCCAATTCATGCATGCTCCTACTGAAGGACATATGGTCCTTGTGGATCGCATACTTCGATACCTAAAGTCTGGTCTAGATCCAGGTATTTTGATGAAGAAACATGGTCATATTGGTATCATAGGGTACACTGATGCGGATTAGGTTGGGAGTCCCATGAATAGAAAATCAACTAGAGGTTTTTGCACCTTTATAGGCAGAACTTAGTGACTTGGAAAAGTAAAAAACAAATTGTGGTGGCAAGGTCCAATGCAAAGGCCAAATACAAAGCATGGCCTCAACTACAATTGAAATGGTTTGGCTTTTATTGCTTGTGCAAAAATCGGGTTTCGAACCCCTAAGTCTCCTATGAAGTTATTCTATGATAATCAAGCCACAATCCATATTGCTTCAAATCCATTTTTTCATGAACAGATGAAAATATAGAAGTCGATTGTCACTTTGTTCGTAAAAAGGTTCAAGACAAGACAATTGAAACTCCCTATGTCCGTAGTGGATGAGCAACTTGCGGATGTATTCACCAAGGCTCTCTATAAAGGCATTTTCCAGAATATGATATCCAAGCTGATCTCTGACGACGTTTGCTCCAACTTGGAGGAGGAATGTTGGAACGATAGGGATGCCGGATCATCCCAATGCCAATATAGTAGGAGGTCAAGCTAGGTTGTGAGATAGCTTTAGTTACTAATTTAATAATTGTAACCCATTGTATTGCTCTCTATTAAACGATAATGAATCCTCCACAAAGAAAATAAGATGAATTGGAGATTTACCACCGTAGATGTAAGTTTCCAAGGTATTATACTGTTGGTCGTCTGAACCACGTTAATGATTGAGTGCCCCTCTTCTCTTCTTTTGTGTCCTTTCTATATGTGATTATCATTGAAACACACTGCCTCTCCATTGTCACCAAATTCACCAAGACACTTCAAAACTCCCTACACCACCTTTCACCGTATCCAGCAGGGGTCTAAAAATGGTTCATTCGTCGTACACAAAACTTAAAAGGCACGACCCGCAACGATCAAAAGAACGAACGTTCGTAGCTCCAAACTTTGCAAATTGTGTTCCTCGTATAATGCAAGGGAGCACTATCGACCGGCAAGGAGAGACGTTGACCCAAGATTAATATAATGTTTATGCTTAGCTGTGGCTTTGACTATGTCCCCAACGCGGCAACATATTCTCTTTCGCTTCTGGTCAACTGGATTGACTGGAATGAGCTCTCACGAGAAGAGACAATCTTATCGTCTCCTTCCAGAGACCCGTTCCAATGGGCATTTGCCAATCTTAACTCGGCTTCACACGTCTGATTCTTGGCGACAAGTTTGGCGCAAAAATGAAGTCAAACTGAAGCTCGTCGTATAACATCAGCTCTACCATCACAAATGAACTTCGGCAAATGCACTTCCGCGAACCCAATGACGCTTCATGGAGCATCGACGGAGCTTTTGGTCGTTTCAAAGAATAATAATCTGCGCATCAGCAATAGATTATTTCTAAAGGGAATTTATTCAGAGTCTCTAGTCCTCTCCAGACACAAGATCAGTACATCGGCATATAGTTAATCATATACAGTCAGATTATGTAGGACCAATGACTTTGAATAAAATACAGACTATACTTTTACTCTACAGATGAATGGTGCACACAACAGCATCCCTAAAATCCAAAGGGCAATGCAATGGTGACTTCGTGACGAGAGTTCGCTATGTCTTCTTCCTTGGACAATAAACCTGAGCAAACAGATCTCCTCCCCTCTTAAATGGTCTCAACCGTCGGGTTTCTGCTAAATCATTTCCGGTCCAAAGAGTGATAACATACGATTCCCCATCCAGCGCAACAAACCCAATATAGGTCTAAAATGGTGCATACTCCCTAAATGGATCTAACATGGTTCATTCGTTGTACCCAAAACTTTAACATATTCAACAAGCCTTTTGTAAAATACCGTGATAACCTAATACGTGAAAAGCGCACTCAAAAGTGTTGAATGTGCGTGCACAAAGATTGTATTGGAGAAGATTGTGAGTTGAGACCTAATTTTTCCTCAAAGCAAAAACGTAATTAAGGTTAACATCAGTAATTAATTTAATTAAAACGTATTGAATGTTTGTGCATCTCCTTTGACGGCCAACGAGCCAATAATACAATATAGGTCTAAAAAGGTCAATCCCAAAGACGGGTCTAAAATGGTTCATTCATCGTACTCAAAACTTAGCAGGAATGGCCCACGACGGTCAAAAGAGCGAACGTTCGTAGCTCCAAACTTCGCAAATTGTGTTCCTCGTATAATGCAAGGAAGCACTATCGACCGGCAAGGAGAGACATTGACCCAAGATTAATATAATGGTTATGCTTAGCTGTGGCCTTGACTATGTTCCCAACGCGGCAACATATGCTCTATCGCTTCTGGTCAACTGGATTGACTGGACTGAGCTCTCTCTCACGAGTCAAGAGACAATCCTATCGTCTCCTTCCGAAGACCCGTTCCCATGGGCAATGCCAACTTGGACTCAACTTCACACGTCCAATTCTTGGCGACAGGTTCTGCGCAAAAATGAAGTCGAACTGAAGCTCGTCGTATAACACCAGCTCTAGCATCATGGAAAGAAATTGGAAAATGCTTTTCCGTAAACCCAACGAGGCTTCATGGAGCATTCTATTGGGGTTGACCGACATTGGTTGTCGAATGGGGCTAGCAGTCAGTTTACAAGTATGAGGAAAAAGTCTTACTGTTTGAGCTAGCTTTTGGGATAAAAAAGGCCGTAGACCACTCAACACTAGTATTAGAGCCCAGGTTGCCAACAAGTCTAGACCCAACACTCACATAAGAAATACATGTTGCTGTTGCTTCGATCTAGGGCTCGACGTGTGAGGGGAAGATTATTGAAATTATCTTACATTAGTGGTGGGAGGGGTTAGTGGTCAATTTATAGGTGTAAGAGAAAAGCTCACCCTTTGAGCTAGCTTTTGGGATAAGAGAGGCCTTAAATCAGCCAACACATCGTTGGAGCTTTGGTCATTTGAAAGACTAATAATCTGCACATGGCAATGATTATTTTCATTTGAAAGACTAATAATCTGCACATCTGCAGCGATTATTTCCAAAGGGAATTACTTAGAGTTTCTAGTCCTCTCCAGACAAAATCTGTACAGAAGCATATACTGTGAGCGACCCATCACAGCTTTTGCACGACGGAACTTTGCAGAAAATATAGAATATACTTTTTACTCTACAGATGAATGGTGCACATAACTGCAGTCCTAAAATCCAAAGGGCCATAGAATGCCGACTTTGCAACGAGAGAGTTCACCATGTCTTGTTCCTTGGATAATAAATCTGAACAAAAAGAGTTCCTCCCAAAAGTATCTGTCTGCACAATTTCTCTCAGGACAAATAAGAATCTGTCGATGAATTCCATCGATCAATTGATCCCCATTTGATTTATACACAGTAGATCGAGTCACATAGAGGCAAAACACTCCCATCAACTGCATTCAATGCTTTCCCAGATAGTTCCACAGCAAATCACACAAATCGGCCTCAAAATGCTCTGCATTAAACAACAAATCCTTATCTCAATGAGGATTCAATGAAGTAATAGAAGCCAAATGATCAGAATCCAATTGCTCCACTATTGGGAAAATATCAACGTGAATCGGGAAGAACAATGAAGTCATACTTTAAGACGTGATATCACTTTCTTTAAGGAATTATTTGCCCCACAACGTTGCTAATGATTACCGGTAAAAATCCTCCAGGATACAACAAAGTCTCAATGAGAATACCAGATAGCAATTCCGGTATTTCTTCAAGATCTCTCAAGGGAAACAATTAGAAAAGATGGCTGTACATCTCTTAGAAGAAATGAGAAATTGTTGTTCTTAATGGACAAAAACGTTGAAATATTTATACATTGAACAAACACAACATTTTGAATGTGGAGAAGTTATGTATGAATAGACACGACTTTCCAAAGGTTAAGAAGTTATGTCCGAATAGACACAACCTTCCAAAGGTTGTAAAAGCGCCTAATAACCACTAGGAAAAACATAATAAATTCGAAATTAAATTATTAAAAAATAACCGCCACTCTATTGCGAACAATTACACTCTTTCCATATGACAAAACAGTTATTTTATAATAATAAATTCTAAATTTAATAAATAAATAAAAATAATCGTTGATTAGTGCCAAATCTCGTCCATGTGCACACTCACATCCTTTCGATGGGGGACAAGGCACCTCGTTGTTTGTTTTACAAACAAACTACCAACAATCCCCCACTTAGTTTGTAAAACAAAATCGAAATCAAACGTTAAAAATATAGAGCCAAAATTTCCATGAGATTAATATACAAACATAAAGGTCTCTTTCAAATTAAACCTTTACTTAGTGCAAGTATCTCAAAACTCTATCAAAGTAACAAGTAACTCGACTTTAAACTTGTACTTTTAAATAATAGAATCGGATATACCATACATATAATAACCTCTTGTTTCAGTGAGAAGTTCTATATTACTCAGGACTATTATGGTCCCGTGCTAGTACCTATTTCATGAGCTCTCTAGAAAGCAACCCCAACTTTCGTAAGAAGCGGCACCACTTCTAAGCTCATATAGGTGAAGTATCTTTCATGTGTTTCTATTACTAATAACACATTTGAACCATACTTCATTAAGAATTTAATTCAACCTACAAACGTAACAGACGATACTGACTTCTCATATCCGGGCTCATGTCAGTATCAAACAATCACTTCAATAACTTGTTTTTACCCATTAAATCTTATAACTAGTGATGTTCTAGAAAAAGGTTGAGTTACTATTATAGTGATTTTAATTAAAGGGTTTCAGCCCCGTTTCTTAAGAGGTCATATTTACCATATCTCTTGGTAAAGCCTTTGTCAAGGAATCAGCTAGATTATTGCTTGACCTCACGTAGACAATTGTTACGGTACCATCTTTAATCAATTGTCTCACATACTCGTGTCTTAGACTAATTTGTCTAGACTTTATCATTAGAAGTGCTATTATAGCCTAGCCTATCACAATGGATAGAAATATGAGGCATAGGACTAGGTCATAATTTAATATTCAACAACAAATTCCTAATCCATTCAGCCTCTTTCTCAGTTGCTGCTAAAGTAATGATTCAAATTCCATACTTGAGTGAGTTATACACATTTGTTTCTTGCTCGTCCAAGAAACAACATAGCCATCAAATGTGAAAATACATCTAATAGTGGATTGTTTATCACCCATGCTTATCATCCAATTAGTATCGGTGTATTCTCCTAATACAACCGAATAACTATTATAGAACAGTCCCAAATTTTAGTTCTCTATAATAACAAAAAAATTCGGATAATAGCTTTCCAATGTTCTATACTTGGATTACAAATATATGTACTCAACTTACACACAGAATAAGCAATACCAGGTCTAATACAATGCATCGCATACATTAAAGACCCTATATCACTCAAATCAAAGACCCTGTATCAGGAATCAAATGGAGTACTCATTTCTTTGAAACCAAGATGTTCAAATTTATTCAACATTTTTTCAATGTAATCACATTAGCTCAAAGAATAACCCCCACTATGTTTTTAACTTTAATACCCAAGATAGTGTCCACTTCACCCAAATCTTTCACTTTAAAAATGAAAGTAAGATACTTGTTAATCTCAATGATTCCAATCATATTTGTTCCAAATATAAGTATATCGTTAACATATAAGCACACTAAAATATCATGAAAAGAAGAAAAGTAACTTGCACATGCATTCCTTCTATTCCAAGGCCTTTTAGTGTTCTTTGAATCAATAATGCTAAACATTTTGAAAATGGTTAGCAGAATAGAATCAGATGTCTTGTTGATGAAAAGTTGATGAAAGTCATGCACACATGTCTTGGAAGCTCGGTACAACTATAGTTTGCTGCACCAGGAGACATCCAGAGACAGTAAGCCACCATAAGCACCTCTTACAGGATGAAGAGTCTCAGATGACTAAGGTTAACATAAAATATAGCCATATGACCACCTGCAGCACAAGCTGGGCAGTCTTAGGCACAAGATCGGCTAGATATCATCATCATGGCCCTCCAAATGACCAAACGGCTGATATGAATAAATAAGCCAAATGTATTTTCTATCTTTTCATGAAGCATAGTGAAACGAATTTATGGCTAACCTCGTTTCTTTATGATATTAAATTTCTGAGAGACTCAAAAACAAGCTAACCTTCTTTCACAATCCAAGCATGATTACATGCATTCAAGACTCCAACAAAGGTGATCGCATCTGGTTGTAACCCTGTGACATTCTGAAATCCGACCCACTTGGGATTTATGAAATGAATAGTTTATGGACGTGCTTGTAGTTAGATCTCGTCCGGAATTGATCACTTCGGGAATACTAACCATTAGGGAAAGGCTAGTTAGGGATTTAAATTCGCGCGACCAAAGAACTCGATCGTGAACCGACCTTCGACCATGAAAATTATCGAGGTGACATTTTGAGCCAATGTAGGCCAATCCAAGGATAGTTAGGGATCAGTTCGCCATTGTCATACGAGTGAATCGCGGATAATTCTGCTTGACCATGAAATAAATTGATGAACGACCCCAAACCCATACCAAACGATCGCGCCCGTCGGAACTAGCGATCGATCCTCGTGATTAAGGCTCCGTTCGTTTGGCAGAAAATATTCTTTCGAAAAATATTTTCCGGGTTTTCCAGTGTTCGGAGGGCGAAAAACGTTTTCCGTTGGAAAATATTTTCCTTCCCCCTCTCACAAAATAGCCTAAGTCTATGGAAAATGACTTCCGCTTCTTCAAAAGCGGAAATTATTTTCCGGAACTTCTTCTTCTTGTTCTTCTTCACTAAGGTCGCCGGCCGCCGCCGGTCGCCAGCTGTTTGCCGCCGCCGCCGCCATTCGCTCGCCGCCATCGCCGCCGCCGCCGCCATTCGCTCGCCGCCATCGCCGCCGTCAGTCGCTCGCCGCCGCCGGTCGTCGGCTGCTGCCGCCGGCGAAAAATATTTTCCGAAACTTTTTCATATTGATTGCCGAACACCGAAAAATTATGTTTCGGGAAAACATTTTCCAAGAAAATGACTTCCGAGAAAATATTTTCCAAAAGGAGAATATTTTCCGCCAAACGAACGGAGCCTAAGTGACAACCGAAGTCATCACGACCCGAGTGAGCTTGAACGTGGCTTGATTCAGTATCGGCCATGGGTCAAATGTGCGAATTTCCCCAAAAGCCAACCGTTAGTTCGAGATAGACTCAAGTTACATTAATTAGACTTGGCCATTAATTAACGATCAAGATTGGGCCTCGAAAATTATGAATGTTACGACAGGATATTTGGATGACATTGCCATTAGCCTGATCAACCTTAGAATTATTCGAATCCTTTAGAAAAATCGAATTTCGATAAGAAATGGAAAATGACCATTTTACCCCTAGAGGTTTGTTAAGGCCAAGTGTATTTGGGGAAGGGCATTTTGGTCATTTCACCCTAGCCTTAGAAATAGAAATTTTTGGACAATTTTGCCCTTGAAAATTTTGTGAAATTTCAATTTTGCCCTTGGATATTTTTGGCAAGGATTGTAACATCCTGAATTTCGACCCATTTTCGGGATCAATAAAGTGTAAATTATTTCTCATTTAATTTTAGAAAGTCTCGCCCGGACCTGATCAATCACGGGATACTAACCTTATGGGAAAGGCTAAATAGGAATAGGTACGTGGACTAAGGACCCGATCGCGAGTTAGGCACGGACTTCGAAGAACGCTGAGGGAATATTTTGGACCAACGTGGGCCGATCTTAGGAAGGTAACGGACTCGATTCGGCCAATGATGCACGATCGGATCGCGGGTGATTCCGCATGACCGAGAGTACACATGGCGAACGATTCCCGAACTAACCTAAATGACCAAGACCTCCGGTACTAGTGATAATTCCTCGCGCTCTCTCGAAAATCGAGGCCATTACGATTCGGACAACCCTAGGTCGATACACGTAACATCTAAACAGCCACCCGTTAGTGAGAGGCTCTAGAATTTTAAAATGAGCAAATTTAATCGCGAGATTGGACCCGAACTTTGACGTCGAAATTTTGTGGACGTTTACGATTATTTTTTTTTTTTTTCTTTCAAGACCAATGTCGTTTTGGTGTGGTCACGCACATTTGGAGATAATCTAGCCAAAATTTGGAATTTCGATGAAAATTGGGAAAATTACGGTTTTGCCCCTGTGGGCACCGAGGCTGGATTCGGAGGCCGTTTGAGGTTATTTTTCACGGCCAAGGTCATTTTGGGGCATCCACGCACATTTAGAGTGGTTTTGGACAAAAACGGGAATTTCGACAAAAATTGGAAAAATAATATTATTTTATTCCCGAAACTTTGACGTGGATTTTCGAGGGCGTGCGCGATGAATTTCGCGATTCTGACGCCATATTATGTTGGCCACACACATATGGAACACGTATGTACGAAAATTGAAATTTCGGTTCGGGATCGGAAAATTACGAAAATGCCCCTAGGCCATTTTTGGACAATTCCGAATTTAGAAAAATTTGGGGTTCTAACCAAGGTGAGTTAACTGAATTCAGGTCTGGTCAGCCCTTGGTTAGGGACAAATGATCATTTTAACCCTAAATTATTGGATGAGGATGAAGGATAGCCCTTAGATCAAGGGCAAAATTGTCCAATGGGCTTAGATTTGGACACTTGGACTCCTCTTAGACCAAACTTTGACCCATTTGACCAGATAGTCTTCTCTCTCTCTCTCATTTTTCTGTTCTCCCGAGAGCTTCCCCCTTTCCCCCAAATTCTTCTCCCTTTTCTTCCGTTTCTGGTTTTGGCGTGTACGGTTCTGCAAGTTCTGGTACTGTTCACGCCGGAACAGTACCAGCCAGAGCTGCTGGTCACCTCACGCCACCACCAGCAGCCCTTTTCGCCCAAGAACAGCCACCATCAGCCCCTGTTTCGGCCTCAAGCAGAACCGAACAGCAGCTAATCGTTGGTTCCGTCGTCGCCGTGACCGCCGGCTTGCACCCGAAACGCCGCCGTCGATCCTTACCGCTCGTCGGTGATCGACCGCCCGTTCCCGTCGTCCCGAATCGTTAATAGGCGAGTCTAAACCCTAAACCCTTAATTAGTTTAATTGTGCATTTTTAAGGGTTAATTAGGCCTAATTAAGGGTTAATTAGGTTTAAGTGTGCGTGTGATGTTTTATAGGGGTCATTAGGACCTAATGAGATGATTCAATGGTGGATTAAGGCCTCAAACAACCCTGGTTCTGGTACTGTTCATAAAGTACCGAAAATGTGCATATTTGTCTAAGTTTTGCACAAATTGAATTCATTGATTCAAGGCTTGGAATTAAATAATTAAGGTGTTAATTAGGCTCATTTGAGGCTTAATTAGGTGTATTTGGTTGTTGGGTGATTATAGTATTTGATTAAAGTTTAATGGAATTATTTAAGGGGGGTCTAGTGCATATGTGAAATTCGGTTCTGGTACTGTTCACCAGAACCGAATTGCAGTTTTTAGTTCAAATTGAGATTTAAATGGTTCTTTGACTATGGTTAGAGTTTGGATATTCTTGGGGGTTGATTGGGACTTGAATAAACCCTAGTGAATGACCCATGAGTGCAAGATCAATTAGCCCAAGGCGGGCCTTAGGCGCATTAGATTGAATTGTGTAATGAATGCGCGGAATAAACTCGGAATTGATTGGATTGAAATGGAAATGCTTGGGTATGCCAAGAATGAGAGGGATATGTCCAAATTGAGCATGGTTATGCTTGGCGTGTTGGCATCGATAATTAACCTTAAATTCCCGGACATGTGGTTTATAAAGGTGCGTTATGGTGCGACTGAAATTGAGTGCTTAATGTGCATGCCTGAGATTTATTAATGTGGCCTTCGGGTCGGGCCTACGGGTCGTTATATTCAAACTGTGACCTTCGGGTCGAGCCTACGGGTCGTTATATCAAACTGTGGCCTTCGGGTCGGGCCTACGGGTCGTTATATTCAAACTGTGACCTTCGGGTCGGGCCTACGGGTCGTTATATCAAACTGTGGCCTTCGGGTCGGGCCTACGGGTCGTTATATCAAACTGTGGCCTTCGGGTAGGGCCTACGGGTCGTTATATCCAACTGTGGGCCTTCGGGTCGTTATAATTGCACTTGGCTGATATTGGTACCAAATGCCTAACCTGCAGGGCTGAAATAATATTTTGGGCTATGAGCTCGAAGAAAAAAAAATTAATGTGGTTTTACTGGTTCATTATTTGATATGTTTTATTTACCCTTCTGGAGGTGTACATTAGCCTAATTTAGGATTAGTGGTTTATACTTGCTGAGTTTTTCTCACGGTTGTGGTAAAACCGACTTTTCAGATCCCCGGCCATGAATTTCGACGATGCACCGTTACGCTTTAGGATTCCCCACCATATAGAGCGTACGCTAACCGTGCACCCCGTGGGGAACGGGGAAGAGTACATTAGACACTATACTTTAGTATGGGTAGACGTGGGCTTACCTCACTTTGAGACTCACGAGTACCTAGCTTGGTGTTTCCGGGATCATTTTGGAGACGAGTTCGGTCCCATCAGGTCTGCCGATGTCCCGTTTGTGGGAGAGGGTCAGCTAGATATTCAGTGTCCAGATGGTGATGTAGTAGATGTTGATATGGATGGCAATCCTGACTTTGAGGTTGAGTACGAGATTGTGGACGAGGAGGAAGAGCACGAGGAGATTGGTGGATTAGCCTTTGAGCCGGAGGTAGTCGATCCAGCTCCAGAGCAGGCAGATGCTGAAGCCCTTGAGCCTATGGACATAGACGAGTACGAGGAGCCGGACCCTGAGCCAGAGACAGAGTCGGAGGCCATGAGTTCTGAGGAGGGCCTAGAGCAATCCGGGAGTTCTTCGGAGTCGTCGGGTTCTGATCCTGACTGGGTACCGTAGGTTAGATATCAGCATAGGAGTGAGGGCAGACACTTTTTGACTATAGCCCTCCGGTAGTTAGTTTGATACCCCTAGGTCACCGATCCCTTTTTGTACTCGTGGCCCTTTTTGTTGTATCTCCTGTTTATAAATGGATATTGTATATAAGTCTCGTAATGAGTATATATATTGTTTTAATAGCTTGTATTTTGTTATCTCTTGCTATTCATGGTTACTTTTAAATTGTCTGGGTGTATATATATCTATTATATATACGTTATTTCCGTATGTGGCGTATTTTCTCTGACAAAATGGTTTTTGGGTCGGTGACGTAACCTGGGAGCGTCACACCATATTTCGACCTAGTAGCGGATGTTCAAGCTTCGTAGGGTACGAGGCGTGACAAGGATTAATCTGGACCGTCGATCTTAGGATAAGATCGAATCATGGCCGTCGATTTGGAAGTAGAGAGGAGGGTAGGATGGTCATTTCCTAGGGCTATTAGACACCAATAATTGGCCAATTAAGCCTATTTCTCTCTCTCCCCCGCATTCTCTCTCTCACTCACGTTAATCTCTCTCCCTCACCACTCTCTCAACCAAGCCCTCCCCCTCCCACCGTGAAGTGGCCAGCCGGCCACACCCATCGCCGCCGTGCAACCGCCGAGATCCGCCCGTGAAGCCACGTCCTCGCCGCAGCACCGCCTCACCGTCTCTCTCTCCCCTATTTTTTTTCTCTCACCGAAACCACCATCACCATCCTCAATCGGTTCTGTCCAGCCGCAGAAAGCGAGCAACCAATCGCCGCCGTTCGCCGCCGCTCGGGACTGCCGGCGCATCGCTGGTAAACTTACCGCTAGTCACTGCTGCCGCTGCTGTTTGCCCTCTGTCCAGCCACCGTTGAGGCCTCAATTTCGCATAGGAATCACAAGTAAGTGATATCCTAACCCTTGCCTAGGATAATGGGTATTTTCGGGTTAGTTCGGGGCCGTTTTAGCGAGTTTTAGGGGTTAATCGTGGGACAATGGTCGGACTGATTTGGCTGAGTGTTTTGGGAGAAATTGTGATGATTTTTTAGGTGGATTTGAGGTTAGAATTGATTGGTTAGGTAATCAAAATGATCCCGAGTGATTATTGTGGCTTATTGCGCGAAACGGGCCTAAATGTGCCGTTATGGTGATTTTCTATTGTGGTCGAGTTACTGTTCATCATGTGGCCGAATTGGTGTATATTGGTGATTAAAATATAGTGCGTGTTAGTTTGGGGGTTGTCGGTAGGAGTACGACACCTGTGAATGGCGGAATTTGGCCTACAATGCGGAAATTCGGGTTATTTGTGCACGTATGAATTTAATTGGGTTGGTTGATTTGTGGGTGAATTTGTGATGATTTGGGGCTAATTTAATGCTGAATTGGGTGCTGGAAATTGTGGCTCGCGATGATGAGCAATATGGTCCAATTAGGGGACTAAATGTGTCGGTTTGATGTGAATGGTGTCGTGGCTGGTTGTGGTGCTTATTATGGCTTGAAATATACTTGAACATGTTGAATTTATGTCCATAATTGTGGCTGTGATTGTGGGTCCAATGGCGACCTTGTTTGTTAGTCGGATTGTGAATAGATTGATTGAAATGTGGATTGTTATGTGCGCGCATGGGCTGAATTGATTTGATTGGTAATTGGCCATGATTGGGTGTTGATTGAGCACGTGAAATGCGTGTGGTTTGGTGCGTGCACGGGCCAAACCTGATCGGCTAGTATATTGGCATGTTGGCATGTAAATCGAGCGAGTGAACGAGTGAGAAATAGTGTGTGATACTATATGTGTGGTGACAAAAATGTCACACCCCGAACCCCCATCGAGCTCGCGACATCCCACTCTGGTCAAATAGTTGCGACGTCCCAGGAACATCGCCGACCCAACCCAGACATCAGAAGCACATGCGGAAGCGAATATATAAAACCCCTTACTATAAAGACGACGATAAGATAGCTCAACCAGACAGTCAAATAACAACAACATTCATTTATACACTATGCCAAAGCATTATACATACAAACATCATTTTATACACGAGCTTAGCAACCAAGCATTCACAACCACCGACATTACAAAAGATCAGATGGTTTGGTTAACTTAACTTCACTATAGGTCGACCTAACCAATAAAAAGTGACTGATCAGACTTATTCCATGCAACCCCTAAAATACCCTAGGGGAAACCTACTAGTCGCCCTCTTCCACTCTGCTTTGGCATCTTCTGGCTCGGGCCCCCGGAAGATTACTTGGACCACGACACGGGGAAATCGCCTGCAACTCCACTAGGCTCCATAGGCGACTCCTCAAAACTCCAAAAAGAGGAGGCGAGCCTCCTGGGTTTAATGCTGGGGGTCTGAAAATGGTGGTTATACAACCGTGAGAGGAATCTCAATAAGTGTACAATCCCAAACCCCACATAAGCTCTCATGTATCGCCAGACGAAACACGCATAATACACAGTAATCAACCATACTAACAAACACATATGATCTCATCTCAGATCCATCATGTACGTTCCTGTACATTAGATAACAACACCGCCAACATACACAGTGATACATCAGAGTTGCGCGCGTGCCTCGATTATAAGGCAAAACCCATTTGGGCACATCCCATACCATGCCTAGCAGTTTTTACCCCATAGTCGAGTACCACAATACCTGATACCAACCACACTCGCACACGAACTCACGCCAAGCACCAATTCTCACATGTCAAACTAATTCCAGCTCATTCTCAACTTTCCACCACTACCGCGCCCGCGTAAAATGCATCAGGCCAACGGTCTTCTGACCTCGTCAGGCATCGTCACCCCATCGAGCCGGGCATTGTCACCTCGTCAGGGACGGCATCGTCTTGCGTAAACTAACACGCCTCGGGACGGATCCTTTACAACAAATCCTACATTTCCGTACCCTCGTTCCACTCAAACCACACTTACCACACGGCCACACATACACACGGCCATACACAATCCCATGCCACACATGCCTTACGCCAACACACATTACCATCACACAAACACGTCACATGGCCACACATGCTTGGCACGCGGTCACACACAATTTCTCGTTCATAAAAATAAACACCCATAGAATCAGGATAAATCTGGGCAGTTTACACAGTGACCGAAATTCCATCAAAATAAATAGTAAACGAATTCCAAAAATTCTAAAATTTGGATATATCATAAAACACATCTTCATCAACATTTCTTATGAAGAACACGAAATTCGGTTCAATCTACAACCATGCCTTTTTGTCCATCGAAATCAGACCAAAATCAGTTCGCTCTAACAGACTGTTTTGTCCTCAAAATACATTTATTTCAACAAGCAAATCACCTTGAAAAGCTTTCAAATTTTTATATGTCATATAAAAGAGAGTTTCCAACAACTTTCGTGAAGGAAGTTATTGAAAATGGATCCGGAAAATTTTATAAAAATTCAGCAAGACAAGAAGGTCGGGATGAACAGTGTTCCGGGCAGTTTCAAGACTGTCTGAATTTAAAATATGTTATATTTCAAGATGTTGGGAGCAACTTTTATGCAGAAAACTTCCTCAAATTCGGCCTGAAAAATTCTCTACAAAAATGGCAAATCGGACGGGTACAGTAGTCACGAATCCGAAAATCACACCAAACCTCACGGATTCAAACCGTAGTCGTTCCATATCATCATGGCCCTATCCGAACCTCCCAAACCTCGCATTTTCCAACGACAAACCAGTCAATAACCACCAAATACTCAGCCCTCATCACAGTCCCAAAACAGCCACTAAGTTCACCTAAATCGAGTCCTAAACGTGTCTAACAATACCCGAGGTCCTAGGTAACGTTTGGGAAAGTCACATACTTTGAAAAGGCGGACAAACGGGCTGGACAAGGGGTTGGAATGACCGGACCAGCAATAGCGGCGGCAGCAAACGGCGGCCGACGGTGCTCCTTCGGCAGCGAATGACGGCCGGCGGTGCTCCTCCGACGGCGACGATCACGGCAAGGAAATGAGAGAGAGAGAGAGAGAGAGAGAGAGAGAGAGAGAGAGAGAATTTTTCGGGAGAGAGAGGGAGAAGAATGGAGAAGTGGCCGCGGGAAATGGGGGGGAATGAATGAGAGGAAAACAAATATATTAATGGGTCAAAGAGATTTGACCAACATTTCAAAATTCCCAAAATGCCCTTGATCACTTGGCCCACATTAATCTCTATCCAATAATTGAGGGGCGCTTTGGTCATTTCCAGGACTGAATTATTGGGCTCAAACAACCTTAATTTAATCCCCCTAATTATCCAAAAATTCGGAACCCCAAAATAGCCTAGGGGCAAAATGGTCATTTTTCTGGTCCCGGGTCGAAATTTCATTTTTCGCCCGTACCAACCCCAAATGTGTGTGGTCATCATAATATGGCGTCGAATTCTCAAAAATAGTTTCTTAAGCCCTCGAAAATCAACTTCGAAGTCCTAAGGGCAAAATCGTAAATTTTCACTTCCAGGTCGAAATTCATTTTTTTGCAGAAATAGGTGACCCCGAGGTTGGCCAAGCCAAAAACGTCATCGACCGCTCAAAATTATCACTTTCAAAATTCTCGATTCCCGGGCCCGAATTCCAAGAAATGACTAAAATCGAGCAATCGCAACTTTAGCTTATCTCTGACTAACGGGTGGCTCATTGGGATTACGCGCTCTCGACCCGTGACCGACACTAAGTCAAATCACGTTTAAGTTTGTTCGGATCGAGGCGACCTCGATTGTCATATAATTGCGAGGGTCTGTCACTAGTTCTCTTCGGACGCGATCAATCAAATAGACCGGTCTCGGTTGACTCAAAACATTCCCTCGTCAATCAATATGGTCGAAGATCAAACCAAGGTTGAGTTATTTGGTCGTGCGAACTCAATCCCATGCTGGCCTTACCCCTAAGGTTAGCATCCCGAGAATGCGCGGGTCCCGGGTGAGATCTCACTATAGTGCATTGGTCAAAATATTCATTTCATAAATCCCGAGAAAAAGATCGAAAATTCAGACTGTGATCGGCTAGTATATTGGCATGTTGGCGTGTAAAACGAGCGAGTGAACGAGTGAGAAATTGTGTGTGATGTTGTATGTGTGGTAACAAAAATCCCTGAGACGGTACCATTACGCGGGGAATTGATCCGTCCTGAGGCGGTACCATTACGCAGGACGATGCCCGGTATTACTGGAGGACGGCCAACCGGAGGCGGTACCATTACGTGGATTGTGTTGTAGGTGGTGGATGTTGAGCCTGAGGCGGTATCATTACGCGGGCAAGATACATGGCCTGAGGCAATACCATTACGCGGGCCCAGAAGTGTTGTGAATATAAGTTGGTCGCAGTGAACCTGAGGCGGTACCATTACGTGGATCACTGGCGAGTCAAGTGGATAACATGAGATGGTCGCAGTGAACCTGAGGCGGTACCATTACGCAGGTCACTGACAAGTCGAGTGGAAAATATGAGATGGTCGCAGTGAACCTGAGGCGGTACCATTACGCGGGTCACTAGCGAGTTGAGTGGAAAATATGAAATGGTCGCAGTGAATCTAAGGCGGTACCATTACGCAGGTTACTGGCGAGTCGAGTGGAAAACGTCGCAGTGAACCTGAGGCGGTACCATTACGCGGGTCACTGGCGAGTCGAGTGAGAATATTGTGATGAGGTAGGACTGAGTGCATGAAATGTATTTGGGATGTGCATGTGATTGTAAAATTGTGTTATTATGGCTAACGTGCAGGTTGCACGCATAAAGAGCCTAGGTAAGTATAAATTGTGTGCTTGTTATGTGGTGGTTAAGTGTGGATGTGTTTGAACTTGTCTGGAGGTACATGTTAGCCTAAGTGGGGTTTAGGGTTTTACTTGCTGAGAAGTGTTCTCACGATTTTATTTAAAACCATTTAGCCGATCGAAGCTCCAGCGGAGTCGGGAGACAAAGACAATCCGATTGAGATTAATGCCGAGTCCAAGTCTTTAGAGGAACAGACTGACATCGACGAGACCGACTCTGAGTAGACCCCCCATTCTAGGGTGAATAGGGGTTAGTAAGAAGTTAGGGGTTGGACAATTTTGGAGACGCCCCTTTTTGGTGTAAGTGATAGTCTATCCGAAGCCGCTAGCCCTTTTTGATATCGGCGGTTGTCAGTGTGGAGGTTTGATGGTTGCAACGGTTTGTAGAGAATAATGTGAATATAGTGAGTGTAATGAAGTGGTTGGTTGCTGGTTGTGATGGATTGTAATGAATATTGTATAAAGCGCAGTGCAATAAAATGCTTGGTGGTTTGGTGATTTATTCTCCCTTTTACCCCTAGTTAAATATTGTCCGGGTGTTTGAGGCTTTCGCTAGTGCTTTATCTCTGATGTGCAAGTTTGGGTCGACGCCGTTTCTTGGGACGTCGCACTGATTCGACCAAGGAGGGATGCCATGAGCCCGATGGGGTTTGGGGCGTGACAAACCCTGCTTCCTTCATCTTATTTAACGGCACAAAGGCATCTCTTCCCGGCCATGTCACGCATAGCCAGACACCATGGAGAGAATAAAACTTTATCATAGTGCTCTGTACGAACACTTACTGATCCAACAGGTCACAGACAATTCAAAACTGCTTGCCTTGTAGTTTGTACAGAATAGTATGTCGATCATCGCGTTATAAGGCTGAGACTCGTGTTCATAATCTTCCTGGTGCCCCGCCCACGTGAAGAACCGGAAGGCTATCTCCTCCCCATATCAAAACCTTATCGGCATCGCTATCGAAACCATCGTCCTCAACACCACAACTGTCATTTGGTCGCCCCAACAAGACAACATCCGTGCAAAAACAACCGCAGAGGAACCCCGGCCATGGAAGCCGAGCACCGCAGGGAAAACAGGAATTCGTCGAAACTCCAACAAGACGTGGACAGCCCCCACTATATTTGATGCGAAGACCAGGATTTGCAATTGTAGGTACAACATTGAGTGACACAGTAGGCGGAGATAGATCATACTCCCAGGTGAGATTGCGACAACAGTGGCCGTATCTATGCATTCAAAATCAAATCTTCAGATTGATGATGTATTGGTCATTAAGCACCATCCGCCGAGGTCCTTGCTTGTTGTCTTTTCCTGATCACAACGTTGTCCATAACTTCATTTGATGACCGCTACATCACCGGCTCGGAACCTGTTGTTGTTGCTCGACCAACTAAATGCAAAGACGGGCAGTCCTCTTTCTTGGGGTTGAAATGAGAGAGATCTTGTCTCTCCAGTGCTTGTCGCCTTCTTGTCAAGACCATAGGCAATGGCTACTGCAATCGGTTCATTGAAAATACGCATGACATTGAGGCCAGCAATGACACCGGCGTCCTTAGTGGCCTACCTTTGGGAGTTATTGTAGTAGGCAAGGAGGCAAGGAATGTGACAACGGCATTCTTGATAGTCGTACCAAGGTATGCCTCAGCGATCTCTCGCATCTCCGTGAGGATCATGGATGAGATTTCCTCCATAGCAAACTGCTTCTCTTCGCCCTTGTAATTAACGACAACCATGGGCTTGGATGGAGGGAGCGATTTCTTGCTCGGATTAGCGAGTGATTTGGAACTGCAATTTGCTCTTGCGCTCTTTGCGCGATGTTGATAGCGTAGCCATGGTTGCGGTTGTTGGTCCAACGAGCAAAATTGTTGTCATGAAAACATCCAGTTTCATCATGTCTTGATTCATGACTTTGATGGACTCCAACTCCATTGTTGCAAAATAATTCCTTAAAATTGTTGGGAAAATATCAACGTGAATCGGGAAGAACTATGAAGTCATACTTTCAGGCGTGATATCACTTTCTTTAAAGAATTATTTGCCCCAC
The DNA here is from genome assembly GCA_031216405.1 of Syzygium malaccense. Taxonomy (NCBI): domain Eukaryota; kingdom Viridiplantae; phylum Streptophyta; class Magnoliopsida; order Myrtales; family Myrtaceae; genus Syzygium; species Syzygium malaccense. The sequence continues at coordinate 18,894,705 of CM062254.1, forward strand.
AATATTGTTAATGGTTACTGACAAAAATCCTTCAGGATACAACAAAGTCTCAATGAGAATACCAGATAGCAATTTCGGTATTTCTCTAGGGTCTCTGAAGGGAAACAATTAGAAAAGATGGATGTACATCTCTTAGAAGAAATTGAGAAATTGTTGTTCTTAATGAACAAAAACGTTGAAATATTTATACGTTGAACAAACACAACCTTTTGAATATGGAGAAGTTATGTACGAACAGATACGACTTTCCAAAGGTTAAGAAGTTATGTCTGAATAGACACAACCTTCCAAAGGTTGTAAAAGCGCCTAATAACCATTAGGAAAAATATAATAAATTCGAAATTAAATTATTAAAAAATAACCGCCACTCTATTGCGAACAATCACACTGTTTCAATATGACAAAACAATTATTTTATAATAATAAATTCAAATTTTAATAAATAAATAAAAATGATCGTTGATTAGTGCCAAATCTCGTCCATGTGCACACTCACATCCTTTCAATGTGGAACAAGGCACCTCGTTGTTTGTTTTACAAATAAATTACCAACATCCACAGCTTTAGTGTTATATTTCGGTGGTTCGCCCTTGATGAGGTATGTTTGAGAGGCACCCTTTGAAAATTTGCAAGGGGTTGTCTTTTTTTGGAAAGTTAAAATAACTTCATGAGGTGGTAGAAAAAATCACACATAAAAAAAAGAACGTATATTGAAACGAATGTTCTCCTCTCTATCAGAATAACAAATAAAAGGCCTTCAGTATTACTTTAGAAGACAATTGGTATTAATGCTGTGGAATAAGAATATTTTTCCTTGAGATTTTATTCGGACCATTACTTACCATTAATTCAATTTATATTCCTGGGTAATTCTTTTGTTGTACATTGAAAGATTATTTGATTTCTTCCATGACTTTTTCCTTATACTTAGAAACTGAAAGTCAGCAAGAAGATCGAGAATTTCTTCGTACTACAAATTTAGCAGTTGTACACCGAGAGGAAACTTTATTTCCCGCCATCAAGAAATTTTTTATCACAACATCATTTGTCATCCAAACAAATTTATAATTGTTAAGATAATAACGTTTTTACCACACTTCGGTGAAGATGCAAGATAAGAGTCCAAAGTAATACTCCTAATTTGATAGAAAACCTAAAGAGAAATCTTAGCGAACGATAACTCAAAATGAGAAAACTTTAGGCATTACATTGAGGGCCATTTGACAATCCCAATCCCTTTGATAACTCAAAAAAGGACGAATAGAGGGAAACTGGCCTCTTTTATTTGGTTCCAATCTAATCCTAGTAAAAAAGCCATGTGTGTGCTTTTGTACGGCCCTCAATTAGTATGTTTTTATCCTTGTTTTTTTTCCGGGGAGGAGAGGTATGTATGGACAATTCGTCATGGTAGATGGGGGTGATCGGTTTCCAAAATTGGGAACCAGAGACTAGACTAATTGGTCCCTGGTCACCTTTTTTTTCCTAATACTTGATACCATATTTTTGAAACTAGAATTGTATTTCCTATGCCGACTATATATAATCACAAAAACAAGCATGCAATTCGAGTCGATGTGATAACGAATTGTGTTCCCCATGCTGACGCCACATATATTCTAAAATTAAAATTGTATTCCTCATATCGACTACACATAATCATAAAAAAAAATTATATATGTAATCGGTCAGGTCTGGTCGGTTCGGTTTAGTTCTATTTCCCTTGTAATCGGAAACTAGACTGTCCGGACGCCAGTTTCACTTTGAGAAACCGCGAATCGGACCGACACTCCTATGAATAGGACCAAATTGACCGGTCCAGTTCGGTCTAGATGGTTCCCGATTTGAGTAGTCTGTTTTGCCGATCCCTAGTGATAGAGGCTCAGAGATTGATTGGTTTTTTTCTTTTTTGTGGAAAAAGCAGTCCATTGCATCAGTCAACACTTTTGGAACCCTGTTGTTGAGCCTTTTTAAACACAAAATATTGCAAAGGGGATGGGGGATTACAAAACCAGAGATTTGGGAGGGCCTGAAGCTATGGGCCTTAGCAATGAAGTCGGCCGCTTTATTTGATTTTCATAGGCAGTAGATTAACTGGAAATTTCCGAGCAGGACCATTTGTCGCTTGCCGTCATCAACTAATTGTGTATTCATTTTGCAGAAAATAAATGATTTAGAAAATATATTTCTAAAAATGATGCTTGTATTGCTTACAAAAATGAATAAATGAAAAATATTTTTGTCGTCCACTAAAATGTTTAGACATAAATTGTTATTATTGATGAAAATATTTTTTATCGACTAATCATATCAAGCAATACGAGTGATCAGTTTTAGAAAATGTTACCCGCAAATCCCAACCAGGTTGTTCAATACGCGAAATAAGGTCCATGGGTGATAAGCTATCCGACTCAATTAACACCCTCAGATGAATACTTCTCCACAGATCAGTTTGCTTCTGCGCGCGCTTCAGAGATAAAGGAGGACCATGGCGGAAGCAGGTCTCATCTCCCTTGCAAACCCATCAACAGCAGGAGTTCCTTCAAAATGGCACCTCTTTTGGTTCATCAAGCACTCTTTCGTATGCCAATCTCATCGCTTGCAACAAACTAAAGGAGGACTGTCTTCATCGACATAATTATGGCCATTGAATCACTGTTGGGTCATCTTTGAATTTCGTTAGATCAATTCACGAGTCCAAGTCCCTCGTGCAATAAGAGATATTAGTACGACTTAATGATATCATTTGTAGATTTATCTCAAAATCGCGTTCGTCAAAGACGAGCAATAATCAAGTAGCCCACGAAGCACCATGACGATTAGATACTCCAAAACAAAATTCAGCTTTCTCCCGAGGGCAAATCATGCCGATTGAGATGACAAAAGGCAATTCGTTACTTCCAAACTAGAGCGATTCATTGCTAACCCCCTTAAGGTATTTTACACAGCATGTGTATGCGTTTTCATTTGCTGGAAGAAAAAATCCTATCAAGGACCGCCCCGCACTGGGGCATGTCTATGTCTTTAAATTATCTGCATGAGTAGGCAAACATTTAGGATGATTCAAACTGTGAGAATTGTTAGGCATAATGATAGCAGGTAAATTGCCGAAACAGCCTAAGTCTATTGTAATTGTGTCAATTATGTCTTAAGCCTTTTTTTTGCTAATTGAGCCTAAACCTTTGGCATTTATACCAATTTAGTCCATCCGGCCAATTTTGACTAGAAATTGCTGACATGGACTAAATTAGCCAAAAGGACTAAATTGTCTGTCAGCGTCCACGTCAGTACTATCCAGTCAAAATTAGCTAAAAAGACTAAATTGGCACTAAATCAAAAGATTTAGAACTAAATTGGCAAAAAAAAATAGAACTAAATTAGTACAAATGCAATAGGTTTAAAACTTTTATGACACTTTTTCGGCTTAACAATATAGAGTCCTTTCATAAAAAAAAGGTCTTTCTTGAGGGAACTAATGTAGGTTAGGTTCCCAATTCATAATCGAAAGCGAATTCCCTGCAAAAAAATCAAGGTTTAAACACACGTACTCCAAATATGGGTTAAAGAAGTGAAGTGCTATGCTATGAACTTAGTGATGATTATTTTCTTCGACCAGATTATTTTTATGGACTGAGCACATCAATATACTAGGAATGATCTAAAGGCAGCAGGTGAACAATTTGTCATTTGGGAAAATCACCAACTCTGAGGAGACCACGTTGTAGAAGAATTTTAAGTCTGCATAACGACAGAGTGGACAATCACCCACAAACTTGGAAAAGAAGACCCAGTGCTTTATCAATTCGATTTAAATTCAAATCTGGTGCTTTGAAGCCAATTTCATGCCTTCAAATCCACTCAGAAATGTTGTAAATCAGACTTGGTTTGCCATTTTTGGCTAAGTACAGGAAGTGTTAGGCAAAGTTGCAGAGGCAATTTCATCAATTTCCGGTAAAGTCCATTAATTAGCTACATGTTAACGTTCTGAGATAAAAAGAGATCTTGCAACGACTATTTTGATTCAGTTCGAGACTCCAATGTGCAAATCATATGATGGTTGGTGTGGGCTGGCTGAGGTGATTGAAATGCTCTCAAGCTTACATTTATTTCCCTCGCTTATTCTTAGTGAAAAGAGTCATGTGCTTTTCTGTTGCAACTCTCATCGGGTGTTGTAATCACTTGTATAATGTGTTGTTATACTTGGTGGAAAGGCAACTTCATGTAAACGTTGTTGAAAGGCTACAACAATCTCTTTTGTTGAAAGGCTACAACAATAATTGTAACTAGTGGATACCAGCCTTGCTCTTGAGCTGTTAGAACCGAAAGAGTGAAGGAGGCAAGCGCAAAGGTCGAACCACGATAAACCTACTTTCCAATCTCTTTTGTCTCTTACTCACTCTACACTTATGTTGGTAGGAGATATTTGCGCTGCATTGCATATTTCATTTACAACGATAGTTACATCCTTTATATGTTGTTTATATGGACTTGGCGATGAGGGGCTTGTGCATATTAGATCGGGTCAAATGAAGTGTAATTGGATTTTGGCCTCCTTACATGCAAAATAAACGCGACGCTCGGTCCATGGTTTCTATTCAACAAATTAAATGATCATCTTATCTATTTAATTTTTATCTCAAGGCCTTATCCGAATAAACTTAGTTTATGAGGATGTCTAATTATGTTACCCGTGAGCCTTGATTTGTGCCTCTTTAAATTTTGATTGTTCCTATATTTGACCATTACTTGATTCCACCCTAGCATATCTAATAATATGCTGTCCATTAATCGATTTCTTAGATTCTACGCCGAGCTCTAGCCTATAAATACCAGTCATTGCTTCATTTAGCTAAAAAGTGCATGCAAAATGCTCGGCAAAAGTACACCACAAGTGCCATAACTTGTGCACGGCGATCACTTTGGTACCATAACTTTTTTTCGGATCACTTTAGTGCCAAGTCGGAGGAAAATAGATCATTTTAGTGGCTCCGACCAAAATTCAGGCAAAAAAGCTGACCTGGCATTTATATTTTAAAAAAAGGTCTAACTTGTACACGTGGAAATTACGTGGCTTTTTTTTGAATTTTTTTAATTTTTTAAAAAAATAATAAAATTATTATTTATTCATAAAAAAAAAAGAGGTTGCAGCAGCGGCGAGGAAGCCCTCGCCGCTACTGCCGCCAAGCTACCACTGCTGGGAAGGGCCGGCGGTGGTGGGCGCGGTGGTGGACGCAGTGGTCGGCGAGGGCCGGATCTAACGGGGTGAGACCTCGCTGTCGCCTGGGTCGCGACGGCGAGGTCCCGCCTCGCCCAGCGAAGGCAAGGCCGACCTCGCCGTCACCTGGGTCGCGACGGCGAGGCGTAGCCTCGCTTTCGCTGGGCGAGATCTCGCCGTCGCCTAGGTCGCGACGACGAGGCGGGGCCTCACCTTCGCTGGGCGAGGCGAGGCCGACCTCGCCGTCGCTTGGGTCTTAACGGCGAGGCGCGGCCTCCTTTCGCTGGGCGAGGCAAGACCTTGCCGTCGCGACCTAGGCGATGGCGAGGTCTCGCCTCGCCGGATCCGACCCTCGCCGGGGGTGGGCGAGGGTCGCCGGGCCCTGGCCAAGGGCCAGCGACCCTCGCCGACCACTGCGCCCACCACCGCCGACCCTTCCCGACGTTGGTGGTTTGGCGACAGCAGCAGCGAGGGCTCCCTCACCACTGCTGCAGGGCTTTTTTTTTAATTTAATATAATATAATTTAGTTTTTTTAAAAAAAATACACGTCAGCGGGCTAAACGGCGTCGTTTTTGGTTTTTAATGCTAACTAGACCTCTCCGGCGAGCCGTGGACCTCTCCGGTGAGCCATGTCAGCATTGACACTAAAATGATCGTTTTTCAAAAATGTTGACATCAAAGTGATTCGAAAAAAAGTTATGCACCAAAGTGATTGTCGTACATAAGTTATGGCACTTGTGGTGTACTTTTGCCCAAAATACTCCTTTGCTCTCTCTCTCTCTATCTGTTTTGGTTATTTTTGTTGTTCCTTCTCCTAAGCAGTGAAAAGTTCACACTGTTTAAATGGTCTGTTAGCTCTTGATAAAAAGTCAGAGGACACTTGCATTTTGTGATGGGCGAAATTCATTCCTTAGAACAATGTTTGCACGCCTCAATAGTTGATAGTCTTTATTGTGCTATTGGCAGTTCTCCAAACTTCTCAACAGGATCAACCTCCAATTTTTCCAACAAAAGAGCCTTCTATTTTACCGTTCAAAGGGGTCATACATTGTGACAACCAAAGTGTTATATCAGTCGAGTGAGCCCTTGTGGTGTTCTTTATACGTAAGTCCATCCTCAATTTGTCACTAAAATTGTGTGATTGCTTCAAGTTTCTTTTAGGGGTTTGGCCCACATGGAATGGATCAAGTTATCACAAATGATATAAGAGCAAAACCCTCTCTAGTAGATGCGTCATTCATTGACAAACTAGGTCCTGATCTGATACAACGTGGGTGGGGGGTGATGGCGTGAGCAATGAGGCTCGGATAGGTTGCAGCTCTTAACAAACTTCAAGGATGGAGAATGCGATAATAATGAAATGGGACACATTCCGAGTAGCGGGAGTGTTGTTGGGGAGGATCACTAGGTAGTACGGCCAGTGCTAAAGAGGATGTTGGTGGCTTAAATGGGGGGAGCTTAAAACACCTCGAGTCCCACATCAATTAGTTAAATTTTGTGATATTATTCATCAGCAAGATTAACCCTCAAATGGTCTCTATCTTGTGTGGTTACTACAAATGCTCCCTCTAAGGGTTGACCCATGTGGAACGAGTTGGGTCATTACATATATTTTTTTCGTTGAATGGGTTCATTTGTACATGCCCTAATCAAAGGATATATAGTTGCCCAAGCATAAAATATTAATTATGGCAACAACGTGGGTGAGGGAAAAATTGTCCAAAAAATCCTAAACTTTTGAATCGTGGTAAATTAGTCCTAAAACTTTTGATAATTTGCCTACTTAATCCTAGACCTTTCAATTGTATTAATTTAGTTAAATTTGCCAATTTTGTCTTAAACGTTTTGACGATTTGCCTACTTAGTCTTCCTAACCAATTTTTGCTGAAAATCGCTAACGTCGATATCAACTGGCCAACGGCAATTTTACATGGTGTGGCTAGCGCTAATATGGACAATTTTTGCATTTTTTTTTAATCTTCACTGACATGGACAATTTTTTCATTTTTTAAAATTTTCCTTTTCTTTTTCCCTTCCTTTCCTTTCACTTGTGGTTGTACGCAGCCATGGCCGGCGACTGGCAATTGGCAATGGTCACCCACGCTGGATCTGGTGAGGGCATGACCCTCTCCCACGCTGCGACGGTCGAGCCCTTGCTAGAGGCGATGAGGGCTATCTCATTGGATCTGGCAAGGGCAACCCACACTCGGGCCGAGGGTAAAGCCTTGCTAGATCTGGCAAGGGCTGTAATGCCCTTGTCGGCCCTTGCTTGTGGTTGGTCACTAGCCGTGGTCGAGTGCTGACTACAGGCGACAGGAAAAGAAGTGAAAAAAGAAAGGAAAATTTAAATAAAATGAAAAAATTGTCCATGTCACGCTATGTAGAATGGTTGGCAGTTAACGTCCACGTTTGTGATTTTGGCCGAAAGAATTAAATTGGAAAATTTTCAAAAGGTTTATGACTAAATTGGCAAATTTTCAAAAAGTTTAAGATGAAATTGAGTCATTGACACAATTAAAAGGTTTGGCATTAAATTGGCAATCTACTTACAAGCAGTGACCTTGGTTTACTGCATGAGACAAAACGGATGTTGTCATATAACTTTGATATGAAGGACCTTGGTGAGGCATCTTTTGTCCTTGGCATTGAGATTCATAGGAATCGTTCTCGCCGACTATTGGGTTTATCTCAGAGGGTATATGTTGATCGTATCTTAGAAAGATTCAACATACAGCAATGTAAGCCAGGAATTTCTCCTGTCAGTAAGGATGATAAGTTGAGTCTATCACAATGTCCTCATTCAGATTTTGAGAAAGCCCAAATGAAGAATATACCTTGCTAGTGCACTTAGGAGTATTATGTATGCTCAAGTATGTACTAGACCAGATATTACTTTTGCAACGGGACTTCTAGGCAGATATCAGTCAAATCCAGGACACGATCATTGGGTTGCTGTCAAGAAGGTCTTGAGGTACTTAAAGAGGACAAAAAACTATATGCTGATTTACAAACATGTTCAAGACCTACAGCTAGTTGGGTATTCGGATTCAGACTTTACTGGCTGTCAGGATGAAAAGAAGTCGATAACAGGTTACATCTTTAAGTTAGTAGGAGGTGCAGTATCATGGAAAAACGAGAAACATAAATCAATGACATCCTCTATCATGCAAGCGGAGTTTGTAGCATGCTTTTCGGCTGCTACTGAGGCAATTTGGCTCCGGAACCTCATTAAGGAGTTGATCATATTTGATTTTGTGGATAGGCCCATACAGCTATATTGTGACAATAACTCTGCAGTGTTGTTTGTTAACAACAATAGAGGTCTCAAGGGGTCTAAGTATATGGAGGTCAAGTACCTGACTATAAAGGAAAAAGTTCATAATTGTGCATTGCAGTAGAGCACATTTCAACAGTTGATATGATTGCAGATCTGCTAACTAAAGGCCTTCGCCCTTGTGTATTTGATCGATATGTCATTAACATGGGCTTAGTAGTATCATGGGATACTATTAATTAGTGGGAGCTGTTTAGTTTTATGTTGCTCTTACGAAGTTTGTATCTGGTTTTATTACATTTTGTAATATTTGAATATGTATCAACTCTTTTGCATTCAATGAGGTATTCGTGAATGTAGATTTATCAAGTTGAGTACATATATTTGATGAAAATATCGAGGCATTGTGTAAACCTTGAGTATAGGTTATGGGACATTCTTGGTATTAGCCTTAATGATATGTCTTGTTACACATAAAGTATAGTTAACTATCAAGGTAAGACATATGTAGGTTCATTGGAATCATGAAAGATATTCTCTGGTGACACACTAGGTTTTGTGACACTTAAGGAGAGAGAATTTGGACTAACCAAATGGATAACACATGAAGTATCACTCATTTTGTGGTATTGTCCATTTGACACACTACTATATTGAATCCATATCAATAAAGTTGAAAGCACTCGTGATCATGGAAGGCTCTGCATGAGTACATGCAGTTGTCGTCATGATTTGGTGTTCGAGACTTTATGGGATCAGATTGACTATTAAGAATAATCTCTAGACCAATATAAGGGCGCACACACAATTCTGTTTCAATTAATATCGCCCAAGTGGGAGAATGTAAGAAATTCCTAATGTGAGCTTCATTAATTGAAATTAACTGAATTAGTTTGATCTAATAAAGGTAAGATATAGGAGTTCTTAATCGGTCTAATATGGAGCTGGCTGATGTGGGCCAAGTACGGCCCAGCCCGTAATGAGAGGGCCCGTGGTCGAAGACTCTATAAATAGCGCTCAAGTCCCTCCCTTAACTTGAGGATGCACAATTTGACTCACATACGGATCCAGAGAGAATTTTATTCTCGTGAGTGGCAATCTCATTAAGCCAGTGTTCTAACGAAGGGTATAGGGGAGAAGATCTTGAGTTCGTGCTCAGAAACCGTCGCAAATTCCGCGTCAAGTTCGATGGATTCCAAACCAGGTACGCGAATTGACAATTTCTCCATTATCGTGTTTCGGTTTCTGATTGTGGTGATCCTGAGGGTGCCATTTTCGTGGCCTACAGAGCCTTCTATTTTACTATTCAAAAGGGTCATACATTGTAACACCCAACGTGTTACGTCAATCGAGTGAGCCCTTATGGTGTTCTTTATACGTAAGATATATTCTCAAATTGTCACTACATCGTGTGGTTGCTTTGAGTTTCTTTTAGGGGTTTAGCCTTTAAGAGAATTAGTTTAAAATTCAAATTTTAAATTATCCTCCATAATTTCAATCTTCTTATTATTGTAGATAGTTATCAATTAGCTGAGATTTTCTCCATATTTTTAGTTGTTGCCATCCTTGTACATGTACTATAAATATCACTGATATACATCAATGAATATCATCCTGGAAAACATTCTCTTAATCTTCTCCTTTTATGGTATCAGAGCGTATCTATTCCTAAGAGACTCTCTCATCCCATGTCTGCTCCTAGCCATGGCTGCCACAAACTCTGCTTTTGATACAATCATTCCCAAAATTCTTGCAGCCACTTCAATCAAACTTATTGCAATCTCTACTGGTGTGCAGCTTCCCATGAAGCTAACTTCCACCAACTACGCTTCTTGGCAGGCTCAATTCATGTCCTTGCTAGTCGGATATGACCTTAAAGGATTTATCGACGGAACGCGTCCTTGCCCACCAGAAGAGATCACCCATGCCAATCAAACAGTCCCGAATGCCGCCTATTTTCATTGGATTAGACGAGATCAACTCTTGCTCAACGGGATTTTTGCTTCCACTTCCGAAGCCATCATTTCCCCTTATTACCTCTTGTGCAACATCTCAAAGTGCATGGAACAAACTTGCAACACTTTACGCAAGCAAATCTCGAACCCATGTCATGCATCTCAAGGACCAATTATCAACGGTTAAACGCAACTCTTGTTCTATTTCTGATTTTTTAAAACAGCTAAAATCTATTGCAAATGAGTTGACAATGATTGATTCACCTCTCCATGACAATGACCTTGTCATCCACGCTTTCCGGGGATTAGGACAGGAATATTGTGAAATTGCAGCAGCGATTCATGCTCATGAACACACAATCACTTTCAAGGAACTTTACGACAATGGCCCATTGCCCGATCATCAACAGAAGCCGGATATAGAGCAATTGCCGCTACCTCATCGGAATTACTTTGGGTTCAAAACTTGCTCACTGAACTGGGCATACACTCACTTGAAACACCCACGATATACTATGACAATATTGGGGCTACTTATGTGTGTGCCAATACCGATCTTCCACTCTCGCATGAAACACATTGCAATTGATTACCACTTCATTCGTGAGCTCGTAAAAGACGGACAATTGAGAGTCTCTCACATTTCCACACATGACTAACTAGCGGACATCCTTATCAAGCCACTATCAAAACAGTGTGTGCAAACACTTCGAGTCAAGATCGGCATTTCCGACAGAAACTCCATGTTGAGGGGGCGTATAAGAGAATCAATTTAAAATTCAAATTTCAAATTATCCTCCATAATTTCAATCTTCTCATTGTTGTAGATAACTGTTAATTAGTTGAGATTTTCTCCATATTTTTAGTTGTTGACATCCTTGTATATGTACTATAAATATCACTGATATACAATAATGAATATCATCCTGGAAAATATTGTCTTAATCTTCTCCTTTTATGGCCCACATGGAATGGATCAAGTTATCACAGATGATATTAGAGCAAACCCTCTCTGATAGATGCGTCGTTCGTTGACAAACTAGGCCCCAACCTAATCCAAGATGGGTGGGGGTGATCGCGTGAGCAACGATGCTCGCATAAGTTGTGGCTTTTAACAAACTTCAAGGATGGCGAATGGGGTAAAAATGAAAAGGGACACATACCGAGAAGCGGGAGTGTTGTTGGGTAGGATCACTAGGTAGTATAGCTAGTGCTAACAAGGACGTGGGAAGTTTAAATGAGGGAGCTTATAACACCTCAATTCTCACATCAATTAGTTAAGATTTTGTGATGCTATTCTTAAGCAAGATTCACCCTCAATTGGTTACCATCTTGTGTGATTACTGTGGATGCTCCTTTCAAGGGTTCACCCATGTGGAACAAGTTGGATCGTTACATATATATATATATATATATATATATATATATTGTCAAATGGATTTTTTTGTGCATGCCCTAACAAGAGGATATATAGTTGTTGAAGCATAAAATATTAGTCATGGCAACAATGTGCGAAAGGGAAAATTGTCCAAAAATTCCTAAATTTATTGTACAACGGCCAATTTAGTCCTAAACTTTTCAATTATGTTAATTTAATCCTAAAACTTTTGACAATTTGCCAATTAAGTCCTTGACCTTTCAATTGTGTCAATTTAGTCCTACCTATACCTTTTGAAGAATTGCCAATTTTGTCTTAAACATTTTGATGATTTGCCTACATTTTCTTTTCGGCTAATTTTAGTCAAAAATCGCTGAAGTGGACATCAGTCGGCCAACGACAATCCTATGTGGCGTGGCATTGTCGTTAGCCGGTGTTAACGTAGAAAATTTTTGCATTTTTTAAAAATTTTCACTAACATGGTCAACTTTTTAATTTTTTTTTTAAATTTCATTTTTTTCCATTTCTTTCCTTTCCTTCATGGCAGTACTCAGCTATGGCCAGTGACTGGCCTCTGGCAATGGTCACTCTCACTGGATCTGGCAAGGGCGCGACCCTCGCCTAGGCCACAACGATCAAGCCCTTGCCAGGGGCTGCCTCATCAGATCTAGCGATGGCAGCCCATGCCCAAGCCCCAAGGATTGAGCCCTTGCTAGCGATGCCCTTGCTAGCCCTTGCTTGTGGCTAGTTGTTGGCCATGGCTGAGTGTTGGCCACAAGCGAAAGGAAAATTTAAATAAAATGAAAAACTTTTCCACATCACGCTGAACACGCCATGTAGGATGGTTGACGGTCGGCATCTACATCAATGATTTCAGCCAAAATATTGGCCAGAAGAACTAAATTGGCAAGTTTTCAAAAGGTTTATGACTAAATTGGTAAATTTTCAAAAAGTTCATGACTAAATGAACACAATTAAAAAGTTTAGGATTAAATTGGCAAATCATCAAAAGATTTAGGACTAAATTTACACAATTAAAATGTTTAGGACTAAATTGACAGCCGTATAATATATTTAGGACTTTTTGAACAATTATTCTGCGTAACGTCATGTTAACTCTCGAACCCATATCTACAAAAGATCGTAAAAGGACCCCTCATCTCACATATTGATGAAGCGATATATGCAGAGGCAATAGTATTTCAGCGGAATAACAAAAGATTACAAATTTGTTATTTCATCATGTATCATACAACACCTATCTGGTGAGTATAAATTATCCATCCACAAACAACTAATGAAAAAAAAAACAATCTATTGCGTATATAAATACAAATAAATAATTTAGATGCATCAACTTATTAATTATCCAGCAAGAAGAAAAAAGATATCGTATATTCTTATGATTCTTGACCTTCAATTAATCTTCTAGTGTCGGAAGCTACACCAAATCGGAACACTGGAGCCGGGTATGCGTTCGGTGGAGCTGCCGCGTGGCCCACGAATTTCTTGTGGCTAATGCACGGCGGCCCGCCTCCCTTGGAAGTGTAGGCACACCCATTCCCCGGAGGCTGGCCTGAGCCCTTTTGCAGAGATTGCAAAAATATGTTACCTTCCTAGATATGACGTAACGTTTCTTCTTCCTTCTCTTTGGCTTCGTCGTCTAACACTCTTGAGGCCTCGTGGAATTGCACGTTCACCAGCAAAAGAAGTGCCACGGCTAGTGCAACTGCATATAGGAACTTCATCTCTCTCTCTCTCTCCCTCTCTCTCTCTCTCTCTGAAACGAAAAGCTTGGGGTTGTTTGTATGATGCATCGGGAGGAACGGAAATTGGGGTGTTTATATTGCTCCCAGTCCAACTTTTGCATGGCTTCAATCTATCACTCTGACCGACGTGTTTTGACCCTTGAATGTCATACATGAGTAGGAAATTTGGTGGTAATTCGATGTGAGAGTGAGAGGGAGGTGCCGCTTGGAAAAATTCTCGCAATTTGAATATATAGAAGTATACGCCATTTAGATCTCGTTATCGAATTTGAATGTAACTTCGTTAATGACAAATTGAATTTTCCTTTTCTTTATTGTTATCAATGATACGGAATAATAACTTCAACACTGGACTAACAAATAGACTAACATCTTCACGATGTGTAAAATATACAAATATGTCCAGTCTTGTATAATTTCTCATGGACCCTGGTCTTTTGATCAATGTCATGCGTAAACTATTAGGTTTGAATAAAATGAAAGATATACTTTTTGCTACGAAAAGATAATACATATCAGCATACATGACGAAGGAGATCGAAACGGTCAAAGAGGAAGATATAGGGTGAGAGGTTTGAACGTGATGTAATAAAAGCTTTTCCTATATGCATGAGCATAGAAGAGCAAAATTCATTTATTGGGAAACTTCCGACAGCTCAGTTAAGTCGGTTGTTTGCCACAAGATGAGCTTTTGAATATTCAAAGCGGATTGCATGGCTCTTGCAAAGTGATATATTTCATTGGACTCTTCGAAAAGGATTGCATTTAAACCTTCTTGGAAGATATTAATCATGTCATGTGAAACCTTATCTCATTACTTGGAACTTTGTGTCTCGGGCCAACAGTTCCTTGGCAGTGGAATAGGCTGGGCAGAGCTTGGCGGGTCGAGAACACCCCAGGCCCGCCTTTCTTTTATAGTTGTTCATAAAAACAGTATGGCGAATAACATCCGCATATCGAATTATTATTGTAAAATTGGAAAATTTTTAATTTGTCTATCGTTACTGTTCCTAAGAACAGTGCAGTGAATAATTTCATCTTGGAAAAATTCGTCAACATTTTCTTGATTTAGGATCAAAAAGTTAGGGTCCTTGTTGTAAAATTTGTGGGACCAATGGTAACTATTTTAAAAACTTAAACTATTAGATCAAATATGTGGTTCAATATTTAAATATTCTAGCATTCCCCAAGCGAGATTTTGGCCTAGGACTATATGTGGAAATATATGATAAGGGAGGAGAATAAGGGGTCTAGAGAGATTAGAACTCAGGACCTTCTACTCTGATATCATGTAAAACTTTTGCTGAACCATTGTCAACTGTTTTAAAACTTAAATTATTATGTCAAGATGTGGTATAATATTTAAATTATCTATCACTAAAAACCACCTAAACATTGATCCACCAATTAAAAAATGTGGCCACGTCTAGGACTTTTTAATGCATAATCCGAGCCACATGAAGAAATCATATCATTGATTTTTTTTTTTTTTGGTAAGGTAAGAGTATGTATAACTTTTCAAAACACCAAGTACAAACTAAGCCCCAACCAACACCTGACCGTATAAGAACATAGAGATGTCCCTAGAAGGTCAAGCGGGTCCGGCAGGAACTATACAACCAGCCTAAGAACAGCTCCTAAGCAGAAAAGACAAAAGGAGTGACAATACAAGCAAGCCAGCCACAAAGGGTGAGCTACAGCAAAGACTAGGAAAGACCGGTCTCCTCGAAGATGGATGGAGGGAGATCCCAGTTCCTTTGTAATCTCCGGTTTCTATGAGTATCAGCAATTCTTCCAAGAGAAATAGCTTTGTCCTTCACTACTTTGATGAGGTGCTTACGCATACCCAGGATGTGAATGGTCTTGTTCCTGAAGATAGCGTTGTTTCTTTCAGTCCAAATGATGTGGCAAAGAGCTCCAAATGAGAATCTCGAGAGCCGATGTGCAAAGGAGGAGCCTCCGCAGAACTTCATAGCCCATGTTAGCTGGTCATGCCAGGGTCTATTACGCCACGGGAGGTAACATTTTGTAGCCCAAAAGGATGCCAGCCTATTTGTTGAAGGGCAATCAAAGTAGAGGTGGTTGACTGAGTCCGGGGTAGTCCCACAGAAGGCACAGTTTCCATCAGGGATCCTGCCATTCTGAAGAAGGTATACCTGGGTAGGTAGACGGTTTAATGTGATGAGCCATAGAAGGAAGCCATGGCGAGGGGCAACATGAGAATCCCAAACGAAGGTGTGCCAAGGGGTTGGAAGTCCCTTTATCCTGATGTGGTTCCAAGCATACGCCACCGAGAAAGATCCAGAAGAATGTGGCGTCCAGATGAAGGAGTCCGGGGAATTGTCCTCAAAAGATGGCGATTCATCCGTCCATCCCAAGATAGAGGTCAAAGTGCTAGAAGCCTGCCAGGTATTGTCGTAGAAGTCTCGGACAGTAATGTCCCGAGGAATCCTCGACCTATAAATGTCCATATTATCGAATAGAAGAAAGAGTGGTCCTTTGTTGTACCACCAATCAAACCAAAAGGAAACCGAGCGCCCATTTCCTATTTTCCATCTGAAGAGAGCATGGCCTGAGGATCTCAGATCCAGAATTTTCTTCCAAGTCCAGGAGGAAAAAGTTGGTTTAGGTGCAATCCAAAAGTTGGATCTTTTCAAGAAATTGGAGTATATCCATTTGCACCATAAAGATTCCTTGTCGGTGAATAGTAGCCAGATATGTTTAAGGATGAGTGCTTTATTGTAATCAACAAGCCTTCTTATCCCGAGGCCTCCCTCCGCTTTAGGTAGACAGACCGAATCCCAAGCTACCTTAGCTCCTCCGAAGCCTAGATCCGGTCCTCTCCATAAGAATTGCCGAAGTACAGTCTCGATGCTATGAAGAACAGATTTCGGCAGAGAGAATATTGTGGCCCAATATACTTGTATGGAGGTTAGGACTGAATTGATAAGTTGTAGACGGCCAGCAAAGGAAAGAAATCTTTGTGACCATGAGCGAGCTCTAGCCGTGATGGTGTCAACTAAGTACTTACAATCCTCTTTGCGAAGTCTAGAGGAGACAATAGGCACCCCAAGATAGCGAAAGGGGAGGGTTCCTAGTTGAAAGCCAAGGCTGCGCGTAAGAAGTTCATGTAGTGCCGGGGATCCTCCTGAAAGGAATATGTTGCTTTTACTAGCATTCGGTTTGAGTCCAGACCATTCTGAGAACAGATTAAGTGATTCTTTGAGGAGTTCAATTGACCTCAGGTGGGCTTGAGCAAAGAGGAGCACGTCGTCCGCAAAGAAGAGATGAGAGATCCTGCTATTTTTGCACCGCCAGAACCAGCGAAAGCTGGGGTCCTCAGTTTTAGCCTGGATGATCCCGGATAATACTTCCATAACTAGGATGAAGAGATACGGCGAGAGGGGGTCACCTTGTCTGATGCCTCGGCTACTCGCGAAGTATCCATGGAGTGCTCCGTTGATGGAGACCGAGAATTTGGCCGAGGAAACACAGGCCATTATCTGCTTAATGAAGAAATCGGGAAAGTTGAAGGCCTTTAGGGCCTCTTCGATGAAGTTCCAGTCGACTGTGTCAAATGCCTTCTGGAAATCTACTTTGATGGCACATTTTGAAAGGTATGCGTCATGGTGGAAATCCGTGAAGAGCTCCTGGGCGATCATAATATTGTCGCTTATCCTTCTCCCTTTGACAAAAGCTGTTTGGGAGGGGCTGATGATGGATGGAAGAACCCTCGCAATGCGTCTGGCTAGAATTTTTGAGATGCATTTGTAGAGGGTGTTGCAACAAGCGATCGGTCGGAAATCACCCATAGCCGTAGCATTTGGGGTCTTCGGAACTAGGGTCAAGATGGTAGAGTTTAATTCCTGAAGCAACCGTCCAGTATTAAAGAAGTCTCTAACCGCCATAAGGATGGAAGGTCCGATGATTGCCCAAGAGGACTTGAAAAAGTCGACATTGTATCCATCCGGTCCCGGTGCCTTGCCTTTCGCCAAGGAAAATAAGGTGGCTTGTATTTCCTCATCCAGAACTGGCTGGGCTAGAAGGATCCGCTGGTCCTCATTTAGAGCACGGCCAACATATAATCTGATTTCCTGAGAAGAGGCCTGAATAGGGGGGACTGCCATTGAGTAGCTCTTTGAAGTGAGTAACTATAAGATTACTTACTGCAGGAGGGTCAGTTAGTAAGACAACGTCCTCGGTGGATACTGTGAGAATGCGGTTGAGCAGACGTCTCTTGTTGACAGAATGATGGAAGTACTTGGTGTTGAGATCCCCCTCCTTAAGCCATCTGATTCTGGCTTTCTGTCGGAAGAAGGATTCCTCTTGGCTTCTCAGAGCGGAGAAAGAACGTGAAAGTTCTAGTTCTCTTTGAATCAGGTTCTGGTCAAAGGGGTGAATTTCCAAGGCTGCCTGAACATCATATAAGTCTGATCTTGCCTTTTCGATCCTAGAAGAAATATCAGAGAAATAGTTTCTGTTCAAGTTTTTCAACTTGCCTTTAAGGATTCTGAGTTTGGAGCATATCTTGTACATGGGCGTGCCCTCAATCTGAGAAGTCCAGGATTGCGCAACTAGCTCCATAAAGGACGGATGGGAGGTCCAGAAGTTGAAAAACTTAAAAGGTTTGTTGTAGTTATGAGCTGGTAGGATTTTGATCGCCATAGGAGTGTGATCAGAGATACCAGGTGCAAGGAAGAGTGCTTCAGAAAAGGAGAATTGCTGGTACCATAGATCGTTGATGAGGACTCTGTCTATCTTGCGAAGTTTCCTGTTGTCCCCCGAAGAGTGGGACCAAGTGTATCTATGTCCCACATAGCGTAGATCATCCAGCCCAGCTTGGTTTAGGCAAGCACTAAAATCATCAAATACCGGAATCCACTGTGTAGAGCCGCCCACCCTATCATTCGGGCCTCTAATAGCATTAAAATCACCGGCAACAATCCAGGGTACGTCACACGAGGACAGCCAGACAAGGTCATTCCAAAGGGGCCGGCGTTTCCCAAAAGTGTGTTCATCGTAAACAATAGTAAGAAGACAGGATTTGTGCATCGCCAATAGCTTAGCTTGAGTGTGAATCATTTGGGAAGAAGAGTAAATGAGGGTGATCTTAACCTCACTAGGGTCACATCCGAACCAGATTCGGCCAAAAGGAGAGTGATCATAGTTGGAAATCCAATTCCAATTAGCATTAAGACCTCTAGAAATGTCATCAAAAAAGGGAGCTTTGGCTTTAGTCTCAACTATGCCAACACAAGAGAGCCGATTCATTCTAATGAAGGCCCGGATTTCAGCTTGACGAAGGGGGTGAACTAGTCCCCTAATGTTCCAAATACCAAAAAACATACCAAGGATGAAAGGAATTATCTCCGTGATCTCCTAGCCCTCCTCTTCTTATCTTTCTTACTTGAGGAGGACGGCCCGGGGATCGTACCATGACAGCTTGTATTAGGGATCGTCCCCAAGGTGGGCTTGGAAGGATCCTCTGTAGATTGTGAGGCCAAAGTTCGGGAACGTGTATTTGGGGGGGAAATAAACAGTTCTCCCCCCACTTGCTCTTCCAAATCACTATTACCTCCCCCAGCATGTAAGCTAGAATAACCTGCAGAGGACGATGGAGAGTTTGTATCAGAGTCCTCAAGTTGCTGTTGACAACGTCCTTGAAGATCATAGTCAGCCAAGGGTAGTGTTACTGGGTCAGGTCCTTCCGGGAAGTTGAGCCCAGGTCTAGGCAAATCCTTGTCTGAACCTGCTGAACCTGCGTGCTTGCTGGACACCGGGAGGGAGATGAGCTAGGGCCTATCTCAATGATCCTGGAGTTGTGCAATTCGGAGCTTCCTGGGTCTGGTTCAAAACCCGAGTCCACACCAGATGGCAAGGGGGCTTTCGGCCTGGAACTAGTAGTCAAAGGAGCCTCTACTTCCCTGTTATATTCCAGGTTAGGAGCTGAAGGGTGATGCCGCTGTTCAGTAGGCGTAACAGAGGAAGCATTACCTTTTTTCTTCCTGACTACAGTCCAGTCATCTGCAGCTTGAGTTCGAGAGGCTGGCTTAGATCGGATTTCAGTCTGTACATGGGCACAATCAAAGCCCTTTGTTCCCTGCTTGTGTCCAAAAATGCCGCAAGATGGGCAAGCAAGTGGTTTCCATTCATAGTCAACACTTATCGAGTTGATTTCACCATCCCACCTGAACTTGACGAATTCCAATTGAGGACTAGTGGCTGAGATCTCTATGCATACTCAGGCATAGGATATTCTGGACAGCTGCTCGGTTTGTGTATCCACATATAGCGGTTTACCAATTGTACTAGCAATGCGTCCAATACCCGCCGGAGACCAGAGGGAGAAGGGGATATCCCTAAGTTTTACCCAGACCGGGATTGACTCCAACTTGCCCTTCTTAAGTGTCATTTTTGAATGCCACTGTTGAAGAACTAAAGTGCAGCTAAAGATGGAAATCGGTCCCGTATCAAGGATCCTCTTTCGGAAATCAGCATTAGGAACATGGAAAAAGAAGAACCCATTCTCATGCAATTTAACATCGACTACTTGGTCGCCCCAGGACTTTTTAACAGCCTCTTCAGTCAACTTAAAAGGTGCTTTCTTACCTAAGTAGTGTCCAACTAAGCATTCCAGCCACCTTGGACTCTCAGCGGCAGCAACCTCAGGAGTTATGTCGACAATGGTCTCACCGTTTTCAATCAAGGGAGGAACAAATTCCAGGTTGTATCCTTTTGTCAAGGCTTTGGCTACATTTGCCCAAGATCTGGCTGCCTGAACAGGAGCAGGAAGAGTGCGTGAGCTTGGTCTCCCCTTGTTGGCAATTCCAGTTGCCGAGGTTCTAAGGTCAGACCCAAGAGGTGGGCTAACAATGTGAGCATGTCTATGGACAGAATGCCTACTCTTCGACCGACCTCTGCTGCGACTACGCCTAGCATTTTCATTGTGGTTAGGTCGAGGTCCAGGGAGGGGGCTCTTCTTAAAGAAAGCAACTGATTTTCCCCTAACCTCAGCTGTCTTACTGGAAGCAGCATTGTGTATTCTGTTATCTCCAGAACCTATAGCCAACTGATGACCTTCCTCAGCAGGGGGTTCAGTTGTTGTCCGAAGGGAATGGCTAGGAAAAGTGGTGACTAAAGCTTCTGCCATATGGACAAATACTCAAGCACCTAATAGACAGCACTCCATCTCCTAAGCCACGATCAGGGAATGTAACAGGGGAACTCCCAGCTACCAGTCAACCCACAAGAATGCAGCTGCAGGACACTAATGAATATACAACCACAGTCACCAGCCCAATCAGCAGGATTAAGTGCCCGCTACTAATCAGACTAACAGCCACAACAGTCCAGAACAGGGGATCACGCCAGAAGGATCGAGCACACCTCAGTACAGAAGGAGGATGTTGCCTCCGGGGGAGGGATATGTGGTCTTACCTTCAGAACCAGCTCCAACCACCCCCAAAAATCGCCGGAATTTGTCACCGTTCGTCGGGTGTACAGTGGCCGCGTAAGAGGTCGCCCCAGCAAGATGAATCCAGATCTGGTATTTCTCCGTCAATACTGGATAGGAAACGAATTCCTTTGGAGATGAGGAAGAAGGGAGCCCAGAGTGCCTAGCTTCCAAAAATCAGCTCCAATTACCCCCAGAATCGGCCGGAATCCGTCTCTCTCCGACGGATGAACAGTACCCGCGAAGAACACACTCCAGAAGAACAATCGCAGATCTAAAAATCCTCCTTCTGGACAGAGAGATGAAGGAATTCCGGTGGAGAGGAGGGAGGGGACGCCACTAGGGGCCTTGACACCGACTCCCAGCTCCAGAAGTCACCGGAAACGGCCGGAAAATGACCTCACTCCGGCGGGTGAACAGTGCCCGCAAGAGCACCCGAACCAGAGAGCATCTGCCCGATGAACAGTACCCGAGAATTGGTGAAAATGAAAAGTTACCCGACATGCAAATTCATATCATATCATTTGTCTCCTTCAAAAACTCAAAAATCGACGTAATTGGTTGGGGCGCCACGGAATTTTTAATTCACAACCAGGAGATTTCTTGCTCAAATCCCACCAACTGCGTGAAAATTAGTCTCAGTTAAGGCCTCAATGCTCATGCCCTTAAGTTATCCAGAAAGATATTCATTTACCATTTACGAGTGGTATACACAAGTTTGATAACCTCATTCACTTCATTTGGATGAGGTTGATGTGGCTGCAGAGGGCCATGTTCCTAGCTACCTCCTTTGTCCCTTATTGTGTCTCCACTCCTCGCAACGTTGGATATGCACCGCATGTCATCTCTCTCTTCGCCTCTGCCAATAGCCACCTGCCCTCCGTCGCTAACATTGTCAAACATATGCCTTCGTGGAACTCATGACAACCTCAATTGACCACTGTCTAGGTCAATGAAACCCTATCAATTTAAAAGCAAGAGAGATTGGATATTTCATATAAATAATCTTCTCGTCGGGCAATAGCAATGAAGAAGGAGATTAACTGTGCAAAATGTATGTGGCTAAACGTCTTTTATTAATTGCTGATTTGTCAACTGTTCAGGGGAAAATTTAAGATGTAAATCTACCCATGGGTCTATCCTTCACGAGAATCGGCTTAAGTACACCTTCAATATCTTGCAAAGAATTCCCATTGGAGAACAGTATCTGGTCGACGTGTGCATTAGATTAACTGTGCGCAACGTATTCAAGCAGCCAATCCACCTACGACTTTAGCATATTAGACAAGCCTTTTGTCTCTCAAACGTTTGTAAAATACCATGATAACCTAATACGTGAAAGGCCCACTCAGAAGTGTTGAATGAGCGTGCACAAAGATTGCATTGGAGAAGATTGTGAGTCGAGACCTAAATATTTCCTCAAAGGAAAAACATAATTAAGGTTAACATCAGTAATTAAGTTAATTAAAACCTATTGAATGTTTGTGCATTTCCTTTTGCGGCCAACGAGCTAATATTGACCAGAAGAACTAAATTGGGAAATTTTCAAAAAGATTTATGATTAAATTGGCAAATCTTCAAAAAGTTTATAACTAAATCCACACAATTAAAAAGTTTACGACTAAATTGGCAAATTTTCAAAAGGTTTCTGACTAAATTTGTCACAATTAAAATGTTTAGGACTGAATTGACTAATGTATAATAGATTTAGAACTTTTTGGACAATTATCTGGGTAACATCATGTACTCTCGAACCCATATGTGCAAAAGATCGTAAAAGGAGCCTTCATCTCATAAGAGACTCCATCTCACAGATTTATTAAGCGACATATGTTGAGGCAATACGTACATCCACAACTAAGTATTTCATCAGACAAACATAAGATTACAACTTTGTTATCTCATCATGTATCACACAACACCTAGCTAGCGTGTAGGAATAATCCATCCACAAACAACTAATGGAAAAAAAAAACAATCTATTTCGTATACAAATACGTATACAATAAATAATTTAGATATATCAACTTATTGTCCAGCGAGAAGAAAAACGATCTAGCATAGTCTTTTGGTTCTTGACCTCGAATTTATCATCTAGTGTCGGAAGCTACACCAAATCGAAACACTGGAGCCGGGTATGAGTTCAGTGGAGCCGCCGAGCGGCCCAGGAATTTCTTATGGCTAATGCATGGCGGCCCGCCTCCCTTGGAAGTGTAGGCACACCCGTTCCCCGGAGGCCGGACTGAACCCTTCTGCAGAGACTGCAAAAATATGTTGCCTTCCTTGATATAATGAAATGTTTCTTCTTCCTTCTCTTCGGCTTCGTCATCTAACACTCTCGAGGCCTCGTGGAATTGCACGTTCACTAGCAAAAGAAGTGCCATGGCTAGTGCAACTGCATGTAGGAACTTCATCTCTTTCTCTCCCTCTCTCTCTGGGTGAAACGAAAAGCTTAGGGTTTGTTTGAATGATCAGGAACTTTGATGCTTTGGGAGGAAGAGATATCGGGGTATTTATATTGCTCCCAGTCCAACTTTTACATGACTTCAATCTGTCACTTTGACCATCGTGTTTTGACCCTTGAATGTCATACATGAGATAGGAAATTTGGTGGTAATTCTATGAGAGAGAGAAGAGGGAGAAATGTCATTTGGAAATATTCTTGCAATGCTTATGAATATCCAGAAGTATACGCCGATTTGATCTCGCTACTTCGGGGACTTTGATCCAACCAAAATTCTTTAAAGAATAAGCTTGATCTCGTTATCGAATTTGAATGTAATTTCGTTAATGATAAAATGATTTTTCCTTTTCAATATTGTTGTACATGATACGGAATTATAACTTTGCCACTGGACTAACAAATAGACAAACACGTTTACGATGTACAAAATATACATATATGTCGAGTTTTGTATGTTTTCTAGTGGACCATGGTCATTTGATCAATGACGTGCGTAAACTATTGGGTTTGAATAAAATGAAAGATATACTTTTTTCCGGGAAAGTATAATAAATATCCCCATACATGACGAAGGGGATTGAAACGGTCAAAGAGGAAGAAACAGAGAGAGAGAGGTTTGAACATGATGCAATAAAAGATTTTTCACTATGCATGAGCATAGAAGAGCAAAATTCAATTTTGGGGAAACTTCTTACAGCTCAGGTACGTAGGTGGTTTGCCACTAGACCCGTCAAATTGATGAATTGGGTCAGGTTTGGGTCGTGTCAAAAATGGTCCGATCAAAATAGGCCCATTTAATCTGTTTTGACCCATTTCTATGTAATGCAAATCTAATTACTCATACCCGACTGACCAATATTGCTAAAACACTTTATAATTAACTCAATCTAGGAAAATTCATATTCAAATTGAGATGAGAATACGAAGTGAGTAAGAGCGAAAATGAGTGAGGGCAAGAGAGATGAGTTGAGTTAAATAAGTTGTAAACTCATTTATGACCCATGTATAACCCATTTAACACTTATATTACATTTATACCCATTTATGACCAATTTAGTGAATATAACTAACTTATTTATTACCTATTTACTGATATATGGGTTAAAAAATGGATTTATGATCCATTTTGACATATTCATTTGCCACAAGATGAGCTTTTGAATATTCCAGGCGTATGACATGGCTCTTGCAAAGTGATATATTTCATTGGACTCTTCCAAAGGGATTGCATTTAAGCCTTTCATGTGAAACCGTATCTCGTCACTTTGAACTTTTGCTATAATCTCATCTTCGAAAAATTCATTTACATTTTCTTGATTTAGGACCAAAAAGTTTGTTGGCCTCAATGTAAAATTGGCGGGACCAATGGTTACTATTTTAAAAACTTAAACTATTAGATCAAAGATGTGGTTTGATATTTAAATATTCTAGCACTGCCCAAGCTAGACCTTGGCCCAAGACTAAGGGGACTGGAGAGATTAGAACTCACTCCCACTATGATATCATGTAAAACTTCTGCGAAACCACTGTTGATCGTTCTAAAACTTAAACTATCATGTCAAAAGGCGGTTTTTAATATTTAAATAATCTTTCACTAATGACCACCTAAGCATTGATGCACCCATTGAAAAATGTCGCCCCATCTTGGACTTTTTAATGCATAATCTGAGCCGCGAGAAGAATCGACATAATTGGTTGGAGCGTCAAGGAATTTCTAATTCAAAAGCTGGAGATTTCTTGTTCAAAAATCCTTCTCATTGCGTGAAAACTACTCTTGGTTAAGGCCTCCATGCGCCTGCCCTTAGGTTATAAAAAAAATATATTCATTTCCATTTGCGATGGAAATAGACAACTTTGATAACCTCTCCTCGTCCCTTCCTTTATCCCTTTTCATGTCTCTACTACTCGCAATGTTGGAGATGCATCGCATGTCATCTTTCTCTTCGCCTCTGCCAACAGCCACCTGCCCTCCATCGCCAACATTGTCAAACATATGCCTTCGTGGAACTTATGACAACCTGAATTGACCACTATCTAGGTCAATGAAACCCTAACAATTTAGGACTTTGTATTTAAGCAAAGGATAATGACTTAAAAGTTTTTCACGAACATAATATAGCGTTTGGTAAACACCTTGGAAAGTACTTATTGCAAATTAATTTTCATAATAAGAAAAGGAAATAAAAAAGGAAAATGAAGAAACTTGCAATTGTAAATGGAAGCTCAGGCAGGTAGCACAACAGCAGCATCGGTGTCAATGTCATGCAACCCTAGCCAATGTACCATCGAGGTCGCGCAACCTCAGAGTGGCACAATGTCGAGCCTCACGACTAGGCAATAGAGAGTGCAGGCAAGATCTAGCTACCTATGGCCCTCGTGCCGATGCTGGCATTGAGGACCCAGGCAGCACAAAGCAAGCAAGATCTAACTCACCATTGATAATGTTGCGCAACCTTGGGGAAGCTTTCCAGCATCAAGCAACCCTCAGCGAAGCTTCCCCGCATCGTGCAACCCCCAGAGAGATAGATCCGACATCAAGTGACCCTCGCCGAAGCTTCCCAACATCGTTGCTTGCCAGTGTTGCTCGACCGTCAAAGAGGCTTTGCTGGTGTCCCACAACCTCCACGTCGTCCATTGACCTCCTATGCAAAGCTTCGAAGCCACTCCAATCACAATTGCAAGTTCATAAAAATCCCTGAACTTCAATTGGAAGAAAAAACCTGTTGAGGGGTATAATCGAAATACCAATACGTTAGTGAGGAGGACGAGATTAGAAGAAAAGAACTTCATTAAACTCTGAACTTACATTTAGAAAATGCTAAAAGCCCAAAGCGGAGGAGGATTTGCCTTGAGATTTGAGCATTTTCAAAGCTAAATCTTGCATAAAAAAAATTAATTTGTGAATTGGAAACCTCTAAATTTATTAGTATAAAATTACTCATCAAATTAACTTCCTTGAAAAGAGGACACATCGACACATGATTGATTTCAACGGTTAAGTGCATAGTCGAGGATCCACCACCATTGACCAAGACACTACGACCCTCCCCACACAGCCTTTGGCCTATCTCCAGCACCGCCCCTGTCTCGTATTCACACCAACGTGTACTCGGGATGGCTAAGGTGGCCGACCAACAGAGGCTGAGTCGATGACGACGGTGGCGGGTCACGAGGAGCACACGTTAGCATATGGGAATGTGCTAGCAGATAGGAATGTTAATGTTGATGTTAATGTTAATGGTAATGGTAAGGTTAGTTAAAATGAATTATGTGGCTAAATCTACCGTCTTTTTATAAATTGCTGATTTGTCACCTTCTTAAGGGGCAAATTTAGGAAAAATTATCCAAAAATACTAAACCTATTGTTATTTTGTCAATTCAGTCATAAACCTTTCAATTTTATCAATTCAGTCTTAAACTTTTCAATTTCAATCAATTGAATCATAAATATTTTTATGTTTTGCCAATTGAGTCCATGCGGCTAATTTTGGTCGGAAGTCATTGACATGGACGCTAATCATCCTATGTGGCATGACTGGTGCTAACGTGGAGAATTTTTAATAATATTTTTTAAAATTAATTAATTATTTTTTCCTTTTCCTTTTTTGCTTTTCGTTTTTTTTCTTTTTTCTCTTCTTGTCTTTTCTTTTCCTTTTCTCTTTTTCCCTTTCTTCCTCCGCTAGCCATCATCGAACCTCGGCCGACGGAGGTTGCCACCTAAGCTGGCAAGGGTCGCCCTCACCTCGGCGGGCGAGGGCGGCCCACGCTCACCAAAGCAAGTGCTTCCCCTGCCACCCCTGGGCAAGGGTCGCGTTGCCTGGGCAAGGGCCACCATCACCCTCGATCTACTGAGAGTTGCCTTCATCCGAGGTTGGCGAGGCAATACTTGCCCGGGCAAGCATGGGTCATCCTCGCCCGTTGCCCTCACCTGGGCAGGCATCCCTTGCCCGACTTGAGTTGAGACCTAAATTTCTCCTCAAAGGAAAAACGTAATGAAGGTTAACATCAGTAATTAAGTTAATCAAAACGTATTGAATGTTTGTGCACTTCATTTTACGGCCAACGAGCCTATACAAATAAAGAAAAAGACTGGAAAGGGGAGAGAGAGAGAGGACCCATACCCCCTAAAATGGGTCTAAAATGGTTCATTCGTCGTACTCAAAACTTAGCAGGAACGACCCACGACGGTCAAAAGAACGAACATTCGTAGCTCCAAACTTCGCAAATTGGGCTCCTCGTATTAATGCAAGGAAGCACTATCGACCGGCAAGGAGAGAAATTGACCCAAGATTAATATAATGGATTCGGTTAGCTGTGGCCTTGACTATGTTCCCAACGCGGCAACGTATGCCCTATCGCTTCTGGTCAACTGGAATGACTGGACTGAGCTCTCACGAGGAGAGACGATCTTATCGTCTCCTTCAAAGACCCGTTCCAATGGGCATTGCCAATTTGAACTCAGCTTCACACATCTGATTCTTTGCGACTGGTTCAGCACAAAAATGAAGTCAAACTGAAGCTCATCATATAACATCAGCTCTAGCATGAAAACTGAAGTCAAAATGAAGTCACGAAAGAACTTTGGCAAATGCACTTCCGTGAACCCGATGACGCTTCATGGAGCACTGTCGGAGCTTTTGGTCGTTTCAAAAACTAATAATCTGCATACATGGGCAATTGATTATTTCCAAAGGGAATTTATTCAGAGTCTGTAGTCCTCTCCAGACACAAAATCTGTACATCGGCATATACATAAGCATATACAGTGAGCTACCCCATCGCAGCTTATGTACGACAAATGACTTTGAAGAAAATACAGACTATACTTTTACTCTACAGATGAATGGTGCACACAACAGCATTCCTAAAATCCAAAGGGCAATGTAATGGTGACTTCGCGACAAGAGTTCGCCATGTCTTCTTCCTTGGACAATAAACCTGAACAAACAGAGCTCCTCCCCTCTTAAATGGTCGTGACCGTCGGGTTTCTGCTAAATCATTTCCGTTCCGAAGAGTCACAACATACAATTCCCCATCCAGCGCAACAAATCCAAACAAGGTGTTGCCCATAGCCTTTGTTGGGACGCTGGACTCCTTTCGCCAACGATTCGCCGTCATGCAATATCTGTACATGCGTGCAAGTTCAAAGAAAACCAATAGAGATATCAGCAGAGATGCAGCTTCTGTTGTCACACGAAAACCACTAGATATACTTAAAATACTAACATGCATAGCCAAGTTCATCTACATATCACGACAACGGTAAATGCAATGCCTCCCCAAATTTCACAAGCCAGCAAAGGTTCATGTGCCACCCTTGAGCTCATCCGAAAACATAAATTCAAGCATATTAAAGAATTAAGATAAGCCTACAGGCATTAATTTCCAAGTCTCTTGTGTCTCCCACCTATTCTCCCAGAAATGGTAATGCTTAAAAAGTCAAAGCGAGACCAATGAGAATGGAACCTTCAAAGCAATAAAAGAAGAACATTCATAGGATAAGGTGGTATCTTCCAGTACTAATGAAGTCCTCAACCATTTTAACGGCAACAGAACTCTTGGACTGAACTTAGCAAGCAACAAATTTGCATCCACAGAGACCAAAACATTACAAACTTTAATATCATATCTGTAACGAGAAATGCAAGGAATCAAGCAATAACCACAGTATCAAATTGATAAATGACAACTATTCAATTTATATGCATAGATTTCAGCAACAAAATCTCCCACATTAGAACCACCAACTTTCACGTCTTCTAAACAGAGCACGCTTACTTTATTTCCCAGGACCACCTGTTTTATTTCAATCTGCTTGCGACACCAATTTAGACCTCCAACATTCCATGTTGGTATATTGGTCATGAAAAACAACCCAGAAAAGGAGCCAATGCTCCAGGACGAGATCTCACCATGGACTTCCAATGTCTTCTAGCTTGAGAAATTACAGCCTTAAGATTTTTACTAGCAACAAGTGCAGCTGCCCTAGGCTTCTTCCTAGACTGATTAGTACTGAAGGTAATATCTTCAATCATCTCTGGGCAGGATTTATCTCCCATCAACTCTTGAGCAATCTCATGATCGACAGAAGATTCAGCAACAGGCTCTTCTTCCAAAGACTTTGGTGCCTCATAGGAATGTGTACCACAGATCCCTTCTCCACAGCAACAAGACGAGGTCTAAAATCAGTACTAACAGCATGAACCTCTTCCTCGAATTGAATCTGATTTCTAGGAACCCATTTCTTCTTTCCTTCCACTAATTTCCACGAATTTGCAACTTTAGCGCTAAAGCCCCATGCATAAGTGACTTCCACTTCCACCAGCATCAGACAACATGACAGGTAAAAAAGTCTCACGAGGAGAACTCACATTAATTTTCACCCAAAGTTTAGCAGAATTTAGACTCCCTTTTTATCTCTAATGCTCTATCTAAACATAAGGGTACCCCAATTGCAGGTGCAACCTTTAGTAACAATCATAGTCATAGGCAGCTCCCTCAATTCTAACCAAACAGGCTTCTTAGGTTCATCAATCTCCAGAACAGATAAAGTTGGTTCCCATTAAACAACTATAATGGCTGATTCAAAATATGCCAAGGGCCATGACTTCCAATCCAGTCAGAGACCCTAAAATTTGGGCACTGAAAATCATGCAGCCCATAATCATTCTCAAACACCTCAATCTCACCATTACATCCCCACAATCAATTCACAATGTTATAAATCAATTTCAGATCCAATTGCTTGCCAACAACTTGACCAACAAGACTAGAACTCCACATTTTAACCCCCTCATCAAGTACCTCTCTCAGAGGCTTCAAAACCAATTTGCCATTAAGCATCTCAGGCTCATAGTAAGAGAGCTTCGATAATTCAGAGGAGTTCCGCAAAAATGCTTGTTTGCACGAATTCTCTTAGAGCAAATAGGATTCTCACTCACGATCAATTCCATAGCTCAATTTCTCAACATTTGATTTATGCATAGCAGATTGAGTCACATATAGGGAAACAGCAACAATCCCATCAACTGCATTCAATGCCTTCCCAAAATAGTTCCACAGCAAATCACACAAATCAACCTCAAAATCTTCTGAATTAAACAACACATCCTTGTCTTAATGAGGATTTAATGCAATAGTAGAAGCCAAATGATCAGAATCCAACTGATCAACAGGCTCAGAAAGCAGAAAATCAGCAAGAAGATCAAGAACTTCTCGGTGCAAATTTAAGCAGTACACAGAGAGAAAGTTTCATTCCTACCATCAAGAAATTTTTTTATCACAACATCATTTGATATTCAAACAAATATATACTTCTTAGAATAAGAACTTTTTCACCAAACTTTGGTGTAGATGTAGATTGCATCCGTTCACAACTAAAAGAGCTTTAACTGCATTATGATTCCCGTCGAATTAGTAGTCTCATCTATCAAATTCAAGAAACTTCCTTTTGCATTTGGAATACAATATATCGTGCTTCCTCTCTGTTTGTCGAAAATCTATCTTTTTGTATACTTTTCCTAATTCTTTCTATTTAATAGTTAAGGCAGATTATTTAATTTCAGCACGTTTTGATTTGAATTATGTGTGATGCAGTTTTTTTCAAGTGTGATGCTCAAAAAATTCCAAGCCTGATACTTAAAAAGCTTTAACCGCGATGCCTAGTGAATATACTCATATTTCTTTTTAAATTCTCTATCAAATCAGGCCTAACTATTTTGAAGTAATCTTTCATGCATCAGTTTTAAAAAGTCAGCGATGTAAGACAAGAGTCCGAAGTAACCAAGCCAGATACAGAACTTGAAGAAAAATCTAAGCAAATGATAACATAAAATGAGTAAACTTTAGGTATCACATCTGAGGGACATTTGATAACTTGTATATAACCCAAGATAGTTCATAGACAATGCTATCCAGGTTTTGACGACACACTATGGACTAGATAAATCTGAATAAACCTGTATCCATGGTGCGACAGGAGTATTTAATCCCAACTGGATACAACAACACCAATATAAACCAAGCCTACTCCTAGTAGGTGGAGTTATTACACCATTAAGCTCGATCCTGTTTTAGATCCTCTGTAAGTCCAGATTTTCCTTATCGTCTCCTTCCATGTCCATTTAAGTTTTTCTCGCCCCTTATAACCAATCTTTTCATCCATCACTCATGTACCATCAATATGACCAAACAACCTCCAACAACCTTCTCCTATGTTATCTCGATTGGGGCAATAACTACTTTTTTTTCTGGATGAAGTCATTTTCCTTGCATGTCCACATACCCCACACAGCATTCTCATCTCTGCCACATCATTTTGTACACATGTCGATGTTTAATTGCCCAGTATTCTGTGCAATAAAGCATGGCTGACCTCATTGCCATCCCATAGTATTTTCTGCGACTTAAGTGGCATTCAATAGTCACTCCAACCAATAAAATATATAAATTCGGAAAAAAAAAACCCATTTTATACACTATGTTTTGTTCGGAAATGACAAGATACAAGGGGTGATTTTAAAATATCCACTGCTATGGAGTTTTGTACTACTAGGACATGATGGGATATGTGATATAAGCTTTCAGAAGTCATGGCTAATAATGAGACCGTCATGTGAAGGCAATGCCAAGTCAAGATGGTGGGGCCACGCGTTTATCCTTGCAGACCAGGGTTCCAATCATTCTCACATCCTATTGATGTTCTTAAGTACAGCTGGGGTTTGTCATTTGACTGGGACTGAACCCATCGCTATTCATAAAAAGATGAGCAAGTCAGACGGGCAGAGCACGAAGCTTAGTTCCAGGAGCAATGTGTTTCAGTTTCCCAGACAGCACATATTACTTTCATGCTACTCTAAACAACAGGGTCAAAACCAAGTTAACTGTTATACCTGTTGAAATGTGCTGGAAAAAAAATATGGACCTGAATTCAATCCAATTACCATTTCAATGATGCAGATCCTATATGATAAACTAATTGAAATGATAATTCTTTAATTTTGCACACCTCTTTATTTTCCTTTATAAGCATCCAATCTATCAGATAGTATCCAACTAACGTCCATCAGCAAGTACATTAAAGAGTGTAGGGTTCAATATAAACAAGTTAGGGAAAAAAAGTAATCTGAAGACACACCATAGTCGGCAAAAACATACAAGAAGATGCAGAAACTACATATGGATGAGTAGCTCAAGAGTTATATTCCATTCAAAACCAGTAAGTAACAGAGCTTAGCAAGCAAGTCAATGTATGTCTGGGTAGACTTTTTGCTTATGCTTTTTTCTTATTCTAAATCTTACAGGTGATGCACTTTAACCTTTTTATTACACGAAACCACCAAAACTTTCATAATATATAAATGTTGGCACTCATTTAATTTTTTCATAATTTCTTAAACTTTAGATAACATTATAAGTTATACGGAAGGCAGAAAGTTGCTTTTTTCTTCTTAAAAAGTAAAAACAAACAGGCTAAGTGTCTTCACTTTAAAAGAAAGGAAAAAAAGAAAAGATATATCACATATCCTCAATCAAAGATTTTGTTATGAATGCTCCATAAAGTAAAGATGAAAAAACATTACCATCGGTTCAGATAGTTGCACCTGTTTTCAAAAAGGTGAAATGTAAATTGCTCTTTCTCAAGCAATCTATTCAGGCACCACATATGCCAAGGTGTTCAGAGACGATAACTCATCATTATGAATCCAATTGGAACATATTATCTCCACTCATAATCTATCCGTCCGAAACTCTGATTGAATGAAATATCTAAACAACTTAATTGCCTGATAGATCTTAGCTCACCTGTCAAGGCATTGGGTTTACAAATACAGTGAGAGCATTGGCAATAATAACTAACCTAGAACACTAGTATCGTTACTCAACGCCTGTAAAACCAGCAAATTCAGCTTTAGTGCCATTTTTCCAGATTCCTTGCAAAATCAGGCGTGGCGTTCGAATGTCATAGTTGGATTGAACATGTGTCCCATCATATGCAATCATAAAGATAACGATAAACGTACATATACAAAATCATACGGCACTAGTTTGAAAAGTGGAAGCTCACAGATAGAATACACAAAAGAAATAGAGTACATAAATAAATGAAAAGGACCAGCTAGATTGTTCAAGTAAAGTGAGGTACCTGAAGATATCATTCTCATCAAGCATGAATATGCCAGGCATTCCCCGTTCATCATCATCAAGAACAACAATCTTTCCCAATCTCCTTCTCTCACCTTCTTCCCACATATCCCCCACCTCCCTCCACTTCCGCCAATCACAACCCCCATCATCCAACTCAAGCACCACAGCATCCCTGTAATACTCATCAACCGGAAACACACCCGAGATAGTCCTGGACCGGCCGTACCCACCCATCACCCAGAATTCCCTATGTTCACCGCTCCTCACCAGAAAACCCTCACACCCCGCCCTGAATCTAGGAAGCCCATCCAATGCAACCCACTCGTCCTTCTCGATATCGTACCTCTCCACCGAACTCATCCTACTCCCCGCCGCCCCGAACATGTTGTGCCGAGACCCACCTCCGGCAACCAAAATCTGGTCCGAGCTGGGGACAGCCACGCAGGCGAAGCTCCCGCGCGGGGAGATCATCGGGGCGAGCCTCTCCCACCTGCCCGTGCAGAAATTGAACCGGAACGTCGAGGAAGACGGCCGCGGGCGGTCGAGGGGGTAGGACCGGTTATCGAAATGCGACCCGCCGAGCACGTACAAGTGGGGGCCAATGGAAACGGAAGCAAAATTGCACAGGCCATAGCCATGAGGGTTGGCAGGGAGATGAGGCAGAGGGCACCAGCCCAGGGAGTGAGGGTCAAAGAGGTAAGGAGGGGCGATGGAAGGGTCCTGAGGGTAGATGCAGAGGAGGTGGGAGAGGGCCCTAGGGTTGCGGTGGCGAAGCGAGACCAACGCCTTGGAGGAGAAGAACGCGCGCCACGACTTGCAGGTGGCCCTGAGCCGACCCTGATGCGGGTAAGGGACGAACGACAGCACCAGGGCCCCGACGTCGTTGGGGAGCCCCGGCAAAAGGGTCGCCGCTTCCGGCGTCGCCGTCGATCCCGGGGACGAGGACCGCACCATTCCCTCTCCCCCTCCGCGAAACAAGCGAGGATCTCGAAGCGGTCGGTGCCTCAAACGCCCCCGATCGCCCCGCCCCCTGCACGCGGTTCCGACCGGGACGGAGCACCGGTCGCCGGAGGACGCGCGGCGGGGACCGCCGGCTCTTGCCTCTTTCCACGACGCCCGATGCTTTCCCGGCAAGTGGTTGAAGCGTTTGTCCGTGTTTGGCTTGAAGAGGAGGAAGTCGCGGCTTTCGCTTCGCAGCTTAACTTCCAGATATAAAAAAGGGCGGAGAGCGGAGGAGAGGAAAGCCACTTTTCCCAGAGTCAACCGCACCGACACGTGGCGTCGCCGAAGGATTGATCGCGACACAAATAATTTCTGAACTTTAATTTGATACGAAATACGATTTCTAAATTCTTTGGACTTTGATTTGATGTGCAATAAGATGGTCCCTGAATTTATAATTTATAGTTTGATGTGTAATATCGTCCCTGAATTTTTAATTTATTCAATATGATCTCTGGACTTTCGATACATGATTAATACAGTCTTCAAACTATATAAAAATGTTCAATTACTATCTCAAAACTTGAATTAATGGAAGGATTAAGTTGAACATTTTCATATAGTTCATGGCTAAGTTAAATATGTACCAAAAGTTTAGAGATCACATTGAACAAATTAAAAGTTCAGGGATCATATTGCACATCGAATTAAAGTTCATGGACCACATTAAACAAATTGAAAATCTGAGGGTAATATTATATATCGAGTTTAAGATCATGAATCATTTATGTTATTATCCCATTTTTATATTGCAACTTTTCTTTCATCAATAATATGAAACTCGTCAATCCAAATTAACTCATTTTAATTCATTTTTATGTAATATAATTTTAATGACTTATAATCGACCCTACTCAAATCCAACCCAACACAACCCATTTTTTAGCTAGCTTTTTTTTTTCTAGATGTTTTTGACTAATGTCACTATCCGGGGCATGTGAAGTTTGTCCAATGGACCACCAACGCGCAACACGAACAACAATAAAATAATAGAGAAATTATTAATAAAGAAAGCATTACTATTAAGGTTGCCTTGTAGTCCCTGGTGAGCAAATAAAAACCCGTCGAATCAACTTTGGAGAGTAAATAGCTGTATCTCTTATCATATTTGACTAGGAACACTCACTGTTGCCTGGGCCCCAGATCATCTCAAAAGTACCTTTGTTCGGGGTGAACATGTGCATTCTTTTCAATAAAGATAAAGTATAGATTATTGCACACCAACCTAAGTGCAGAAAGGAACCCCAAACTTCGGAGTGAAAAGTAGTTGAAAAAAAGGCACCCATGTGGCGACCGCAAAGTCTCCATTAATTTTTTTTTTTATAACTCAGGAAACCCCCGCACGGTCGACAGCCGGGAGGTAAATCCTGGGGGCGATACGTGCTAGCCACCACACACGTGCACCGGTTAAGTCACCCTGCAACGCTCGGGATTCGAACACTCAACCTTTTGCGAGAGGAAGAGTGCCCTCTTCAGTAGCGCCACCCAGGCGGGTGGTAAGTCTCCATTAAATTTGAACCTCGGCAGAATAAATAATTTAACTTCACTTCAATTTCTCTTATGATTAACTAATTTATCCACAACTGCATAAATAATTAAACCTCGACACTTGACTTATATCATTTTAAAGGAAACCGCAGTCATGATTCGTCATGTCTATCAGTTCCACAAAACTCTTTTCAGGTCATAATTATGAAGATCACATATATTGCCCCGATTTAGAAATCGCAAGTAAATTTAAGTTTCATACGACGGCTCAAGTTTATAACTTCTAAAATCAATTCTTATTATATCAAATATCGTCACGTAACTCATCAAAACTTCCAATATAGATTCTCCTTTTTTTAATAAGAAAATCGTGACATAATCTCAACTGATCATAACATAGTCCTCAAAATCACAACTCATTATCTATAGATTATAAGTTAATCATAAAAATGATCGCGCCTTAACATGGGAGGATCGACGCTTTTATTCTAAATATGTAACGTCCTGAATTCGACCCACTTCCAGGATTAATACAATAGATGATTATTTCTCATTTCGATTTAGTGAGTCTCGCCTGGAACTGATCATTCTCGGGATACTGACCATTAGGGAATGGCTAACTAGGAAAACGATGCGTGGACCTAAGAACTCGACCGTGAATCGAGTCCGATTCCGAGAAGCGACGAGGGAATATTTTGTGTCGACATGGGCCGGTCCAAGGGAGTGACGGATTTGATTTGACCGACAATGTACAATCAGATAGCGGGTGGTTCCGCACGACCGAGAGTACGCGCGGCAAAACTATCCCGAACTTATTCCAGACAACCGCGACCCCTGGGATTAGCGATAAATTCTCGTGTTCTCCAGAAATCGGGACCGTCATGATCGAGTAGCCCTAGATCGATACGCGTAACCCCCAAACAGCCGCCCGTTAGTGAGAGATGCTAAAATCGCAAATTGAGCGAAATCGATCGTAGAATTGAGTCCGGACTTTGGTATCGAGTTTCGTGGGCGTACGCGACTATTTTTGCAAGGACAACATCATTTTTACGTGGCCACTCATATTTGGGATCAGTAGAGTCAAAAATTGAAAATTTGACCCGGGATCGAAAAATCACCATTTTGCCCCTAGGCCTAATTTTAGGATTCCGAATTTTGAGAGTATTTTAGGGTTTTCCTATTAGTTGTTTTAGCCCAATAATGTTAAATGTGTTGGACATTTGTGCCCCTAGGTGTTTGTTCTATATTTGATCCTAGCCATTTGATTAGGGGCAATTTGGTGTTTTGTCATAAGTGGTTCAACCACCCCACTAACTAGAATGTGTATATCCCTCTAGTCTCTCTCTCTCTCTCTCTCTCTCTCTCTCTCTCTCTCTCTCTCTCTCTCCTCTTCATTTCCTCTCCTCCAAGTCAGCCGGCCACCCTCTCCTCTCTCCCTCTCCCGTGATCTCTCTCTCAGCCGCCCGCCGGGAAGCCACCGCCGATGCCGCCGCCGTGTGCCGTCGCCAGTGCCGCCGCCGTGTACCGCCGTCCCCCTCGCCTCACCACCACCAGCTAGCCGCCCCATTTTCTCTCTCTCTCTCTCCCCTCTTCCCAGCCGTGTGAGCAGCCCCTTCCACATAGGACCGTCGCCGCAAGCAAGCCGCCGCTGCACGTGCCGCCGGGAAGGTAGCCCGTCGCCGCTGCTGCCTCGCCGCTATCCAGCCACCCTTGCT
Organism: Syzygium malaccense; assembly: GCA_031216405.1. NCBI lineage: Eukaryota > Viridiplantae > Streptophyta > Magnoliopsida > Myrtales > Myrtaceae > Syzygium > Syzygium malaccense. The sequence goes on from CM062254.1 coordinate 18,932,562, forward strand.
GCTTGTTCAGCCTTGTTTAAAGCTTAGGATTTCAGGTGAGTACAATCCTAAACCCTAGTTAGGCTAATTTACATTTCTAGATGGGTTTTAGGGGTTAATTAGGGTATTTTAGGGGTTAAATTGTGGAGACTATTAGGGGCTAATATGGCGGCTGATTCCTTGGCTTAATGTGATAATTTAATTGAGATTTAGCTGCTTAGAATGAGCCGGGTGGTGACTGGAAAAGTTAGATTAAATTGACCCAAGTTTGGAGTAAGTTCGGGTTCGATTGTGGATTATAGTGCGAACTTAGTTTGGTCCGCATGGTGGCTGATTTGGGTGATATTTTAGGGAGCCGAATGGAGTGTTTTGAGGACATTTGTTGGCCTTGGACGATCTATTTAGTGGCTGTCCATATCGTGTTTGAATTGGACTATAAGCGATCAATTTGAGGGTTAGTTGTGTGATTATCGGGAATGTTTAGATTGGCGGATTAAGTGGCTGATTCGTACTTGGTTGTGATCAATTTTGTGATGTCGTGTCATGTGCCTAATGTGACTAAGAATAGAGTAACTTGGCGGGCCTCAGGTGTGTGAATTCATGTTGATCCAATTGCGTGATTTATTGTGAGTAGATCATGTGCCATGTAAGGGTGTTTTGAATTGCTTAGTGGACGTTCTATTATGTTGGTGGGGCATATCGAAATGTGAATTGAGCATGTTGTGGCATTGTTTGGAATAAATAGCCGAATCGTGTTGATTGCCCATTGTGAAATTCTTGAATGCCCAAGTGTGAACGTCATGGCCATGAGTGTGCATCTCGAACATTGGCATAACATGTGCATATACGAGTGTGCACGAATGACATGAGCATGTGATCACCTAAAATGCCCTGATACGTTTTACGCGGGGTTCAGATAATAATTGGTGAGTGTGAATGTGTGATCACATAAAGCACTGATGCATTTTACGCGGGGTATTGAACCCGTCCTGAGGTGTGTTACGCGGGACAATGCCCGGACTACCGGAAGATGGCCAAACCTGATGCGTTTTACGCGGGTGTTGTGCCATGAGCCTGATGCGTTTTACGCGGGCTAAAGATCGATCTCGAAGTGATGGACCTTATGCATTTTATGCGGGTCGGACCTGATGCGTTTAACGCGGGTCGGAGGAGAAATTGATAAATGGCAAGTGTGCAAGAATGCAAGCGTGCGAAATTGCATTGATGAGACGTGAGCACGCGTATAAGTACGAGCATAAGCATGACATACGTTATGACCAAGTGATGTGTGTATGTGCCTCGGTTGAGTTCTGTGCTATCATTGCAATTATATCGAACGTGCCTAACCTGTAGGGTCAGTTAAGTATTGGATTTGGGCCCGAGGGCCTAAGTCATTTATGGTTTAGACTATGTGTTGTTTGGTACTTGTTAGGAGGTGTATGTTAACCTAGCTTAGGTTTAGGGAACCTACTCGCTGAGATTTATCCTCATTGTTGTTGAAAACCAATTTTTTAGACCCCTGGCCTTGAGATGTCGACCGTACCTGTTCGTTTTGGGATTCCTTACCGGATAGATCGGGAGGAGTCGGTGTACCCTGTAGGGAACGAGGATTTTTGGGTTAGATACCTTTCCACAGTCCGAGTTGATACGGGCGAGGAGGCCGACCAGGTCCATAGATATATAGCATGGTGTATCAGGGACCATGACGGGACCTACGGGCCTCTCCGATCATTTGAGGTGCCGCTTACCGACTCGGGGGATGTTGACCCTCAGTGTCCCGATGGGGAGTTGCTGAGCCCTGATCATGTATCGAAGGGTGGAGATTCAGGTCTGAAGCCGATGGATTTAGAGGACGAGGAGTCGGAGCCCATGGAGCAGGATATGGAGCCGGAGGACGAGACCGAGCCGATGGATTCCGATGAGGAGTTAATTGGGGCCGAGTCCAAGTAGGATTTCACCGACTCGGAGGTTGAGATGTTTGACAACTCTTACGAGTCATCGGGATCCGATTCGGACTGGGTTCCGTAGGTTTAGGCTTAACCCTAGATAGAGAGGGTCATACCTTTTTGATCAGGAGCCCTTCTTGTTTTAGTAATCCTGACCGCCCGGGCCACTTACCCTTTTTTGTTAGTAGTGGCCACTGACCCGTTTTTTATTTTTGAGCATAGGTTGTAAATGGATAGTGTATATGTTTCTCAATATAAATGCAAGTGTATATTTGTTCTAGTTGGTTGTTGTGCAGCTATCCTTGGTCATGTGTTATTTTATTGTACGGGTGTTTTAATACTTCAGCATGTGCTTGTTTCTCTGCGTTGGGCGTTGGGTCGGCGACGCGTCCTGGGATATCACACTTAAAATCGACCTTCTCGAGGGATGTGGCGCGCCGTAGGGTGTGGGGCGTGACATCCCCGTTGATTTGGTATCGGAGCAGGTCAGCTCGATCCAACTCGGTCGATACCTGGAGTGATAAGGATCGATGACCTTAGGTGGCTAATAGGGAGATTTGTGTATCACATGTACCTCTGGACTGTTTGGTTTCTTGATTGATAGAGTGATTATGTGAATGACCCATAAAATGCAGGTGCGGCAGGACCCGAGGTGAGTACGCATATCTCTTGGGTTGAAAACTAGTGCTGCTTGCAATTGACCGCCTGCTGAGTGATTGATTGTTGTGATTCTGAGCCTAGGACTTTAGACTGGTGTAGTTTGGCCTAGGTCTCTAATTCCTCAGTGGAATTATAGCAGATAGGTGAGTGGTGAGAACCCTGTAACGATGAGTAGCTGAGGAAGAAGTCGAGGTCGAGATCGTTTAGGTCCGCGAGCTAGAACTGTGGAGGATCCTAGAGGGGATGGGATTTTGAAGGCACTTGCAGAAGTTGGAATCATAATGGGACAGTAGGCTCAAAAAGGAGCTGCCGCTAGTTACTGAGGCTGCTGTCACTACTGTTAACTGTAATCAAGGGATAGGAATTGGGAATCGTCAGATACATCATATGGTGAAACAGTTTCTAAAATTTTAGTCACCCAAGTTGGAGAAAATGGTGATTCTGAGATTGCGACTCTCTAGGTTAAGAATTGGAGAAAGCATTTGCATTGCTGGAGTGCACGGAGGAAGAAAAAGTGACCCTAGTGGTGTACCAACTTTAGGGTGTAGCAAATGGCTGGTGGGAGGCCACCCAAGGTAAAGTTTTCCCTTTATGCACGATCCCAAATTGGATTGCCTTCATTGAGACCTTCAATGGGAAATACTTCTTTAAGACTGCACGAGAACAGAAAATGGCAGAGTTTCTAAGGCTCCGTTAGAATCAGATAATAGTGGATTAGTACGAAGTGGAATTTGCAAGATTGTCTAAGTTTGCACAAAGGATGGTGAAAGACCCTGTGGATAGGGTAAGGGGATCCCGGGATAGTTTGAAACCGGAACTCCGCAGTCAGTTGATACTCCTAAATCCAAAGGATTACAAAGAACTTTGCAAGAGAGCTCAAATGGTTGAGCGAGACATGACAGAAAAGGGCTGCCGCTTCTGGATCATAGTACGCGTCGGCTAGGGACAATAGGAACTTTGAAAATAAGCCTATGATTGGGAATAGGCGATTTGTCCCTTTTGTGAGAAAGAACTTTGGAAAGACAAATTACTATTCTAGCACCGCATGTCGATGTTGTGGAAGGAGGCACGGGAATGGCCCTTGCCCAAGTGGACCTAAAGCATGTCTTGGATGTGGCCGACATGGTCACCAAGTGAGAAATTACCCAAACAAACGAGCTAGGCCGCTAATGCAACAATGGCAACCGCAAGTAAGACATCAAGCGAGAGTTGCCCCGCAGAATAACCAGGACCAACTGTAGGCACAAGGAAGGGTGTGCGCTATGGTTGGGACAAAAGCAAAAGATTTGTCTTAAAGGTCTAAATGCGATGTGTGACAATATTTGGTGTATTAGAAGTGATTTTTGAAGTTATAGATCTGAATGGTCATGTGAGATATATAATTGCTCATGGGGAATAGACGCAATCAGTTTACGGATTTCAGAATTACTGATGACATCCTTTGACAAGATTTGGATGAACGAGTTATCACTTGGAAATTTCGGATTTTATAAAGAACCGGGGTGACTTGCTTTGGGAGACCGTGGGATTGAAAATTGATGGATTGGGCTTCGTCTTTAAGAGATGGAAAGATAATTATTTTGTAATTGAGTTGGCCTTTGGAATAGAGCCGATATCTAGAGCGCCCTACCGGATGGCACTGTCGAAATTGAAGGAATTAAAGGTCCAAATGCAGGAGTTATTGGATAAAGGCTTCATTCGCCCGAGTGTGTCTCCATGGGGAGCGCCAGTTTTATTCGTGAGGAAAAAGGACGGATCGTTAAAGTTGCACATTGACTACAGACAGTTAAATTAGATGACCATTAAGAATAAGTATTCGTTGCTAAGGATTGATAATCTGTTGGATCAGTTACAAGGGGCGTTGAAATTTTCAAAGATCGAGTTAAGGACTGACTATCATTAATTGAGGATTAAGGAGGATGTGCCGAAGATGGCATTTAGGACGAGATATGTGTACTATGAGTTAAAGATGATGCCATTTGGGCTGACTAATGCCCCTGCTGCTTTCATGGACTTGATGAACCGGGTATTCAAAGAATTCTTAAATCAGTTCGTCATTATCTTCATAGATGACATTTTGGTGTATTCGAAGAGTCTTGAGGAACGTGAGGTACATTTAAAAAGAGTTCTACGGACGTTAAGAGAACACGCACTGTATGCTAAGTTTAGCAAGTGCGAGTTTTGGCTAAACCGTGTAGCGTTTCTGAGGCACATAATTTCCGGAGAAGGAATCTCCATGGATCCGGCAAAGATTGAGGCGGTAATGGATTGGCCAAGACCGACAACAGTTACTGAGATTCGGAGTTTCTTAGGACTGGCAGGTTATTATCGGCGATTCGTGGAAAGATTCTCAGTGATAGCCACTCCATTAACAAAGTTGCTTAGAAGGAGACTAAGTTTGAGTGGACAGAAAAATGCGAAGAGAGTTTTCAAGAATTGAAACAGAGATTGACGACAGCGCCAATGTTGACGATTCCCTCAAAATCGGGCGAGTATGAGATTTATAGTGATGCTTCACTCAAGGGATTGGGATGCGTGCTAATGCAACATGGAAGGGTGGTTGCTTATGTATCGCAATAGTTAAGGCCCCATGGGATGAACTACCTGGCCCACGACTTGGAACTGGCAGCAATTATTTTCGCGCTTAAGATTTGGAGGCACTACTTATGTGGAGAAAGGTTTCAGATCTACACGGACTATCAGAGCCTCAAGTATTTATTTTCGTAGAAGGAATTGAATATGAGGCAAAGGCGCTGGATGGAACTGTTGAAGGACTATGACTGCGATATATTGTATCACCCCGGAAAGGCCAACCAGGTAGCGGATGCCTTGAGCAGGAAATCGAGCATCGCACAATTAATAGTTAAGGAATGGAGTTTATTGGAAGGAGCGCGAGACTCAAAATTTAAGTTCAAGGTAGGACACCTCTCCAGTCTGATGGCGACGTTAAGGATTGAACCGGAAGTACAAGCTAAGATTAAGGCGTTGCAGTCTACGGACCCTGAGATTCAGAAGATTCTGGAAATGGATAGTACTAAGAGGAAACCGAACTTCCAAGTGTCCGAGGATGAAATTCTTAAGTTTCGAGGACAATTGTGCGTGCCCGATGATTTGGAACTCAAGGAAGAGATTTTATCGGAAGCTCATAGGAGCAATTATAGCATTCATCCGGGCAGCACGAAAATGTACTAGAACCTTCGACAGCACTACTGGTGGAACGGAATGAAAGTGGACGTGGCCAAGCATGTGGTCAAGCGTTTGACGTGCCAACAAGTGAAGGCACAACATTATAAGCCCGGTGGAATGTTGCAACCGTTGAAAATCCCAGAATGAAAATGGGAACATATTACAATAGATTTTGTAATGGGACTGCCAAGAAGCCAGAGGGGACACGACTCTATTTGGGTAATAGTAGACAGATTGACTAAATCAGCGCACTTCCTGGCGGTGCGAAAGGACTTTGAGCTAGAGAGGTTTGTAGAAATATATGTGCAGCAGATAGTCCGTCTTCATGGAATACCAGTATCAATCACTTCGGATCGTGATCCCTAGTTTACTGTAAATTTTTGGAAAAGTCTGCAATCGGCCATAGGAACCAAGCTGCAATTCAATACGGCCTATCATCCACAGACGAATTGCCAGTCTGAGAGGACCATTCAGACCTTAGAGGATATGCTGAGGGCGTGTGTCTTAGATTTTCAGGGCAAGTGAGAAGAACAGTTGCATTTGGTGGAATTCGCCTACAACAACAGCATTCAGCAGAGTATCAGGATGGCCCCATTTGAAGCACTTTATGGCAGAGCGTGCAGAACGCCATTTGTGTTGGGATGCAGTGGGAGAAAGAAATATAACGGGTCCAGAGTTGGTTTAGCAGTCGGTGGAAACAGTAAAGATTATCCGGGAAAGACTGAGGACATTTCAGAGCCGTTAGAAAAGTTATGTGGACCGGAGGCGTAGACCGTTGGAGTTTCAGGTTGGCGACTATGTATTTCTTAAGGTCTCATCGATGAGAGGACTGTCTCGGTTTGGCAAGAAAGGAAAGTCGAGTCTAAGATATATAGGCCCGTTTGAGATTTTGGAAAGGATTGGAACGTTGGCCTATCGTCTTGCCTTGCCGCCGAATTTGTCGCAAGTTCATAACGTCTTCCACGTGTCAATGTTGAGGAAGTATGAACCGAATCCGACCCATGTGCTGAATCATGAGGTAATAGACGTGGACGATAGGGTGTCATACGTGAAGAAGTCAGTGCGAATCGAGGACAGGAAAGAATAGATTTTGAGGAACAAGACGATCCCGTTGATCAAAGTTATTTAGGAACATCACGGGACGAAAGGTGCCACATGGGAAAGCGAGGAAGTGATGCAATGTTAGCACCCCCATTTGTTTGAGTAGTCGGGTTTGGATTGTAAATTTCGAGAACGAAATTTTTGTAAGGGGGGAAGAGTTGTAACGTCCTGAATTCGACCTACTTCCGGGATTAATAAAATAGATGATTATTTCTCATTTCATTTTAGTGAGTCTCGCCCGGAACTAATCATTTTCGGGATACTAATCATTAGGGAATGGCTAACTAGGAAAACGGTGCGTGGACCTAAGAACTCGACCGTGAATCGAGTCCGATTCCGAGAAGCGACAAGGGAATATTTTGTGCCAACATGGGCCGGTCCAAGGGAGGGACAGATTTGATTTGGCCGACGACGTACGATCGAATAGCAGGTGGTTCCGCATAACAGAGAGTATGCGCGGCAAAACTATTTTCGCAAGGACGACATCATTTTTACATAGCCACTCATATTTGGGATCAGTAGAGTCGAAAATTAGAAATTTGACCCGAGACCAGAAAATTACCGTTTTGCCCCTAGGCCTAATTTTAGAATTCCGAATTTTGAGAGTATTTTAGGGTTTTCCTATTAGTTGTTTCAGCCTAATAATGTTAGACGTGTTAGACATTTGTGCCCCTAGGTGTTTGTTCTAGATTTGATCCTAAGCATTTGATTAGGGGCAATTTGGTCTTTTTTGCATAAGTGGTTCAACCACCCTACTAACTAGAATGTGTATATTCCTCTAGTTTCTCTCTCTCTCCTCTTCATTTCCTCTCCTCCAAGTTAGCCGGCCACCCTCTTCTCTCTCCCTCTCTCGTGATCTCTCTCTCGGCCGCTCGCCGGGAAGCCACCGCCGGTGCCGCCGTCGTGTGCCGCCGTCCCCCTCGCCTCACCACCAGCCAGCCAGCCGCCCCATTTTCTCTCTCTCTCCCCCTCTTCCCAGCCGTGTGAGCAGCCCCCTCCGCATAGGACCGTCGCCGCCCGCAAGCCGCCGCCACACGCGCCGCCAGGAAGGCCACCCGTCGCCATCGCTGCCCCGCCGTTGTCCAGCCACCATTGCTGCTTGTTCAGCCTTGTTTAAAGCTTAGGATTTCAGGTGAGTACAACCCTAAACCCTAGTTAGGCTAATTTACATTTCTCGATGGGTTTTAGGGGTTAATTAAGATATTTTAGGGGTTAAATTGTGGAGACTATTAGGGGTTGATATGGTGGCTGATTCCTTTGGCTTAATGTGATAATTTAATTGAGATTTAGCGGCTTAGAATGAGCCGGGTGGTGACTGGAAAAGTTGGATTAAATTGACCCAAGTTTGGAGTAAGTTCGGGTTCGATTGTGGATTATAGTGCGCATTTAGTTTGGTCCGCATGGTGGCTGATTTGGGTCATATTTTGGGGAGCCGAATGGAGTGTTTTGAGGACATTTGTTGGCCTAGAACGATCTATTTGGTGGCTATCCATATCGGGTTTGAATTGGACTATGAGCGATCAATTTGGGGGTTAGTTGTGTGATTATCGGGAATGTTTAGATTGGCGGATTAAGTGGCTGATTCGTACTTGGTTGTGATCAATTTTGTGATGTCATGTCATGTGCCTAATGTGACTAAGAATAGAGTAACTTGGCGGGCCTCGGGTGCGTGAATTCATGTTGATCCAATTACGTGATTTATTGTGAGTAGATCATGTGCCATGCAAGGGTGTTTTGAATTGCTTAGTGGACGTTCTATTATGTTGGTGGGGCATATCGAAATGTGAATTGAGCATGTTGTGGCGTTGTTTGGAATAAATAGCCGAATCGTATTGATTGCTCATTGTGAAATTCTTGAATGCCCAAGTGTGAACGTCATGGCCATGAGTGTGCATCTCGAACATTGGCATAACATGTGCGTATACGAGTGTGCACGAATGACATGAGCATGTGATCACCTAAAATGCCCTGATACGTTTTACGCGGGGTTCAGATAATAATTGGTGAGTATGAATGTATGATCACATAAAGCACTAATGCGTTTTACGCGGGATATTGAACCCGTCCTGAGGCGTGTTACGCGGGACGATGCCCGAACTACCGGAAGATGGCCAAACCTGATGCGTTTTACGTGGGTGTTGTGCCATGAGCCTAATGCGTTTTACGCAGGCTAGAGATCAATCTCGAAGTGATGGACCTGATGCGTTTTACGCAGGTCAGACCTGATGCGTTTAACGTGGGTCGGAGGAGAAATTGATAAATGGCAAGTGTGCAAGAATGCAAGCGTACGAAATCGCATTGATGAGACATGAGCACATGTATGAGCACGAGCATAAGCATGACATGCGTTATGACCAAGTGATGTGTGTATGTGCCTCGATTGAGTTCTGTGTTATCATTGCAATTATATCGAGCGTGCCTAACCTGCAGGGTCAGTTAAGTATTGGATTTGGGCTCGAGGGCCTAAGTCATTTATGGTTTAGACTGTGTGTTGTTTGGTACTCGTCAGGAGGTGCATGTTAGCCTAGCTTAGGTTTAGGGAACCTACTCGCTGAGATTTATTCTCATTGTTATTGAAAATCAATTTTTCCGACCCCCGGCCTTGAGAAGTCGATCGTACTTGTTTGTTTTAGGATTCCTTACCGGATAGACTAGGAGGAGTCGGTGTACCCCGTAAGGAACGAGGATTTTTGGGTTAGATACCTTTCCACAGTCCGAGTTGATGTGGGCGAGGAGGCCGACCAGGTCCATAGATATATAGCATGGTGTATCAGGCATCATGAGGGGACCTACGGGCCTCTCCGATCATTTGAGGTGCTGCTTACCGACTCGGGAGATGTTGACCCCCAGTGTCCCGATGGGGAGTTGCTGAGCCATGATCATGTACCGGAGGGTGGAGATTCATGTCCGGAGCCGATGGATTCGGAGGACGAGGAGCCAATGGATTCGGAGGACGAGGAGCCGGAGCCCATGGAGCAGGATATGGAGCCGGAGGACGAGGCCGAGCCGATGGATTCCGAGGAGGAGTCAATTGAGGCCGAGTCTGAGCAGGATTTCACCGACTCGGAGGTTGAGATGTCTGACAGCTCTTCCGAGTCATCGGGATCCGATTCGGACTGGGTTTCGTAGGTTTAGGCTTAACCCTAGATAGAGAGGGCCAGTACCTTTTTGACCAGGAACCCTTTTAGTCTTAGTAATCTTGACCGCCCGGGCCACTTATCCCTTTTTGTTAGAAGTGGCCACTAACCCGTTTTTTATTTTTGAGCGTGGGCTGTAAATGGATAGTGTATATGTTTCCCAATATAAATGCAAGTGTATATTTGTTCTAGTTGGTTGTTGTGCAGCTATCCTTGGTCATGTGTTATTTTATTGTACGGGTGTTTTAATACTTCCGCATGTGCTTGTTTCTCTGTGTTGGGCATTGGGTCGGTGACGCGTCCTGAGACGTCGCACTTAAAATCAACCTTCTCGAGGGATGTGGCGCGCCGTAGGGTGCGGGGCGTGACAAAATATCATAGCTTAGGCTTTGTAATCCAAATCCATCCTATTTTCCCGACAACCGAAGCTCAACCATTTCCATATCGAATAGTATGTGAAGGCCAAAAGATCATCACTCACTACATGAAGTTCGAGTTAAAACTTAACACTTCTGAAATCCCATCTTGCCATGATATTCATCTACCAATACTAGCGTCTTCATGTCTCCAAAAGTTATTTCCCAAATTCTTATAGATCGTAACTTATCAAATAATCTATAGCTTTCTCTATCAGAACTTATCACTTCTGAAATCCCCAGTCCACCAAGTTATTCTAAAACTTAAAGTCCATATGCACAATCTATTTATTTCTCGTCCAACTTAAGCTCTTAATTAATAGTACATCTTATCACTTTGTTAACCTCGCTCTGATACCAAAATCTATCATGGCTAGAAATTTTCCATAAAATTTGAACCTTAAAATAATAAATAATTTAGCTTCACTTCAATTATCCGGTGATTGACTAATTTATTCTCAACTATAAAAATAATTTAACCTCAACTAATGTACATCAAAACCTTATGTATAAGAATAAACCCTTACTTTCACTGTGCACTCTGCTCCTGTCCTCAAATATGTCTTTGAAAATGCTAGTATAAAGGTCCCTGAGCTCCAAACTTGATATATTTGTAAAAATACATTGGGGTGAGCCTAAGCTCAATAAATGAACTCTCCAAGAATAAGGTTAGAAATCATCTTATCACTCAACCTGATATCAATAGATCAACATGAATTCAAAATAAGTACAAAATGATTAGGTAGGCAATTAAAGGAGTACCTGCACGATCTTTCCTATCATGATATGTCAATGAAAACCACTTAACAGTGTTGCATAAGATCATTTACTCCAATGCGAGTGGATAACTTGACTTATTGTGATGCATGACCAGCACACAGTAATTCATCGATATACACGTGTGAAAATATATATACACACATATATCATACTAGCTAACGGCATATCATCTCGACTAATGAGGCATCCAAACACTCTCGTAAGCATCCCGACACACGGTGTATCGTCACCACTAATATATGGCAGAGCCGAGGCTAGAGTTACTTCTGTATGTCGTTTCTGCTAGTTTCTGATAAGGGAAAAAGATCAGAAACTTTTTAAAAGAAAAGCATTGACGAAAATGTTTTAGTTGCGTACCATTGCTGTACTTTTTCAAGGCACGTAGTTGGAACGTCACCGTCATCGGTTGAAGGGGAACCCATCCAACGCAGTGGCCCACATCTCTGTCTACCTTTTGAGTTGATACTTCTCAAAGAGTTTGAAGTAGAATAGTACGTACCTTGACCGAGCCTTGAAATTTTCTTCTAATATCTCCCAGGCCGTCTTCACCGATTTCGCTCCAATTATCCTTGAAAATACCGTTTCCGAGAGTGCTTGCTGAATAACACAAAACGCCCTTGCATTCTTTTGTAGTTGATCCTTTCGAGCGTTTGCACCTTCTTGCGGAGCCTCATAAACCTTTTCTACGATGTACCACAAATCTTGGACCATCAAGAAAGTAGTCATTTTAATGCTCCAACGGTCGTAGTTATTCCCATCGAAAATAGGAATGGGAAATAAGGATGATGTAGAGTTGGCCATAGTTTATTTGTTGGGTTGTTGGATTGGTAGTTTTAGGAATTCGGACAAACTCCCAATACCAACAAAAAAACGTAGCTCTGATACCACTCTTAGTATTTGCGGAAGTATGATTTATTTTGTGAGTGAGTGAGTGAATTAGTGAGGGCAAGTGTAGGTGCGTGGACTTGTAGCAACAATGGGACAAGGACTTTTGTGATAATATTGGAGATGGAAGATAGTGAAAGGCTAGAAGGGAGCAAAGAAAACATGAGGAGTTTTATATCAAGAATGTTTGTACAAGGGACCTAGTTTTCTTCTAATGGGTGTGTGTCTTTCAAGTGGAGAGGGGTTGGCTATTTATGGCCCTCTTCCACCGCCATTAAGGAATAATCCAGAACAAGTTGCATAGATACTTCTCTAGATTTTTCTACACACTATTTATCTAAGTATGTATTCTCCAAAGATCTTGAGCATGCTAGAAACTTCTAGAAATTGGATCACTATTTCAACGAAGACAAGATAATTGGCAAATATGTAATGAGCAATTAATGGAAGGGAAGATCAAGCATCATTAAAGGTTGGTAACAATGAAATCAGATTCTCATTGTCCTGAGGAAACTGGATACTGCGCCACTGATGAGCAGGTGTGTGGCTGCGTGTGCTGCAACAATTGGATTCATGGCTATGTGCTTCTTTGCAACTTTTATTGTAATGCACAAATGGATTTCAATCTCAACTCCATTACAAAGAAGCGTAAAATCGACGGTGCCCTCAAGGACTATAATATTAGTGAAATGAGAAAAATTAATCTAAGGTCCGGTGGGAAAATTGTCCAAAAAGTCCTAAACCTGTTGTACGGCGACTAATTCAGTCTTAAACCTTTTAATTTTGCCAATTCGGGCCTAAATTTTTTAAAAAGTTGCCAACTCAGTCCTAAACATATTGACTATTTACCAATTTAGTCCTAAACATTTTAACGAATTGCCAATTTAGTCTTTTCGATTAATTTTGGCAAAAAATTGTTGACATGGCGGTCTTGTTGGCACTGGCTGTCTTACGTGGTGCTAACGTGGATAATATTCTATCTTTAAAAAATTTGAATTTTTTATTGAATTTTTTTATTTTTATTCTTTTCTTTTCTTTTTTTTCTTTTCTTCTTCGTTGAGCCGGCAAGTCGCCGACCAAGGGCTGGCGGAGGTGGCCGGCCACTGGGCGAGGGCCGGCGACCCCCACCAGCCCCTTAGTGAAGGTCGTGAAGCCCTCGCCGACCGCAGCAAGGGCGTTGCGAGCCCTCACCCAGGCCCTCGCAAGCCCTCACTATGGTTGGTGAGGGCGTCGCAAGCCGTCACTCACCCTCACCCATGGTCGATGAGGGCTTTGCGGCCTTCACCCCCGGGGCAGGTGACTTGCCAGCTCAATGAAGAAGAAGAAAGGAAAAAAAAGAAAGAAAAGAAAAGAATAAAAAGAATAAAAATAAAATAATCAATAAAAAAATTTGATTTTTTTAAAAAATAAATAAAATTATCCACGTCAGCATCACATGGGACGGCTGGTGCCAACGTCAGTGATTTCCGATCAAAATTAGTCGAAAGGACTAAATTAGCAATTAGTTAAAATGTTTAAGATTAAATTGGCAAATAGTTAATAGGTTTAGGACTAAATTGGCATAATTAAAAGGTCTAGAACTGAATTGTCAACTTTTTAAAAGGTTTAGGACTGAATTGTCAAAATTAAAAGGTTTAGGACTAAATTGGTTACTGTATAATAAATTTATGATTTTTTGGACAATTTTCCCGAGTTCCGGTCAATAACGAGATTCACTGCTGAGAAGTAAAGGTGGAAACCAGCAACGTTTGCAGATTTACATCTACTCCTGCACTTATGAATCGTCCTGCTCATACCTTTTCTTTCACTCAACTTGACACTAAGTCGTGAGTCGTGAAGGACCCTGGTTGACTTCCCTAATCAATGTCGGGGTAGACAGCCACCAACAGAGAAAATAATGATCCATAGCTCCACCCGTCTTGATCATTGGAGAAAAGAGGATTTGTTCACCTGCGACCGTCGTTTAATTGCTTCTATGTTACCTTAAGCCACTAAGCTTTGTCTCTACGAAACAAAGAAAACACCTGTTGTCCACAAAATGAGAAGATTGACATGTCCTGTAGGTTGTCCGAAGAGTCCGTTATGGAACACATTGCAATAAATTGTAGAACAAACTTCTACTGCTCATGGTGAACTCATTGGCACTCAAGATAGAATTGTTCCGAGGCACAGATTACCTGTTTTTCATTGACAAACTCTCACAAAATGTGTTCGCAATTATCAAGCTAAAGAAGCTTTCTATGAACAAAAATCGGAATAGGCCACCCACCTAAACTTTGAGTCGCATCTTATTTGTTTCGCAATAGAGGTAATGCATTCCACTAATCCGGTTCACGTATCTAATACGAGCTTTCTCGTCAAAATATGACATACATCATCAGAACACAAGCTATTTTCATAAGAGTAAGCGAAAGCAGGATCAGATGTTCACATTACAGGGATGGTAATAACTTGAGAAGCAGCATGATATCACGAATGAAGATGAGGTTTGATCAAATGCTATGTGGAACTGCAGAGGCTAATTGCAATTTGATCCTAGCTGAATTGAAATCTTTGTTAAACTGTGTTCTAACTAAGAGCAGGAAATTTTGATTTCGAAACCTGTCATCGGAGAAAGAATTAACCATATGGGGTTGGTCTAATGGTGAAAGAAACGATTTGTGACTTTGGATTAGACGCAAGGCACAAATTTGATTTCCGACATTGGCAAGTACAAACAATTACGTACAAAGGCCAAGCACTTGGGCTTTGGCTCGAGTCTTGCCTAGTCCATGAAATTAATAGGGTCTTCTATGGGCCTAGAGCAGGCCCATCAAAAGAGTGTGTCATGTCGAGTTTGGATTGGGTTGAAAATAGTCCGACCCATAAAATTTTAGCGATTCATACTCGACCCAACTGGAACTCAATCCATATTGCTAAAACATATTCATATTTAACCTGATTTATGAGAATTCATACCCACCTATTTAATTCACTTTAAGCTCTTCAAGTGAATATGTGACTTGAATTAAATTTTATATCAAACATACTTAACAAAGTAAGAATGTGTTGTCGAAAAAAAAAATAAGAATATGTTAGTAAATAGAATAAAGAACGTAAAAACACCTTAAGATTAAAATACTTGTAAAGAGTTAGAAACGTCTGCATGTGTTTCTTACCAAAAAAAAAAAAAAAACGTCTGCATGTGTTGTGACGGTGTTGTGACGACACATCTCTAAATGCATGCTTTATTGATTCAAGTCATTTTAATCCTTTTTTTTTGTCGCCAAATCCAATTATCTATTAAACATATAACAAGTGAAAGTAATATTTTTTTTTCTAAAAAATTCTTTAGCAATCCTTAGTATGTATATACTACAACAATTACACATTCCCCTGCCAAATGCAACACTTCTCAAAGCTAAGCAAGCACCCAAGAACTAAACAAGCTCTCCAAATTCCAAAGCCCTCCGGAAGATAAATCAACTTGCTATAACCCACAAAAACTCGCTCATTCCACAAAGAATGTTTGTCATAGCATCAAAGCACAACTCATGGCCGATCACCTATGACAGTGATTTCTTCTTTTGTTTTTTATCAACTATTTTGTCAACTGAACAACAATAAAATATCAACAAGGGCAATAGTGATTTTTTCGGTTTACTAATAGCGATGGTAACACTAATGATTTTATTTTATTTTTTAACGAGCATTTTGTCAAATGTATATAGAAAAAGAATGGACTCCTATGATAGCTAATTGGGTTAATATCATGAAAAATCCCAAACTGATATATCTGTGACAATTTTATCCCAAACTAATTTTTTCACCACCGAAAATCCTAAACTTGTACACCTGTGACAATTTTATCCGAAACTAATATTTTGAGCACTAAAAACCCCAAACTGATACATTTATAACAAATTTACCTTCTGTTAATTTCCATTAAATTGGATTTATATCACAAAAAATCACAAACTGATACACCTATGACAAACAGAGGGTAAGACATAAAACTAGTAAATCAGTCAACTGCCATGTGTCATTTAACAAAGCAGATTGACAGTAAAATTTAACGGAAACAAATTGAGGGTAAATTTGTTACAGGTATACCAGTTTGGGGTTTTTGATGGTTAAAAAATTAGTTTGGGATAAAATTATCACAAGTGTACAGTTTAAGGTATTTCGGGGTATTAACCTTAGCTAATAATCCGAGATCAGTCAGCTTTCACAAATGAACTTTGTGTGTCCAGATGACAGACAGGAAGGCACACTGATGATGGAAAAGGAATCCATTGCTGAAAAACTCAACGAATGGAAGTCAATTGCAGTTGACTGGGGCAATCTGCCACAAATGCCAATTGCAGAAGATCAAACTGCGGGCCCGAACCTATTCTTGGTACATGAAAGATGCAGAAGAGAACAAGACCTCAATTATTATTATTTTTTCCCCGAATCAATTGACTTATATTTGAACTCAATTACATGGAAATTTTCCTCATTCACATATGCTGCTCATGATAAACACTTACATTTTAGCATTCTCAAATTCTAAAATGCCCACTTGATCCAAGTAAGAAGGGAAATTTAAAAAAAAAAAAAAAACCGAATGTCATGGCCGAGCTCTTCTGTATGCCGATATGCACGTGGGAATCTCCGGTGAGAGAGGTGGTGCAATGGTGCTCGAGAGAGGGAAAGGGGAGAAGAAATGCCGCAGCTACGTCAAAGTCGATCGTACTGGGTCGCATATTGACCAGCACAAGAACTTAAAAAGTCGCAACTGATCAATAGGAGCTAATCATGTCTACGGTCGTATTGATGTTTCCTTGGAAAGCTTGCAAAATCACCAGGAAGTTTTCACTGGATTAACCTAGTTACCCTTAGAATGTAATCGAGGAGTGGCAAAATCAACGTGTACTCTTGTTCAATGCTCATTGGAGTTCATGAGCTTAAATCTTGTTCGATTTATTCGTAGTACACTTTCATTAGAACCTGTTAAGTCTTTTAATCAATCAATTTTGTTCCACCCACCCCCCACACCCTCTCTGACTCGGCACCTGATGTGTCACATCATATGCCAACATGACCGAATTGATTAGCTGTACAAAATTTGTTCAAAGTTGGTGTTGGGATAGGCAAGTTTCGGCGGTACGACAAATTTATGCATTTTATTTCTGAACATTCCTTCATTGATTGGCTTGTGTTGCCCGATGAGTTTCCCACGAAGATTAGAACGAGAAAATGGAATGCTAGCATCAATGTGAAAATTATCTAAAAAATTCTAAAGTTATTACGTTTTTGCCAATTCAGTCATAAATCTTTCAATTTTACGAATTAAGTCATCAACATTTTCATGTTTCATCAGTTGACTCCATCCAGCCGATTTTAATCGGAAATTGCTGACTTGGACGCTGGTAATGCCACGTAAAGCAACTAACGCTAACGCAAATAATTTTTTTATAATATATATTTTAAAAATTGATTATTAATATTTTCTTTTCTTTTCTTTTCTTTTCTTTTTTCTTTTTCTTTCTTTATTTTCCTTTTTCTTCCCATCAAGTCCGGCGAGAGTAGCTAGGGTCGGCGACCCTCGATGGCCATTGGGCGAGGGGCCGCAAAACCCTTGTGAGGGTCATGACCTACAAGGGCTTCACAGCCCTGGTCCACAGCTGGTGAGGGTCGGCCAACGGCCCTCCCCGAGCTTGGAAGAAAAAATGAAAAACAAATAAAATGAAAAAATTCAAAAAAATTATTAAAAGATTTTATGTGAGCATCGATCATCCAACCCTAAACCCTAAACCCTGCCGGCCGTGCCACGTAGAATAATTGACATCAATGTTAGCGATTTTCGGCTAAAATTAGTCGAATGGATTCATTTGGTAAAACGTGAAAATGTTTAAAACTCAATTGGCAAAATTGAAAGGTTTATGATTGAATTAGCAAAAGTACAATAGCTATATGACTTTTTTGGATAATCTTCCCTAGCATTAATCCTATCTAAGACTTGTTTTCAAGATCACGAAGGAGTCCCCGATTTTATTTGATTTTGAGATTACCCGTGATGTTAATCTTTGAAATTCTTATATGACTTGCCAAAATAACATTTACTATGATGATGAACTTTATTAGTGATGTTAAGGTTGGCCTGGTTAGACTCAATATATCTTGTTTAGAGGGTTTTGTAAATTGAAGATTCCTAATGATAGGCTTATGAAAAGAAAATGAACATAATTACTATGACAGGTTTAATCAGCATAAGTGGTGTTACAGAGAAACAACTTTCGGAACCTAACCACCATGTGGAGAGAGAGAGAGAGAGAGAGAGAGAGAGAGAGAGAGAGAGAGAGAGAGAGAGAGCCACAAGAACATCAAAAATGACGGCGACATTTTTGGTTATACATAAGCTGTCACCGGTTGATCTTTACTTAGAAACACTTAACCACGACCATGCAAAGTCGAGTTTCAGATCCTAATCACCTCGAAGAGCCTACGTTTTCTTTCCCTTTTGGTGATCTTCCTTTTTCCTTAGAAATGGCCGGAAATGGGATTATCGATCGTCGGTGGATTCTCCATTTCGTTGAATGAAGAACAGATTGCACATCTTCTTGTTCTTATAAATGGTACGTACATTTCATACAGGCAATTCGTTCTTCAATACTCGTATATGTTTCTCTTGATTTTCTGTTTTCCATTCTTGATGATCATGACCCCCTGGTTTTTCCCTCTTGGATTGTATCAGATGCTGTCAATTATCTATAGACATGAGTTATGTAATTAGTGGTGTCGAAACGAACTATGTATCTGATTCAAGAACAATAAAAAGAGGTGGAGAATCGTCCTTTCTGTACCATTGTGGCCATTGCAGTTCTTGGCATTGCAACCTGCTGCAATAATTTGGACAGGAGAGTGTCAAATAGTCATTTGAACAAGAAAACAAAAATGGGGTTTCAATCAAATTTGTACATCTATAAAGTCTCATGTTGATATTTTGCACTTTCAAAATGTGCTTTTTAAGATAGAGGTGGTCAGTTTGAGGGTGGATAAGTTCCATACTAATAAATTGTAACCTATCATGTCAGAGTCAATTTCCCGTTTTTGGAACTGGGAATTGAACCGGCCAACCCTGAAACCAAATTGGCCAGTTCCATACAGATTCTAGAGTAGGCCCGTCAACCGGCATGGTCGCAGAATTTTTAAGGGGACAAGTGGGACATTCGATGGAACTTGTTGGTGTTTGCTTAGTCATAATACCGCATTTAATCGGTGTCGATGTATTGACTACATTTCAAGATATACACACTTTACAATACATATTATTCATCTAAATCCACTTAGATACAAATGAATACAGACCTCCAAAAATTAGATAACTGTTGTACATCGACCTTTTCAAAACAGACGTTAAGAATTGTGACATGAGATATAACATAACCTCACTTTCTAAGTATATAATCTTTATAGTTTGTAATTGTTGCAGGGCACAACCATGAACATCGTTGTAGGTTCGCATGTTTGGGTTGAAGATCCGGCTCTCGCTTGGATCGATGGTGAGGTCTTGGATATTAGGGGAGAAGATGCTGAAATTCAAACAACAGCAGGCAAAATGGTAAATAGCTCTTCCTACTAAAACACAACGTTTCTAAGCACAAACAAATCTTTCGACTCCGTATGTTCTGCGAAAAATGAATGATCTACTAAACATTTTCTTAAAACCGATCTCTTGTATTGCTTACAAAATGAATGAAGGAAAAATTTCTATTGTCCATGAATTTATTGAAACAAAAATTGTTGTCGCTAATGAAAATTTTTTCATTAACTAAATATTTCAAACTATACATGTGATCATTTTTAAGAAAATATTATCCAAATTATTTATTTTCTGCAAAATAGACACACCCTCCGTAAATATTATCTTCTCTTTTTAATGAATTCACATCACCCCCATCTGACATTGGCCAGGTCGTCGCCAACTTGTCGAAGCTGCATGCGAAAGACATGGACGTCCCTGAAGATGGAGTCCACGACATGACCAAACTATCTTACTTCCACGAACCAGGAGTGTTGCATAACTTAGCCACTCGATTCGCCTTGAACAAAGTCTACGTAAAGTCTCTAATTTCAAAAACTTATGTCTCCACATATTCTATAAATTTCAATTTTAGTGAAAGGAGTTTAAACTAATTAAATGCAGCCGTGGAAGGACTCTATTATAATTTAGTGACAAAATCATGGCAGACTTACACCGGAAACATCCTCATCGCCATCAACCCTTTTCAAAGCCTCGAGGGTTTATACGATGCCGGTGTCATGAAAATGTACAAGGGCATGCTGTTAGGAGACATGAGCCCGCACTTGTTTGCCATCGCCGACTCTTCGTATAGGTTAGTACTGCTCAACTCGGCTTAAGTTACCTCTATCTTTCACGTAAATTCGAGGCCAGTTTATGCCTATCGAGATGGAATGGAACAGGGCGATGATCGATGAGAGAAAGAACATATCGATACTTGTGAGCGGCGAAAGCGGGGCCGGCAAGACCGAAACTACCAAGATGATCATGCGTTATCTTGCGTTTTTGGAAGGACATACTTTCGTTGAAGGACGCCGAACAGTCGAACAGCAAATACTAGAAGTAAGTTAGGTACTTGTTCTTGCTTTTCTTAGCGATAGGGATGACATTTGAGGATTTAGTAAGGATTTCTTTCTTGCCTTAGTTAAATTTTGGTTATTGTTACATGTTAGAAAGAACACCAAACTTCTAAAGAATAGAATTGAAATAATTGTAGATAGTGGTGTATGTTAAGTTTATTTTATGAAGTTTCAGACCTTTTATAGACACCAAAATTCAATTACTATACTATTATTTCACTTAAAATAAAAAAAAACTATATTAAAGGTTTTCTTCTTACTTGTGTAAATTACAGATGATCATATTAAGCTATAAATATTCTCTCTCTAATCACTGACGTTGATGAAGTTATTAAGAGAATTATATATAAATTTGAGAGTAAAAATATTTACAGAAAAGCGAAAATGAAAATGACATTAGTATTCAACATAAAAGTTTATGCGGGTGGGAAAAATTGTCAAATCTTTATTTCCTTTCATATTTAAATTGAGTAATTGTTTAATCATTTTGAAAAAAACTCTTATTCTAACGTAAAGTTTGTTGTTTCTTGCAGTCTAACCCAGTGCTTGAAGCTTTTGGCAATGCGAAGACCGTCAGAAACAATAATTCCAGGTAATTCAATATATGAGATTCTCTAAGTCAATTACTTTATAGCTATCTTGTCAATACACTTTATAATTGTGCTAAAAAATGTCTATCCATATTCATTCTAGGATAGATTTGATTATACATTAGTCTATTTATTGATAAAGAGCGATTTCTTTTTTTTTGGTCGAAATAAAGAGTAAATTCAATGATAACTGAAGCTTAGTATGTTTTACGTTGAGATCACTAAACTTTGTTTCCATCATCCTATGCACTAAAACATTCGTCTCTCTACGATTGTGCATTTCAGCTAAAATGACCTATTTTTAGGCGCTATAAAAAGTTAATTACATGTCTTCCAACTTAGCCGAGCTAAATTTCCAAAAACAAGAGTAGAAAATACAAAAATCTAGACATTTTTTTCTCATTTTTTTTTAAATTTTTGTTGAACTTTTTTTCACTTTTTGAAATTTTATTAGCTTAGCACTATAAGGGAAGTTAGACTTATATCATGGGCAAATTACTTATATTTCGACCAAAGTAACTCAAGTATAAAGAGATGAAGTTGAATGCATTGGGTGATTTTGATCGAAGTCTACTAGGCTCGTCTAACATGCACCAAAGACTATTGACAATATTGATTAGATGCTACATGATGGATCTATATGTAATGTTTTGTTTTGAAAATAATGTTGCAGTCGATTTGGGAAATTTGTTGAAATCCAATTCGACAATCGTGGAAGAATATCCGGGGCAGCAATACGAACATATCTCCTAGAGAGATCTCGTGTTTGTCAAATTTCAGACCCAGAACGTAATTACCATAGTTTTTATCATCTTTGCGCAGCTCCGCAACAGGTTCCCTCTTCTTACTCTTCTTCTAAATGGAATATCAACATGATTATAAGTAAATTAGATAATTTCAAAAATATATATTTTTTATTTTTAGTAATTTATCTTGTATTACATTAATGCAGGAAATCGAGAAATACAAGTTGGGAAATCCGGAGTCATTTCACTATCTCAACCAATCCAATTGCTATCAATTGGATGGTGTAAATGATGCAGAGGAGTACCTTGCCATCAGGAGAGCTATGAATGTAGTGGGAATAAGTGAGGATGAACAGGTTAAGTACTTTTTTTCTATGCAACTTCACATTAATTGACCATATTGCTTGGTTCTCGGGATAATTGTCTAAAAAGTCATAAACCAATTGTACGGTAATCGATTTAGTCGTAAACCTTTAAACAGTACTAATCTAGTCCTAAACCTATTATTTGGATATTTGGTTGAAAGAAGTACATTGATAAATCGTCAAAAATGTTTATGACTAAATTGACACAATTGAAAAGTTTAAGATTAAATTGACAAATCATCAAAGGGTTTAGAACTGAATTGACACAATTAAAAGGTTTAGGACTGAATTAGCCTTCGTACAATAGATTTAGGACTTTTTGGATTATTTTTCTATAAGTTCTCACAAGAAAAATAAAATGATTGTCTCTGCTTTTTCATAGGGTTCGATATTCCGCGTCGTGGCCGCGATTCTCCACCTTGGAAATATCAACTTTTCAAAGGGCGAAGAGACGGACTCGTCGGTCGTGTCGGATGAAAATTCCAAATTTCATCTCGAAATGACTGCCCAACTCCTAAAGTAATAAATAATATCTCGTATTTTTTTCTCCCCTTTCTTTTTATGAGACTCCAATTTATAAGTTCTTATATTAATTGATATTATTAGGTGCGATATTCGTGAATTAGAAGGTGCTTTGTGCAAGCGTTTAATGGTCACTCCTGAAGAGATAATCCAGAGAAGCCTCGATCCCCTTGGTGCAACATTAAGCAGAGACAGCTTAGCCAAAACAATATACTCACGCCTATTTGATTGGTGAGATTCTTGCACATATTATATTAGATTATAAAAATATTATTATTATTATTATTATTGTTTGATTATGCTTTTTTATTTTTATTTTTTTGATAATGCCGGTTAGATAATATTTATTTGTGTGAGATTTTTAGGTTGGTGGACAAGATAAATATCGCCATCGGACAAGACCCCGATTCGAAATACCACATAGGAGTTCTCGACATTTATGGGTTTGAAAGCTTCCAATCTAATAGGTAATGATTCAGGGTTCTATCTCTGTGTTTGTGAAATGATTATCACTAATTATTTACTGTAATTTCTAGGATAATGTTTTCCTGAAAAAGCAAGAGTAAATTATTCACATATGATTTAAAATATATTGAATGTGTAGTGACATATGGACAAAAAAAGGAAATATCCGTTAATTTTTGGCAAAAAATATCCGTTTTTGTCGTGCCATACGGCTCTCGGAATTCAACATTTATATAATGCGGAATACCTGAATTCTTCGAAGATATACTAGTATTTTTTTTTTATGTAGAATGATGTATAGTTAATTTCATAAATATGTAATTTAAAACATCTGATCCATGTTTACATTTTTGCAGGGAGAACAAAAATAAAAAAGAAAATAATTTTGATGTAGAGACGAGCAAATACATTTAGATAATTTGTAATTGTCATAATCTTTTAAAGTTTTACCCATCATTCAATTATTGTAATTTCGAGGTTTTCTAATTTACGTTTTATTCTGTGCAGCTTTGAGCAATTTTGCATAAATTATACAAATGAAAAGTTACAACAACATTTCAATCAGGTATTAAGTCAACCATACTTCACCTACTTAATCTCAAGGGTAAATTCTCTGTAAAAACCCTATACTTTGAGGTTTTCATCCATTGACCCATTCTATTTCCAAATTTAAAAAAAAATTATATATTATTAAAGGGTCATCTAGTCAAACTCTCAAATTATAGGGGTTCTCGGATAATTTACCCTAATTTTTAGTTATCATGACTTTCCAACTTATGACTTAACTACAGTGATTATCATTCAGCATGTTTTCAAAATGGAGCAAGAAGAGTACAAGAAGGAAGACATAGATTGGAGCTATGTGGATTTTGTTGATAATCAAGACATCCTGGATCTAATTGAAAAGGTATGCTTCTGGAAATATTAATAGATACAGCCTTTTACCTCAATTGCGAGTTAATAGTATTATTTGTATGTCTAATCATGAAGTTTGGACATGTTGCTTTACAATTCTTCTCTCAATAAATGTATAAGAATTTCCGTTAGTTAAGTCTGATTTTTGAAACATATTTAGATACAAAGTACAACATAATAACTATAGTTACAAAATCTTCATTATACCCTAATTAAGTCTATGTTTTTTGCAATTGTAGATAACTTGATAATAACCTGTAGACCAAGATGACTCCTGGGTGCCACATTGATATTACACATATGAAAAATACCACATTAATATCTCATATATGGGTTTCTATGTTTCTCTTTTAACATTGGGGTTTCCAAACTTTTCATTGAATTCACACCATCCAATCCATTTGATTATGTAGAAACCGGGCGGAATCATCGCTTTGCTCGACGAAGCTTGGTACATCCGACTTCTTGACTTTGTATGTTGGTTGTGTGCTTCACTTGATCATTCCACTGATATACATTTGAATTTTCAGTATGTTTCCCAGATCAACTAGTGAAACGTTCTCTGAAAAGCTTTACCAGTCATTCAAGTTCCGCAAGCATTTCATCAAGCCAAAGTTAACGCGTACAGACTTCACGATTATTCATTATGCTGGAGAGGTAAGCTTGGCGATACTATTGCCATCATTATCGCTGTTATATCATTGACGACTAAACTTGGTTAAATTGAATTTGATGAGCTTTTTTCCAGGTTCAATACCAATCTGATCAGTTTTTAGATAAGAATAAAGACTATGTTGTTCCAGAACATCAAGACTTACTGAGCACCTCCAGATGCTCTTTTGTAGCAAGCCTTTTCCCTCCACTTTCAGAAGACTTGGCAAAGTCAGCAAAATTTTCATCTCTTGGGTCTAGGTTCAAGGTATGATTATTCCTTTTCTTTTTCTTTTTCTTTTTTTAACTAATTAAAAAATATAATTATACTTATTCTCTTATAAAAATGACTATGAGGAGTTATGAACTTCCATAATGAAGTGAAACCATAGGTCTCAAAAGTATATATACTTTAGAGAACTTGAATCAGATATTTTGTTCTTAAAGACTGTTTAAGATTGGTTAATGCATAAACCATACGTTGAGGAAGTCTTGGTTTCGGTTTTCATTTACATGATGATTTATTTATTCATTGAAAAAACAAATTTTTGCATTTAAGTGGTAAAAAAATTTAGGGTTTCTCTTCCTTGCTATGCCCTAGCAAAACTATTTGAGTCCAAGCATGATTTGCAATGAGGTGATGTATGCAAAAATTAACCGAAGTAATTTCCATTGTAATAGCCATTGCCAGAGAATTAGGATAAGAACTCCATAGGGTAACCATAACAAGTAGGGTAAGATTGAAATATTTAGACTTGAAGTGTAAATTTTTGAATTTTGAGGATGGAAAGCACATATTTTGAAATTGGAAGATGCAGAGTGCAACCAGGAAACTTAAGCTTCATTTTCTAGGTTTCCCTACAATTTATATGATAAACCTTAGTAAAACCAACCCTAACACCATCAACTCCATTTATTTCTTCATTTTTCTACTCTCCCTTCAATTAAATCTTTAAAGTTTCATTATCCAAACTCCATTTCCAAATAATCAAGTTATATCTAAATTTACATAAACAGAACTATGCGAGTTTTGCATGTGCAGAGATCTTTGTAAGTCCCAGATAACTCGTCAAGAGCTAAGTTGAAGCCTTAAATGTCAATTTTATTGAACTTGCTTGATTAACCTTGAAATATGCATTATTTACAATGAGACCAAGGATTACTTAGTATTGACTTAAGTACTTTAGAGGTCAAAGTGTTCAGCTTAAATCTCCAGGGATTGGAAAGCAATATTAAGTAAATAGTATCGATCATTGTTGCTATTTTCCAACGTAATGTCATAGTTCTATATGGTTTAATAACATGTTCGCAAATGATGGTATGATATGTTGGATATACTGATTGCAGCTACAACTACAACAACTGATGGATACCCTAAATTCTACAGAACCTCATTACATCAGATGCGTGAAGCCAAACAGCAAGCTAAGACCTTTCCTTTTTGACAATATGAGTGTGATGCAGCAATTACGTTCTGGTGTAAGTGTGATATGGAGCTGGAGGTTTATTTTTATATTATTTTATAATTCTCCATTATTGTAGAATGACATAACAAGTAAAATGTTACAGGGTGTTCTCGAAGCAATCAGAATCAAATGCGCTGGATACCCTACACATAAGACTTTTGCCGAATTTATAAAGCGCTTCGGTATACTTGCATTGGACGTATTAAAGCAAGAGTGAGTCAAATTCACATGATAATCAATATGTTAATTTTTATCCTGTAAAGTTTAATAACTTACAAGTTCCTTCTATGTAGGTATGATGATAGAGATGCTTGTATAATGATGCTCGAAAAATTAGCTCTTCGAGATTTCAAGGTACAACTGTTATTCAAACTTTTGACATAATTGTTGATTAAACGTTATTAGCATTGCTTTTGAAGGTTCTGTATTGGAATAAATTTATCGATGCATTGGGCAGATTGGGAAGACAAAAGTTTTCTTAAGAGCTGGCCAAATGGCTGAGCTAGATTCATTGCGATTACAAGCGCATAGTAGCGCTGCCAAGATTATTCAACGACAGATGAGAACTCGCATTGCTCGCAGACAATATGTCTCTTTACGAAAGCGTTCGATCCACATACAGTCCTTTTGGAGAGGTTGGTATGATAGAGATATTTATTGTTTGTTTGCATTATGCTAATGAAGGTTGCTAATTCCTCGTAATTCATTAGATGAGTTTAAAGAAAATTTCAGTAACCTTTGTATTGTTCTATGTTAGTGACAAATAAAATATTTTGGTGAAGCATTATCATGTTTCTTGCAGGAAAATTAGCTTGCAAATTGTATGAACATATGAAAAAGGAAAGTGCAGCTACCAAAGTACAAACTGTATTTCGTGGATACTCAACTAGAAATGCATATATCAAGATGAAAGTCATCGCAATGACCGTGCAAGCTGCTATACGAGCAACGGTTGCATGTAATGAATTCAAGCATAGAAAACAAACCAAAGCAGCAACTACAATTCAGGTTGATATTGCAAATACCATAGGCTATACTCTTAAATGTCGATTAATAATATCATTTGCTTCTTTCTCCAGTGCAACTGGCGGCGTCATAGAGATCAATCGCATTATAGGCAACTGAAAAAGGCATCAATTCTTCTACAAGGCAAAAGAAGGAAAAAAGTAACCAGAACAGAGCATGAAATGGGAGATATGGTATTGCTCTTCTACTATTTTTGTTATTAAAATCATATGTACTCTACCAATTTTTTTAATATTGCTCATAATAATTCTCTAAGTCATTAATGTTCTCAGTTCCTATATATCTCAAAGTGTGGCATACACCTTCATTCGTGTATCTCTTATGTGTTAGCTGATTTATCGGATGAGAAGAGAAACAAATGAAGAAGAAAATGAAAAAGAAAAGCTCGAGAAGCAAGTGGAGGAACTCACATTATCTTTGCAAATGGAGAAAATGGCTCGGGTAAATATGAGAATAATCGCTGTTATTCAATCTTTCATATTTACTTATATTTATAAGCTCCAATAAAGAGATTCGAGAGTATTAAATTTGCATCACATGATTGATATTAATTTATGTTTTGCAAATGGTGTATGCAGACTAAATTGGAAGAAGAAAAGGCCCAAGACATAGAGAGATTGCACCATTCTTTAAATGCAATGAGAGCAAAAGTTGATGAAGCAACTGCTTTATTGTATAATGAACGAGAAATTGCACAAACCATAATTGAAGATGCTCGCCAGCTGATGAACCCCGTCAGAGATTCTGTTCAGGATGCTGAAAAAATTCAGTCTCTCAACCATAAAGTTGAAAATCTTAAGGTACTTATATCTCTTTTATCCGTAATTTAACTTCTATTATTCGTAAAGTCCCTAAATTCATAAGTGTATGAAACTTATTATCATGTTAATCTACGTGAGTGCAAATGTTACAGGTAAACTTAATTCACTCTACCACACACACACACTGTTAGAGTTCTTAAATTATTATGTTGTAACCTTTGTTATGTTCAGGTCTTGCTGCGGAGAGAAACAGAAAGAGCTGATGATTTTGAAAGGTTGTATATGAAGGCTCAAGAATCAAGTGAGGAACAAAATAAGAAGTTGTTAGAAACTCAAGGAAGAGTTGATCAATTACAGGAATACTTGAATAGGTACGTAACACTTGCTCATATTATCTCAAAAGGACATTGATTTTGAATTCAAATTTAAATGCTCTTGAAGAGGAAAATCAAGATTTGTTTTCTCTGCATCTCTTAGTATGGGACGGATATTGTAAACCCTTGTGTTTTGATGACTTTGTCCCATGTTAGGATGTGTTAAATGCATAAACGATTGAAGATATTTAAGTGGATTACAATCAGTTTGTAAAATTTAGAAGGTAAGTGGAACATATTTGAAATTGAATAATAGTAAATTATATAGTAGAAGACCCAAATCCCTTTTATCTCTAAATTGCTCATAGAACATAATGTTTTAGACCCTCGTGTGATCTACTCATGCTATATGCGATTTAGTCTGTCTCAGGATGATGTCAAGTGTCTCAGACCAAGTCTCAGAGCTGAAGTCCTTCTTGTGCTTATCAAGTTCGAATCACACTTCCATAACTAGAGATCATCAAGACGATGATGCTATTAATCTTATGGAGACTTCATCCAGTGATTCGGACTTCACTTTTCCAGCCCCAATCTCGGTTTCAGATTCCTTCCAATACACTAATGGACTCCAATTGATGGTTCAGGATATATCCACTGGTGAAGATCTGGGTTCGTTTCGACATCTTAGTTTATCAAACCCTAAGTCAAGAGAGTGACTGTATTTAGAGTCTCTTAGCTTATATAACTCGATGTGTTCGTCTGTGCAGGACTTGAAAAGTCACAGACTGAAAAGGAGCGTGCATTTGATGATTTCTTTTGACGAAAACTAATGAGGGTTGATGATAAGTGTGATAGTCATTTTCGTTTTTTTTTAATACATGTTGTCGATCTTGAGTAGCTAGGTTAAGTATAGAGAGAGTTAGATTCTTCTGAATTTGTGTAGATTGTACCATTCTAGTTCGATGAGAAAAAGCTAGAAAAACTCATTAATGCATGTGTATACGAGCCTCCATCTATACTTATATCGTGGGGTTTCATTGCAAAATTATAGTGCTCATCATAGATTGGCAATATTGTAAACTTCTTATTGGGACTACAATAATAAGGCGACCAGCCAGTAATACTTTATATTCAAAGCATGTCTTCGATAATTTGCAGGCTGTTTTAGTACGTAAACTTAGAAGGGATCGATTCTAGTATGGACCGTGGGTCTATATATCAATATATAATGCAACAACATACTAAGATGCCAAATGGTAAAATTACAATAAGGTTAAAAGGTGACATACTTTATGAATTAGTATTTGAAGGTTATGTAATCATCGTTTGCGCAATCATCTCCATCACCATTGATATGGATTTAGCATTGACAAGAATTATAATACCTTCAGAAATTAACTAAGTATCCAAATTAGTAGTGATAGAAAGTGGGTCCAAAAGAAATTACACAGATCGTGTGTCCTAAGAATTTTTTGGCTTATACCGAAGAAAATGCTAAATTATACATGTGTTTGGGATTAACTTAAGCTAGGCTTCGGGGTGCAAGTGAAAGAAAAAGCAGTTTCCATCCAATTCTTCATGTTATCCGTGAGAGGCAATAAGGGAACTATGTAAAGAAGAAACTGTCACACCCACGTTTATATGTCGATTGCTATTGTACTTCATCTGCTTTATAATACTAACATTTTACACAAAAAAAATGGATAAATAAGTCTATTGCTGGAAGTCTAACTCATAATGAATCTTTCTTAAAACTGGCACTAATAACTAATGAGATGTTCTCGCATAATTAGTCTCTTTGAAATGTTAAGGGTTTTCTCTAAGCCTTTGTACCTCATATGGTTAATGATATTCACATATTTACACCAAAAAAAAACGAATGAGGATGTTTCTTTTTCATTGCCTGATATTTCTGTACTTTTTTAATCTAAAAAGGCTAAAATCTATGCTTAATTTGGATTTTCACCTTATGAAAACACTCACTCACTTTTCCCTATACAATGGTGTTCTGCTCAATAATCATACTAATCATTCATGAATTAATTGTTAATTATTTTTAATTACCAGTGATTTAGCCAAACAAATAATTTAATAGTAGTTGAGATGAGGCATTTTTATTTATAATTTAAGACACGGTCCTCACTACCTGGAGGCCACCGAATAACCTGCTGGTCCTATTAACCTGTTAAGTCGAGATTCATGGCCGGTACATGTGACTCTGATCTAGAATAGTTTTGTGAGCAATTGATGAAATTTGAACAAGTAATCTCCAATTTTGTGATTGGAAATCCCCATTGCTCTAACCAATTGCACGAACATGAAGTTAAGGCCTTCGAAATAGTCTATGCTCGCCTTCGAAATAGTCTAACCAATTGAAAGAAGAAGAGCTGTAAATGGGTTAGTTTAGGTAGACAATGAGAAGTTCTTGTTTTTACTTTACCTTTGAAAGACAAAATACATAAACAAAAAGAGGAAGAGGAAAAATGGGGTGAAAAGGAAATAGGAACACTATTGAGTATGGCCCAGTTAATAGCACGCCACATCGTCAACAACTTTTCGTCCATCGTTGCATTTAACTGAATAACAATACTGTCACATAAGCATTATACTAATGAAAATAACCATGAAGTCCAAAATACCTTAAATGTACCAAAGTATAAATTCTTAAGCTTAGTCTAATGAACTTTAGTAAAATAGAAAAATGAGACCTAAGCCACCCCCATAGTACCCTTCTCATAAACTCCTCCTTTCCTCCATACTATATAGAAATCTGGAATGGTAAGTAAAGGGGTGTGGGCAAAATCACGGCTTAGAAAGTGACAATTATCGTTTCTGTGGAATCAAGTAACGAAATCTGCAACTTTATGAACATTTATAAAAAGGCAATGTGCATCATGAAAGTAGCTCCAACATGCATTCTCAACATGAATATAAGAAGTCTTGAGCAACAGGTTTTACAAATATTTTCTAAAATGATTTTAGTAAACCCTGTTTGAAGGCCGACGCCTCAATCTTTCCTTAATCTTTGGAAAATCATTTTTTATATCACTTTCCTTTCAAAATCAAGTCCGGATTTGTTGTAATGTGAAACTTGTATGGGAAGCATGTACTCCAAAGTTTTTGAGCCAAAAGAAATTTTTTTGGAAACTTTGAAAATCTCCTTTTTGAAAGAATTATTTTCTTTTTCCAAGAAATCGCGTTTTTCTTTGATTTCCATGATTTCCTTGTTTAAAACAACAAACTTGTCTTAATTTGACAGATTCTATTGCCTCAACTTCGTATTTTCTTTCTTCAACTCCAAGATTTTCTCGAGAGCAGATTTGTATTTTAAATATAATTCATCAATGTATTCATAGGCTTCATCAGGATTTCAGGATGACTTATCTCAGTTTCTTTCTCTAATTCTGAGTCCACCATAAGACAAATATTTGCATACTCGTCTTCGTCACTGTTTTCGCAGTCGGTATTGCTCCAAGTCTCTGTTTTTAGAGCTTAATTTCTTTTTCTTTCAAATTTCCTTTCTTCTTCTTTGTTCTTGAAGAATTTTCTTCTTCAGGTTGCTTGCTGTCTTCTTCCCTCAAAGTTCCTTCCTTTTCTGACCATGTTTATGAACTTTTTTACCATTAGAGCTACATCTTCATCATCTTCTTCATCCGCTTGTGAATCTGTTTCACATGTATCACAAGTATCAGTTTTAAAGCAATTGATTTCTTATCTTTGTGATCTTCTTCCTCATTCACACGTTCTGCTTCGTATGCCATGAATGTTCCAATCACTTTGTCAATCGGGAGAGGCATAATCCTCTATATTTCACTAATGGTGGTTTTCACATTATTCCAATCTTTGGAAAGTCCTCTAAGATGTTTATTCACTTTCTCTGCAAGTATGAATGTCTTTCCTTGATGTGTGAGTCCATTGATAATCTCCATGTATCTTGTAAATTAAACATCTTGGTGACAGTTTCATTTGTTTCATCTTGAAGGATTTATAAAAGCTTTTAAAAAATTCAAGCAAGGTTATACCAAACATATGATAGGATTTTTTACAATCCAGAGGATATTAAAAGGATTTATAATCCTACTTCATCCTGTCTTATCCTATCCTAATCCAAATCTGGACGACCGAACGCAGCTTAAGAGTATATTTATCTTGGTCTCATTAACTTACTTTGTTCCTCCAAAGGTGACTTGAAGTTTGTACCATATCTCTTTTATTGTTTCACACGAAGAAAAAAAAGAGAGGAAGAAACACGATTATATTCAGCATGAGGTAATGCACACTAGAGAGAGTTAAAAACTTTAGCATCCAGTGCTTTTAGTTTTACAAAATCTTGAGGAGTGATGGTTGGTTGGGCTGTAGTTCTTCTATCATTTGAGTCGCCTGACTCATCGGTCACAATTGTAGCAGTTGTTTTGCTAGGTGTTGAAACATTTACTCCGTTTTGGATAACTTTCCACATCAAAGGATCTGTGGATCTTATAAAGGCTTTCATTTTGTTCTTCTATATGTCATAGTCTGTCCCATTGTAATAAGGAGGTCTTGTGTTGCTCTATCCTTCGATAATACCCGGTCCAAGCATGCTAGGCATAATAGATTGTTAACTCAAGAAGTTCATTAACACTTCAAAAAGAATGAGTACCAGGCTCTAATATCAATTGTGGTGGCTAACAATATCACTTAGAGAGGGTGAATATGTGATATTAATAAACATGACTAAATGTTGTGGAATTGTGAAAGCCAAGTTTGATATAAGTGGAATAACAATAGCGTGTTGATATAAGTAGGAGCAGGTAATAGTATATAGTACAGTGTGCTTCCATCAGATAGTAAGAGATATAAGTAAAGAGACAGAGAGCAATGCACTTATTGCTTTTTAGTAGTTCGACTTGATGTAAACCTACATCCACTCTCCTAGATTAATAGCCTGCTAGCTAAATTCCACTAGCAGTCTTTGAGTAGTTACAATAGTTTGTGCTATTTATACTCAAGCACTTCTTCTTGAAACTGATGCTATTTATATTAAGCGGATAGATCTCACTATCTCGTACCTAAGCACAAACTATAATATTGATACACCTCTCAAGAGATTACAATTTCTGTAACATCCTGAATTTTGACCTGTTATCGAGACCAATAAAGTGTACAGTAATTCTCATTTGATTTTAGTAAGTCTCGCATGAATTTGATCAATCACGGGATACTAATCAAATGGGAAAGGCTAAATAGGAACAGGTACGTGGACCGATGACCCGATCGCGATTGAGCGCCGAGTTCGAGAAACGTCGAGGAAATATTTTGAACCAATATAGGCCAATCTTAGGAAAATGACGGGTTGATATCGTCAGTAACGTACCATCAGATCGCGGGTGATTCCGCACGACCGAAAGTACGCCTGACAAATGAATCCCAATTCTAATCCGAACGATCGCGACCCCGGTGCTAGTGATAATTCCTCTCGTTCTCTTGAAATTCGAGGCCATCATGACTCTGACAATCCTAGGTCGATACGCGTAACACCTAAACAGCCGCCCGTTAGTGAGAGGCCCTAATACTTCAAAACGAGCTATTTTGATCGCGATATTAAGCCCGAACTTCGATATCAAAATTTCAAGGGTAATTACAACTATTTTACAAGACGGACGTCATTTTATAGTGGCCACACACGTTTGGGAGTAAGACGGCTGAAAATAGAAATATCGACAGAAATTGGGGAAAACTACAATTTTGCCCCTGGGGACCTCGATGTCCGTTTCCGAGGCCAAATGAAATTATTTTTCGGAATCGATGCCATTTTGGGGTGGCCACGCACGTCTGGAGTGCCTACGGTCAAAAATTGGAATTTCGACCCCGGAACGAAAAAATTACGGTTTTGCCCCTCCAAACTTTTGGACTGGTTTTCGAGGGCTTAAAGGATGAATTTTAAGGATCCGACACCAGATTATGTCTACCATGAATATATAGGACCGGTATGGACAAAAATTGAAATTTCGGTTTGGGATCGAAAAATTACGAAAATGCCCCTAGGCCATTTTTGGACAATTCCGAATTTTGGATTTAATTAGGGGATTAACCAAGGTTGGTTAGAGCTAAATCAGGTTTGGTCAGCCTTGGGTTAGTGGCAAATGACCATTTTACCCCTAAATTATTGGATGTGGATTAATCTTAGCCCTTGGATCAAGGGCAAAATTGTCCAATTGGCCAAGATTAGGACACTTGGACTCCACTAATTCAATCTTTGACCTATTTGACCAGACCCTCTCTCTCTCCTCCAGCCATTTTGCCGAGACCTCCCTTCTTCCTCTTCTTCTTCATTGTTTCATCTTCTTCGTGGACTACATTCTGTCCGTCTGGTACTGTTCACGACGGAACAGTACCAGCCGGAGCTACTGGCCGTCCTCAGCCACCATCCCGCACCACCAGCAACCATTTTCGCCCTTAAACAGCCACCCACAGCCCCGGTTCCAGCCCTGATCAGAAGTGAATAGCAGCAACTCGCCTTCGCCGGTGTCGCCGCGGACCGCCGGCTTGCACCCGGAACGCCGCCGTCGATCCTTACCACGCGTCGGTGATCGACAGCCCGTTCCCGTCGTCCCGAGTCATTAATAGGCGAGTATAAACCCCTAAACCCTTAATTAGTCTAATTGTGTTTCTTAGGGGGTAATTAGGGGTTAATTAAGCTTATTTAGGACCTAATTAGGTTTATTTGGGTGTAGGATGATTAGGATAGGTCATTAGGGCTTAATGGGAATGTTTCAGTGTGGTTTAATGGCCTAATTTGTGATCTGCCCTGGTACTGTTCATAAGTATCGAAATTGGATAAATTTGTCTAAGTTTTGCACTAATTGAATTCAATGATTCAAGGCTTGGAATTAGACAATTCAAGTGTTAATTAGGCTCATTTGAGGCTTAATTATGTGTATTTGATGGTTGGATGATTAGGGTAAGTGATTAGGCCCTAATGAGATGGTTTAAAGGTGGTTTAATGCCTAAATGTTAATCTGCCCTGGTACTGTTCATGGGGCACCGAATTTGTATAATTTTGTCTAAGTATTTCACTAATTGAGTTCAAGTGCTAATGACTTGGAATTGGACTTTTAGGGGCTAATTAGGCTTATTTGAGGCCTAATAAAGTATATTTGGTTGTTGGGTGATTAGTAGTTGTGATTGGGGATTTATGGAATGGTTTAAACATGGTTTAACGCTTATTTGGTGTTAAAACCTGGTACTGTTCATTCAGTACCGAAAATGCCTAATTTGTGCCCAAGTTGAATATTCTAAGAATAATGGATTAATGACAAGAATTTAGGCATTTTTAGGGGTTGATTAGGACGTGTATAAATCCTATCGAATGACCCCGAAGTGGTGAGAACGATTATCGAAATTTATTTGCCCAAGGCGGGCCTTTAGCGCATTGAGTTACCTCGGAATGAATGTTGAGTTTATTGAGCTAGAAGGGTAATGATTTGATGATGCCGAGGGTGCGTTAGATTCATGGGCTTGGTAAATAACTGCACTCGGCATATTGGCTTGGGTATTGGCATGAAATTTCCGAGTATATGATTTGTATGTCATGTTGTGATTGACTGGAACTAAGTGCAACAATGTGCATACCTGAGATTTACTCAATTATGGTCTACGAGTCGCTTTATTTGATTGTGGCCTTCGGGTTGGGCTTACGGGTCGATTTATCAAACTGTTGACCTTCGAGTCGGGCCTACGGGTCGATTTATCAAACTGTTGACCTTCGGGTTAGGCCTACAGGTCGATTTATCAAACTGTTGACCTTCGGGTTGGGCCTACGGGTTCGTTATAATCTCTTGTGACCTTCGGGTCAGGGCCTACGGGTCGATTTATCAAACTGTTAGCCTTCGGGTCGGGCCTACGGGTCGTTATATTCAATTGTGAGCTTTCGGGTCGTTATAATTGTGCATGATTCATAATGAATTTAAATGCCTAACCTGCAGGGTTGAGATAGTAAATTGGGCTGTGAGCCGGGAATGTTTTAATGCTATATTGGTTCACTGTTTGATGTGTTTTATTTACCCTTCTAGAGGTACACATTAGCCTAGTTTAGGATTAGTGGTTTGTACTTGCTGAGTTTTCTCACGGTTATCGTAAAATCGACATTTCAGATCCCCGGCCATGAATTTTGAGGCTATGAGTTCAGAGGAAGAGCCAGAGCAGTCCGAGGGTTCTTCCGAGACGTCTTGATTTGACCTCGATTGGATACCCTAGGGTAGACCTCAATTTTTAGAGCGAGGGCTGATATTTTTTTTTTACTGTAGCTCTCTAGTGATTAGCCAATCCCCCTAGGTCACCGATCCCTTTTTGTACTCGTGGCCCTTTTTGTTGTATCTTATGTTAAAATGGATATTGTATATAAGTCTTACAATGAATGTATATATTATTTTAATAGTTCGTAATTTGTTATCTTTTGCTATTCATAGTTGCTTTTAAATTGTCTGGGTATATATATATATCTATTATATATACGTCGTTTCCGCATGTGGCGTGTTTTCTCTGATTTGGGTTTTTGGGTCGGTGACGTAACCTGGGATCGTCGCACCTTACTTCGACCTATGCGCGGATGTTCATGCTTCGTGGGGTACGGGGCGTGACAGTTTCAGTACAATCAAAAGACAGTATAAGGATGTAAAGCTTTCTCTGTTAATGGATTGTTTGTTACTCTTGATCTCATTGCCTCTTCAATGTCTATTGATATGCTTTTATACTCGTCAGTATCCAATCTTCCTGTTGAGCAATCTTTGCGAAGATCAATCTCCAAGTTATGCATGGGACAATTGTTGAGCAAATTAATTTAGTTGTCCAATCCGAGATTCCGGAGACTTTGTCACCCATGCAATCAATTAGTTGCCCAATTCAAGATGATTGTCAATCGATCAAGGTATCATGCGTAATTAGTATATTCCGCGTAGATATTTCTCGAGATTGATAATCAATCAATTTCTTCAATATTGAGCATCCACCACTACAAAAAAACACGTTTTTTCCGACGAAATTTCCAACGAAAAATTTGAAAAAATTCGTTGGAAAACGAATTTCCAACGAATTTTCCAACGAAAAAATTCGTTGGTAATAAGTCGTCGGAAATTTTTCCAACGAAAAATTTCAATTTTCGTTGGAAATTTGCGACGAATTTATTTCGTTGGAAAATTCATTGAAAAAGTCGTGGCTAAAATTCGTTGGAAAAACTACAAAAAATTTTTTCTGGCCGAAAAATCGTGGAAATTTTTTTTCCAACGAAAAAATTACAAATGTTTTTTTTTGGTCAAAAAATCGTGGAAATTTTTTTTCCAACGAATTTTTTTTTTTCGAAAAATCGCCCTCGCCGCCGGCGAGGGCCGAGCTCGCCCAGATCTGGGCGACCTCGAGCTCACCGGCGACAGCGATGAGGTGGTTGAGGCGGCGGGCGAGGTGGCGGCCCATGGTGGCATCGAGGGCGCCGACCGCCGCGGGGGCCTGGCCATGGATGGCCGTGGCGGCGAGGGAGCCGACGTCGCCCTGGATGGCCGCGGGGGAGGGAGCCAACGTCACCCAGATCTGGGCACGGAGGAGTTGAGGGCCCCGATCTTGGTGTCCATGGCATCGGAGCCGGCGCCGGAGCCGGAGGAGGAGGGGGGGCAGCATGGGAGGAGGCAGAGCAGGAGGCGGAGCGAGAAGGTGAAGGCGAGAGAGAGAGAGAGAGAGAGAGAGAGAGAGAGAGAGAGAGAGAGAGAGAGAGAGAGAGAGAGAAAGAGAGAGAATGTGGAATTATTGCAGGAATTGAGCGCGAAAATATGAATAAGGAAGAAGTAGTGTTTTCGTTGCAAAATTCGTGGGAAATTTCCCACGAATTTTACAACGAAAATTGTATACACTAAAATAATTGCCCGGAAAATTCAAATTCGTTGGAAAATTCGTTGGAAATTTCCAATGAATTTTCCAACGAACATTGTACACACTGAAATAATTGCCCGGAAATATGAAATTTGTTGGAAAATTCGTTGGAATTTTCCAACGAATATAAAAAAATGCCGAATAGTACCGATTTTTTTTGGAATTCGTTGGAAATTTCCAACGAAAAAACATTCGTTGGAAATTTCCAACAAATTTTCCAACCAAAATTGTACACACTGAAATAATTGCTCGAAAAATTGAAATTCGTTGGAAATTTCCAACGAATTTTCCAACGAATATAAAAATGCCGAATAGTACCAGTTTTTTTGGAACTCGTTGGAAATTTCGTTGGAAATTTCCAACGAATTTTCCAACGAAAATTGTACACACTGAAATAAGTGCCCGAAAAATTGAAATTCGTTGGAAAATTCGTTGGAAATTTCCAACGAATTTTCCAACGAATATAAAAAATGCCGAATAGTGCCGGTTTTTTTGGAACTCGTTGGAAATTTCGTTGGAAATTTCCAACGACAAAAAATTCGTTGGAAATTTCCAACAAAAATTGTACACACTGAAATAATTGCCCGAAAAATTCAAATTCGTTGGAAAATTCGTTGGAAATTTCCAACGAATTTTCTAACGAATATAAAAATGCCGAATAGTACCGGTTTTTTTGGAACTCATTGGAAAATTCGTTGGAAATTTTCAACGAATTTTCCAACAAATATAAAAAATGTTGAATATTACCGGTTTTTTTGAATTTGTGGCAAAATTCATTGGAAATTTCCAACGAAAAATTTTTCGTTGGAAATTTACAAGGAATTTTGCGACGAAATATTTTTCGTTGGAAATTTCCAACGAATTTTGCCACGAAAAAGTTTTCGTTGGAAATTTCCAACGAATTTTGCATTTCGTTGGAAAATTTGTCGAAAATTTGCGACGAAAATTTTTTCGTCGGAAATTTTCGTGGCAAAAATCCGGTTTTTTTATAGTGCACGCACAGATTACTAACTGTTAAATAGTTAGATGAAACAACTTGTCATGGGATATTTTCCTCCAAGCACGTGATAAAGCTATTGTCATAGGTAGTACAGTCGTTTAGCTAATATCAGCAATTCCCGATTATATCTAGTTTCCCGATGATATTAGTTTCTTGTAATATTAAGTTTCTCGATGGTATTCAACTACGTCTCATTAGGCAACTTGATTACGCTGGTGATGTAAATCCTCTATACTCTTCCCTTTGGGATCTCTGAGTCTTGATGAACTTCCCATCCTTATAGACTTGTTCACCTTACAAAGTAGGTCCTTTAAGCTATTTCGAATCTTTTCACCTTACACATCTAAGTTTTCCTTAATGTGGACTTTTACGTACCCTGAAATATACACAACACTTGCATTTATCAAACTCATAAGACATGTATGAATAAGTTTTTCAACTTCAAAATATTATAGTAGAATAATCAACAAATTTGAGCACTACCAATAGTCACCATTAGTATGTGCCCATTATAATTAGTCAGTGAATGCCTTCTAGTTACGGTTTGGGTGAAATGACACGCGATTGAATAGTCAATGATCCTTTTGAATTTATCAACATCTTAAGGACGTGAGATTGACCTTGGTACCTCCAAGTCACCATGAGCTACTTTTAGCACTTGTTCTCCTGATGCCACTATCTTGAGTCATCGATATTAACACAATTTTTAGAACATCTTCGCTTCTTTTTTTTTTCGCTAAAATAGAACATCTACACTTATCATAATAGATATTTGTACCAAGGATAGTTTTGAAATCATCAAAGTTCCATAGGAATATTTTCCCAATAGAATTATGAGACATTGTAGAGAAATAATATGCGGCTCTAAAAGAAGGTACAAACATTTCGGCAGAGCAAATGCAAAAGAATGCGAGAGCTCCATGTGTCATCCAACCATCACTCTTGGTCCTAGATCAGGAGAAGATAGCTCTCAAATTTAGAAAAATTAGATCGGAAAAGTTCAAACTCTCAAATTTAGAACTAAATCGGGAGAAGAGAGCTCCCAAATTTAGATCGAATAAGGAGTGAAAACAAGTAAAGAACAAAAATACATAAACAATTGTTGACACCTCATCCTTTTACCTAAGATTTTCGAAAAATTTGACCAAAATTGATCAAAAATAAAATTTTGTTAAAAATTAATTAAATTGTATAATGGGGTAGTACTCGCCTAAGAGATTTCTAAAATTATACACTTTGCCACAGATCATATGGGCAGATCTTAAGATGCCATTAGTTTTAAACATGGTTGTTCAATTTTGAAGGTATCGAGCAATTTGTGAATGGACTTAATCAATTGATATCAATAAAAGTATCAATTCACAAGCTTGCTAATGCTCCAACAATCACATTAATCAGGTTTGAGACGAAGAAAATGTGGTGAGTTTTCATCATGACTGTCCGTTAGGCCCCATCTTTAGACCATGTCTCCGTAAATCTCTCCCTTCCTCAAAGGCTGGTATGATCCTCTAAGAAAGGCAGCTTGACCGGTCAGCCATGATTCCATCCTGGCAACTCCGAGTATCTCTATACTCTAAACTAAATCTCTGGGTAGTTTGGCAGCTAAAAGGTAATCCCTAAAAGGCTTGAACAGAGGTTCGCCCATGTGGGATAGAATACCTGCTGCAAGTTGACTTAGTTTTTCCTGGTTCTAAGCATTGATCCCTTCCTTGAAACGGATTGCATTTTCAAAAATTTCAGATCACAAGCTTTCCATGGGGGAAAATCGAGTCAAATGGACTCCGGATGAAAATGTTATGCCGGTCAAAGTTTAATCAATTTTCGAATGACTCATTACATCCTTTGAGAGAGAAAAAAAAAATCAGTGCCATGTTGCAGCCTGCCTACCTAGGGCAGACCACACGTCAGGTCCAGAGTCAACCAGGCCGTAGCCAAGTACGTGACCGCACTAGCCGCCGCACGGTGCGGCTGCGCAGCCCACTTCAGGCCCATTTCAGCACCCATTTTGCTTCCAATTTCAGGCCCATGTTCATCTCTTTCGGGCCCCCTTTCGCCTGCACAATCATCACGTTGGGGAATAGAAAGAGTTAGAAGTTTCCTTCTGAATCCCACCATATTGTCCTCGTAGTTAATTGCTGATCAGATTGAAACCCTTCGAAAACGGGACGATCTAGATGGATATCTAGTTGGCTTTCTTTCTTTTTCTTTCCATCTTGATAGTCCCTCCCAAACACGATCAGACCATCACGACGAAAAAGTAGGGGCGAATGATAATCGATGACTTTGAGGCGTGTAATCACTTTTTCTTAAAGTGATATTTGCCCCCACTATGTCGCTTCCGTATTAAGGCAAAGTCACTTTTCTTACTAACTCCTCTTGAATTTCATGAAAAGTTCAAGATAAGAGAACTCCATTAAGACTATAAAAGAGATTGTACGTAACGTTACAATCATGTAACCATACGTGAGAACACCGATCCATTTCATATATAGTCATTCCATTTCATGCAAGGGACATCTCTTGAATGAAACAACATGTCTCGTCGCTAGAATTGGTACACTACGATGTAGGGTTAACTGTAGTTTACGTGAATTATACTTAAGTTTAATTGTATTCTTGCTCCATATTTACAGAGGTCATGTATTCTTCATGTAGCAATGTACAGAGTATTACATACCTCTCTTTTTCATCACAATTCTCATCTACATCATTGGAAGTCCAATGAGGTCTCGGATGTCCGAGCAAAATGCCTCTAGATATAAAACTCAATTGACCAGAGAGATTTCACTCGTTCTTATCACTCTCTTCATCATCGACATTCACAATCTACATCCACTAAAACGAATATCTTCTATTCGTTCATTTCCCTAGCGACCGGCCAATTGTTGTACCAGCTTAGCTAGGCAATTTCCCTATTACTGCAACAATCCAAAGCCCGAAACTTATTATACGGATGCTTTTGAG
Source organism: Syzygium malaccense (assembly GCA_031216405.1). Lineage (NCBI taxonomy): Eukaryota > Viridiplantae > Streptophyta > Magnoliopsida > Myrtales > Myrtaceae > Syzygium > Syzygium malaccense. Next base: position 18,974,959 of record CM062254.1, read on the forward strand.
ATTCGAAGATTTTCCTCACTCCGAAGCCGGCATCGCTAGGGGATTTTTAATTATAGCCATCATCAACTTACATCACGTTGCTCGTGCCTCGCGGGAAGATCCATTTCGACTGGACAGCAAAACTTTATTAGTTAGTAAGGCAACAAAGTTGATGAAATCACGCCATGAATAAGGTTAAGGAGAGATCCAAGTAGAGGACGAGTGATTCGGTAGAGACGAGCAATCAGCAAGCAAGCACTTACGTTGTTGTCGTGCATATGCTTGTTGTCTCAATCTCTCTCTTCCAGCTCTTGTCCATGCTTTATCATGTGTAGCCATTTTTGTTCTATTTTTTTATTGTTTTCTCCACGACCCGTTTTTTTGTTTTTTGGGTCCAAAGGAAACATTTTCATTCATCAACGTGCAAACTAAATGAGTCTCAGAACGCAGAATATTCCATAGGGGCTAGGAGGAAAAGACAACCGGCTAGGGGGCAAGAGTATTTTTGCGATGGGCTTTGGCAACCGAACGCGTAACCCTTTTGAATCGGTCAAAAATCAACGATAACAACACGAAAACTCGAACCCATCATTGCACACATCACCAAGCATTCGACGAATAAAACTTCATCCCTCGAGACAAAAAATCTTCCAAAAATGAATTCATGAAGAGTTTTTAATTCAAAAGGGGTGATTCATGCCTCCTCTTCTTCTCGGACCATTTGGAGATAAGGGGGACATAAATTTAAGGCCATTTTTGTCTAAAATCAATTTAATTATGTAGCACGTGTTGGTTATTAGGTCGAAGGTGAATCAGCAATTTCTGTATGTGATTAGGGAATATAAGCTAAATTTAAGGGAGTGATTGTGATTCTTAGCCACGTTCGAACTGCCTAACACACTTAAATTAACCTACTCCCACATAAGCAAATAAACAATCGATCTTGTGCCAGCTCCTCTCTTGGTGCACACCTTGCAGTATCATCATATCTTCTAGGGTTAATACCACGAAAAACTCCAAATCAGTACACCTATGACAAATTTACCCAACACTAATTTTTTTAACCACTGAAAACCCTAAATTGGTACAATTGTAACAAATTTACCCTCCGTTAAATTGAATTAATACCACGAAAAATCACAAATTGGCAAACATATGATAAACAAAGGAGTAAAACACCAAACCGGTACACCCGTTAACTTTCACGTGTCATCCAACTCTGCAATTTGATGGTTAAATTCAACAGAGGGTGAATTTATCACAAGTGTAGTAATTTGGGATTTTTGGTGGTAAAAAAATTAGTTCAGGGTAAATTTGTAACAAGTGTACTAGTTTGGGGCTTTCTGTGGTCAAAAAATTAGTTTGGGATAAATTTGTCACATGTATATCAATTTGGGGATTTTCATGGTATTAGCCCTATCTTCTATGCAAAAAGGTTTTCTTTTTACATACACAGTACTGATGGTGATTATTCCCAAGAATAGAAACGTATCATTTTTTCAGTATAATTGTGATTATAATCAATGTATTGTACTACTAAAAATTATTTCCTAATAAAAATGATTGACATTAGGATAGATGCTCATAACGTAGACACTTAAACCACTTAAGAGTGATTAACATGGAGAGTCAAAAATTATTTCCCGTACACGCTGCTGATGCAAGAATTTTTCTTTTCGTAGACAATGGAACGGACTATATTTTTCTCCAATCACGCTTCTAATTAGAGGGTTGCAAGTTATGGTTATGAACATCACCTATATGCAAATATGACTAAGTATAAATATAGATGATGTCCATGTTTATAAGCTACTGATTAGAAGACTGATTAAAGGAAATTTCTTTTTGAAGTAGGAAAATACGATCATAATATAAATCGATGACATGTGAAAAATAGGTGCTTCTACTTGCATGAAATTGTAAAAGCATGTAAAAACTGGTTAATAGAAAGTGAGAATGACCTAAATGATCCTTAAACTTTAGTTTATTGTGCAATGTCAACCCTGGACTTTTACTTTGTCCAGTTTGATTCCTGAACTATTAATAAATGTTCAATATAGCCCTCCGTTTGCTCAAAAGACAAATCAGATGTTATTTGATGAGGTTGATCATTAGATGTTGAGTTGGATTTCTAAAAATGATGAGTCAACATGTCCATCATTTTTTCCATCTACTTTAAAAAGAAAAAAAAGAGATTAAGGTGTTAACATGTCCATCATTATTTGATGACATGGATTATAATATCCTAATTTGAAATGAATATCTTATTTGGGTAATCCACGTGTAACTTTTTCTTTTTGTAGTACACCATTTAAACTTAACAAATTAAAAGCTATATCAAAAGATTCCGTCAACTTGAATTAACGGAAAGTTCGCATAAAACATTTTCATATATTTTAGAAACTAGATTGAGCATTTATTAATAGTTTAGAAACCACACTGAATAAATTATAAGTTTAAGGATGACATAGAACAATTTTAGAGACCGTTTGTGTTATTCTCTCCGGTAGAAACTAATAAGGGTTAAATTTACCGACTATAGTTGAGCCTCGTAAGTAAAAAAAAGCCTGAAATTTGGTCGTGTAAACAGGAGAAATTAGATCTTGATGGGGGTCTAAGACCTGAAGACTAATGACTACCTACTTATCAAGCCAGCAATCTCCCTATATCATTCTTAACATTAAAATACTCCCTCTTGTTAATTATTTTCGACTAATTTAAGCATCAAGGAGTTTCTCTGAGGAAAAAAGAAACCTATATAAAGACCATTTATATGATAGATATTTCATTCGTCCATTTCTATGCATCAATGTTTTTAAAAATCTCTTCGTAAGTGTAAATTTCATAGGATCACTGCCAATTACTAGGTTAAACTTTAGCCTAAAATTAAACCGTGGAAATATATAATAAGAGAGGTAAAGGGGCTTGAAATAATTTGAATTTGGGACATTTTGCTATGCAGGGACTATTGCCGATTACTCAAAAAGTTTAAGCTATTAAAAGGGTGCGTGATTTGAAATTTAAATGTTGTACAATTTTTTGGAAGAAATTTCTTTAGAAAAAAAAAAAGAAAGCTTGGAAGGATTTTGTACAACTATGAGCAAAAGGACATTAAAACCAGGAACAAAGGGCGTGGCAGCTATCGGCACATCATGTCAATGAATTCATCACCAAATAGGACCTCATAACTTTTACCGCTCGTGATATGTGTGTGTGTGTCGATTGGAGATAGATGCACATGCATCATGCAAAAGGGGCCTTTGTGTGTGAGGACAAGTGCAAGCTCCAAACACACACTGTTCCTCCTCGTTTTGTATCGTCAAGGAAGGTTCCTACACCTTTTCCTCAAATCAAAAAAAAAATTATACATTTCTTTGGTAAGAAAGCTCTCCAGCTAAATTTCAATTTGGAGCTCTTCATCACAACCAAGTCCTCAAGTCATCATCATGATGAGACGACCAGCTTTTTAGGGTTGTTTACACTTCATAAACAAAGCACTTCTTGGATGAGAGCTTCTGAATGGTAGCCGAAAACCAACGCCTTGTGGCTTACCATATTTGACCGTGTGAACTTGCCCATCAAGAAGGCCGCCATGAGCCACCTACGTCAACGCGGAGGAGACCCTGATCGGTACATCTAGGTTAATCAAGATTAAGCATATACCCATTCACCCTAGACATCGATAGGAGAAGCGGGAAGCGTTTTAACATGATACAATGATTGAAACTAGAGGTGGGAACACGACGCGTATGGAAGGAATCGTTCAAATAGCTTGAGAACTCTAGTGTTGATAGCATTATGTTGATGGGAATTAGGGCGTCCCTTGTCCTGTTTTATCCTCCTATAGTGTTCCAATCATCTCTATTCGTTTGATTCAGCTGAATGTGATTTAAAGCACTTTCGGGAGCTTCACTTAGGGATCATTATTAGCCCCTTAAGGTCACTAAATTTGGTCATACTTCAAACATGATCATGCCGTTGGAAAAGACGGCGATAAGCCACCCAAGTTAAAAGGAAAAAAGGTTACTTTTCTCCTTGATAACGTAAATATTGACGGGAAGTGAAAGCATGAAGCACTTTAACCCGGAATTCGAGGTTTGAGTTAGATGTGGAAATAGCAGTTATCTCACTTGCCCTGTCTTGCAATACGAACGTAGCCGACAGAAAAGACAGCCACGACCCTCCTAGGTGAAAATTGATTCTTTTTAAAACACATTTGATGACTTGGAGGAGACTCATGTCGGTCCGTTCCATACAGGTAAGTTAAGATTGAGCTTAAATATTGATAGAATAAAGAAAGGATGAACCATTTAACTAATCCGATATGGTTGAAGTTAAAGATAGAGAGGCGAGAACAAAAGTAGGAAGAATCGAAATGGAGATGTCCAAGGGATGAGAATCGTCTACCTCTATTGGATCCTCATACGGTGTTCCAATCATCTCAACCATCCGTTCACATAGCTATGTTTTCTTTAGAAATTTGTGATTGAAACCCTTTGGGATTGACATAGTTGATTAGGACATCAAGGGATTAACAATTCAATAACTAGAGATCACTTGTTCGAATTCCACTAATTGTGTGCAAACTCTCCAAATCAGGGCTACCTACACATGTCAACCGTTTGAACTCAAATAGTTCATGGGCTTGAAAGGTATTCCACCGGCCTTCATATACCTAAGCCTCCACGCTCGTGCTCCTAAATTATTAAAAAGGAAAGTTATGACCAAATACATCAAAAGGTTGAGATCATTAGAACAGCAACAGGGTACACCTTAAGGTAATAAAGGATCTTTATCCATATTGAGTTTGAGTCTGTCAATATTTGGATCTAAATACTTTAACTATTAAAAAACGTCTAGGTGCATCCCTTTTTTCAGTAAGGGTTACTATTAGATTCAATGTCAGTGTAATAAAACACTTACACATTCACAATCGGGTGAATGACGTGTGTTTGAACTTAATCATTCACCCAATTGTGTAATTGAATTCTACGTGTTAATAATCCGATGGTGTGCGTAAGTTATTATTTATATCATCAGTAGACCCAATAAAAGTCCAATAAGGAAATGGAAAGTCTTTAGAGAGAGAAAGAATTACATATAGTTAAATACATTGTTTCTTTTTTCTTTTGGTTGTATGCACTTGTTAATAGTGTGATAATGCTACAAGTATAAGAATTTGAATACTAAAAGTTTAGGAGTAGTTACTAGTGATAAATTAAATGATTATTTTCCAGCCCATCTTCGAGTATCTGGTCAAAAATCTTATATTAGCACAAAATTAAAATAGGGCTGGTCAAGTGTCTTAGAATTGTGGTATCCCCTATACTAATTATTGAATATCTAGTTTAAGGCCAATAATATATATAATTAGGCCGGCAATATTTAACTAAAAGGAGAGGCTGGGTGGAAGTTGATATGAAATGGAGGGGAGAAAGATGAAGTCTTCAGAATCCAGCAAATGACCAAGTCGAAATAAATAGAGCATAAATTATATATGGATTCATAAGAACTGAACATGCTTCTAAAATAATTTAAAGATGCTTATGGTCCAAGTGAAACCGAGGGGCTAAATGATATAGTAAAGTCTTATTAAATGAATTTGCATGTTAAGAATGCAGTGCCCAGAAAGAAGAGGGATTTGTTTTCAACCTAGCTGAAGAACAGTGAACTTCTCTTCTCACGACCAGTCGGCAAAGTATAGTAGAAGATGCAAAAAACCACTATATGAATACGTTTCCAACATTTTCAACTTTCAGAACATATTCAGAATAAAAAAATAATATACAAGTGTGTGTAGTTTCAGATACATTGAGAGAGAGAGAGAGAGAGAGGACAAAAGAAGACCGCGTTAAGGAAAAAACACTGGCTGATAGCTACAACAGCATAAATGGAGAGACAAACTTTGGACTTGAAAAAGTTGATGAAAATAATTAGATATATAAAACAACTGTCCGCTAGGGATAAAAAAGGCATCAACCATAGCCGGCTAACTACATCTCTCTCTCTCTCTCTCTCTCTCTCTCTCTCTCTCTCTGACTTCTCTTCTTTAAATCAAACGACACACAAGAACCCTTCACTTCCTTCACACAAGCAATCCTCCCATGTCTTTTACTTGTCTCTCTTCTCATTAAAAGACCCTTCTAAGCAAGCTCTTTTAGCCTGATCTCAACTCAAGCCCACCAACTCAGCATCATCTATCATCTCAACCCCCACCATGGAATTCAGCCACTTCGACGACTCGAAAAGCTCCAGCGACGACACCGACCGGTTAGACCCCACCAGCGACGAGACGGGGAGCGCGGCGAGGTCCTATGGCTGCGTCTTCTGCAAGCGAGGCTTCACCACCGCTCAGGCCCTGGGAGGGCACATGAACATCCACAGGAAAGATAGAGCCAACAAATCAAGGCCTTCGAACAACTCAGGCTTCTCTCCGATCCTGAGCATAAGCCCCGACGAGAGCTACACGCCCCTCAGATCGTTCCTCCCTACATCAACTTATCCTCCATACTATTACGGGTTGCCAGAACCATCCGCTGTCCACAACCCCATGTACTTGCCGGCGTTGGTGTGGGGCGCGAGGCCCGATCCACATGGAAGAAATTACAATGATAATAATCAATTCTATGTGCCGAGCAATCCATCCGAAGAGAGTACTTATGATGGAGAGGAGTGGCAGTGGGGGCGGAGCTTGCAAGTCGGCCCGTCACATGTGGTAGATGACAACAAAGGGAAGAGATCACGGGCCGGAGCCGAAGATGATGGGTTGGACTTGGAGCTCCGACTCGGTCACGACCCTTAAAGAAAATTAAGTACATTAGACGTATGTATAAATACTGACTTTTGCGATGATTTCACTGCCTCACTCTGTACAGCTTTTGGATTCGTCCCGAAAACTTTTCGGTGTTTCTTATGTAAGAGAAGGAGGAGTTGGAATGAAGTTATTAATAAGAGGCGTTTCGCTTTCACGATATCAATCAGCTGAGTGTTTGATGATCACACGTGTGTGTGGGAGAAAAACTTTTTTGTGATGAAGAAGCTTCAGAGAGGCGTTAAAACTGTGTTACCAGACACAGGGAAGTTACCTGAGAGAGGTATGATTGTTTTGTCTATCAGCTTACACACACCTCTTGAGAATTTCCTGCTAGTACTTTTTTGTCCTTCTATTGCTTATCAATTCCGAGATTTATGTTCCCAATGGAATTGATATCTTCTTTTGTTCTGTAAACTTGATCCTTCTGTCACATGTCATTGAATTTATAGAGAACCCTAATTTGCTTGATGGAATAATCAGTTATATACTAGCTAGATAGAAAGTAAAGAAACTCATGTACCTAATCATAATGGTTTGTGTGAATTTTTTTGCCATGCCTTTTAGTTGGGGAATTGGGTTTTGGTTATAATTGACAAACCAAACAAGTAAACTTAAGATGCATTTAAGATCATCAATTTATCAACATTACACATGAAATTTGGTGTGTTTATGCATAAAATTCAGTTAAGATATGCTGATATTTCCCTTGTTAGACCACCAAAAGGAATTTTTATCTTAAATATGATAAGGAATTTGAATTTCTTTTGTTTCTTTTCTGCCCTCTTTTGTTAGTCTGCAAGATGATATGTTTGTGGGGCTGTAATCTGATGGAGGATTAGGTTCCTCCACGAGGAATTATCTTTTCGCTAATTTACCTCACACATTGGTTGTTGTTTTTTGTCTTTTAGAACACTATACATGTTTGGTACAATGAGTTTGGATTTTCGCTAATGATCATGTACCTTCTATCTTGCTATGTGAAGCTAGCTTAAGACGGAAAGTTATAAAAAATGCAGTGCAGATGTGGCGAACAGAAGCCTGGGATTTGGTTGTCTAGCTAGATCTTGTAGTTCAGGAAATAGGTTAGGGAAAAGAAAATCGCTTACAGGTATAAAACCTAATTTGAAGATAGTGAGTAAAACAAGACATAGAGTTGATAAGAGATGACTTATTTACACGATACCCTTTCCTGGAACCTTGGGTGGCTATTGTCCACATGTGCGGACATAGAGAGACGGAGAGAGAGAGAGAAAGAGAGAGAGATCAACACAAGCATGCATGATACATGAATTGGCTATGTTAGGTTATTCCATGATTTTATCTCCTATTCCGGGCAAGAACAAGTTTGTAAGGATTGAATTGGTATTAGAAGTTGGTACAAAGTTTATGTGACCGCTTGATGAATCCTTGACCTGCTTTTATGCTTTGTTCGTGTGCTGGTGCTGTGTTTGTGCACATTGTCTGGATTTTCAAGACCAAAACTGAGTGGTTGGCAGCTGGAAAACTCACAAAACTTACAGCTTTAGCTACGCAAGAATTATGTTCAAAACACTCTTTTTATACATTAATGGGTTGTGCTGATCATAGGGAAGAAATTGTGCAGTACTCTTGTCATTGCTGTGAATCCTATAGCTGAGAGACATTGTTCACTCTCCAACTGACCAAATCCTTTCAACTAAACTTATGTCTATATATTCCAGGATTGTATCTCGAAAAACTTCTGCGTAGTGTATATGAAAGTCTTGGTTTTGAACCATGATAATCTTAGTGGTTTCTCTATTTGTTTACTCTATTTCGATTTCGCACTCTTTGATCCTATCTTTATTTTTGGGCAAGGCCCTTCGATTTCAATGTTATTTTTCTTGATGAGCCACAAAAGAATGAGATGTGCTTTTTGTGTGTTTCCAACAATCAAATTTTTCCGAAGAAAGTAGCGACTATTAAGATTAATTTTAAGATGGCAGCTGTTGTTGTCTTAGAAGTTTCATCTCTCTCAATGCATGTTGAAACACTCTCACCTTTCCATCCAAAGTAAAACCATGCATTTAATAGGATTCATAATCTATCTTTACTTCCTCTCCAGCTGAACTGAAGGTTTCATTAGTTGGTTCTTTCCCAATTCCGGTCTGTAGATGTGATGTTCAAGAAACCAAAGATTGATCATGAATGTTTAACTTAGATCATATCCACTATAATTGTCATTGTATTTCATACCACAACTCTTCGTCATACGTGCTACGATTCAATTTACATGTATGGGAAATTTTCAAAATGTCAGTCTACATGAGTCAAAAGTATGCCAATCACCATAAGAGTAGCTGATTTTAGTTTGCATAGTATTTGCAATTGAATTGTTACATCTCCCAGCGTCAAATGCACTAAGTCTTTTGATCTATCTTTTGTGGAGAGTGGAGACCAACTTATAACCACTCCACCATTATCCACCTTCTTCCTCAGCAGCATCTTTCTGATGTTATGTATAATCACTAGAAGGAAACTGCTTTTCTCAGGAAGAACTTCATGAGTTTAACGATGTGGCAACTCCAACATAATTGGCAACTTACATAAGAGTTTAAACCAGGTAAAACTCCACTTCGGGCCCCCAAATTTATGAAATTCTTCCGATCAAGTCCTGGAACTTTTAATTTGTCTAATCATGTCCTCGAAGTGTTGCTTAACTATTCTAATCAAGTCTCTTCAACTTCAAATTCAGCTTGTTGGAGCTGACGTGTCTGTCAGGCCGACAATAATACTATGTGGAGAGCCCTAGTGCAGGCCGACTTCACATTCTTGAAATCTCATCGTGCATATGATTGTGATCTTCATTCTTGGAGAGCCTTAGTCCCACGCATTAGTTGATTGTCCATAGGTACAATGACAAAAAGTTTCTCGGTGTTAGATCTTGCTGGCTTTGACAGAGTGTCGGCTCCGATTGATCAGATCTGGAATTTGAGGAACTCGATTAGAATATTTACCTAAGTTCAAGGACCCGATTAGACATATGAAAAATAAAAGGGAGAAAAATGTGTAAGTTTGGAGATCAAAATTGTACTTTTACCATTGAAACCATTAGATCGAAACATGATTTATTATTTTAAAGGTTTTAACATTTCTATTTATCGAAGAAACTAAGTTCTAACATTTCCCACTCATACATAGTCCTAAATCTAGATTGAGAAATTAAGCCGAGGAGTTTGATTACAAATTGGGAGACAAATTAGATATTCCAACTTATTGGTATGTCCTAATATATTTGATGTCAAGTGAAAAATATGAGGTTACTGTCGACTTGTATAAATAATTTAGCTAAAAATCATGATATAATTTAATATTTAAATATTCTAACAAATATTTGGATTGTCTTGTGAAGGAAACATTTTGTGAATGACGGCCATTTTTCCTGGTTATTATTATAAGTGGCTATTCAACAAGCAAAAAGTGAGGAAACGAATACATTTTATTTTTTTAATTACCTTCTAAATGAGACTATTAATAATGTCAATCTAAGGAAATTCACCAGGAAATGAAGAAACATATTTACAGTCTTATGCCGAAAAAGCACGAAATGGCATCGCTTGACACTGCCTCGATATAATAGTAATTTTTTAAGGTGGCACTTTCTTAAATGATATAATAAATAATAATGGTCGATGAACCTAGAAAAAAAAACGCGCTCTCAATGATTATACGCTCCAAAGCGAACTAATTTGTTGAATTTAAATTAATCAAAACTCATTCATGAGCACATCGTGACCAAGCCGGCACATACTTTGAATTTGACGAGGAAGAGTGAGCATTAAATGATGAAGTTGGAGCTTTTGTTAGAGAAACCCTAAATACAAAGTCCACAAAGTTGGCGAAGCAATAAAAAAAACTTTAAAAAGAAAAACAAAGAAAAGAACCTGCAAATCTAAATAAAGCTACACCTGTGATAATTTTATCTTTTGCTAGTTTCCGTTAAATTTTACCGTTAAATTTCTGAGTTGGATGACACTTAGTAATTGACAGATGTATCGGTTTGGGGTTTTACTCTCCGTTTGTCACAGGTGTATCAATTTGTGATTTTTCGTAGTACTAATCCAATTTAACGGATTGTAAATTTATCACAAATGTACCAGTTTGTAGTTTTTGGCAGTTAAAAAATTAATTTATGGTGAATTTATCACTGGTATGCCAGTTTGAGGTTTTTCGTAGTATTAACCCTAAAGCTAATTGAATCGGAATATATACAAAAATGATACGAGATCACTCTAGCTAATCAAATATCGCGAGAGCTCTCGATATCCCCGTCCGAAATTTACCAAAGCCGGAACGCGGGTTCGGAAATCGGTCCGTCATTCACGGAACCGATGAAGCTATCGCCTCAATTCACACGTAGAGTTCGCACCGGCGGCGACACCCATCGATATAATTAACCACTCCTAATTAAAATACGCAATGCATCGCCCCTGTTTCCCTGTGGTTGCATTCATGGCGTGTTAGATTTCATGGGCGACGTAAGCCAAGTCGATATCAAGGATTTGATTAAGCGGGGAAGATTAACGAAGGACGGGAATAGATTAAGGCAATGATCTTTGCGGATTTGTTGGGACTGCTCTGCGGACAGCTCGACAGATGGATGCGATTCAGAAGGAAGGAACAAAAGGCAAAAAGATGACAACGATGTCACTGCCAGCGAGATTGGACCCAGCTCGGTCAATAGTCAGCCCTCCACTTCAGGGTCTAAATTTTGTTCGTGAGTGCGATGATTACATTTGGCACCCTGCTGGTTTTTTTGTAAGGATTAGCTCAGTCAACACATTCTAGAATTTGGTTTGCCTCAATTTAAGCTCCTCAAAGTCAAGGTACATTTAGCAGGAAACCATCTTAGCGTTGAAAGACCGTTTTCCTCGTTTTTTTCGGTCAGGCCGCGTCTCGCCGCTCCACCCACAATCCCCTCTAGCCCTTATCGTACTCCAGCTTGGCAGTTTCCCCCGCCTATCTAGGGCTGAGCCCCGGGGTTTGACGGCAGACTTGAAAAGGCCACCCGTGGATGCTTTGCACCTAATCATTCCGAGCACCGTTTGAGATAATGAGCCAAGGGAACATATTCTTATGATCAGTGAAACCGTATGCTTATATTTTGAAAATACGATTTACTATTTTTTTGTAGAAAATGAATTCATTTTTTGGAATCCAGTATGACCTCAAGCACTACCACGATGAGCCATGCCGTTCGGATCTGGAATCCCGATGTCCGGATCCAGGATCTTGAGGGCCAGACTCGAGATCCTGGCTAGGACATCATGGCCCAAACCCGATAGTTCAAAGTCTAACCTAACGAATTTTGTACTAAATCATTATGAGCGGCCTGCAGACAAACTAGACTAACCTTTTCTCTCGATTTGAGAACAGGATCCTCATTCTTTGACCTTTTCACACAACAAACTTTAAAGCATGTGACATCAATCACGTAGCACATGAGCCATCGAGTAGTTCCTAGTAAAAATGTCTCCGGACACATATTAACGTGTCTAGATATTGACATCATTAATATGTTGAACTTATTAATAAACATGTCTAAACGTACCATTATGAGTAGAAATGGTTACTTGCGAGTGGCGCATTTAATTATGTTGTTCAATCCAGATTGATCCATGTACAACAGGAACACAATTAAGCACAGCCGGAACACACTGAACAACATTCGTGTGAACGGGGCCATGTCGAGATCATTCACCTTCACAAATGTGCAAAGTTTCCAGGCAAAAATGGTTGGTTTTGTCAACCATGTTGAGGGGGAAAACCACCTTCACGAAAATTGTAATTTGGAAGCGTGTTTAAAACGCTGACGCGGTATTGGTAGCACTAGCAAAAAAGGAAAGGCGAAGCTATTTCAACGTAAGCTGTATTGCATCCCCGATCCTTTAACTCATTTGACATCCTCTACATTTAGAAAGCTTTTGAAAAAACCAGTTGACGCTCCAAGTTTCCCTGTTGAAAACCCCTTTACACCTTCACATCATTAACTAATATGAAATTACCGACAAAATTGTCATTTTCTTGCAGAACAAAAACATGATTCCAGCCATGTCCTTAATTGCCACCCCACCCAAAACCCCTAAATCTTGACCACGCAAACACCCAAATCGGCGCAAAAATTGTCCATAAAGTTCTAAACCTATTGCACTTTTGCCAATTCAATCTTAAATCTTTTAAGTTTGCCAATTGAGTCCTAAATCATTACGCTTCTTGCCAATTGAGTCTTAAACATTTACACTTCTTGCCAATTGAGTCCATCTGGCCAATTTTGGCCGGAAATCACTGAAGTGAACACCGATCGGTCAGTGGCGCTAATGTGAACATTTTTAAATAATATTTTAATAATTTTATGAATTTTTTATGGTTTTTTTCTTCTTCTTTTTTCCTTTTTTTTTTTTTTGGTTTAGAGTTTTGTTGGGGTCAAATTTTTGGGTTTAAAGTTGGCTGGCAAGGGTTGCCGACCCTAGGCAAGGGCTGTTCGACCCTCGCCAACCAAAGCGAGGGCGTTGCGGCCCTCGTCGGATCTAGGCAAGGGTGTGCGCGCCCTCGCTTTGGCCGGCGAGGGCATCGCGAACCTCACCCAATGCCAGTGAGGGCCGGCCAACTCTAAACCAAAAAAAAAACAGAGAAAAGGAAAAAAAAAAGAAGAAAAAAACCATAAAAATTCAAAAAATTATTAAAATATTATTTTAAAATGTCAACGTCAGTGCCACGTGGCCGCCTGGCATTCACGTTAGCGATTTCCGCCCAAAATTGACCGGATGGACTCAATCGGCATGAAGTGTAAAGGTTTAGGATTTAATTAACAAACTTAAAAGGTTTATGACTGAATTGGCAAAAGTGTAATAGGTTTAGGACTTTTTGGACAATTTTCCCAAATTGGCCGCCGCCGCTGCCGCATCTAACACAACTTGTCTCACCGCCAAACTTAGCTCCGCCCCACCAAGTCCCCTCTATCTATGAGCTGGCCTCGGTCAAGGTTGCGTGACGGTGGCCTTGCCATCGATTCGAGACTGGAAGCCTCCTTCGGGCCATGGGCAGCCTCCTGTTTAGGTCGTTTTATTGAGGTCTCGGCCATGGGCGACCTTCGGCCCATGGCAGCTCACGACCTTAGACCAAGGTTTCGAGCCACCATTGTGGCAATGGGTCGACAGCAGCGTCAGTCACGGCCACTGAAGGCGCCCCACCGTCGTCACTGATGGTGCCCTACCACCATCTAGCACATAGAGATGCACTCAAGCTCGCGTCCCCATTAGTGAACTTGCCCTCGTGCATGAGAGAGAGGTGTTCCAAAGGCGACCCAACGGCCGGGCTTTGGACAAATAGTCTTTTAAATCTTTATTAATTGCCATTTCTTAGGATATGGGGCACGTTTGGGAATCATTTTTCCAAGGGGCTTTGAGCTCTAAAGCTCTTTAGGCAAATTTAGGCAAATTCAAGTAACGTTTGGCAAATTTTTTAATAGCTTTGGATAGGTGGAATTACATTTCCATCCAAGATAGGTCCAGAGGTGCTTTGGGCTTTGAGCAAAATCTTCACAAAAAGGATAAAACTCTTCGTTAAGATCCAAGGCATAACGCAATTGCTCTTTCAATCCATCGTGTCGAAATGAAAACCCTAATCGTATGTTAGGACCTTTTTCGCTCTGACACCATATTGACATGGTTGTATCCCTGCTGAAATGTCCTCCCAAAGCCACTACCATGAAGCTCTTGTATAATCTATTCGCATAAAGAACCTTATGGATACATAACTGATCACCTTTGCACTACTTACTTCCTGCAACTTAGCTATATTGTGGCTGAAATAAGGATCAGCCTGATACTGATTTTCGCCCTAGATTTAGAATGGTGGTGGAATGAAAGTGGAAGTTGCAGATTACCGTGGAAAGATGCATGCCAAATTTTATTTAAAATGGGAAGCTAGTGCGGAAACTTCACTTTGAGTGAAAAATGATGGCAAAACCGTGGAAGGTGCCGTTTGTGAAGCTTAAATTGAAAGACATTGCATTTCTATGGAAGAGAGATGAGGAGCAACATGCACGATAAGGCAAGCCGAAAATCAGCACTTGGCAGCATATGAGGGTGAGATTGCAAAAGCAAATTGTGCCTGTTGATTATGCCATGGAGTTGTAACTCCGCTCACTAAAGCAAAATTCCATGTTGTCGGAGGACTATGCATCAGAATTCAATAACCTTTCCATCAGGGGCTTGAACAGATAGCTGGTTCCAAGGTATTTCACAAATTGATTTGAAAAGCAACCATCATTAAATCAGGCTGAAAAGTGGTGACAGATGGAATACATCATTCAAGACGCCAGGTGTACTTTATGAGTGGTTAGTGATGCCAATAGAACTTCCTGATGCGCCGACGACCTTTATAAGTCAAGACCGAGGTACTTATGCCTTTCTTGAAATCATTCGTTGTCGTTCATTTCAATATTTTCATTTACAGTCGGACCAGGATGAGCACTTGAAACATTTGTGTCAACTCTGATGCAAGAACTTGAAGGAAATGGCAAACCCCAAGACATCCAAACCAATGTACAGACATTCATTTACATATTGATATATAGATTGTGAAGGAAAAGATGTTGCAGATTAGTCAGGCTGGTACTATACTACTATTATTACCACTCCACGTCGAAGCCTTTGAAAACAGTTCAAGCACATCCAGAGATCTTTAAACAGAGGACCACGAACTTACAAGCCAGAGAGTATTTACTTAAAGTAAGGAGTTCACAGCAACCCCCCAAAGTTTTAATCTCTAGCAGCTTTAAGCCTTCAACGTATTGCGACCCATTACCTAGTGAGATAGTACACAACCAGGAAAATCACCACGAATGATGCAACAAGAGAAAGCATTCTCCGGCTTGATTTCGTCTCAAACACCTGATGCAAAACCAACCAAAAAGAAACTATTACCCCATTTACAGAGGGGAGTTGCAGCATAAAATCCATTGATAGGGATACTGACAATAAGCTTACCATTTTAAAACGATCCATTGTTCCCGACAGAACTCCCCTGGAAGAATCCATCTCATTGCCCTGAACAGATATAAATCCCTGTTAAGTAAACTATAAAGCCAATACAAAGAACTTGTTCGTTGGTGTGATATTGAAAATCCTGCATTAAGTGAATTAAACAACCTATAGAAAGGACTTGGGGTGCTGATTCATACCATTCTATCCAACATGCGGTTATGGGTCTCCACTTCTTCATTTATATCACCAGACAACTGTTGAAGTGACAAGCATCAACAACTGGCATTGAAAATAAGAAATGGTAGAAATAGTAGGGCATCCAAAAATACTTTCGTTTTCTCTCTGAAGTGGAAGAAAAATTCACGATAAGACATGCTTCTGATGATATAAAGGACAGTGCTGCATCTCAGATGACATGACCAAAAGGATACACTATACGAATTCCATCCCTATATTGCTAGTGAAATCCACATTTTCTTTGTCGTGCCATACTTCTCTGGTTAAGAAGTGAAAACTGCATGACTATAGAGGAAGCTTCATATGGCATTGAGCAGTTTAGTCCAAATTAAAAGATCCCACAACAACAGAACATCACTTCCAAATACTCACTCTCTTCAGCAGAATGACTCTATCCTGCAAGCCATCCATTGCTCTTTCATTCTCATGCTCATCAATCTCATGAGAAGAGTAAGAAGATGATGCCCTAATGCCACCTTCTTCAATGCCATCAAAGAGAGCAGCTCTATTGCCACGAACATCCCTACAGACAAAATGTATTATTCAACATAGCAAGTTTAGCAAGTCGATATGAGCCCGTGAACAGCTAACGACGAGCCTTGATTTCATAGAGGTCAAGTTAAACCATAAATTAACTAAGTCAGTTCGCACGCTAAATAAACAAAGAATTACACTGAAGATGCATACAGATGGAAACATCACTCTGACAAGGTGTCAAAGCAAAGAGACATGATTTGGAGAAACTGTAAACATCATAACTTCCTCATAGATATTAGAAATAGCAAATTTATCACGGAAACTGTATCAGCAACACTTTGATGCAAATACAAGACAAGGACAGTGACCGAATGGAAAATTATATTGTGCCTTGACAAGTTTCTTATCAATCAACAGTGTATATCTCCCAGAATTAGCTTTGCAGTGCATGGACAGTGAATCAAGAGTTCAGACCTTTTTCAATAACTTAGCACCAATTATTCATACACTCCAATCAGTACGAGCATTCATCCTTTTCTCTGTTCATGTCAGGAACGCAATCAAGAATTTCACCATTCAACTGGAATTTTTATTCACATGCCGGAGGAACATAATCCAATAGAAAAATTCTAGAGAAAATTAAAAAAACCTATTTTAAGCAACCTAATTTTCAAAAAATTAGAAGTCATCCGCCCCTCATCCCATAGCAGAAGCAGAAGCAGAAGCGGCAACGACAACAACAAAAACTATTAGCCCATTAAGTGGCCCCACTATATGAATCTTTTGTCACCATTGCCTTATGTTCAATATAGTCTTTTATAAGCTCTAATTGCCTCATACTTCTCTTATAACCTCCTTTCATGTATTTTTAGGGCTTCACCTGCCCTTCAACCCAAGTTTCCATCCATTAATCACATAACCCCTTATTGGAGCACCAGAGGTCTACATTCTACGCGACCAAATCATCTCAAACGAGCTTCAGTCTTGCTCAATAGAGTGACTAGTGCTTTTCCTCAATGCCTCCTGAGTTTACTTCATCTCGTTGGCAACTCTCTTTTAACATCTTGTGAAAGCTGGTGTATTCAATTCATTTCTAATTTTGTTTCTCTTCATGTGCCTAAACTACCACTGGGGCATTCCCATATACAATAGACTTGTTTTGTGAACATGTCGGTGTTTAATTAGTATCCCGTGCAATGAAGCATTGTTGGCCTCACCGCAGTCAATCAGTATTCGACAGTCGCACAAAACACCGAACACTTTTCCCCACTCCATCCATCATACTTCTACTCTACGGCCAAGATATCCATCTCTTGCCAAATATATCCTAGACATTTAGCATGTTCACTCTTTGGGAATTCTGATCTCTAATTCTCATCAAATGTTGTCTGAACTTCTACTGATGCATTTACACTCCTAGTATTCTAGCTTCGACAGATTTCAATGAAAATCGTTGGATTCCAACATTTCCCTCCAAAGTTCTGAGTTCATCAGTTACTCTTGCTTGTGGTTCATCAACAAAAATTATATCACCTAGAAAGCATATACCAAGAAATAAAACACACCAAGAAACACTTACTCTTGCTTGTTACACATAATTTATTTATCAATACTTCCACATTCGCTAGGTCTCCTACAGTCCAAAACAAGAATTAACATCTAGAAATAATAGCAAAATTCTACGACAGCCTGTAAAAGAGAAGTCTATAGAGTATTTTTGTTAGAATTACAATTTTGACTGTGTCACTGTATGATATAACGATACTAAATCAGATTTAAGATCTCAAATTTTTCCAAAATTAAGTTTAAACAAGATCATGGCTGGACCCCGCATTCAAGACCTTAAAAATGGTAAAAATCAAACAAAATCGTAAAGTCGTACTAACTTTCATCTTTGTCCACTTTATGAAGTTTGTCCCGAAAAGAGTAAAATATTGAACTGAACAAGTTGGGTTCACATTTGAAATTCTTAAAAAAGAAAATCAAAAGACTAAAGTAAATGAGTTTTGTGTTATATATATCCTAATTACAGTAGGTGAATCCAGAATTAGGCTTTCGTATACAAACATTTCAATGTTTCAACCAACAAAAGTCTGCTCCATGAGTGTCCTTTATGAAAAGAGAAACAAGGAGCAGCAGCTGCGATGATGAAATAGTGCTTTTCATTATGAACTTTTAGTATCATTATGGACTATTAAGCTTACTTGGCTTGTCTCTCCAATGAGCTTTATACATGAAGCTGAATGAGAAAACTGTGTTTCTATCATGTCTTTTCTTTTACCTATTACATTTACTTGGTTTATATTAATGTTTTGGCCTTTGGTGCTTGTTACAATTTCGTACAACTCAATTCACAATGATAGGGATGACATGTTTTAAGCTATTTCTTTAGTATTTTGTACACTATAATGATTATGAGCTCCCATAGCACCATCCAATTTTACTGGCCATACCCTGATCTCACTTAAAAATCAAAAAGCAATTTGAACAGCCTTGCTTGGGAGGATATGTGCTCCATGAAAGTAGGCACTTGACAAAGTTCACCCCTATGAGGATTTGATGAATAGCAGACACCAACAAAAAAGAATGTTTTACCACCCGCCTGGGTGGCGCTGCTGGAGAGGGCACTCTTCCTCTCGCAAAAGGTTGAGTGTTCGAATCCCGAGCGCCGCAGGGTGACTTAACCGGTGCACGTGTGTGGTGGCTAGCACGTGTCACCCTCAGGGTTTACCTCCCGGCTATCGGCCGTGCGGGGATTCCCTGGGTTATCAAAAAAAAAAAAAAAGAATGTTTCCGTGTCTAAGGACTAGGATATTTGCAGGACCAACAACAGTCTCAAATGATTCCAAAAAATATTCTTGAGGCAAAAGTATTTCAAGCTTACACTCAGCTCACTCCAACTGCTTGAACTGAACTCACCCAAAATTCCAACCAATGCGAATTCCGATCTTACATACAGTAAAACTTCTTTACACTCTTATACCCACTATTATTGTCCAGACCTAGTTCTCCATATTGTCGACAGGAGTATCATTCGGTTGGCTACCATTAAGATTCAAGTCATCAATTTTTTGGACGATCCTGCTTGTGGGAATCTGAGGTAACATCTATCGACTATACTGCCTAAGAAACCAATGTCTCACGAACCACTCAAAATGTTCACTTTTACCTTAGATCAGCCGGACAACGACAAGCATTGACATTAAGCAAAACCCGTCCGAACAATTGCCCCAACAACTGACGGCAGCACTAGACAGAGCAAGCAACAGTAGTTCATTTCAAGCACCATCTCAACCCCAACAAGCTAGCGAATCCAACGATTTCCAATTCGCCGCGCAGTAAAACCAATCAAAACCGGTTCATTCAAATTATCAAATGGCGAATCAAAACAGCAAAGCACCAACCTTCTGGTATTCATCGCTCCCGACAAAAACAATCCGCCGCCGCCGCCGCGGCTTCAAAACCTCGCGATTCCCCGGTCCCTGCATCACGATCGTATCAGCAAGCAAGCGTCAGAGCGGCAACCCGAATCGCGCTCCGGTCCCGGCGCGGCGGGGGCGGAGCGGGGCGCGGCGGCGCCGGCCGGCGGTCGGCGAGGAGGGAGAGGGCGATCGGTTGCCGGATCCGATCGGACCGACGGCGGCGCGGGGGCCGCCAGGGCTACGGAGAAGCGAGCTCGGATCTGATAGAGAGGGAGAGGGAGAGGGAGAGGGACGTACCTCTGGAGGGGAAGATGGAAGCTCCGACGAGCTGGTGCGGAAGGAGGCGGAGCTCGGAGGGAGGCGGAGGAAGGCGAACCACCACCGCGTCGAAGATAGGCTGATGATTATAACGTGCCCTCCGGTGTGTCATGGGTGTGACGTCATCGCGGGAAATGCGTTCGTCATCCTTTAATGCGCTGCGGTTTTTGTTTAGCAACGTTACGTTCATTTGGGTTAATGGTAACACGGCCACGGTTCGGAATTGGCGGTTCCGAACCATGGCCACGTATGAACCGGAACCGATAGGTAAAAATTAAAAAGATAAGTTATGAAATGAAAAAATAATGAATTATTCGATATAAAATGTAATCGAAATGTACGTTGTAATCAAATTTGGAGAAAAAAAAAAGAGAGAAAGAGATGGGGCTTGAACTTAATGAATTATAATTAAGAGCCTTACATATCTTCTTGGGGATAGAAGAATCAAAATCCATGTACTTCTTTTACCCTCAGTCGTCGATACCCGTTCCGGTACCGGGTGGCATCTCCGTCGTCAAAGAAATCGGATTCATTATTCCGATCTATCTCTTGTTATCGATGTTGAGCCTTCGTCGAATTATCGATGCAAGCTTGAGCCTCCACTGATTCCGGAATTAATCTTGAACGTTGTTCATCTAAAATATTACCTTCGGCACTGAATGCTTGTTCGACCGCAACTGTCGAACACGGGGTTGCAAAAATTTATTTTGTAATAAGAGAAAAGATTGGGTATTGGCTTGCGTGCTTGTTTCACCAATCCAAAATTAAAAAACATGTACTACTTTCGGATTCAAAAAACTCAAAGCAAACGGTTAGATACATCTCTAATTTAGAAATGTTTCCTATTACTCCCTTTTGCTTTTTTTGTTTATGTAATAAAAGTTGGTACCCTCTACTAATTTTACATGTACTCTCACTCTGTGTCTTGGTAGATTGAGAAGATCCAATATAATTTTATTACAAAATTTATTATATAATTTTATTACTATGTTTTTAACCTCCCTTAATATGGTTGTAACATCGACCGTATTATAATGTAAACATTGATAATACATATACAAATAATAACCTAAACCATCTAATTTGCAAAGTGGATAAAAAACACAAACAACTAAATAAATAATGGGAATTTCGCTATAATAATGTAGCCATTTCATTCTCATTATTACTATAGTATTTTGTAATTCAACATCATTTTCATATTCCTCAAAAACTCTGACAATATTAATACATTCTACAAAAAATAAATGCGTAGAACACCAAACAAATTATAAGTTGCATAATTAAAAACCTTTTAAAATATCTAAAATTTTTTTGCAAATATCCCACTCTCGTGCAGGCCCTGCTGTAGTTTTTTTTTTGAACCGAAACCGGGCCCATGACCATGTCTAGTTAATACCACAAAAAATCTCAAACTGATATATCCGTGAGAAATTTATCCCAAATTAATTTTTTGACCAACAAAAATTCCAAACTGATATCCCGTGACAAATTTACACCAAACTAAGATGATAAAACTTAAAACTGATATATCATTCAATTACCGTGTGTCATTTAACAAAACAATTTAACGGTAAAATTTAACGGAAACTAACAGAGAGTAATTTTGTCATAAGTGTACCGGTTTAGGGTTTTTTGTGGTAAAAAAATTAGTTTAGGTAAATTTATCATAAGTATGCCAGTTTGGGATTTTTCGTGGTAATAACCCTATTTATTTCTCGAAAAATTAATAATTTGAAATTTATTTTCTTAAAAATGATCGTTTATATCTTTCCCTAACATGAATGAATTAAGACTATCATCATTGTTTTATGCAAATGTTTATAAATAAATTGTTATCGGTAATGAAAATATTTTTCGTTGATTAATTATATCAAGTAATATAATTTAGAAAAACGTTTTCAAAATTACTCATTTTCCACAAAACAAAAGGAGCCTAAAATTATTCATAAAATTCCATTTATTATCCATTTGTCAAATACGAGTCCATTCAAAAAGTACCCGTGCCAATTGGCACAACCCGGCACGACACAACACGATTGGACCCGTGCTTGGCACGACCACTCAATGTGAAGGATTGTATTTGGTTGGGCCCATTAGGTAAAAGGTCGCCACGCCAAGCGCGACACTTGTCCTCTAGGGCCACTGCTCGAGAACTGGTCGGGGTGAGCCTAGGCCAACTTGGGGTCGAAAGTTTTTCTCTTAGCTAAGTATACCGATTGAGCTCATGTGACATCGGGTTCAAAAAAAAATTAAAATGGGGCCCCAGAGGGCAGTGATTGTTTAACCGTGTTCTGGCCAAAATATTAAATAGATGAAAATTTTTGTCTCTCCCTCTCCTTTTTATTTTCATCAATCTCTCGCAAATTCTCAAAAATTCTTACTTTCTAACAATTTTTGACTTATTGAGAGCGAGTTGAGAATTAGATTAAGACAGACAAAAAAAAAAAGAACTTCTGACTTTGTATGCACAATTTCCTCCCTATTTCAATCTTGCAATGGATCACAACCGCTATCCAACCCACTTCCCAATTGACAAGTCCGTGACTCCAAACTAGCAGTGGCGCTACGAATCCTTCACTGCCCCTGATACAGAGGAAACTCCCCATGGGCTTGCTGCACTCGGGCAATGACAGAAATTCCACGACAACGACGACGGGACACAACAACCGACAGTGGACCGTCACCCCTTCTCGAGGCGACGGTGACACCCCTCCCCTCCACGAAACCCCAATCCCCGACGCGAACAGTCAGCAAACTCCAAATGATGCAGTGCAAACTTGGCGGCAACCAACGTCCACTGTTTGGAAGACATTGAAAATCAAGGTCCTCCTCAATGGCAAGAAGACTGCGGTGTGCATGATTTGTGGTCGAAGTTATCCGTCGAATCCGGAGGTGGAATGGGCCACCTGAGGAGGCACCAAGAGAAACGGAACCTCGAATGTCCATGTCTAGGCGAAGCTCTGCTGGTGCAATGCGCCACACCGGCGCCATCCTATTCAAGTACGATGAGGCGATGAAGCTGCAGCTAATTGCACGTAATACACTTGCTGCCAAGCCTTAAGCTTCGCTGAAGATGCGAGGCTCATGTAGTACATGTAAGGCGCGATGCAAGCGCTCTTTAGGCTCATTTAGTGGTTGACAAATGAATTGGACGGAACTTAACAATCAAGATGGTGGTGAATTGGCTGTTATAAGATTTTATAAAACACTTAGAGAATGAAGCAAAGTTTACTGACTAAATATGCTGTGTAGACCAAGTATCTTTTATCAACAGCTACATGGAGTAAGGGGTTAAGAGATTCCAAAATAATTTATAGCGACTCCGCCTTTCGTTACTGCACTCTCCATCTTTAATAATTGGCTGAGTATTCCGGGCCGTCGATCTCAGGATAAGAATGAATCTCGGCCGTTGATTGAGTTTATGAGGAAAGGGTTTGATGGTCATTTAGCCCTTCAATAATTGGCTTAGATTATTTAAGCCCAAAGTCTCTCTCTCTCTCCTCATTCTCTCACTCTCTCGGCTCACTCTCTCTCCTCTCCCCCTCCCTCACCAAGAGCTCTCTCTCTCCCCCTTGGCAGCCGTCCACCGTGCCGTCGCCACTCCGGCTGTCGTTCACCACGCTACCACCGTCCCCCTCACCCTCTCGATTCTCTCTCTCTCTCTCTCTCTCTCTTCCTCTCCCATGGCCATAAGGAACTGACCCAAGCCGCCATCGTCGTCGCACGCCATCCAGCCCATCCGTTGCCGCCGAGTCGCTCGCCGCCACTCACCGTTGACCGCCGCCCGTTTTCCGCTCTAGTCGAGTTAGTCTAGAGTTCGGTAAGTCACGCCCTAAACTCTATTTAGGACTTCGAGTATCAACGGATGAATTTAGGATTAAATTGTATTAATTTAGTGTCGGTTTAGTAATTAATTGGGGCCCTTTAGGGGTTATGATGGTAGATCGATTTTGGGACGCGAATTGGCTGAATTGTGGGTAAAATTGTGGTGATCCGAGACTGGTTTGATGGGAGGTTGAATGCTGAAAATTGAGGCTTGAAGTGAGGAATATTCGGTCCAATTTAAGGACTAAATGGTATCGGGTTGAGGTGCCGTGTTGTGACTGGGTTGTGACGGTTAATATGGCTCAAAATGAGCATGGAAATGTCGAAATTATGCATGTGTATGTGGCTGTGATTGTGGGCCCGTGAGTTTTTTTGTGGCACTTAAAGCATTTCCTTGCTTCACCATTAGTTTTTTTGTGGAGTTCTTTGGCAGGCTCCACAGACTTCTCCTTGCCTTTGTCTCTTGTCAACGAACTCTCGGCCTTGTTTGAGGAAACACCTTAAAGTAGGATGCTCCTTTTGTCAAGGTTCTAATTGAAAGGCTCTCGTTGCTCTTTATTTACTTTTTGACCTTCATTGCCAACTTACATACGTCTTCAAAGGACTAATAAGGTTGAAGTTCAACAAAATAAGCAATTTCCTGATTCATTCCGCCAAGGAATCACGCGATGGTTTGCTCCAGAACTTCTAGAACTTCACATCTCATCTTGAGTTGTTCAAACTCTCTAATGTATTCTTCAATGCTCATCCCCTATTGTTTTATGGAATTCAGCTTGAGGAAGCACAAATCTTGCTTATAGTTGTCAGGTAAAAACCTCTTTTTCATTAGTTTCTTGAGTTTATCCCAAGACTTGATTCGACTTTTTCCTTCCTCGGTTCGCTAATACTTTAGATTCTCCCACCATAGAGAAGCATATTTTGTCAATTTCAAAACAGCAACCTTACATCTCTTCTCATCCGAGTAGTACTTAAAGTCAAAAACTCGTTCAATCGCATGCAGCCAATCAACAAAATCGTCAAGATTGAGACTACCCTTAAGTTCAGGCGCCTCCATTTTTTATTTCACGATCATTCTCCTTATGCCTCTCTCTTCTCCTCGGGACTTGGTATTCATAATCACTATAGTTACCTTCAATAGAATCAGATTCGTTACTAGAATTTTGACGAGAATCTAAATCATCACATCAAAGTCGATTATTAGGACGTCTTGCTAGTTGTCCTTGTCTCACTAGATCTTTAAGGCTGCATTTGGTCGACTGTATAAAAGCCAGGATAGGATATGTTTTATCCTATCCTGTGATTGGTGGTGGTCTAGGATAGGATAAGGTCGGATATAGACCGGATATAGCCCGAATAAAAAAATCCGAGGGGAGGGGTGGGATAGACCCGGATAGGATTTTTAATGCCTATTTTTCCAGAAATCCTACGCTCCACTCGCCGTCATCTTCATCACCACACCTTGTGCGCTTTCACCAAAAAAATTTCTCGACTTTTTTTCCTTCATTGACTCCTTCGGACCCGTGAATAGCAAAAACAAAATAAAAATTATCCTATCCGACTTTAAATCCGTAATCCACCAAACAGTGGACAGGATATGAAGAAATTCTAGAATTTCTTATCCTATCCTATCCAGTCCTATCCTGTTTAGAAATCCAGACGACCAAATGCAGTCTAAGGGTTTGTTTAGTAATGCTTCTGTTCCCATAAACAATTTATGTTCAAAAATAATTTTCTTCTATTTCTATTCCCTAGACAAGTTTCTGAGGGAAAAAACGTGTTTAATAACTGCCCAAAATTTCTATTCTCAGAATAGAAAAAGAACAGAAATATGTTTGGTAGGGCACTAAAAATTCCTACTCCTAATTTTTTCATTTGATTATAAAATTATCGGTAGGAACGTAACGATTCATGTTTGGATAAAATTGGACTAGAAATAGAATAAAAATATATTATGATATAGAATTGGATGACCTTAATACAATCATAAAGAAAATTACTCCTTATAGACAAAGCAAATACCGGGGTAATCGAGGAAATTGCAGTTTATGGGACTTAATAATTCATGTTTAGATAAAATTGGACTAGAAATAGAATAATAATATATTATGATATAAAATTAGATGACCTTAATATAATCATAAACTCCTTATAAACAAAACAAATACCGAGTGGTGGTCGAGGAAATTATAATTTAGGGTGTAGGATTTTAGGATTTAGGGTTAGGGGTTAGGGTTTTAGGATTTCGATTTTGAGGTTTTGGGTTTGGGGTTTTAGGATTTGGGTTTAGGGTTTAGGAATTCGGGTTTTAGGTATTGGAGTTTGGGATTTATGGTATAGGGTTTAGGATTTTAGGGTTTAGGGTTTAGGATTTTGCGTTTTAGGATTTAGGGTTTGGAATTATGATTTTAGGGTTTAGGTTTTAGGATTTCAGATTTGGAGTTTGGAGGTTTAGGGTTTAGTGTTTCCAGTTTTGGGTTTGGGATTATAGGATTTAGGATTTGAGGTTTATAAGGTTTAGGGTTTTAAGGATTTAGATTTTAGGGTTCAGGTTTTCGAGTTTTTGATTTTAGTGTTGTGGGTTTTAGGGTTTGGGTATTAAGGTTTAAGGTTTTAGGGTTTAGGATTTGAGGGTTAAGGTTTAGGATTTAAGGTTTAAGGTTTAAATGAGAATATTTTGTAAAAGAGATAGACTTGATCTCGTTTCTCTATTGTTTTCTCTTTTTGTTCCAGAAACAGAAAAGTAGATTTTTTTTACTTATTATTTATATTTCAAATCTATTCCCTAACCACTTTTCTGTTCTATGTCGCGCCGCACTTTTTCGGGCACACTAAGGAGGTACTCCTATTCGTCACGAATGGAAAAACTATTTCCGAATGAGCTGCTAGGGTCCGATACGGATATTTCGCTCAACATCCCACGGACATCCCATCACTAGATAAACAGACGCTTCTCCCAAACCATACCTCACGTGACAGCGGATTGTAATTTTTATATTTTCTATTTAATCTATGTTTTCTGATTTGGAGTCGCCACTAGTCATTATTGGTAAATTGACTAGAAATCTAATCGGGGTACAGGAGAAATACCACGATTCTGCGAAATAGAGATTCTGAATGCGGAGACTTGGTCACGCTAATGATCACGAATCGAGATCCCTAACGCCCTTTGAGTACCTAAAACGACATAATGTGTCTAACATGGCACATGAGTTTCCGAGGTCTATCCACTAATCCTAACCATTCTAATCACAGGAATTTAATCAATCAATATAAACAACACAATCAATTGCAATCAATCAAAACAATCCTAATTTGGATCTCTAAAATGAAAATTAGTTCAAAACACCAAAACCCTAGTAAAGCCCTAAAAGCTTATTCATTTGATGATATGTGTCATTCTAGAGTTTAGGTTTTTTTTTAGGGATAAAACCCCATAAACTAACTTTTCACCCGCCCCTGGTACTGTTCAGCTTCTCTCTCAAATGTTGTTGCCTGCGGAACTATTCATCCGTTTGGCTTGTTAGTCTCCTAGTCAATCTAGCCGTTGGATTCTTCTGAGTTTTGGTGCTTGGGGTCACCAGTAAGTACGTTCTCTTTCGTCCATTGTGATTTCCGAACTCTTTTCTCTGCTAGGTTGTGGAACAGATCTAGGTTTTCTGGGTTTTGCTCTGGAATTTTTTCTGGTGCATTTTGTTGTTCTAAGGGATTGACTCGCTGGTTTCTGGATACTCTTTGGTCCTCTCCTGTGCGATGCTCTCTTGTTAAATGGCTAAACTTGTATAAAGGACTCCATGTCTGGAAATCCCACATCTTACGAAATGGAGCCTCTATTGACGGCCCTTAGACCGAAAGCTAAGCAAAAGCTTGGACCCGCTAAGCATTCTTCTGCTGTCAATGCCCCCTTTATTGCCAAAGTTGGCTCTTCTGAAGCCATCCTGTGACCCACGACTCTTGTGGAACTCACGAAAATAAAAATCATTGATGCTTCGGTAGAAGCAGGGACATTCACCATTGTGGATTAGCAAGCACAGCGACATGGAAGACGCGGACATAGCCGAGGACGATCCTCGGCAAACCCACTGAGTATTGAGGCAACTAAAGCTGGAACCTCTACGGAACCCCAAGTTAAACGGGGGCCAACCTCAACGCGAAGCTTAAGTATAGGGGTAGTAGCTTCCAAGAAACCCCCCCAGGACCCTAAGCAGCAACTAGCCCAATGCTCATGGGCTGCTATAGCCAAATCAGCTGAAAAGGGATATAACCTTTCATACATCCCTTCCACAATTGTGAATGGAAAACCTATTGTCAAAATCTCTGATGAGGTTCTTGAAGACACTAACCCCAAGTGGAGGGAATGTTTAGTTGGCTATTTTGTGGGTAAGAAATTACCCTTCAAGTTGACTGAAAACGCCATTAAAAATGTCTGGGGAGCACATGTTGTTGATGTCATGGCGAATGTGGATGGATTCTTCTTCTTTCACATTCCAGATGAATCTATTTGGCGAAAAATCCTAGATGGTGGCCCGATTACCATCTTAAGGGCACCTATGATTATACAACAGTGGCAACCCACCTTGAAGCTGAAGAAGAATCAGCACCAATCTCCGCCGATGTGGGTAAAACTGAGAGATATACCCTATGCCTTATGGTCCGCTGCTAGTATAAGTGTTGTGGCTAGCGCTATTGGTAAGCCACTGCATGTAGATATCCAAACGGAGCAAATGAGAATGATCTCGTACGCTAAAGTATGCATTGAGATCAAGGCAAGTCAGAATCTTCTTGAATCTATAGAAATCATCTTTGTTGACACCTAAATTTTAGCAACCATTTAGTGTAATTTGCATAGAAAATTAGGGATTAAATTTTTAACCCCTAAACAAAAAATATTTAATTTGCATAACATATAGTTTAAATTCATTTTAGATTAATTGCATTTTTTGCATCGGACCGGCGGTGAATGAACGAGCTTAAATTTCATCGAATGGGACTCGGCTCGCTTGAAATGCAAAGGCCGGGAATTATAAGTCAAACGGGCTCGGTTGTTTTAATTTGAATTTAATTCGACCCATTGTCATTAATTAATTCAGCCCATTGTCATTAATTAATTCAGCCCATTATCATTAATTAATTTAGCCCATTTGAATTAAAGCCCAAGCCTAAGCCCATTAGGACCAGAAAGCCCATCTAATTGACCTAGATTAATACTATAAATACTTCGTTAGGTCAGAATTTTAGGATGGGGGGAACAAAAAAAAATTTTCAGATCAGAATTTTTGAGAGCACGAGAGACACACGTGAGCAAAAAAAAAGAGAGTGAGAAAGAGAGAGAGAGAAGAAAACCGGCACACCGCCGCCGCCGCTAGAGCCATCCCACGCCGTGCGCCGCCGCTGCTCCCGCCCCCTCACGTCGCGCACGCCGCCGCCAAGCTTGCCGCTGCCACCTCACGCTGACGCTGCTGCTGCCGTGAAGGTCGCCGTTGCTGCTTCCTCTTCACGCCGTTGCCGCTGCTGCTGCCGCCGCACATCCCGCGGGACGCCCCTGTTGCTGCCGTTCCCCGCCGGACCTGCTGCCGCTTTCCGCCACCGACGCTGCTTCCTGCCAGCGCCTGCTGCCGAGCGCCGCTCCCTGTCGCGCCCGCCGGTGTCGCTGCTGCTTTCCCCCCGCGACGCCGCTGCCGCTGTCTCCCGCGAGACACCGCCGGTGCTGCTGCTCGCCGCTGCTCCTCAGGCCGACGCCGACGCTGCTGCTGCTTGCTGCTGCCGCTGCCCTTCCCGCCAACGCCGACGCCGCTGCTGCTTGCTGCCGAGCCCGACGCTGCTGCTGCCGTCCTCGCCGGAGCCGTCGTACGCCGGTGCTGCCTTGCTGTTCCGTCGCTGCGCCCTGCCGACGTCCCAGCCGCTGTCCCCGCCGAGCCCGACGCTGCTGCCGCCGTCCTCGCCGGAGCCGTCACACGCCGGCGCTGCCTTGCTGTTCCGTCGCCGCTGTTCCGTCGTCGTTCCCGACACCGCGCTGCCGATCCGCCGTTCATCGTTCGTCCCGATCCGCAAGTTCGAATTTGGAAATTATCCGCAAATTAGGTAATTGAACATCATCCAATATTTTTAGAATATTTCCTTTCTTAATTTTGAATATTTGAATATTCTGTGAATATTGCGTGGATTGCTAGATATCTTAGGATAATGCTTGCCTTGTTCGCAATATTTGAAAATATTCAAAATTAGGAATCTTTCCTAATTCAGCAACGTATCTGGACAATTATCCGACCTTATCCCTAAGGTATGATACGTGGCGATACGGAAAATCATTATCCTATCTATAATCACTTGGGTACGATAATGATTTTTATCTGCTTTCCAGATTTGAATGATCGACTTTCCGTTAATATCTATAACCCTATAGATATGACTGATAGCTCGATTTTTGTGCCTAATCCGAATTTGAAACGAATCTTGTGGATTGCGTGGTTGTTTTAAATGTGAATGCTATCTTTGCTTAAATTATTTTTTTTTCCTTTTCAAATAAAAAGAAAATTCAAAAAATATCAGTTAGGATTAGAATTTGAATTTTGCATGTTTAGGAATCTTAAATATATCTAGACGATAGAATAATTATTTAATTTAAATTAGGACTTGAGATAATCTATTTCCTAGTTTAAATTAAGTAATTTTCTAATCTTAATAGATTATTTAGGTTATTTGTTTTCCGAATTTTCATGAAAATCCCAAAAAAGAATGAATTGTTTTATAGTAGATTAGGATAGATTGCATTCTTAATTTAATTAATTTATTATTTCGAATTTTAACAAAAATCCCAAAAATAAGTCATGTTAGGATATGTTAAGTCATCATAGGTTGCATGTTAATTTAGGCATATTTTTATTCCGAATTTCATTAGAAAACACCAAAAATAAATCATTTGCCCGTCATCAGAATTAGGTCACGTCGTCGCATGACATATAGTTTGCATGTTAGGTTGCATTATTCGCATGTAATTTTTGTACGTCATTGCATATAGGTTAGCTTTCATTTAAATAAGCGAAAATCCAAAAATACTGAGTGAACTGCTTGTTAATTAGAAATCATATTAGGATGGTTGATGTGATTTTCTAGCTAACCATGCATATGCTTACGTTGCTTCGAGGTAAGTAATTCTCCCAATCTTGCAATTTATTTAATGCTTTGATTATTGGGTGTTAAATTGGTGGTTTGCGTACCCGCATGAACACCTCACATGTTAATGACTAAGTTAAAATGGATCCAAATTGCTTGCCAAAATATTTTTTTTGAAAAGAAAAGGTACCGAAAGGGCGTTAGACTAGATCTAGCGTAATCAAGTCCCCGGGTTTAGAATCTCTGGTTCGTAGGAATAAAACATATCTCCCTATGTTTTATTTAGGTTTCTAATCGACCTACCATAAATTGATTAGTGGCGACTCCAAGCATGAAAACATTTGCATGTTAAAAACTTAAACCCAAAGTTGCGAATTGGTAGGGCTTGGGAGGGCTCGAGTTAGGTTTAGTCCTAATAATCCATTAGCCTGAGAGGAATTATTTTTAGGTCGCGACAACTTGGCGACTCCGCTGGGGACTTGAGTTAAAACTCTTAGTGGACTTAGGCCAGTTTTTCTTTTCAAAAAAATATTTTTGCTTGGCAGCAAGGATCCCAGGTACGTCCCTAACATTTTAGGTGTTAAATGTTTTTGCAGTATGGGAGGTATAAGGGGAGGCGTGATTGTTAACCCTTGTTTTGCAGGGAGGTGTTTGAATGAATGGTTTATTTTATGCACGAAGCGCTGTATGATATAACCTGCTGTGCATGCCTTGCATTTACACTACACCGCACACACTACCCGCTGCCGGACCTGGGCGGCATAGGTTTAGGATGGTACTAAGAAAACGGACACCTCGACTACACCCGTGTGGTATAGGTCGCCTTTCTTGGTCCCGAAAGTTCTTTCATGGTGTCATTGAATACCTGCCACGGTTGCGCCCTTTGCAACCCGGGTCGGCTCTTTGACTAAGCCGGAGTCAGGGGAATCTCAGCCTAACCACCACCATGACTGGTTTAGCTCGGTAATCCTCATGTCTCCATTTTGCAAGCCAGAGTCTAGGTAGAAATCGAACCTCACGTTTCATGCGCATGTCTATGTGATTGCCATCATTCTACCGGGTGAAGTAAGATTTCTAAACCTTTATCTCGCAATTTATTTATCTTTCGTCTTTTTCTTTGGTCGGTCCATGACATTAGGTCGATCGCGAGTCTTGGTCTATACACTATGGGAGGGGCAGACATCCGGATTCTTGATGCTCCTAAGGACGAGCTCCGTGCCTAGTGGAATCTACTCGGTCCGACCAACTGCAGGCTAGTTGAGGGCCACATCGGGAAGCTCCTCCCCCTACTGGAGGTCAAAGTCCGTACCGGCCTCGTTCGAGCATTAGTGCACTTCTGGTGTCCCGAGACCTCTACCTTTATATTCGGTAAGCACGAGCTCACCCCGACGTTGGAAGAATATAGCGTGCTCATTGGAAAACCATTGGAGTCGGATTTAGTCACACCACCTTTGGGAATTGATTCTACTTTAATGCTGGCTGAATTTTTGAATGTCGGAAAAGATGAATTGGGAAAAGTTTTAAAAGCAAATCGTGGCACATGTCCTTTTTCATTCCTGAGTCAGCGTTTTGAAAAAGCCACATCTTTTCAAAAAGGCAGAATCTTTTTGCTAGCGTTTTTCGGGTTCATGATTTTTCCTTACTGTAAGAATGCATGTAATCCGTCAATCGCATGGTTGGTCCAACAAGTCTGTCTTGAAAAGAATTTTATCAACATCATTTTAGCAGAGACTTTCATTTCCCTCACTAAATTTAAGCAACATGTTGACAAAACGTTTCATGCCCCCCTCAAACTTTTGCAAATTTGGTTTTTATCTCATATAAAAGGGTGTGGCGATTTACTCACAATACCCGAGCTTAGTGATTCTAGCCATCCAGTTTTAAGGTACAAAGAAAAACAAGGGGATGCATCCGATTATCATTACTCCGAATGGATCATTTTCATGAAAAACGCTAGACCCCAAGGTTTCCAATGGCATGCTAACTGGTTCAAAGTCGAGGAAGCTCGGCTTACCTGTAATGGTATCGGGCCGGTTCCACTATTGGGTTTCACCGGCGCGATCGAATACTACCCCGCCAGAGTGTCTCGTCAGTATCAGATTCTCCAAGGACTCCCTCCGGCGTTACAACCAGAACTCCTACAAGTTGACTTCGCCAATGATGATAAAGACCACGAAGCGACCGTAGCCCAGCTCAATAAGATGTGGAGGAAGTGTCGTGTGTTGAAGATAGCACGGCCCGAAAGAGAACTAAAGGGAGAGCAGAAGTCCTATTTCGCGACGACCCAGTACATTCGTCGGCACAAAATCCCGCAAGATTGGCTCCCGAAGATACCTAAGGTGCCTCTCAAGTCCGCCAATCGCTCAGAGAACAATCGCCTCAAAAGGAAGGCCGAAGAAGCTGAAGAAAAGGCATCCAAGATAGCTCGAGCTTATGAGCAATTGAAGAAGGAAGTCGCCTCCCATATGTCCATAGATCAAGCTAAATAAAAAAGCTCGAAGTTCTTTTCTTATTTCAGTTTCAGTTTTAAAGTTTGTTTAGGAATTGAGTCATTTGTCTTTATATTCAGTTCAATTTCAAGTCATTAATTGGTGTAAAAATTTTCGTCATTTCAATAAAGTGGTCCTTTCAATTCGAAGCGGTTAGACCAATGTCATGGATTGGCGTATGATTTTGCTTAACACTCATGTATGCCTGTTTCATTTCGAAATTAGGTAACTACGGACCGATCACGATCGCCCATTCGTACACGGTCGAGAGCCAGAATGGCCGATCAAACCGACTTGCAAGAGCGTGTTGTTGGTGTGGAAGACCAGATCAAGCAACTTGTCATCGCAATGCAACAAATGTCCGCTGAGATCAAAGCTCTCCGGTCGGTTCCTGTTTCGACACCCCTCGAAGCGTCTGTCCCAAAGCAGAAAATCAGGAAAAGTGTCGATGTTGACGGAGATGACGATATTCCTGATTTAGAAGATGACCCTGTCCAGATCATCGTCAACAAGGACAAACCTGATGAACGGGTCAATAAACTTGAAGAAAGAGTGAAGCAGCTGGAAGGTTCGCAGGATTCACCTTCGATTAATCTGTCCCTTTACTCACAGATCAAAATCCCAAAGAAGTTCAAAATGCCGGATTTCGACAAGTACAATGGCACCACATGTCCAAAGGCCCACCTACAGCTCTATCACGTACAGATGACTTCGTACGTCGATAACGAACTCCTGATGATCCATGCCTTTCAAGCAAGTTTGACGGGTCCTGCTTTGAGCTGGTATCTCATGAAGAAGATAAATGGCCTCAAAACTTGGAAAGAAGCCAGTGAAGCATTCTTGAAGCAGTACAGATTCATAACGGACATCATTCCTACCCGTGATGATCTCGAACGTGCCCAGATGAAAAAGACTGAGTCCTTTAAGGACTATGCTATCAGATGGAGAAATTTAGCTGCTCAGGTTGTCCCAGAACCCATAGACAGTGAGTTAAAGAGGATGTTCATGAAAACTCTCCCGTTCGAATACCGTAATCGGATGGTTGCCATTCCGACTGACAACTTCAACCAACTCATCCCCATGGGCGAACAAATTGAAATAGGGCTGAAAGATGGATGGTTTGTCGAGCCGCCCTCCTCGACCAGAAGATTTGGTGCAAGAAAAGAGAAAGAACCGGCAGCTGAAGTGAATGTGGCTTATAACCAACCGAGCCGGCGGAATGCTAACTCCGCCCCAGCAATCCAAGTAGTAGAAGCTCAGCAACAAAACTCGGGTCGTCAACCTTTTCAGAGGAGGAACAACAAGAGGCAATTCACTCCCCTCCCCGGATCGTTGTCTCAAGTGTTGACAGTGCTCCAGAAGAAAGGTTTGCTTACTACTGAGCCAAAACGGCCCAATCCTGAGCGGTTCTATAATTTCGACCCGTCAAAGAAATGTGATTATCACATGGGTGAGCTGGGACACTCAACCGATGATTGCTATGCCCTCAGGCACCGAATCCAAAACCTCCTAGACACGAAGGCGTTCTCATTTCAACCTGCTAAGCCTAATGTTCAGAGCAACCCACTCCCTGATCACGCAGGCAATGTTAATGCCATATTTAGCTTCAATGCTGGTCGAATCAAGAATGTTAAGGTGTGTACTACCGACGTCTACGGTGAGTTAGTGAAAGCCGGTTGTTACCCAAGTAATGAAGACCTGCCCCTGGCTCTCATGAAAGAAAGAATCTCAAGAATGGTAGAAGCTGGGATGATTGTTTATGCTGACCACACTGGCATCGTTTCCACTATCTCCGAAGTAGTTATTAATTGGGAGGAGGAGTTTGCTACATTGAACAGCAGGAGCGACAAGGGCGACCCTCTGCCTGAAGACATGCCTCCGCTTGAAGACGCGTCCGATAATGAGGAGATCATTGTAAGCACGCCTACAACTGATGAAGGGATAGTGATCGAGATACCTCAATCGTATGAGTACAGTGACAATAAGGCGGTTCCCTGGTCCTACAGTCTCGATGTCGACTTAGTTACCAGATCTGGGCGTTCCTACGGCCAAGCTAATGCCCAACCTGCAAAACCCGTTACTGATGAAGAAGCCAAGGAATTTCTAGCTGTGATTAAGGCTAGCGAGTACAACATAGTTGAACAATTGCGCAAGCTGCCCGCGCAAATCTCCCTGCTTGAGTTGCTCCAGACATCTGTCATGCATCAGAAGGCCTTAATGAAGGTGTTAAGTGAAGTCCACGTGCCAGAAACGATCGATCATGACAAATTAGAGGAATTTGTGGGCTCTATACTCCTCAAGGACCTCATAGCCTTTTCAGATGAAGAGTTCCCTCTAGAAGGAAGGGGGCATACCAGGGCACTCTATATTTCCGTCAAATACAAGGCCTCACATGTTGCCCGGGTACTCATTGACAACGGGTCAGCCCTGAACATCTGTCCTTTGGCGACTTTACACCGCCTTAAGATAGATCCTTCTAGGATAAGTTCTGCAAGAACCTCCGTACGAGCCTTTGACGGAATGAAGAAAGAAGTGATGGGAGAAATACACCTTGACATACAGATAGGACCAACGATGTTCAATGTCCTATTTCAAGTTATGGACATTCCCACTGCATTCAACTTTCTGTTGGGTCGTCCATGGATTCATACTGCTGGAGCTGTGCCATCCAGTCTACATCAGATGGTGAAGTTCGTCGTGGAGAGAAAGTTAGTCACGGTCCACGGTGAAGAAGAACACCCGATCTACCACGCAGCGGCTATCCCCTATGTTGAGCCTGATTGCAAAATAGAATCGAGCTATCAGTCGCTGGAGCTCGTATCAACCATACATGCGTCAAGAGGATCATCACCGCCTATTCCTGAGGTGTCAAATGCTGCGGTCATGGTTGGAAGAGTAATGATCTCTCACGGCTTTACTCCAGGTGAAGGCCTTGGTAGAAATAGTCAAGGCATCCGCCAACCGGTAGAAGTTCCTCAAAGGCCCCGCATTACTGGGTTGGGATACCTGGGGTCAAGTGAGCCGAACAATGTGGCACGTGGACGTGGACGTGGTCGAAGTCAAGTTCGAAGAAATGGTCAAAATAGATTGCTATCCGAAGAAGAGCCGAATGGTGAAGAACGTGGGCGTGGTAGGTCGCTTCCACACATCCGCACCACATTTCCAGGCCCCGCAAGAATGATGCATGAAGAGAAAGAGGTGATCGACACTCTGGGGCAGCCGAGCGGCAAGTTCGACTATTATGTGAAATACTCAGCACCCCCGAGCTTCTATGTTGACCCCCGTGACATTGTCCCGGATGGATGGGGAGGTATGGATGATTCAACACCTCTAGTGACAGAAGATTCTGATGATGCAATGGAGGGAATCACTGCCCTGTTCGATAATTTCTTAATTGGAGCCATCGAGGAAGGACCGTTGAAGGGAATGGGCATTGGCCCGCAAGAGTAACATATTTACCTTTTTCGCACATTCCCCTACGCGGGAATTTTTACTGCTTTTTAGGACTTGCCCCGTCTCGGGAGCTACTTTTTAGTACTTTTCATTTCTAGGATTTGATTGTTGCAATTTCCATTCCAATAAATGTAATTCATTTGGTGATAATCAATAAAATTACAAGTTATTTTCGTTTTGAGGGCATGTTGAGGTACATCAAACCAGCCCGGTGATGATATCCAACCGATAAAATAAAATATAGTCCAAGGAGAATTCTGAGGCCTGGGCTTCTTCATGCTTTCTCGTGTTAAAACCTTTTGGAAAAGAATTTCAAAATAAAAAAAAAATCAAAATCAAAAGAAATAAAAAATCAAAATACACTGTTTAGCCCTGTTTGTCCTACTGAACCCCTTACTTTATGTTTCAGGGGCAATTTTGTGACACGTAAGGGTATGGGAACGGTCCAATCTGATGAATTATGTGCCACCGAACCTGATCTCGATGACACCAATGAACTCGAAGATCCCTCGGACCTCCAGCGTGATCTAGAGCATCATGAAAGACCTAAAGTCCTAACGGTAGACCAAACTATCACTGTCAACTTGAGTGATTCTGGAGAACCCAAAGAGGTGAAGATAGGGGCAACCCTTCCTGAAGGTGAAGCTAAACGCCTGGTCCAACTGCTGAAGGATTACCAGGATATCTTTGCCTGGTCGTATGTCGATATGCCGGGTCTAGATTCTTCTATCGTGGAGCATAGTCTACCCACTAATCCAGACATGCCGCCCAAGAAACAGAAGCTGCGAAGGACCAAGCCTGAACTTTCCAAGAAAATAGAGGAGGAGGTCATGAAGCTTTTGAAAGTGGGATTCATCGAAGTCACCCAATACCCCAGCTGGGTGGCTAATATTGTGCCAGTCATGAAGAAGGATGGTCGAGTTCGGGTTTGCATCGACTATCGCGATCTAAACAAGGCCAGTCCTAAAGACGATTTCCCATTGCCACATATAGATGTTTTGGTGGATAGTACAGCAGGGTTCGAGCTGTTCTCCTTCATGGATGGTTTCTCGGGTTACAATCAGATAAAAATGAAGGACGATGATAAGGAGAAAACGGCGTTCATCACTCCTTGGGGGACATTCCACTATAAGGTCATGCCCTTCGGCCTCAAAAATGCCGGGGCAACATATCAACGGGCAATGGTGACGCTCTTCCATGATATGATGCATAAGGAGATTGAAGTTTATGTCGATGACATGATCGCCAAGTCTAGACCTGGGAAGAGTCACGTTGATACTTTGAAGAAATTATTCGAAAGGCTCCGTGAGTTTAAGCTCCGTCTCAATCCGACCAAGTGCGTATTCGGAGCAACCTCGGGTAAATTACTTGGGTTCATAGTAAGCACAAAAGGCATTGAAATTGACCCCTCCAAAGTGAAGGCTATATGTGAGTTACAACCCCCGTCGACCGTGAAAGAAGTGCGAAGTCTCCTGGGTAGATTGAACTACATAGCCCGTTTTATTTCTCAGCTCTCAGCAACTGCTAAGCCATTCCTCAAACTTCTAAGGAAGAATGCTCAAGTGAAATGGGACGAGGATTGTCGGGAAGCGTTTAACGAACTAAAGCAATACCTGATGAAACCACCAGTGCTAGTCCCACCAATGCCGGGCCAGCCTTTGATCCTTTACCTCACGATTCATAGTGAATCTTTAGGTGCGATGCTAGCCCAGGAAAGTCCTGAAGATGGGAAAGAGCGAGCCATTTATTACCTAAGCAAGAAGTTCACTGTCTCGGAGTTGAATTATTCTGAAGCCGAGAAGACTTGCGCTGCGTTAGTATGGGTGCTCCATAGGCTGCGACAATATACGCTGCATCACCAGACTTTGCTTGTAACTGAGAACGATCCCATTAAGTATTTACTTGATCAACCAGCTTTGGTAGGGAAGTTAGCCAAGTGGCAGATTTTAATTTCAGAGTTTGATATCCAGATGAAGCCACAAAAGTCAGTTAAAGGTCGAGTAATTGCTGATGTGTTAGCTGAAAATCCTGGAGTCCCTGATGATGATAGATATTCTCCAGAAGATTGTATTTTGGTAATAAAGGAAGATACATGGACCATGTTTTTCGATGGAGCTGTAAACTTGGCCGGTTCTGGCACTGGGGCAGTTTTGATATCCCCAGATGGGCAACATTATCCAGTAGCAGCAAAGTTGGTGTTCCCCTGTACCAACAACATAGCCGAGTATGAAGCTTGCATCCTCGGACTCCAAGCCGCAGTAGAAATGAGAATAACCAAGTTGAAAGTATTTGGTGATTCTGCTTTGATTATTCTCCAAACTGTGGGAGAGTGGAAGACGAGAGACACCAAACTAGTGCCGTACCATGAATACCTCGAAGAAATCATAAAGGAATTCGAAGATATCTCTTTTGAGTATTTATCGAGGTCTCATAATCAGTTTGCTGATGCGCTAGCTACGTTATCCTCCATGTTGCAAGTGATTGATGGGTTAGAGGTAGAACCCTTGAAGATTGAAGTCCTGACAAAACCGGCTTACTGTATGGTTGTGACCGGAGAACCTGATGAAAAGCCATGGTATTATGATATCATGAGTTACATCCAGAGACAAGAATTTCCTGAGGGAAGCACCCCGGCCGACAGGAAGTACATAATGAAAATGGCTTCAAAATTCTTTGTTAGTGGTGAGAAGCTGTACAAAAGATCATATGATTCGATCCTATTAAGGTGTGTGGATGCGGATGAAGCTACCAGAATCATGCAAGAAGTACACGAGGGGATATGTGGTCCACACATGAATGGCCATATGTTAGCTAAGAAGATCATGAGGTTGGGTTATTATTGGCTCAGTCTTGAGGGTGACTGCATCCAACATGTTCGAAGATGTCATCGCTGTCAGGTTCATGGGGATAAAATAAATGTTCCCCCGACAGAATTAGATCAGCAGTCTGAGCCATGGCCCTTTTCAATGTGGGGCATCGATGTGATTGGCCCGATTAATCCTAAGGCATCGAATGGACACCGATTTATCTTGGTCGCGATTGACTATTTCTCTAAGTGGATTGAGGCGTCATCTTATGCAAACGTCACCGCAAAGAATGTTGTAAAATTCATCAGGCGAGACATAGTTGCTCGTTATGGTGTCCCTGAGGCTATCGTCACTGACAATGGGACAAATTTGAACAACAAGTTCATTGATCAGTTGTTCAACGAGTTCAAAATCCGGCACCTGAATTCATCTCCCTATCGTCCACAGATGAATGGAGCAGTTGAAGCCGTCAACAAAAACATCAAGAAGATCTTGGCCAAAACGGCTGAAAACTATCGTGACTGGCATGAAAGGTTGCCATTTGCACTAATGGCATATCGAACTTCGATCCGAACCTCTGTCGGAGCAACACCTTTTTCATTGGTGTATGGCATGGAAGCAGTCCTACCCGTCGAAGTAGAGATCCCTTCCTTACGAGTACTGTCTCAAGTGGAGCTGTCCGAGGCAGAATGGATGCGACAAAGGCATGAGCAGTTAAACCTAATTGATGAGAAGCGATTGAGAGCCATTTGCCACGGTCAAACCTATCAGCGGAGGATAGCTAGATCCTTCAATCAAAAAGTGCGTCCAAGACACTTCAAGGTAAATGATCTAGTCCTAAGGAAGGTACTGCCAGTCTTTCCTGTTCCTGGAGGAAAATTTGCCCCAAACTACATTGGTCCGTATGTGGTTAAAAAGGTGCTTCCCGGAGGTGCCCTGATTCTCGCGGAAATGGATGGTCGTGAGTTTTCCACTCCTGTTAATTCTGATGCTGTGAAGATATATTATCCCTGATAAGATTTAACATTTTTGCGGCGAAAATTTTCAAGGGTTCAGTTTTATACTCTGAATTGCAAACATTGCATTTATGAATAAATGGTTTCAATCAATTTCAAGTTAAGATGTTTGCATTGGCTTTAATTTCTGCATGGTTATTTGTCAGCTTGTATTATCGACTTCAAAAAGGGGTAATCTATTTAGACAATATGATAACTCATGTGGAATGAATTGAATGTGTCGAATGAGGTACATCGGGATGATGAAAGGCAA
The DNA here is from genome assembly GCA_031216405.1 of Syzygium malaccense. NCBI lineage: Eukaryota > Viridiplantae > Streptophyta > Magnoliopsida > Myrtales > Myrtaceae > Syzygium > Syzygium malaccense. The sequence continues at coordinate 19,016,167 of CM062254.1, forward strand.
GCCATATCCTATACACAGTCCCGTGCATTAATCCCCAGTGAGTTGAGTCGAAAAATTCAATGTCTGCAAGGTAAAGGGTTATCTCGCAAAAGGTATGGCAACTGAAATGACGAGAGGCAGTTCATTTCTCTATCCCAAACACTACAGGTTATCCATTGTTTCGCCACTTTGAGCCTAAACACTTGGAGAAATTCATTCAAATTACCCCTGTCAAGAACCACCCCATATCGGGGCAAACTGGAGGTAAGTCAGCGTCATAAGGTGAAAAATAAGTAGAAATTTTCATGCTCTCACTTGCATCAATCTTCGAGTGTTGCTTTTTCAGATGAATTCACGTGAAGTTCAAGTGCCTTAGGATGACGAAGAGCATTTCTTTCTCTATCCTATACACACATTATCCTTTGCTAAGCCCAATTGAGCCTACAAATTCATTTCTTAAACCCAGTTGGTGATCATCCCCCACACTGGGGCAAGGCAAAAGTCATCATTGTTCAGGCAGCATATCCAGAGCGCCGACAAAAGACAAGACCCCGAGAGTCCAAATGTTAGTCATTCGGTCAAAACAAGCCAAAGTGTGGCTAGCCAATGTATGCATTGTAGACAGTGTATGTCAAAAGTCAAAAAAAAAAAAAGGGGCATGAAAAAGCAGTGTGCCTGGTAAAAGCAAGGCCGATGCCCGTGAAAAGAAAAGAAAAGAAGAAGAAAAAACGGAGGAAAAAGTGACGACTTTAGATTAGAAAATGTTGAGATGTGTCAAAGTCACAAAAATATCCAGAGTCTTAAGGAATCAAGTGATGAATTCTCGAAGCCAATGGAGAATTTACCGAGAAGACAATCCCTGACGGAAAAGAGCACCAGTGATAATGCCGAGATGATCACCAACTCTAACTCCAATTATACACATTTTGAGCCTTATGATACATTCATTTCTCAACCCATGAGCCCAGCCTGCGTTACGTCCCTTGCAAAGTCTCTTCAGATTAGGGCACTTGAACTAACGTAGAGTTTCTGATGTTTATAAGCTTAGCTCGAAGAAGTGCGAGCAAGTCCATTTCTATCTCATTTTACAGGGTTCTTGACTTGTAAACCCGGAGACAATTGCAGAGTATTTTCTTTCAATAGCCTTGACTCGAAGAGTCTCTTTTGCTAAGCCATTGACCAAGCCCTATGTTACAGTCCTAACAAAGACCTCTCAGATTGGTAAAGTCGTACTGCTTGCGAGAATACTCGGACCCTTGTCAACATGATGATGGTGAGATGGAGCGATTCTCCATAAATCAGCCTTTCGATGAGAATGAGAGAAAGCCCTTTTGGACCGGAAGTCCCTCATTCGACATTTTCAAGATATCCGCTTGTGAGTTCGGGTTGTCTTGTCATGATTTTTCCCCAGCGAAGTTTGTAATGCCGATTTGACAAAACCATCGTGCATGAAAATCAGTTGAAATCATAGTGCATGTGTATATGTGTTCTTGACAGTGTGCGAATGCATATTACATGTTACTTAAAATCGTGTCTAACAGGAGACACACCTTCAGAGTTGGAGATATCACCAGGTAAGTATATCTCTATCCTTAGGATGTCTATGACTATCTAGGTATCCCTAACATGTTCAAGCAATTGTCAGGTCCCACATTTGATCATTTTGGCGATCTCTAGATGCCTTTGATTGTGTTCAGGTGTCTATTGATCAAACCTTTTCAGGTACCTCTGATGATATCCAGGTACTTTGTCAAGGAACTCTTGAACACTTGGGCTAGCCCCTTTGTTCATCAAATCACAGATTTTCATACAATCTCGAGAAGATTCCCCCGTTACATGACTATGAGCAGGTATAGCCATGGCGGCCAAATCTTTACATATGAGCAGGTATATGTAAAGGTTGGAATACTCTCTTTATCTCAGATGTTCCCCCGCTACTCACCTATGAGCAGGTATAGGTGAAGCGGCCAAATCTTTGCATATGAGCAGGTATATGTAAAGATCGGAATATTCTCCCAAATCTCAGATGTTCCCTCGCTACTCGCCTATGAGCAGGTATAGGTGAAGCGGCCAAATCTTTGCATATGAGCAGGTATATGTAAAGGTTGGAATATTCTCTCAACCCCAGGTGTTCCCCCGCAGTTCACTTATGAGCAGGTATAAGTGCGGCGGCCAAATCTTTGCATATGCGCAGGTATATGTAAAGGTCGGAATATCCTCTTGATTTCAAAAGTTTCCCCCGCAATTCACTTATGAGCAGGTATAAGTGAAGCGGTCAAATCTTTGCAAACACCTATGGAGATATATGGGTAGTTCGTAAAGATCGGAACTGTTCTCACGAATCCAGATGATGTTTGGATACGTCGAGCTTTCTTCGTGTGTGTTTTGACTTGATTGCAGATCACCGAAGTTCATCAATGTATATCAGGCAATACCTATGGGACTGAAGCCCATACATTTGCCAAAACAACATACAAGTTAAAGTTGTGCCTCGAATCGCGCTATTGTTCATATCAGGTAAGTGATTCCAGGTACGTTCTCTACTCATGTCAGCATGCATCATTTCTTAATGCATTGTAAAATGGGACTCATAATCCCGACAAAAACAACATTCATTGCATTTGCATGGTTGAAATTTAGGTATCATGTAGTCTTTGAATGCAACCTCTGCGAGCTCACCTTCAAAGAGGGGCAGCTGTTGACACCTAAATTTTAGCAACCATTTAGTGTAATTTGCATAGAAAATTAGGGATTAAATTTTTAACCCCTAAACAAAAAATATTTAATTTGCATAACATATAGTTTAAATTCATTTTAGATTAATTGCATTTTTTGCATCGGACCGGCGGTGAATGAACGAGCTTAAATTTCATCGAATGGGACTCGGCTCGCTTGAAATGCAAAGGCCGGGAATTATAAGTCAAACGGGCTCGGTTGTTTTAATTTGAATTTAATTCGACCCATTGTCATTAATTAATTCAGCCCATTGTCATTAATTAATTCAGCCCATTATCATTAATTAATTTAGCCCATTTGAATTAAAGCCCAAGCCTAAGCCCATTAGGACCAGAAAGCCCATCTAATTGACCTAGATTAATACTATAAATACTTCGTTAGGTCAGAATTTTAGAGGGGGGGAACAAAAAAAATTTTCAGATCAGAATTTTTGAGAGCACGAGAGACACACGTGAGCAAAAAAAAGAGAGTGAGAAAGAGAGAGAGAGAAGAAAACCGGCACACCGCCGCCGCCGCTAGAGCCATCCCACGCCGTGCGCCGCCGCTGCTCCCGCCCCCTCACGTCGCGCACGCCGCCGCCAAGCTTGCCGCTGCCACCTCACGCTGACGCTGCTGCTGCCGTGCACGTCGCCGTTGCTGCTTCCTCTTCACGCCGTTGCCGCTGCTGCTGCCGCCGCACATCCCGCGGGACGCCCCTGTTGCTGCCGTTCCCCGCCGGACCTGCTGCCGCTTTCCGCCACCGACGCTGCTTCCTGCCAGTGCCTGCTGCCGAGCGCCGCTCCCTGTCGCGCCCGCCGGTGTCGCTGCTGCTTTCCCCCCGCGACGCCGCTGCCGCTGTCTCCCGCGAGACACCGCCGGTGCTGCTGCTCGCCGCTGCTCCTCAGGCCGACGCCGACGCTGCTGCTGCTTGCTGCTGCCGCTGCCCTTCCCGCCAACGCCGACGCCGCTGCTGCTTGCTGCCGAGCCCGACGCTGCTGCTGCCGTCCTCGCCGGAGCCGTCGTACGCCGGTGCTGCCTTGCTGTTCCGTCGCTGCGCCCTGACGACGTCCCAGCCGCTGTCCCCGCCGAGCCCGACGCTGCTGCCGCCGTCCTCGCCGGAGCCGTCACACGCCGGCGCTGCCTTGCTGTTCCGTCGTCGTTCCCGACACCGCGCTGCCGATCCGCCGTTCATCGTTCGTCCCGATCCGCAAGTTCGAATTTGGAAATTATCCGCAAATTAGGTAATTGAACATCATCCAATATTTTTAGAATATTTCCTTTCTTAATTTTGAATGTTTGAATATTCTGTGAATATTGCGTGGATTGCTAGATATCTTAGGATAATGCTTGCCTTGTTCGCAATATTTGAAAATATTCAAAATTAGGAATCTTTCCTAATTCAGCAACGTATCTGGACAATTATCCGACCTTACCCCTAAGGTATGATACGTGGCGATACGGAAAATCATTATCCTATCTATAATCACTTGGGTACGATAATGATTTTTATCTGCTTTCCAGATTTGAATGATCGACTTTCCGTTAATATCTATAACCCTATAGATATGACTGATAGCTCGATTTTTGTGCCTAATCCGAATTTGAAATGAATCTTGTGGATTGCGTGGTTGTTTTAAATGTGAATGCTATCTTTGCTTAAATTATTTTTTTTTCCTTTTCAAATAAAAAGAAAATTCAAAAAATATCAGTTAGGATTAGAATTTGAATTTTGCATGTTTAGGAATCTTAAATATATCTAGACGATAGAATAATTATTTAATTTAAATTAGGACTTGAGATAATCTATTTCCTAGTTTAAATTAAGTAATTTTCTAATCTTAATAGATTATTTAGGTTATTTGTTTTCCGAATTTTCATGAAAATCCCAAAAAAGAATGAATTGTTTTATAGTAGATTAGGATAGATTGCATTCTTAATTTAATTAATTTATTATTTCGAATTTTAACAAAAATCCCAAAAATAAGTCATGTTAGGATATGTTAAGTCATCATAGGTTGCATGTTAATTTAGGCATATTTTTATTCCGAATTTCATTAGAAAACACCAAAAATAAATCATTTGCCCGTCATCAGAATTAGGTCACGTCGTCGCATGACATATAGTTTGCATGTTAGGTTGCATTATTCGCATGTCATTTTTGTACGTCATTGCATATAGGTTAGCTTTCATTTAAATAAGCGAAAATCCAAAAATACTGAGTGAACTGCTTGTTAATTAGAAATCATATTAGGATGGTTGATGTGATTTTCTAGCTAACCATGCAGATGCTTACGTTGCTTCGAGGTAAGTAATTCTCCCAATCTTGCAATTTATTTAATGCTTTGATTATTGGGTGTTAAATTGGTGGTTTGCGTACCCGCATGAACACCTCACATGTTAATGACTAAGTTAAAATGGATCCAAATTGCTTGCCAAAATATTTTTTTTGAAAAGAAAAGGTACCGAAAGGGCGTTAGACTAGATCTAGCGTAATCAAGTCCCCGGGTTTAGAATCTCTGGTTCGTAGGAATAAAACATATCTCCCTATGTTTATTTAGGTTTCTAATCGACCTACCATAAATTGATTAGTGGCGACTCCAAGCATGAAAACATTTACATGTTAAAAACTTAAATCCAAAGTTGCGAATTGGTAGGGCTTGGGAGGGCTCGAGTTAGGTTTAGTCCTAATAATCCATTAGCCTGAGAGGAATTATTTTTAGGTCGCGACAATCTTGAATGGTGAAACATGGACAATCGCAGTGGAATACGAATGGAGACCAGTTTCATGCAAGGTTTGTGGTATGTTCGGGCATAGATGTCCCCCTGTTAGGGTGACACCCACAGATAATAATGATACCCCCTCTCTAACTCCTGCTGCCCAGAATCCACCTCTCCCGACGAAAGGAAAATGTGAGACTATCCATAAGAAGAATGTTGTTTTACAAGCGGAAAACCCCGCTGTAGCGGTCCCCCCTCTAGTGGGTTATGTTCCTGCTAAACCCAACATCATTTGTGCAGCTACTTAGTCCCTTCCTGACCCTAATTTGCTTACTCTAGCCACTTCTATGGATTCTTCTTACTCTAAAGACTCTAAAGGGCTGCTGCCCAGCAAAGTTGAAAGTGATTCTGAGGAGAATTACTCCCCTATCCCGCCACTCTCTAGATCGCAAGCCGGTTGGCCCCTAGATGGTGGTTCAAGTTTGGGTACTACTGACCCTACTCTTCCTGCCCCTGCCGTGATCGTTCCTAATCCTGAAAGCAGCCCCAAAACTACTAAAGTAGCCCACCCGAAGCCAAAAAAACGGGCTGGTAAGAAAAGGTGATAAGCTCTTCCTTCTCATGTAAATATTGTTTTTGGAATCTTGAATATTATGGGGCTAATGGCCCCTTGAAACAAGCTGAAATTAGATCCTTTGTCAGATCTAACTCCCTTTCTTGCATTGGTATCATTGAGACAAAGGTTGAAACGTCCCTTTTTGAAGAAATATCTGCTGAGTTGATTTCGGGTTGGGTATGGACCTCAAATTACAGCTCCTCCCCTCGAGGAAGAATTTGGATTGGGTAGAAATCTCTAGAGGTGGAGTTGGTTGTTATATCTACGTTATCTCAGGTTATACATGGACATTTGAGTATAATAGCTTTGAATAAGACTTGTTATTTCTTGGTGGTCTATGGCGAACATACTTTTGTCTCTTGGCGGGCTTTGTGGGCAGATCTTATCCAAGCGAGTTCTTGCTTTGCTAATGCCCCCTGGCTGGTTGCGGGTGACTTCAATGCTATCCGTTATGATTTGGATAGGATAGGCAGTTCTAATGCCTGGATCCCCGCTTTTGAGGAGTTCGATTTATGCTTAGACCAAGCTGGCCTAAAGGATCTTAGATACGTTGGCCATAGGTTTACTTGGTCAACATCCTTGGGTACTCGGCGTAACTAAAGAAAGATTGATCGAGTCCTGATAAATGAGCAGTGGAGCAGAGATTTCTCCTTTTCGGAGGCCACTTTCTTAGCCCCCGGTGTCTCGAATCACACCCCGATGATCATTAGAATTGTACCTCCAAACTCTTCTAAGAAGCCTTTTAAGTTCTTTAACTATTGGATGTCCCGTCCATCTTATACAGTATTGATCACTCAGGTGTTGGAAACCCGATTTATTGGATCTCCCATGTTCGTGCTTTGCCAGAAGCTGAAGCTACTTAAAAGGTGCTTGAAACAACTGAACAGGGAAGCCTTTTCTGTGATATCCTCTCGCACCACCCAAGCCAGGTCAGCCCTCTCCTCCACTCAAGATGCTCTTGAGGCTGACCCTTTTAACCTAGTATTGGTGAGTCTTGAAAAAGACTAGCTCCTGGCTTTTTCGCTTCTCAAAATCCAAGAGGAATCTTTCTTTAAGCAAAAGTCGAGAATCAAAAGGATGCAAGAAGGGAACATAATACGAAGTACTTTCATCACTTCGTCAACAAGAGATACCTTCACAATCGTATCCTCTCAGTATCCAATAATGGCGGTGTTATCCTCAATGACCCGAGTTTAGTCCACCACCATATTTTATCTTAGTTCAAGAATTTGCTAGCTGTTAATAACTCAAATACCCAACCTACTGTTGTGGATCTACTGGCAGTAACTGAGCAAGTCCTAAATGACATTTAGGTCTGGTTTTTGGCTAGAGACGTCACCGACATTGAGAGTCGTAACTCTATGTTCTCCCTGACAAAAGGCAAGGCTCCAGGCCCTGATGGTTCAATGTGGACTTCTTTAAATCCTCCTGGGATGCAGTAGGCCCTTTAGTCATATTGGCAATAAAGGATTTCTTCTAATCCGGCTCCTTGCTTAAGGAAACCAATACAACCATTCTTACGTTGGTACCCAAGGTACCCAATGCCTTGGCTATGAGTGATTTCTGACCCATTGCATGCTGCAACACGGTCTATAAATGTATCACCAAGATTTTGGCAAATAGAATTGCCTCTGTGCTGCCGTCTCTCATAAGCCCTTCCCGGAATGCCTTTGTTAAGGGGCGGACGATTGGGGATAATATCCTCCTGGCTTAAGAACTCTTTGCTGGATTTCACCACGAGCCATACCTACCTAAGTGTACAATCAAGGTAGACTTCCAGAAGGCTTACGACACTGTTGATTGGGGATTCCTCCAAATGATCTTACAAACCTTTGGCTTCCCTCAGATATTTGTTAAGCTTATCATGGAATGTGTTACCTCTTCAAAGTTTTTGATTGCCATCAATGGTGAACTTTATGGCTTCTTTACTAGTGGTAGAGGTATTTGTCAAGGTGACCCTATATCCCCTTACCTCTTTACCCTAGTCATGGAAATTTTCACGGGCATCCTCAATGCTCGGTCATGGCTCACAGGTTTCAAGTTTTTTTGGCGGTGCAAAGCTAGTAGCCTAACCCACCTGTTTTTTGCTGATGATGTCCTCCTGTTTACGGAGGCTAATGTGGTTTTCACCCCTCTTCTCAAAGAAGAACTTGACTTATTTTCGTCCTGGTCTGGGTTAAAGCCGAATCTGAACAAAAGTGAGACTTCCCTCTCAGGTGGATCGACGGAGCTATGTAATTCTATTCTTGAATCCTTCAGCTTCCTTGAAGGTACGCTCCCCTTTCGATATCTTGGGGTACCAATCATTGCATCCAGGCTTAGCAAAGCCGACTGTTGCTCATTGGTGAACTCCATAACTACTGGAGCATGTTCGTGGTCCCAACGATTTCTATCCTTTGCTGGCCGCCTCCAACTCATTAAGTCTGTCCTTTATACCATCCATGTTCATTGGGCAAGTGTCTTCAACCTACCCTTATCTATCCTTTCGAGGATCGAGTTAATTCTTAAACAATTCCTTTGAAAATGACCAGACTTAGGTTTTGGGAGTGCCAAAGTCCCTTGAAATGTGGTGTGCCTCCCGAAGGAAGAAGGTGGCTTGGGCATTCGCAGATTGGTTGAATGTAATCGTGCAGCAATGCTCAAACACATATGGTTGCTATTCATAGATAAAGAGTCCTTATGGTGCAAGTGGATTCATTCCAACTTCTTCAAGCATAAAAATTTTTGGGTTGTGCCCAAACCAACATGCTACTCTTGGGTATGGAAAAAGATCCTAGACATCCGCCAAGAATTCCAGCAACATTTCAAATGGCGAATTAGAAATGGAGCCACTACATCCTTCTGATATGATTGTTGGTATCAAAGAGGCCCCCTCTATAAGCTCTTCACGGATAGGGATATCTATCACTCAGGTATTTCGAGAAGTGCCTCTGTATGGGATTGCCATGTCTCTGTCTGGCAAGTATCCAATGTTATCAATTCTATAAACTCCTGGTCTGAAGCTAGCACAGCTCTGGACATGGCAAGTGAAGACCGGTTCATATGGCAAAGGCACCCCTCTGGTAACTTTTCTATTTATTTGGCTTGGGAGATTACTAGGTCTAGGGGACATGAAGTAACATGCAACACGTTTGTATGAGATAATAGCATTGCACTAAAATATGATTTTTTATTGTGGCTGATATGCCTCAATAGACTCCCCACGCAAGTGGTACTCTTGTTTTACCACAGGATCTCTGAAGGTTCTTGTGCCTTTTGTTGCTAAAGGCCAGACTCAATTGATCACCTATTTTTCAAGTGTACAATCATTGGTGCTCTTGCACGCTTCTAGATAGAAAAATGCAATATTTCATGGAGAAATGCTACAGGCAGGAAAATCTCAATTGGGCTATCAGGATTATTGGTGGACGCATTTCCACCAGCGTATCGCTAGAGCTTCCTTTGGGGCGTTATGCCACTGTATATGGACGGAACGGAATCATATCCTTTTCAGGGATCGAAACCTCTTTATGCCATCCCTTCGGACTCACTTTACCAAGATAGTGAGGGATACAGCTATCTCCTTCAAACCTGTTGAAGATACCCTCCGGAATAGAAGAATCCAAGTTAAATGGGGCATCTCCGCCTCTATCTTTCAGTGACGTCTCTGCTGTCCTTTTTAGTCTTTTATTTGTCGACTGTTGTTCTGGCCTTGGGTTGTGCTGCACATGGGTTGCTTTTAAGCTTCATTTAGTTATTACACCTTTACACCTGTCGAGACACTCTTTGTGTTACCTCAGGTACGAGATTTTTGTGTTTCGGCCTATCACCTTGTAAGTTGCGCGTGAATAGTCAATATACTTCTTACAAAAATAAAACCCCATAGACTAAGGATTTTCTAAAAATGCTAGTTAAGCACTTCTGAAAATTCTAATTTCACTTGCAAAGGTTGGTCACAATGTTTTTAAGTCATTCTGTGAATTTTTAAAAATTTTGATTTCGGAAAATATTTTTTTGAGAATTGTCCTCTCCGAGAGTTGATTTTCATGTTTTTGAGAATTTTTTTAAAATTTTTTTTATGGATTTTTTAATTTTCCAATTTTTTGTATTTTTTGGATTTTTCACATTTTTATTTGTTTTTTTTGGATTTTCTGAATTTCTGAAATATTTTGCATTTTCTAAAATTTTTATTGAATTTTCGATTTTTTTTTTAGAAATTTTCTGAATTTTTTAATTTTTATGAATTTTCTATGATTTTTTTAAATTTTCTTGCCGAGGTTTGAATCGGACCGGACCGGTTTAAACCGGTCCGATCAAGTCAGACTGGCCGGCACCGGTGCCGACTAGCACCCCGGCGAGCACAACGCCAAAACGGCGCCGTTCATGGCATTGTTCTCTTCGGTATTTCGCCGAACACTTGGTGGGCATGATTCTGGGTTTATCATTTTTTAGGCCGTGATTTTGAATCAAGCTTCGGCGAGCTTCCAGCGGCCTTTTAGACTAATTTTTTATTCTACATTGAGCCTATGTTATCCTCTATTGATCTCAGCTCACCGATTTGTCGCCCGACCACCACCGACTAGCAAAAAACCGATCTAAAAACCTTAACCTGAAAACTAAACACCTCTATTCCTCAGGTATTCAGATCACTATATTTATCGCCCTAACTGTCTAAATCGATCCAAATCATCATCAGAAATCAATCAAGGTGAGAGACTACTAACTTGAGTAGCTTATAGCCACGGGAGGCACTCCGGCGATGATCGGGAGTTCCGGCGAGGGTTTCCATGGACGGTCGACTCGGTCCAATGCAATTTCAATGGTTTAAATTGCAATCAAACAATGAAAATGGGATTAAAACATGTTTCTAAGCATCAAGAAGCTCAAAATCATAAAGAGAATCACACGATCTACAATATTGAGTTCAAACTCCTTTTCTGGAAATTTTGCTAAACCGAGGTAAGGATTGATCTTTACTTGCTTCAATGCAGGGAAAATCGGAGTTTCTGAAGCAACTGGCGATTGTGGAATTCTTCCTCAACACTTGGACTCCAAGCTGGTGGTCTCAGCTTCTCTAGAGAAGCTCTGGACGTGTTGGCCGAGTTCGAGTTTCATAGCTTTACGACTAGCTTCGGCACAGGTTTTTCAAGTGAGGAGGTTCATTGTCGAAACCAATTTGCCAGCGTTTTTCTCGCTAGAAAAACACCAATCACTCAGTCCTTGGAACCTCAACACACCTCTCAAAGCTCAGATTCTCTCTTTCTCGTTCTCTGGTTCTCTCTCTTTTTTTGTGATTTCGTCGAACACCCTCTATGCGTTTGATAATGTTTTTTCTCCCCTTTTCTAGCTTGATTTGCCGCCCAAGGTTTGTTATTACCAACTCCGAATTGGTTAGATCGAATCTCCGATGTCAACTGGAATCGGAGTTTAAAACGTACTTATTTGGCTGGATTAAGTCAGCGAAAAGGCGGGCACGAGTTTGATTTTCTGGGTTTTACCACATTCTTGGCGAGTCGGGTAAGGAAGGAGACCGACTCGGGTCGGGTTAGGTTGACCCGGCCGACCCGGCAAACTCTAGTTGGTCTAAAATTGCGAATTAAGCCCGATTTTGACCCAATTTTTCAAATTTAACCTCAAAATTGAATTCCTTGGCACATTTGCATCAAAATATGTGATTTGCCCTAATTTTTGTCACAATTAAACCAAAAATTCCCAAATTTTAAAATCCGGGTCACTCAGGCTCTATTCAATCCAGTACTTAAATGACCTAATTGAGCAAAATTGATGCCAAAATTGGATTACTCATGACTGAATAATCCTAGAAATGATGGTCTCGTGGTTCAACAATTTCGAATTGATAATGATCCCCAATTTGGGCTAAAAATCCCTAATTTTCAATTGGATTTTGGGGCTTTTTGATTTCTTTAGTAAATTGTGCAATTGGATTGATCATTATATAATTCAAGGTTCCAGGATCATTTGTTGTGAAGACACCATGATCGAAAAATGAGTAGAAATGAATTAATTGAATTTTTTATTCAATTTAGGCTTATTTTTACCCAATTTCAGGAAAAACACATTCCAAATTGAAATTTTCTAAAATTGACACTATATTAATGAAATTGGATTTAAAATAAGACTAATGTCTATTTTTATGGAATTTTCGGACTCCATTTGCTATTTTTCTTGATTTTCTCTATTATTTTGACTAAAAGAAATTCAGGAAAATTCTAAAAAAATTATTTTTTGGCTTAGAAATAGGTTCCTAAGATTGGCCAAGGTTCCTAATCCTAATTTTTTGATTTTTATAAAAATTTAACAAAATAAGGTAAAAATTAGATGTCAACATTCTAGGGAACAAAAAAACTAACTGACGTTACTAAACGGATTTTTATTCTTTTTCTGTTCTGGGAAACAAAAGAATAGAAAAAAAGAGAAACACAAATATTACTAAACAGGCCCTAAGAAGATTAAAGACTCTTTCCACTTGTTGCTGGAGATTCTGTATAGCACGTTCTCGCCTTTCGTTGTGTGTTTGCTCCAAAGTTAAACCTCTCAGAACTAGTTCATCCATGTTGAGTATGAGTTGGATAAAATCACCACCATGGCCTAAAGGGAAATGCCACAAGTCGAGGATAAAGCACTTATTGGCTCACCATAAGGAGTAATCCAATTTTCAAGGATAAAGAAATAAGAATAGGAGTTATCCACTCTCCAAATATATTCGTTCACATAGAAAAAATCTCATGTATTTCATTCAACGAGTATTGTCTACATTTCAATGGAAGACTCTCCTCTATTTATGGAGGAACTAGGACATAGGAAATAACCTAACATTTGACTCTTGAAACTTACATAATAGTTAAGATGCTTAAAGACCTAAGAACTTAGAAAATGCATTGATAACACATAGGGACTATGAAGTGCAATAAAGACATAAAGACTTGAACTCTTGACTATTCAGGCTTGTGGTTTATCTTCAAGATTCGTCCACTATCTTTGACTAGAGGATAACCATATAAATAAATCATCAAATGTCCTAGGAAATTGCTTGGAACATCCTCCCATCGATATGTTATCGATCTGCCTTGAAATCAGCAACTAATCTTGATGAAACAATACGAAATTGACTAAGTCAAGAATCGACAACAACTTTAATCAATATCTTGGTCGAGAGTCTCATCATTGAAAGCTTCATTCTTTGACCCATCAATGTAAGTTATAACCAAAGTCAACTTTGGCCTGGATGATCATCGATAGTGCTGGACTCGCCGATGAATCGAATCGAAACCTAAAGAATGTTCAATAGATTCGGATGCTCCCGCATCACTCAAACATTTGTTTTTATTTTTCATCTTTTCCAATAGATTTCTCCAACAACTTGCTTCTTTGTGCTTAGATAAAATATGATAGAAACAGCCTTTATCTGTACTAGTTTGGGCTCACATGTAACTTCGTGTAGAGGTAACTTGTTGGGAAGGTTCAAGAGCAACTACTTGTGGAGTTTGAAACAAGTACAGATTTAGTTCTAAAATAATGATTCAACTTCTTTGAGAGGTTAGAGAACAACTTCTGGAGGAAGTTACAAATTGACTTCACCAAGAGGTTATCTAGAGCAGAGTTAGGGTGAGTGAGTCTGCCAATATGGAGATTACAGGATGAGATTTTCGAGATGCTTGAGATGAGCTTCGTATAATGGGTAGAGAAGATGATCTGTGATTAGTTTTAAAAATGAGGGATTTCTCTAAAAACGAATCTTGTTTACACAAAAAAATAGGCAAACCTTGGTGGTCGACAAACAGCGAAGTTTGATGGATTAATTGAATTTGGTTGAGAAAGATGACAAAAGGACATGGGGGGAATCGATAACCACGTGGCGTGAATATCGACAACTATACAGCATGATCGTCGACAGCTACATGACATGTTCATCGACGAAAGGCAAAGGATGATCGACAAAAATTCATGATTCAGAGATAAAGGCTTACGGATGAATAACTATTGTAAAATGGGCTAGGTGGTTGAACACAGAGAAAGAATACGGCATGGACTGAAGATGTCAAATTAAGGCATCGATGGTTAATTATCTCAGTTGTAACTACTTACAAATAAGATTGATATGCGCATAGGAGATTTGGAATCTCGAGAATGCAGTTGTAATTGTACTTAGAAAAGAAGCTGCTCGTAAGGGGTTGTAATAAGTATGTTAGAAATATTGACGCATGTAATCATCTGGGAATCTCTCTCCCGGACACAACTTCCCAGATGTTTTTTGCTTCAATGTATTGACTATTTGTCCTTTACATTTTCACGCACATTTATCATTTCCAATACTTTTAGAGTTTGCATTTCATCTTTACTTCAAAAGCCAAGTGATTAATTTCCTGTCCAAAATAAACACAAAATCCATTTTCACAAAAAATCAAATCAACCTTTTGGTGAACAATTTTTACTTCCAGGTTTCAAACCCATTTTCGGTCAACCATTAACCTCCCTTTATGCTCTATGCTGTGTTTTCAATTGAGTAAAACTCTGAACGGCATATATATTTGTAAACCGATTTATTTCGTTGTGGTACAATATAAAATGTTGCATTTTTTTCGGAATAGAATTTTTTTAATTTATGATATTTTGCCCTTATTTACTGCGAAATGGTCTTTGACAATTTAGTGCTTTCAATTGACCCCTCTTCGAATTAGACTATCACTAAAATGAACTGATTTACACCGGCCTTCGACGCAAGGGTACAATGTCCCTAGAAATAATCTTCAGTACTGAAAATAAAAATAAAGAGTTATTTGATAATAATTAAAAATTGATAGCGGAATGTTATTAATCTCATACCAAACTTTGAAAAATGACAATTATTGGTAGGTTTTATCGACATATTTGGCAAGAGTTTAATTACTTGCAACTACTTTTCTATAGAACAAATTAAGTAACATTTCCCTCACGTGCTGGATTAAGCGATTTTTTCACTTAATTGAATCTTTTACGTCAATTCCATTTGATGTTATCAAACAAGCTTAATTTCATTAAGTGATGAATTTTTAACTTTCAGCGCTTAATTGGGTTAGCAAACAGGTTGAATGACATAATTAAAATAAATTATTGATAAAAATACACTATACCAAGAGATTGTATTCATAGAAAGCGGAAATCTTTCAAGATTCTTTTTTAAAGGTTGTTATCATAAAACGTGAGAGATAAAATAAACTTATGAAATTATGCATACTACATCTGTCCATGGACACGATATTTATTAAATAAGTGATTAAGGATATTGGGGGCAAAAAAAAATAATGGAGATCCCTTAATTTGAAGTAAATGTGATATGAGTTTACTAGTTTCAAGTTTTTTGTGGTATTAACGATAAAAAAAAATACTCTAGGCTAGCTAGAGAAACACAATCGATCAAAAACTTCATTTACCACATGCTTATTTATCCAAAAAAGAAAACCCAACCTCCCCAAGTTATCCTAATACGAAGTTTAAAAGGAAACAAGACCCCATCAAGAGGGTGATCCACTGACCAGAGCATTTCACATTAGAGCTAGAAAAAAAGTGTAGAATGATTGGAGGATCACGAATTAGAACGAAAATTTAAACAGACGAATCAGATTTACATCCCATCATTTAATTGCTTCACTGATGGCGAGGAGGACACTCATGACGCTCATAGATACCGCTAATCACGAATCCAAGTTTACCAAGAAGAGAAGATTGCGCCGGATGGCGTTATCTACGTGAATAGTACATGTGTCTTAAATAAGATAAGGACACCACAAGTATCATAACTTTCGTACGGATTTCACTTGAAGGCCGTAACTTTTTGAAAATATTCATCCAAATGCCGAAAATCTAATGTGACATAACACTTGTAGTAAACGTCTTTAAAAAATGATGGCATTCAAATGATCGATTGAAAAGCCATATGATATTTAAGTGATCGGGCAAAAAAGTTATGGCACTCAAATAAGCATTGTACATAAGTAATAGCACTCAAGTGATTGAAACAAAAATTGTGAAGTGAGCTCCGTACAAAAATTATGGCGTGCACGATATAGTGCACGAATTCTAATGTTGGGTAATCCTATTAAAATGGCATGCCATGTTTACTAAATCTCAATTAAATTTACAAACTTGCTACAATCAAAAGCAACTAATAAACTCACTTAAAAGAAGGGCTTCTTACCTTATCAAAAATCTTTCTTTGAATAGAACTTCTTAAATTCTACCAACAATTTATCTTCCTTAACTTCGCATACTTATCTTACTCACCTGTTCCATAACACCCATACCAATGCCCCCCCAATGGCAAAGAAATCATGATCATAAAGCTACATCAATTCCAGTTTTCCATCTCAGTTCCCTTTTACTCCATGCAATGGTGAAGAATTTATTGAGCAATCAAATCCAATACTATCATAAATTGAACATTCGCTTGCCGGTAATCTAGAGCTTGCTAACGCTGGACATCCTTTTACTTGAAAAAAAAAATCTCGCTCAAACGATATCATTTCCAAGTACAGGATGAAGGGGATTTCACAATTGTTGGAATGTATGTTGATCTGTCTAATTCAACATTTGCATATGTCGTAATTTTCCTTATCATATGCCTTTTTGACGAACCACATTTATACCTTTTCATTAATGACTTTTCCCCCAAAAAAATGTAAAAAACATATTTAAGATTTCAAAAAGTTATATACAATCCTTGTTAGGTCCACTGCTTGTGTATAAATATACTTACGCATTTATTATTGGATTAGTGACGCATGTATTTGAAGATGATTTTACAAATTAATTATTTCACATGTCAACCATCCAATAAAATCCCTTATTTGTATATTGAAACGGGTTTTATATGTTTCGTGCTAGAAAGTGTCAAAATTTGTGGATGCCTTAAATTTTATAAAATGGGGAATAGTTAAAAAAAAAGTCAAACCCCAAGCCCAAACTTCACATTTAGCAAGTAACATAGAAAGAAACACCGACTGATTCAATCCAATGGACCACCTTCCAACTCTAGGTCATTCAACTCTAATTACATGCACGATCTTAAGGAACACTTTTGCTTCTTATATATTTTGGGTTAATGTTACGAAAAACCCCAAACTGGTGCACCTATAATAAATTTATCCAAAACTAATTTTTGAACTACCAAAAACCTAAATTGATACACCTGTAACAATATTACCGTCCGTTAGTTTCTATTAAATTTTACCATTAAATTGCCAAGTTGGATGACACATGATAGTTGACGGGTGCAGTTTGGGGTTTTACCCCTCTGTTTATCACATGTTTATTGATTTGTGATTTTTTGTAGTATTAATCCAACTTAACTAAAGATAAATTTGTCATAAGTATACTAGTTTGGGGTTTTTGGTTGTCAAAAAATTAGTTTAAAGTAAATTTGTCACATTTGTATAAGTTTGGAGTTTTTGGTGGTCAAAAAATTAGTTTTGAGTAAAATTATCATGGATGTACTTAGATTTTTCATGGTGTTAACCCATACATTTTCAAGTTTAACTTGATTGGACATGACTTCATCTTCCCTCCCCTCATCCATCCGAGCATATATTCATGTCACTAAAGCTCGACACAATGGAGAATTGACTCAAACTTTCTTTGTCTCCATTAACCGAAAGCGATAGAGTTAATCTTTGTATTTTTTATACTTGCTTTTTTTTATTTTAGGAAAAAAGCCACAAAAAAATTTCAAACTATGCCCATTTGACATATTTACCTTGAACTTTTTTTGTAACATAAAAAATCTCAAATTATGCTTACAATGATATATTTACCTTAAACTTTTTCTTGTGATATGAAAAATCTCAAACTTGTATCCATGTGATATATTTACCCGCCGTCAATATTTCATTAGATAATTTTTCAATCAAAACTCACTTGAGCGTCATGTCAACACCGTTTGCTTTCTAGCGTCCATATAGGCAAATTTTTAATTATCCTCATTAACATATGTTTGATGGAAGGTACATGTGTTACACATGTACAAGTTTTGGATTTTTAGTATCACTGAAAAAAAGTTTAGGGTAAATATATTATAGCAGGCATAGTTTAGAGTTTTTGATTGCTTTGCCCTTTACTTTAGTAATAAGAAAAAATGACATAATTGTATCCCTTTAAAAAAAATTGATTCTACCAATTTTACAAAATTACTTACACTCATATTTTAATTTTTTTTTATTGTATTCAGCTTCATCACAATTTTATAAATGATGAAATTTGTGTTTTTAATCAAGGCAAACACCAAATAGTAGCAAACCATTGACTCAATGCATTTGATGTAATCTTGAAACATACATAGAAGTCGTACGATTGAAGTTCATCGAATCTAATAGTTTTCTTGTTAAAAAATCGTGGAATATTGCCTTTACTTTTATGCTTCTAAAAGCAAGAGTCAAATGACAATCCATAGAAACAAACTTGTACAAAGAATAATGGCAATGCATGAAAAATAAAATAGAAAGATAAAAAGCTCAAAATGTCATTTTTTTTTGGTAATTTCACAAAAGACCCCAAACTGATACACATGTAACAAATTTACACAAAACTAATTTTTTGACCACAAAAAATCTCAATCTGATACGCTTGTGATAAATTTACCCCAAATTAATTTTTTTATTACCAAAATGTTTAAACCAACACATTTGTGACAAATTTACCCTTCATTAAATTGGATTAATATCACAAAAAATCACAAATTAGCAAACTTATGACAAATGGAGGGGTAAATTTTCAAATTAGTGTATCCGTCAACTGTTACGTATCATCCAATTCAGAAATTTGATAGTAAAATTTAATGAAAATTAACGGAGGATAAATTTGTCACAGGTGTACCAGTTGAGGGGTTTTGATAGTAAAAAAATTAGTTTGAGGTAAATTTATCACAACTATACCAGTTTGAGATTTTTCGTGGTATTAACCGTTTTTTTTGCAACATTGTATATTGAGAAAAAGGAAGGAACAATAAAGTGATGGGTAAATAAGGAAAAATAAAGAAAAACATAAATACAATTATGGATTTCCATACTAAAATTTTCAATGTAATGTCAATTCCATCACCTCCACGAAAATGATGTGTATCGAGCCAAAAAGGGTGTTGAAATAGCCCCAAAATAGTAAGCAACACCCGAAATTTAGTCATGTACACAATATTTGGCATTGTCACGATCATAATCATTCAAACGAACACATTATATGCCCGACCCTGTATCAAACAACGAGTAAGAAGTAATATTGAAATTCGATTATCGAGAAAAGGAATTCCCTATCAATACCCTAATTAATATAGGTCTTGCCAGTCACGCACATATTTCTCGATTAAGACACGCCCTCCTTAAAAGCACCGAACATAAATCATTTTCCTAATCTGATCACGATCGCGTCAATTTTCTTTCCCTAATTCTTCTCCAGAACGAGATGGTCGGTGATGCCCGATGTCCGAGAAATCAGCCTGATGAACCGGACCATCGGGATCAATGAGATTCACGTGAAATTCACGAAAGTTCACCTAAACTTTGTATGACGCCATAGGTAACAAAGTCACGTATCCCGTATCCAATTAAATTGTTTTTGTCTCGTTCCTGGGGCCTCTGCCGTTTCATTCTACATAATGCAATTTCGAGTGAACATGCCGGAGATCACCTCCGTCAGCCCGCGGAATCAAGAACCGAAGGGACCCTCCGTTCGCTTCGTCCCCGGCACCGGCGACGTCCGCCAGAAGCTTCTCCGGCGAAGACCCACCTCGGGGAGCCGCCGCCCCGGAAGGGAGCCCCGTCTTTCTCCGCCGGGCCACCGATCAAGCAGCCGAGCGATTCGCACTCTTGTTCCTCGGCAAGTCCAGGAATTCTCTTCGCGTGCCTTTCTTGGAGAGTTTCTGCGACTTGCCCGGACGGGCACATGTGTAATTGAGTTTCTCTTTGACCCAGTTAAGGTTGTGGTCGTTATGTTGTTGCTTGGTCTCTGGGCAAATTGCCGAGGTGTTTCTTGCAAGAAACAAGAAATGCCGCATGGGCCGAACTGTTGATTGATGTCTGGTGGTTTCTTGATCAGCTTGTCGAAGGTGTGCGTGTTGGTCGTGGGGGTGGGTTGGTCCTGCGAGAATGAATACTCTTCCTCTGGACCTCGACGAGGGGTGGGGGCATGTGGAGCAGGGGCTAGTGAAGCTGAAGAACATTATCGAGGGGCGCGACGAAACGCCGATGAGCGCAGACGACTTCATGATGACCTATGCGTAATTGAACAGCCTTTCTTGCGCCTCAATTGGCTGCAAATTAGTGTCTTTGTTCAAGAAGGGCTGACAGAATTCGTTTTTTCTTTGTTTGCTTTGATGGAATTGAAACTGCAGGAGTGTTTACAACATGTGCACTCAAAAGCCGCCCCACGATTATTCTCAGCAGCTTTATGATAGATACAAGCAGGAGATTAGACAGTATCTGCTCCAGGCGGTGAGAATCCCGCACTTTGTTCTTGTCGTTTTGTCTATGAAGATGATCTTGGTTTATGCTGTATCCGTACATTATACAGAGCTATTCATCAATGATAAATATAAAAAACATGTAAGTAGTGCAAACTTCTGATTATCAGCCCGAGAAATTTAAATGTCAGCTTTCATTATTAATGGTGATGGTAACTCTTGAGCAAGCAGGCACATTTGTGGATTCTGAACCCTTGATGATAAGATTTGTCTGTTTTTGCTGCAAATTTGGTATTCAGTAGGCTGACGGTTAATATTCTCCTGTTAGATTCAATGACGTTTCGAACAGTTATTTAGCAACTGCTTCATTTGTACTCTTTTAGGGCAATGGAAGTCTCAATGTTAGAATTAGTCCTCTCTCGTGCATGCATGTGTGCGTGTCGGGGTGCATATTAAATGGGAAACGGAGGAAGTAATGCATTGACATGATCATTGTATCTTTGTGCGGTATAATGGATTCAGTATATTGACCGAAACTAATAAGTTCTGGATATTTACTGCTCATGCATCCCTTGCATTATGCTATTTTTCCCTATAACTTAGTGAAAGGGACTCTCCTTGAACCTGGATCATAGTTGCAGGGCTACTTCAGTGATGACAAAGTCTCCTCTTGGTATGTTAAAAGCATGCCCTTAGATCATGTTATTGCCCGATTATTCATTATGTCAATTATACAGAAGAGATATTTAATGTTTAAATGTCCAAGTTTTAAGGGAAAGAAAGTTTCAATGACATTAGGTCATGCCTGACCACATTTCTGTTGGCCCTTTTTGGTGGAGTAAGAAGTCTGTTCTTCAAATTGTAAGATGATGCTCAATCAGTTGATGGGTGGTGCTAATAGTTTAGAGCTATTTCTTCTGGATCGTTAAGAAAAAGCAGTTTCAACTTAGTCTTATCCTCTTCTGTCTGATTTAACTGTCTCATGACAAAATCTTTGTTGTTCTGTTTTTTGCTGAAGGTGTTGCCATCTTTAAGACATAAACACAATGAGTTTCTACTGAAGGAGTTTGTGCAAAGATGGAAGAATCATGAAGTGATGGTTAGATGGCTTGCGCGAGTTTTTCATTACCTTGACCGCTATTTTATTTCCCGGAGGAATTTGCCTTCACTCGGGGACATTGGAATTAGTTGCTTCAAAACTGAGGTTAGCCACCTCACTGTAGCACAAATTTCCTCTAAATTGTATGTTTCCATAACCATACTAGCGTAAAAACCAGTTAGGGCTCTAGTTCCCCATTTCTACCCGTGAACCGGCTGGTTACAGATACAGTATAAATATGTTTAATTGCATATGTAATACAAAATGAATATGGTGCAGGGTGCACATCCAAATCATCATGTCCCAACTTATAGATCTGAAGCTGATACTTTTTTCTCTTTCCAATTTTGCCGCCAAGTTTGTTTCCAATAAAAAAAAAAACAAAGAAACAAAGATAATTAAGAGTGGGAAACAAAGCCACAGCTGAGTGGCTTGCTGCATGAAACCATATCTCTTGGGCTGCCTTCGGTTCCCAACTCAACCAGGTGAAAATTCAAATTGTTTTTGGTGAGACTGATTTGTTCCAATGGACCCGATTGAATTGTGGTTTGCTGCTTCACTCGTGTCGAAACTCAAACCCTGTTTTGACCAGGTTTGACCAACTCTTGTTAAGGTTATTAACCAGACCAAACCAACCATGAACCTGTTACCAGGCCAATTCGATCCGCTTTTTAAATCATTGCATGGAATGACAAACCCTAACTTGAGCCTCACCTTAGGCTAGAATTTCATCGGATCCTTCCTCTTTATAATTTGTGTGGCTTGAAACTTTCACATTGTTTATCATTTCAGGTCTTCCAAACAATGAAATTTACAATTAGAGATGCAATAATTGCACTGGTAAGTATCTTTTTGGACAGTTCATTTATTTAGTTTACAGATCATGGTAGATCACTTTTAGTATCTCGTGCTTTTGGAGCAGATTAATCAGGACCGTGATGGCAATCAAGTGGACAAATCTTTGCTGAAGAATGTATTAGATGTCTATGTTGAATGTGAAATTGGAGAAAGACAAAGGGACTTTTATGAAATAGACTTTGAAGTATATTTGCTTGAGGAAACTAGGATCTATTATTCTCGTAAGGCATCAAGTTGGACCGGGCAGGACTACAGTCATGTGGAGGATATATGTCACAATTACTGGTCAAAGGTAACTGGTAGAAGTGCATTATATATGATGGAACTGGGAATATTAATATTTAACTGCACTTTCTAAAGCCTACTTTCAATTTTTTACAGGCCGAAGAATGCTTGAAAAAGGAGAAAGAAATAATCTCGCAAGTTCTATTATCAAGGAGTGAGCGGAGGTTGATAGAGGTTAGCATATAATTGGCACTTGGCAGAAGTTAGTTTTTGCTTAGGTTTTCTTATTACTCTTGTGCATTTATATTTTCAATTGATCTAAAGAACCTTTTTAAAAAGAGCAAAAATAGCAAAAACTTGTGACTTTAACTATGAGGCTAGGGCCTTTATTATATGCTTTCTATTACTGGATGAGTGATTCATACGCACAATGTCTACAATTTTGTACGTTATATCAATTTAAGCTTATAGCTTGATGTTTAAGGAAACTGTTGGTGTGCTCATAAATTAGAGTGAGCTTGTTCCGCAGAAAACTTCATGATGGAGTAAAGTGTTTTCGCAATAATCAATTTCAGGGAACATGACTAGTTTGTCGTTGTTTAGTGTTGTATTTGAAAGCGAGACAAAAAGTTTTTCGGTGCTTGATTGCTTTCAAGAGTTATTTTCTTAGCTATAACAATATTGAGTTCCTTAAATGAAATATCACAATGATATTAAAATGCTTGTATAGAGTATAAAATTACAATTTCCCAATTACCAAAATGAAGAAGCCACACCAGAAAACAGAATTAAAGCATGCAAAAAAGAAAATAAGGTGCAAATAATGGACGAACTTCATCTCTCAGAGGTCATGATACTTCATGTGAGAATAATTCTCCATCCCTAGATGGAATGACCAAATGAATCAAAGAATGATACCGCAATAACCATTCAAACTAGAAAAAAAGAAGAAATGTCATCAAAGAAGTGAAGATAAGAGCCTCCTAACTTGGCTTTTAACAAACACCTTTCATGCCATCCTCTGACAATATGAGTCACATGAGTGAGGGAAAAATCATACGAAAGATGATAATTTAGTCGAGCAGGCCTATGGTATGTCCAATTTTTTTTTTTTTTGGTTCTTATATGTGAAGACTTAAAAGTTGATGTTTGTACCTAATTTGAAGAAGATGAAACAGGTTCGAGTTGCAATGAGGTGAACTATAGCTACAAAAAGTATTAGAGAGAGAGAGAGAGAGAGAGAGAGAGAGATTAGATTGAAGCTCTCTGTGAGCATCTGTGGAAGACTGTTTTATTTGAAAGATGGAGGAATCATTTTTTATAATCTTTATAATCTTAAGTAAGGGTGTTATCTTTGACTATAAAGTCTTTTGTGTTGACGATCTATTTTAGCAAACCAACAACATGAAAGTCTGGAAAATCATTTCGTGGAACCTTTGTCAGCGGAACAAACACTGAGAGAGAGAGAGAGAGAGAGAGAGAGAGAGAGAGAGAGAGAGAGAGAGATTAGATTGAAGCTCTCTGTGAGCATCTGTGGAAGACTGTTTTATTTGAAAGATGGAGGAATCATTGTTTATAATCTTAAGTAAGGGTGTTATCTTTGACTATAAAGTCTTTTGTGTTGACGATCTATTTTAGCAAACCAACCACATGAAAGTCTGGAAAATCATTTCGTGGAACCTTTGTCAGCAGAACAAACACAACCATAATGATATAAGCCTTTCCCTTGTTACTTGTCAGTCAAACGTTTCTTAAATTACTATATGCCGTATACAATTAGACGTCTTCGCTATGATCTCATTAAACGATCTTTGTGTACTTTGTAGATAGTCCAGCATGAGCTCTTCATGGTCTACTCAGAACAGCTACTCGAAATGGAGCTGTCTTACTCGCTTGCATTAGTTAAAGATAATAAGGTGCGTCCTATTGTTGGGACATTTGAAAAAATATCAGTCAGTTGAGGATGTAATAATTTCTAACTATTTAGTTTTGATTCTAGATGGAGGATCTTTCGAGGATGTATCGTCATCATAAAATGACTCAGTTCTTGGAGCCTGTAGCCAATATGTTCAAAGAGGTTTGTATCTTGTCTTATATTTGTAATTGCCTTTACATGATCATGATTTGCAACATTTTTATTGCATTTTCTTTTGGCAGCACATTATTGCTGAAGGCACAGCCTTAGTCTCACAGGGTGAAGATGCTGCAAGCAGCAAGGTTTGTCAAATGCATTTTGCTAAAGTAGCTCAAAGTACACTGCTGATGATTTCTTTCATTATGTTCATCTGATGGAAGGTTCTATCAATCAGAGCACAAAATTTGTCCATTTTATTTTTATCCTGCTCAGTAGTGAGCTGAAACTGTGTTGCAGGAACAACTTCTGAGTCAATGGGGAAAAAAAGAATAACAATTGCCTTTTGAAAAAAAAGATGCTAAATCTGTTTGTACTAAGTCATGTCCACAAATGGTTGTTGTTCTTTTAGACTCAGTCTAACCCATTGAACCATTGAAACAAATTCCTCAGAAACATGAACTCTGTCTTTGTCATCTTTTGGCAAATTTTCTGTTGATGCACCTCTTCTTCTCCATGAACCCAATTAAATCCTTGCCTTGCACCTGCTCTTTCTGCAGTGATTGTCCCTTCCCTTGAACAGTGTAGCATACAGTGTAAAAGAGAAAATAAAACGGGAGAAATGAAATCAAGTAGAAGTCCATGCCTTAAACTTACACATATCATACATGCTTGTTTTGCCAATGACATTTATTCAGCATCTGATTTTTGGGTTAAAACTTTTGACCCAAGTGGATTGATCTTCCTCTGTTTTAAATTTGAACATTTGCCTACTATGCTCACAGGCTTCAAATGAGATCTCAGCACGGCAGCAGGTAAATATCTGGCCGAAAGCTTTTAACAGGGGGTATGTTGAGAGTTTAATTACTTTATCTATGCATCTTCCAGGTTCTTGTAGTGCAGATAATCGAGCTTCATCACAAGTATCTGGCATATGTTACTGATTGTTTCTCAAACCACTTTCTGTTTCACAAGGTTTGCTTGGCACTGTGTTGGTTGGTTAGACATGTTCTTAGCACTTCATGTCAAGCATCTCGTGTTATCATTAATTCTATCCATTACTATCCTTATACAGGCCCTTAATGAAAGTTTCAGGACTTTCTTCAACTGGGGTCCTTCTGGTCTTTCAAGTGGGGAAATGCTAGCAATTTACTGTGACAACATCCTGAAGGCAGGTGGAAATGGGAAACTAACTGATGAAGCAGTTGAGAAAGCGCTTGAAAAGGTAGAGAGTCCAGGAATTCTCAAGAATTATCTCAATTGGAAGTGTTAGATATCCTTACATAATAAATCCTCAGGTTGTACAGCTGGTTGCTTATGTTGGCGACAGAGACTTATTTGCCGAATTCTACAGGTATATCTGACCCTATTGCTTTCTGTTTTTTCTGGTTCCAGCTCAGAGTGTATATCAGTCAATGCAAATCCTTCTTCATTGAAACATATACATCTTCTAAACTATCTGTTGATGGTTTGTAGGAGAAAACTTTTTCGGCGGTTACTTGTTGATCGGAGTGCTGATGAAGATCATGAAAAGTGGGTCTTGACTAAGTTCAATCAGCAATATGGGGGATACTTCACTTCAAAGATGGAGACCATGGTCAGTGTATTTCGTGGCTAAATTTTGACTCAGTAATGATATTTTCCCTCACTGAGCTTCTTATGATTTCGGCAGGTCAAGGATTTGGAATTGACTAGGGATATTAAGACCGAGTTCGAGCAGTATCTTTCCAGTAACAAAATTGCAAACCCTGGTATAGATCTGACAGTAACAGTCCTCACAAGTGGATTCTGGCCGAGTACCAAAACCGCTGATCTCAACCTTCCCTCTGCAATGGTAATTATTGGAACATAGACCCTGCTTGATTTAGGATCACATCAGACATGTTTCCCCAAGACTTTGAACTTTTCAAATTATTTTGCTTTCAGGTAAAGAGTATGGAAGTTTTCACGGATTTCTTTCGAAGGAGGAGGAAAAACCAGAAACTTACTTGGATTTACTCATTGGGAAATTGCACTCTTAATGGCAATTTTGAGCCAAAGCCTATTGAACTTATCATGTCAACATATCAGGTACGACTAAAGTTCTGTGTTGTGGAAAGCTAGTGTGTTTTGGATGGAATGTCTCTCAGAACCAATGTTTGGTAATTGTGTGCAATTGTCCAGGCTGCCATTCTGCTGCTATTTAATGGATCGGATCGATTTGGGTATGAAGATATCAAGGCACAGTCAAAAATGGCAGAGAATGACTTAATGAGAGTGCTGCATTCTCTCTCTTGTGCAAAGTACAAGATTTTAAAGAAGTACCCTAGTTCAAAGACAATATTAGCCACTGATGATTTTGAGTTCAATGCAGTGTTCACTGATAGAATGAGGCGAATCAAGGTATGCATTTGACTAGTGAGATTGACCTAAATTCATCAAACGTGCCTTTTTGTATTTCCTTCTCTCTTCGTTTCATGGCTAAATCCTTCCTATGCTGTAGATTTCTCTTCCACCTGCAGAAGAAAGGACGAAGACGATTGAAGATGTTGACCGAGATAGGCGATGTGCTATTGACGCTTCAATTGTGCGGATAATGAAGATGCGCAAGGTTTTAAGTCATCAGCACTTAGTTGCAGAGTGCATTGAGCAGCTGTCTCGCCTGTTCAAGGTGCAACTGGTTCTTGTCTTTGTTTCCCTCTTCTTTTTTGGTTTGTTCTCAGTATACAGATATGTCTGGAATATTTTCTCCATCTTCCGAAGTTTTGCGAAGCTAATTCAGTCAGATCAGGACTCTAAGATGGTGATCAACGGCCTTAATATAGAAAACAATTTGCAAATCTTTGAGATCATTTCTTTTAGCATCTTCTCTTTTCCGTGGGAGCAGGGGTAATTGCTATTGAAGTATCTCTATCATTTATGTTCTCTCTTTTCTGCATACGCATTTCTTGTGGCCACATCATCGTCAAGATTGGTAAAGTGTGCGATTTTGCAGTTAATAATTGTTCTTTAATGGGCATGAATGATGAATGCTTCTCTTACATGAGGTTTTCGTGCAAAGTGTCGGTGGTTTAAACAGTTTATTCTCATGCTGACTAATCGTGTCGCTGCTCTAGAATTACCCCGTCCTCTAACTCCTCAAATTCGGTTTTGCAGCCAGAAGTGAGAGCGATCAAGAAGCAGATCGAAGGTTTGATCTTCCGCGAATACCTAGAGCGGGACAAGGACAATCCAACCTTGATGAGATACTTGGCATAATACAAGCTAAACTGAAAGGGAAAATTGGTTATGCTTGTGAATATTTAGTGTTGGTGCATAGTCAACGTGACCGAGGACAATCAGCATGAGGTTTTGAAATTGCTGTTGTTAGCTTCTGTTGTGTAAGTCGGGAACAGCATATTTTTCCATGTTAATGCTAAGGTTTCCCTTTCCGATTTGGCGGACCGCGCATGCCGTTGTGACGGTTCTTCAATAATTCCGTAAAATATAACGAGCATGTCGTAAAATTCTACATATTAACTATAATTAGTATGGTTGATGATTCCTAGGCATCAACGGCAGAAATTATCTAATGATTAAATTTAATTAAGGATAAGTGCACTCAAAATCTTAAAATTTGTTACTAAAGTATAATTGAGTCATAAAGCTTTTAAAAGGTATAATTAAGTCTTAGAGCTTATCTTAAAAGTGTAATCGAGTCTTAAAACTTGTCACAAAAGTGCAATTGAGTCCTAAACTTTCTAAAAGTTCAATGAACAAGAGACTTGATTGGACTAATTAGACAAGTTATAAGACTTGATTGGATTTTTCGAAAGTTTTAGGTCGAATTGTACTTTCGCGATAAGTGTCAAGACTTTTAATGCAATTTAAAAGGATAAGTGAACTACGCACGAATGTACAATCAAGTCCTAAAACTTGACACGAAAATGCAATCGATTCCAAAACCTTCAAAAAGTACAATCAAGTTCTCAAACTTGTCACGAGAGTGCAATCCAATTCTAAAATTGTCAAAATGTGCAATTAAGAAAATGACTTGATTGGATCGATTTGACAAGTTGATTGTATTATTTGAAAGTTTTAGGACTTAATTTCATTTTGCGACTAATTTTAGGACTTGATTGCATTTTATGCCAAATTGATTGAATCAATTTGGCAAGCTGATTGCATTTTTTGAAAGTTACGGACTCAATTTCACTTTATGATAAGTTTTAGAACTCGATTGTACTTTTGAAAATTTTAGAACTGAATTACACTTTCGCCACAAATTTTAAGGCTTCCAATAAACTTCTTTCCTTTCAATTTTATGCTTTTGGAAAGAAATTACTCGTGCATGTCTCGAAGGTCTCCTACCTGCTTCGTGTTTCTTTATACCCGCGGGCGTTCTTGTCTTTCAAGTTTTTCTCACATGGGCTCTTAAAGTCAACACGACACGTTGAAACAGAGCTCCCAACTTCCAAAGCCTTTGTCCTGGCCCCACGCAAGACCCGAACGCACGAAACCACCGCCACCACCGCACGGCACCGCCTCAGACCCGCCGAGATCGCCCGCCGCCGCCGCCGGCGCCGCCACCGCCCACCGGCGAACGGAGCTAAGCCGCCTCCGAGGCTGGCCGAGGGGGTCATCGGGAGGATTGGCCCAGCAGAGGTTGGTTCTTGCGGGTTGTCGTTTGCGGATGCGATTGTTTGCGCCTTTTGTCCATCTCCCACATGGGTTTTGCTGATTCAAATCTGGGAAGCTTCATCGTCACGCGCTCGATTCGTGCTGTGCGTTGTCAAAATCAGTTCTTTTATGTTCGCCGCATGTTGGGCTTCTTCTTGGGTTTGGCGCTGCGGATTGTGTGTTCCGTGTGGAATTGGACGCATGTGAATTGGTGAAACCTGCGTCTTTGATAGAAAAAGATACGGTTTTTGGCTTGCTTTCGTGGTTGTTTATCTCCGACGTGTTCTGGGTTGGCTTGCGAAGAGGGTTTGGAGTTTTTAAATTGTAGTTGAAAGCTCAGCTTCATTGGGGTCTAATGTGGGCGACTTCGTCAAGATTCGTCTTGCGACGAGAGTGCTAATCATGCCTGAACGTTTACCTTTTTCGTTGAGTTGAGTATTGTGTGTTGAATTGAAAGTTTAAGAAGAGCTATTGTTTGCTTTTGATATTTGTTAAGGTGTGTCCCCAGGCACTTGTTAAATAGCCAAATGAGGAAACTTTAGTTTTCCCAATCCACTGATCCCATGGTAGTCTGTGGAATTAATACATTGAAAACTGAATTATTCATATTTATTGCCTTGGGCAGTTTGATGATTCTTTGTTATGACACGGTCTCTCCATGATCAGGTGTCAGTTTGGTTTGAAATTGGCTGTGTCTTGGATTGCGTTGCAGAGATGCCTCTATGAGCAAACCACCGATCCCACTTGAATCAAGCAAAATCGAATTGAGTTTGACTCGATTGGAGGACAAGATTTGTATCAGTACATCTACAGTTGTGCTGTCAAGTAGATAAAGAAAGGACGCACAAAATGGCTGATGCTTCAGAGAAGAAGCCCATTCTCCAGTTTGCACCGTTTCAGAGTGTCGTGGATGAGGGTTTCTGGCACCGGTTGTCTTCTCTCAAGCTCAACAAATTAGGCATTGACGACTCTCCTATTCCCATTTCTGGTATCGCATTTTATCTTCCCTATTTTGTTTCTTGGATGTTGATTATGATATTGCTGGGCAAGTGAACCGAGGGAATACATTCTTTTGATTGTAAGTGAGCTGGAATGTCTGCTATGAACTTGGTGAAAAAATCATATCATATTTATTTCTTCGACAAAAATGACTTGGCAGGCTTTGATGACTTTATTCAAATTTTTGTTTTTACGCTCTTATGAATCAATTTGTTAAATTAGTATCCTTCCATGATGAGACCTTCTTCTTTTATATTTTGAGCTCGGTTCAGCTCGGATAACTGTCTTTATTTTGTGTTTGCTCTCCTCAAATGTAGTTCTTCAATGACATTTTGTCCCCTGTTTTTCACATATCTTTTGGATTACCTGGAGTAGCAGCAAAGGTTTGCTCATGATCTATTGTGATGTTTGAAGTGTCAACTTGACATTGCAGGTTTCTATGCTCCCTGTTCACATGCTCAGGTATCTAATCATCTTTCTCTCCTCACTGAGTCTTTGCCAACGGAAGCAAGTGAACAAGCATGCACGCCATCAGTTAGTCTTGGAAATAGGAACAAGTGTTCCGTGCCAGGCACGATATACAACACAAATACTCTTGAGGGCTACCATGCTCTTGACAAACAGAGCTTGTTAAAGGCTGAAGCCAAAAAGGTATCTGATCATATGGCCCTGAAGCTTTATTTAGTAGTATCTGCTAGTTTCCGCTGCGTCTTGGTCAGATGTCCTATGCACTTTTGTGACATTTAAAGAAGAAAAAAGTAGTAGTCCAATTTGCTGATCTGATCTGCATGTGTTTTATGCATATAGCTTTAATGGGCATCTGTAGCATGCTCAAACTTGCGATTGATTCTCTTCTTTTAAGAAAGTACTATTTGCAGAATGCAGAATGACTTTGCTGCCTCTATTGCATTAATAGCAGGAAACGATTTTATTTGATGTCCTTTTTACTAGTTTTTTTTGGTTCTTTAGTAGATTTGGGACGACATTCATTCAGGAAAAGCTTTGGAGGATAGTGCGGTGCTTTCAAGGTTTCTTATCATCTCATTTGCAGACCTCAAAAAGTGGAACTTTTATTATTGGGTTGCTTTTCCTGCTCTTGTCCTTGAACCTGCAGCAACTTTGGTTGGTATCAAGCCAGCTTCGCAGTGGCTTAGCCCAGAGGAGGTGAATTTTTTTGGCTAGATGAGAGATTCTATTTTTCAGAGAGTTCTTCCTTGATACAAAAATTCTTCTTTTTTCATGTAGGCCAAATCCTTATCCGCTGCTTGTAGGGAATGGAGAAATTCAAATTTAACTGCCGGTGCGTCTAGTCTATTTGTTATATTCCTTTTGATTGCTACTTGAGTGTTCCTTATTATCCTTAAGGTAAACTAAACCATATAATCTACTGCAGATGTGCCATTCTTCTTGGTAAGTATTGCTTCGGATTCGTCTGTGAAAATTAGACATCTGAAGGACTGGGAAGCCTGCAACGGCAATGGTCAGAAGGTCAGTGAAGTTCAGAAGAAGGGATTGATTATGATAAGTGGATACCTATGTTAAGATTTCTCCACATTCTATATGCAGATGTTATTTGGTTTTTATGACCCATGCCATCTGCCACACAATCCTGGTTGGCCTCTTCGCAACTACCTTGCCCTTATCTTCACCAAATGGAACATCAGAAGGATTCACTTTCTCTGCTATCGGGAGAATCGTGGTTTTGCAGATATGGGATTGTCCCTTGTTGGTGAAGCCCTAATATCAGTTCCAGA
This sequence comes from Syzygium malaccense, assembly GCA_031216405.1. Lineage (NCBI taxonomy): Eukaryota > Viridiplantae > Streptophyta > Magnoliopsida > Myrtales > Myrtaceae > Syzygium > Syzygium malaccense. The sequence continues at coordinate 19,048,261 of CM062254.1, forward strand.
AGGTAGATGTGCGGAAGCTTAGTGAAAGCTTTAAACAGAATTAAGGGTTTTTCTATTTATCATCTCTATAATTTTTTTTTGTCCCATTTTTGTTAGTTTGGAAGGATCATAACTCCATGCCTAATGCTGTTGGGTGGGAGTATAACATGGGCAAAAAAGGTTCAAAATGTGTCAACCTTGCCAAAGCAATGGATCCGACGAGGTATATTGTCTCCATCATCTCTTGTTTAAGTTTGTGCCAACGTCTGTGTACTTAGTTTTGTGTAAATTTAAATTACAGGTTAGCCATATCTGCCGCAGATTTGAACTTGAAGTTGATGAGATGGCGTGCTTTGCCCTCACTGGACTTAAATATCTTATCCGCTACCAAGTGTCTTCTTTTGGGGGCTGGCACCCTTGGGTGCCAGGTTGCACGCATGCTCATGGTGAGTCCTGGAGATTTTAGTTTTCATTTGCCATTGCCACTCTTCATACTTGTCTTGAATGGCGGTGATCACTTGTAGGCTTGGGGTGTCAGGAAAATTACCCTAGTTGATAGCGGGAAAGTGGCAATGTCAAATCCACTGAGGCAGTCATTATATACACTGAATGACTGCTTGAATGGTGGTGAGTTTAAAGCCATTTCAGCTGTCAAAAATCTCAAGCAGATATTCCCAGCTGTGGTATGTAATGTTTACGTCCGTTCAAATGAATACCCTCTGTGAAGATGCCTCCTTAATGGTTTGCCTTTTCATGAGCCGGTAATTTTAAGAGTTGAACCTTATTCGCTCTGAATCCTCTCAGGAAGCAGAAGGTGTCATAATGGCTATACCTATGCCTGGGCATCCTGTTCCTAGCCAAGAAGAAGAAAGTGTCCTGAATGATTGCAGACGCCTACATGACTTGATTAATTCTCATGATGTAGTTTTTCTGTTGACTGACACGAGGGAAAGTCGGTGGCTACCCACACTTTTTTCAGCTGCTTCTAAGAAGGTTCTCTCTCCTTTTTCTTTGTTTACTATCTTTTTGGTTCATGTTCTGTGCTGGCTGGATTTCTGTTTGTGCTATTGTCACCATATCATACTTACTCGTGGTGGTGGACATATTCCTGTTTAATGATTGAATGCTGTATTCTTCAGTTTCAGTTAAATGTTTAGCGCCTGCTGATGTCCCTGATTCATTTGTTTCTGGTTCCTACAGATCACCATAACTGCTGCTTTAGGATTTGATAGCTTCTTGGTAATGAGGCATGGTGCGGGTCCTTTTAGCTCTTCAAAAAACTTGAAAACTCAAACTCTGAGTGGTCCACCTGATAGTATGGACACCGCATTGCTTTCTGATAATAATGGTCTGCCGAGGCTGGGCTGTTACTTCTGCAATGATGTTGTTGCACCAATCGACGTAATATTCTAAAATATAATGCATTTGATACTTTGGCGCCGTTTTCTGTTTGATGCTCGGCTTTTGATACCTTTATTTTGATGCAGTCAACTGCAAATCGCACTCTTGACCAGCAGTGCACGGTCACACGTCCAGGTTTAGCACCTATTGCTTCAGCTCTTGCGGTCGAACTGTTGGTTGGGATTCTGCATCATCCTCATGGGTAAATCAGTGGAAACTTTATAGTTGGAGAATCTACTACTTTTTTCATTCTGGGAGATGTTCTTATTTCCACTCTTTGAGCAGGATCCATGCCGAAGGTGAGCATGCCAATGCACATATAAGTGTGAACTATGAACAACCACTTGGAATTTTGCCACATCAGATTCGAGGTTCCCTTCCGCAGTTTTCTCAGATCAGTCTAGTGGGTCACAGCTCGAGAAGTTGTACTGCATGTTCTGAAACTGTAAGAATTGCAAGCCCCATTTTTGTGTATCCCACAAGTTCAAGTACCCTTTTCCATTTCTCCAGTCTTTTGGTGGTTACCATTCCTCTGCCTCACATAGGAAAGTTGAATATGAATGACTCACTTGATGTGGTGATCAAGTATATATAACCAAAAAGTGAATAGAAAGGAAGGGGCGAGCATGGGCTCAGTGACAGGATCTAGGGCTAGAACCTTCAATTGATCCTGTATATAGCCCTTTTAAGAATCTGGAATTTTGTAACTGGAATATGCATGTGTCGTTGATAGTGTCACTGAACCTGTCACCGAATATACCTTGCCCCTAGAAGTCAGGAACTAGAGGTGAAAAATGATTAACTGAAACGGTACTGTTGCAGCTGGAAACTAGCTGACACATCATCTCTTAGCAACTTCCAAGCGAATTCGTGGAGTGATTGCATCATTTATGACTTACTTCTCTGTTTCATCTGTGATCGGGTTCATTTTTTATTGTTTCCATCTAGTTTTTCTCATAGTCCCAAACATTTGTGCAGGTGGTTTCCGAATATCAGGATAGGGGAATGGAGTTCGTACTTCAGGCGATTAATCATCCAACTTATCTGGAGGATCTCACTGGCCTAACGGATCTTATGAAATCCACAAGCTCTTTTGATGTGGACTGGGACAAGGACTACGACGGCGACGATGATTTTGTGGAGATATAAAGGATTCTTTTACAGGAACTATGCTAGATTATTTATCTGGTCAATTGTACAGAAACAGAAGAAAGAAATGCCATTTACCCTTTCTCAGCTGTCACCCTCTTCTTCAGTTAAAAGTGATTTTCTCATGTTAAATCTTTTCTAGCTTTGAAGTCCTTGGACCGACCCTCTACATGTTTATTTCCAGTGCAGATCTTCAAATTTCAGTTGTGGTATAATCTTGTCAGCTAGTGATATAGAACATGAAAGAATATCAGTTAGCAAAGGATTGATGTACGCAAACCAGGTGGAGAGTTTCAACCTCAAGTTTTGCTCCAAAATTTCCTGGAAACTCATGATGATGTTACAATGTTATTAATAGTAATAGATTTGCTATATGAAATTATGGTTTAAAATTCTCAATATAACTGTCATGCAATTTCGTAAATTTCTTCATGTACCACCAAATGAAATATCATTTTTAATGTGCTGCAGCTTTATAAGTATGGAATTACCACACGCAAGTTCACAGCGCGGCCATAACGCAGTATAGTAGCAGCACGAGCATTGCTGACACCAAACTGACAATATGACCTACCATATACAATACTATCATTAACCGAGTTCGCATCGCCAAAACAAGAAAGAAATAAATAAATCATGATTTTACCTTCGATTGAAAGAATCTTTTCTAGTGACGGCTGATGCGTTAGTGTGATATAGCCGTAGATAGAGACCACATTTGTTGCGACGGACCTCAGGTGTCAACAACATTGATGCAATATGATGGGCGTATGGCTATAAGATACGTTGGAATTTATGTTTGATTAAGGAGAATGATTGCAAAAAACCAAATGACAATTCAACCGGGCCATTTGATTCTATCTATCTATAAAAAGCCATTGCTGTTAGGAGGGAGAACGAGCCTATTTCAGTCAGATTCTAAAAGAATGCCAAGTTTGTCGAAAGACTAAATGAAAATAATGCGTATCAAGAAACATGTTTCATGGAATATGAAACATGATTTAATGCAGGTTTTCAAAACTCAGGTGTTTTGTGTACTTTATTGTTATGAAAGCAACACTAAGGAAACGGCGTCCACGGCACAAATTCGGTAGTCCACATCTCAGACGACGTGCCGGATTCACCAGGCAAACCGGGTTCCTATCCTCTTCAGATTCACACCACTATGGAATCCAAGTTCAGCCTCTTCTTGAGGAGGGGGATCATTCACGATCTATATAAACCGCTGCATTTTCCCTTGGCCAACTCACACACTTCTTACAACACCAAAAACATTAGTCCTAGAGCACTCTAGAGCAAAGAGTGAACCATGGCTTCCACACTCGAGGGCAAACTTGTTCTTGTGATGGTGGCCATTCTGGGACTCTGGGCCTCACAAGCGTGGTCGCGCGAGCTCCACGGAGCTACCATGGAAGAGAGGCATGAGCAGTGGATGGCTCACCATGGGCGGGTGTACGAGGATGCCGCCGAGAAGGAGCGACGCTTCTTGATCTTCAAGAACAATGTCGAGTACGTTGAGTCCTTCAACAAGGATGGGAACAAACCGTACAAGCTAGCCATCAATGCTTTCGCTGACTTGACGAGCGAGGATTTCAAGACCTCAAGGACCGGATACAAGCGCTCGTTCTCCCCGAGGCCGGCGAGCACTAAGCCGTTCCGATACGAGAGTGTGACTGCGATTCCATCAAGCATGGATTGGAGAAATAAGGGGGCCGTCACGCCTGTGAAGGACCAAGGCCAATGCGGTAAGGCATCGAATCAAATATATATATTTGGGATCTTCTTTGGTTAAATTACAACATTCAATCATTCAATTTTCTTCTTTCTTTTTCTTACATGAATCTTCCTTGGAATATAGGATGTTGTTGGGCTTTCTCTGCTGTGGCGGCCATGGAAGGGATTACCCAACTCACGACGGGAAAACTGATCTCTTTGTCCGAGCAAGAACTAGTGGATTGTGACAGGAGTGGCGAAGACCAGGGTTGCGGGGGTGGCCTCATGGACGACGCTTTCGAGTTCATCATCAGCAACCACGGCCTCACGACCGAGGCTAATTACCCTTACCAAGCTGTCGATGGCACCTGCAATGCCCGGAAAGCAGCCTCCACTGCCGCGAAAATCACCGGATATGAAGATGTGCCTTCGAACAGCGAGTCTGCCCTTCTGAAGGCCGTGGCCCACCAGCCAGTTTCCGTGGCCATCGACGCGGGCGATTCGGATTTCCAATTCTACTCCAGCGGCATTTTCACCGGGGAATGTGGAACCGATTTGGACCACGGGGTCACCGCGGTCGGGTACGGGATGAGTGAGGACGGAACCAAGTACTGGTTGGTCAAAAATTCGTGGGGCACCGGATGGGGTGAGGAGGGATATATCAGGATGCAGAGGGACATTGATGCTGCGGAAGGTCTTTGTGGCATCGCCATGGATGCTTCATATCCAACTGCATAATTGCTTGGGACAATAGAGCAATGTCATGTTAATACAGAGATTGGGACCTGGTAAACGTCTGTGTGTGTGCACGCGCATGCATGTCTAGGGTTGTGAATTTTCTTATTTCTTGTGAATGCTTGTATTACGTAGACTTGCATGTGCATGAAGACATTGGTCTCTTGTTGTAAATGAACCCCATGTATGAATGCAAGCGAATGATTTCAGTTGTTTAAGACGCTACACTCCATGAACCCCATCGATACTGAATCAAATATGTCATGCGACTGAAGTTGAGGACCTCAATAGAAATGTATTATAACAGGGAGTTCAATTTGAAAACCAGAAAAGGTACTTCAATATGTCTACAGGGACGTACAAATATTACTGAAAGATAATATGTTAAAGGGAGAAGTGTCAAAAAAGTCATAAACTTTTTGCATTTGTGCCAATTGAGTCCTAAACCTTTTGTATTGATACCAATTCAGTCCTAAACCTTTTGCATTTGTGCCAATTGAGTCCTAAACCTTTTTTTTATGTCAATTTAGTCCTAAACCTTTTGCATTTGTGCCAATTGAATCCTAAACCTTTTATATTTGTGCTAATTCAGTCCTTCTAGTTAATTTAGCTCAAAAAGATTTAAGACTGAATTGGCACAAATGCAAAAAGTTTAGGACTCAATTGGCACCAATGCAAAAGGTTTATGACTCAATTGGCACCAAAAAAAGGTTTAGGACTCAATTAGCACAAATACGAAAGGTTTAGGACTGAATTGGCACCAATGCGAAAGGTTTAGGACTGAATTGACACAAATGCAAAAGGTTTAGGATTGAATTGGCACTAATGCGAAAGGTTTAGGACTGAATTGGCACTAAAAAACGGTGTAGGACTAAATTGGCACAAATGTAAAAGGTTTAGGAATAAATTGGCATAAATGCAAAAGGTTTAAGACTTTTTTGACACTTTTTCCTATGTTACATCTTGTCGTGTTTTACATTTACCATCCAAGTTAATTAGTATATGAGTTAGGTGGCAAGGGTTTTGCACGGGCATAGGTGGTCAAACGTAATTCTATCTACATATGTATGGTAAGAAGTTATATTTTAACTTATCAGTAATTCAGTTATTTTGTTCTAAGTTAGATAAAGAACCTATCTAAGAAACTATGTTTAAAATAAAATATCTTTCTCTATATCCATCTTAACAATAAATTTAATAATTTCGTAATTAAGCTATATCATTTAAAGATTTTCATGAAGATGCTATCTCTATATTCACTTTTGATATTCAAACACTATGAAAGATAGAAGTTTAGGGATGACAGATCGAAAAGATAATACCTATTGATTGAATATGGGACAAGTGACAAAACTATGCCGTGTGGCTTCCTACGTGGCAATTACAAAGGCAAAATGAAGTGCCATGTGATGAATATATGAGTGTATACTCTCTTACTCCGGCTATGACTACATATAAAAGATATTTATTGAGGCGGGGCGTTGCTTGAACCTCATCACATCGTTGAGGGTCGCCTTACCTTTTATCAAGAGGACCAAATGACACAAATAATTAACTCTGAGGAGCAAATCTCCTAAATTATCCTGAAAAACTGCACATTTTGAAAGTTTACTTTTAATCAAAATATCATTACAGATTTAATCTAAAGTAAACATCAGTCATCAGCCGAGGTGAACATAACAAGATTTATACGCATAAGGCATAAAAAATGACAATAACATTTTCCAAGCCTGCCCGAATATAGGCTTGTGGGGTAATCAGGCTATGTGATTAGGTTAAATTAATGATACCATAATTTCATATTAAAATGTGAATGGATTGTTTGCAATAAATTGACGGGTCCAAAAGGTTAGGTATAAACGAAAAAATGCCAGACATATTAAAAAATCTTACTATAACTCTCTCTTAAAAATGATGTAACGAACTTCTCTTGGATGTTGAAATAATTGGGACCATGGAATAATCAACAACCAACAAAAATCGCCACTCAATTTAGCCAAAGGATATTAGTAAGATTCATTGGTGGTACACATGGCATACCTATTTACTAATGGTCACGACCTTCCCAAAGGTGAATAACCGAGAAAAGCTAATGGATTACTAAGCTAACACTTAGCGCGGACTCTCTCACGCCCATACCAATCACAACTTGAGGGTTTAAATTTATTAATTAAATATTCAATTAGAAGTTGCCAATTGTCGATTAGAAACCCAAGTAATATGTTGGAGAACTTCTTACTTTGCAAATAAGAGATTTCATGGATATGAGAATTTGGTAACACTAGATGAATCTAGCACCTTTTAACTACTTTTCTCTTTATTTCCAAATTATTTTGCAAGTAGTCTAAGCTAATTTTAATCCTAAACCACTAACATGTGATGGGTGATAATGTGGGTTCACAGACATTAATTTAACACTCAATAAATCAAGGCAATATATAAATTACTCAAGGGAGAAGAAAGAAAAACCTTGATGTAAAGCTCCATTATGTCCAATACACCAAGTGTTATGCAAAATGTTAACTAAGAATCAAATAGTGTATGCATGACCTAGGCTAATGCAATTAATTCATTTTGGGTTTTTCTTATTTTAACATGAACATGATTTAATTCAAATGCTATGGGTATTTGGACACGTTTGATAGTCAGGATATAATTCAGGATAAGATAAAATTAATCCTAATCCCATGTTTGGTGCTTGCTCAAGATAGGATAAAGTATAATATAAGAGGGATATTGCCCAGATAAAATTATCCCATGGGGATGTAGGATAAAGATGGATAGGATTTCTAATATCCATAATATAAAAGTTATTTTCTCAAATAACAAACTTGTTAAATTAATATAATTAAAATAATATCCGAGTGTAAATAATATTTGAATTCTAATATAAAAAATTCAAAATAACAAAAAATAACTTATGATATACATTTGTATATTCAAATTTCTTCCTATCTTATGATATAAAATCCATATATAGACATATATATTTAGTATTTATATTTATTAAATTTTTTGGTATATTAGTATGGTTTACTATTTTATAAAATATTATTAAATAATGATAGAAGTGTCACACCCCGCACCCTACGGCGCGCCACATCCCTGCCGCGGTCGAATTTGCGTGCGACGTCCCAGGACGCGTCGCTGATCCAATACTCAACACAGAGAATCAAGCACATGCGGAAGCATCATAACACCCGAACAAATTAAACACATGACCAAGAATAGAGCAAACAACAAGATTATAAATATACACTTACATTAATAATGGAAAACATATACAATATTCATTTACAGTTTACGCTCAAAAATCAAAAGCGAGTTAATGGCCACTACTGATAAAAAGGGGTAAGTGGCCCGGACGGTCAGGATTACTAAAACTAGAAAGGGCTTCGGTCAAAAAGGTACTGGGCCGATCTATCTAGGGCTAAGGCTAAATCTACGGAACCCGGTCCAGGTCAAATCCCGATGACTCGGAAGAGCTATCAGACAGCTCAACCTCAGAGTTTAGGAAATCCATCTCAGACTCGGCCTCAGCTGGCTCCTCCTCAGAATCCATTTGCTCAACCTCGTCCTTCTGCTCCATGGGCTCTGATTCCTCATCCACCTCCATCGGCTCCGGCTCATCCATTTCCCAAACAACTGGTGCGACGCCAGAGCTCGAACTCCCATCAGGCGTAGCCTCGAGGCTGACTAAGTCTCCGTCGGGACACTACGGGTCCACCTCACCTAGCCCGTTAATCGGGACATCAAAAGTCCGAAGGGGTCCATGCTCTCCAAATCGGTCCCTAAAACACCAGGCTACATACTCATGGCGTTGGTAGTACACCTCTCCCACATCTACCAATACTACAGATTTATACCTAATGTACACATCCCCATTCCTTAAGGGGTACTCGGTCATCATCCGCCCTAGCCGGTGCGGAATCCCAAAGCGCATAGGAACATCTGGCATACTCAGGGCCGGGAGTCTGAAAAGTTGGGTTTAAACAACAGTGAGAATAAATCTCAGCGAGAAGGCCCCCTAAACCTAAACTAGACTAACATGCACCTTCTAATAAGCACCAAATAACACACAATCCGGAATCTAAATGACTTAGGCCCTCGGGCCCAAATCCAATACTTACTTGGCCCTGCAGGTTAGGCACTTTATAAATTCATAATAATATCACAAAACCCAATCGTGGCACATGCATAACATCACTTGGTCACAACGGGTATCATGGATATGCTCATGCTCATACTCGTGCTCGTGTCTCATCAATGCATTTTCGCACACTTGCACTCTTGCACACTTGTAATTTATCAATTCTCCTCCAACCCACATAAAACGCATCAAGTCTGACCCTCGTAAAACGCATCAAGTCCATCACTTCGAGATTAATCTCTAGCCCGCGTAAAACGCATCATGCTCATGGCACAAAACCTGCGTAAAATGCATCAGGTTGGCCATCTTCCGATAGTCCGGGCATAGTCCCGCATAACACGCCTCAGGACGGGTTCAGTACCTGGCATAAAACGCATCGGGGCTTTATGTGATCAAACGTTCACAATCACCGATTATTATCTGAACCCCGCGTAAAACACATCAGGGCATTTTAGGTGATCACATGCTCATGTCATTCGTGCACACTCGCATATGCACATATTATGCCAATGTTCGAGATGCACACTCATGGCCATAACGTTCACACTCATGCCAATGTTTAGGTGGAATGGTTTTATCACCTTGACATCTTGCTTGTCTTAGAGGCATCGTCCTCTCCTCCAAAGCTTTGACACCAAATGATGTAGCCCAGGGCTCGACTACTCAAACAATTGGATCGGAAGAATGATTTACACACACGGAAACTCCGCCACAAAATGATGCGCTGAAGAACTTACAATGGACCAAGCTTTCAATCACTAAGCTTGTTGTAGCTTCCAACGAGATAGACACTCCTGTGACAAATAAGCCCAAACAAAATCTCTAGGTTCAAAGATTATTTCACGCCACCACTTAACGTCATCCTTTTTATAGTACTCAGCTTTGCTCTCTAACCTTTGGCACACATCTTCATGAACTAACCTCATTTGAGAAACAATATCATCCACCTTACTAATCGACTTTTCAGCAAAAGGAATGGGTGCAAGATCAAGAGTAATTTTTCGATGGATGTCCATACACAATCACAAAGGGACTGTATCTAGTGGCATGGTTCACCAAACAATTATATGTGAATTCTCCAAATGACAACCGTGTCTCCTAAGAGCAGGGGTTATCATCAATCAAAGTCCTCAGCAGATTTCCCAAGGACAGATTGACAACCTTAGTTTGTCCATCCTTTTGAGAGTGAAACACGGTACTATATTATTCCATAGTTGCTGCAAAAAAATGAATAAGAAACTTGGTGTCTCAATCGAAGTAATAGTCTTAGGAAGGCCATTCAACTTGTAGATTTCTTTGACGAATAACTTAGCAGTCCGTAAGCATCCATAGTTTTGCGGCAAGGAATGAAGTGTGCCATCTTTAAAAACCAATCAATCACCACAAAGATTGAATCAATATCTCTAAGTATACGCAGTAGTCCAAGGACAAAGTCCATAAAGATATCTTCCCAGGGGGCTTTGTGGTATCAACAAGGGCAAATAAAGATCAGCATTGTTAACTTGTCCCTTTCCTACTTAGCAATGTTGACACCTCATCATATGTTGGTATACATCACATTTCAGATCGGGCAAAAAATATGTAGCTGAAATAAGTGGCATAGTCTTGTCACGCCCAAAATGTCCATTATGGTGAATTTCATTAATCACCCTTAGTCAAAGAGAGCAATCCGACACACATGTTTTCCTATAAAAAGGAAGCCATCACATAAAGTAAAACTAGCAAACTTCTTGTCTTGCACATCTGGAATAATCTTGGAAAAATAAGGACCTTCTTGATACAACTTCTAAAAAGAGTCAAATCCAAGAACAGTAAAACACATAGTATAGAGTAACTCCTCTTCCAATTAAGAGTTTCGGCAACCTGATTTTGAACTCCGGCCTTATGCTTGATAACGAACGCGAATTCTTGAACATACTCAGCTCATTTTGCATGCTTGGAATCGAGATTTTACTACCCTAAAATTTAATTGAGAGATTCATGGTTAATGTACAAAATAAACTCTCGATGAATAAGATATTACCTTCAATACTCAAGTGTGCAAACTAATGCATAAAATTCCAAATCATAAGTGTTGTAATGAAGTTTTGCACGATTAAATTTCTCATTAAAGAAGGTAATGGGTCGACCTCCTTGACTTATAACTCCTCCTATGCCAGTACCTGATTTATCACAATGCACCTCAAGACAAGATCAAAGTTAGGCAATGCAAGGACTGGGGCTGTGCTCAACTTTTCTTTAACGCGTTCAAAACTTCTTTAAGATGTACTTGTCCACTCAAAAACTCCTTTCTTCATGCAAGACGTGAGTGGGGCAGCAATGGTGCTAAAATGAGCAATGAACTACCGTTAAAAGAAGCTAGGCCTTGAAAGCTTCAAACTTCATGCACATTTATTGGAGTTGGCCATTCTTTAATCACCTTGATTTTAGCATGAAATTCCTTCTTTTGAGATATGAAATACCAAGAATAGGATTTGTGGCACCAAGAAGTAGCACTTGTCGAGGCTGCATGCCAGCGTTCTTTCTTTAACACTCGTAACACTTCTTAAATGCGTTGCAAGTGCTCATTAGTAGACTAATTAAAAATCAGAATATCATCAAAACAAACCACAACAAACTTCTCAAGAAATTTCTTCAAATCCTGGGTCATAAACCTTATGATTGTGGATAGTGCATTAAACAATATGAGTGGCATGACTAGCCACTATGCAGTCTTCCATTCATCTCCAGACTTGATTTTGATTTGATGATATCTACTTTTGTAAATCGAGTTTTGAGAAGATGGTTGCACTCGAAAATTGATCCAAAAGATCATTAAGATGGGGAATAGGAAACTGAAACTTGATGGTGATTTTGTTGATTGTCTTGTTATCAATATACATTCTCCAAGTACAATTTTTATTAGGCACCAAGAGGGCTCGAACGGCACATGGATTGAGACTCTCCCTTATAAAATCCTTACTGTAGAGTTCCATAATTTATAGTTGCAATTTTTAATGTTCAGCCGACTCATTCGGTAATGAGCTAGATTAGGTAGTGAAGCACCAGACATCAAGTCAATTTGATGACGAATGTTTGTCATGGGAGGAAGACCAAGTGGTAAGTCCAATGCAAAGACATCTTTAAACTCTTCCAAAAGCAGCTGAGCTTGATGGAGTGTGGGAGATACAATTACATTCTCCACACCGATTTTGTTAAGCAAAATATACACAATACTAACCCCCTTCATGGCACTCTTTACATCTTTCATTGTGAGCAGAGTAAGGGATACAGAATTATCAATCAAAGGGTTCTTGAGAAGTCCCTTGCTAGGCACCAAAGTAATTTTCTTTAATCCATAGTCAAAGGAATATGTATTATGATAACCATCATGGGCAATCCTTCTATCAAATTGCCATGCTCTGTCAAGAATAATGTGACTAGCATCCATAGGTAGAACATCGCACCATATCTTATCAAAATAGATAGAACCAATGGAAAGATTGACAAGACATCATTTGAAAACATTATCTTGGTGCCTCTCTTCAACCAAGACATTTTGTAAGGTGTGGCGTGTGCTTTCAACTCCAATTTAAATTTGCTTGTCGCCACTTTAGAAATCATATTTTCTCAACAACTAGAGTCAATAACATTTGACATACCTCCCTTGAAATGGTTCAAGTTAAATGAAAAATATTGGCGCACAGCTACGTATCTTTGATGTCATCTTTAGGAGAGAGGAAAATCTTTCATCTTTAGGAGAGAGGAAAATCTTTCTTACCATATGGAGCTTGCCAGAATTAGTACGTATATATTGTTCATCTTTTGATTCTTCTTTAGATGCTTTTCTATGTTCTCATCAGACTCATTATCCACCAAGAAGGCTTTGCCGGCTAGTTGGTTTTTATTGATTCAACAATTGCTAGAACGATGACCTATCTCCCCACAATAATAACAATGCATACTAGTTGTAGTTGGTTGTTTTGAAATGTTGGCCTAAGTAGAAGGCTTACTAGTGGGTTGTGCCGTAGCTTAAGCAATTTTGGCGATGCCAATGGTACTCCTAGTTGCTCGGTTTGGCAAGGTAGAGGGTTGTTGCCTACTAGCGAGAATGCTTCACTTTGAGTGCCTGCTGATGTGTATCTCATAAGTCCCAAATGTCAAGAACTTTGTCGCGACCTAAAAATTTCTTCCTCTCAGGCTAATGGATTATTAGGACTAAACCTAACTCGAGCCCTCCCAAGCCCTACCAATTCGCAACTTTGGGTTTAAGTTTTTAACATGCAAATGTTTTTATGCTTGGAGTCGCCACTAATCAATTTGTGGTAGGTCGATTAGAAACCTAAATAAAACATAGGGAGATATGTTTTATTCCTACGAACCAGAGATTCTAAGCCCGGGGACTTGATTACGCTAGATCTAGTCTAACGCCCTTTCGGTACCTTTTCTTTTCAAAAATATTTTGGCAAGCAGTTTGGATCCATTTTAACTTAGTCACTAACATGTGAGGTGTTCATGCGGGTACGCAAACCACCAATTTAACACTCAAGAAAGCATTAAATAAATTGCAAGATTAGGAGAATTACTTACCTCGAAGCAACGTAAGCATCTGCATGGTTAGCTAGAAAATCACATCAACAACCTAATATGATTTCTAATTAACAAGCAGTTCACTCCACATTTTTTGATTTTCACTTATTTAAATGAAAGCTAACCTACGTGCAATGACGTACAAGAATTGACATGCGAACAATGCAACCTAACATGCAAACTATATGTCATGCGACGACGTGACCTGATTCTGATGACGGGCAAACGATTTATTTTTGGTATTTTCTGGTGAAATTCGGAATAAAAATATGCCTAAATTAACATGCAACCCATAATGACTTAACATATCCTAACACGACTTATTTTTTGGGATTTTTGTTAAAATTCGGAATAATAAATTACCTAAATTAAGAATGCAATCTATCCTAATCTACCATAACACAATTCATTTTTAGGGTTTTCTTGAAAATTCGGAATAAAAAATAACCTAAATAATCTATCAAGACTAGAAAATTATTTAATTTAGACTAGGAAATAGATTATCTCAAATCCTAATTTAAATTGAATAATTACTCTATCGTGTAGATATATTTAAGATTCCTAAACATGCAAAATTCAAATTCTAATCCTAACTGATATTTTTTTGAATTTTCTTTTTATTTGAAAAGGAAAATAATCTAAACAGAAATAGCATCCACATTTAAAGCAACCATGCAATCCACAAGATTCGTTTCAAATTCGGATTAGGCGCAGAAATCGAATTACCGGTCATATCTACAGGGTTATAGATATTAATGGAAAGTCGATCGTTCAAATTTGGAAAGCAGATAAAAATCATTATCGTATCCAAGGGATTAGGGATAGGATAATGATCTTCCGTATCGCCACGTATCATACCTTAGGGATAAGGTCGGATAATTGTCCAGATACGTTACTGAATTAGGAAAGATTCCTAATTTTGAATATTTTCAAATATTGCGAAAAAGGCAAACATTATCCTAAGATATCTAGCAATCCACGCAATATTCACAGAATATTCAAACACTCAAAAAATAAGAAACGAAATATTCTAAAAATATTAGATAATGTTCAATTACCTAATTTGCGGATAATTTCCAAATTCGAACTTGCGGATTGAGACGAACGGTGAACGGCGGATTTGGCGGCGCGGTGACGGGAACGACGACGGAGCGGCGGCGACGGAACAGCAAGGCAGCGCCGGCGTGTGACGGCTCCGGCGAGGACGGCGGCAGCAGCGTCGGGCTTGGCGGGGACAGCGGCTGGGACGTCGGCAGGGCGCAGCGACGGAACAGCAAGGCGGCACCGGCGTACGACGGCTCCGGCGAGGACGGCAGCAGCAGCGTCGGGCTCGGCAGCAAGCAGCAGCGGCGTCGGCGTTGGCGGGAGAGGATCAGCGGCAGCAGCAACGGCAGCAGCAAGCAGCAGCGGCGTCGGCCTGAGGGGATCAGCGGCAGCGACAACGGCAGCAGCAAGCAGCAGCGGCGTCGGCGGGAGAGGATCAGCGGCAGCAGCAACGGCAGCAGCAAGCAGCAGCGGCGTCGGCGTTGGCGGGAGGGGATCAGCGGCAGCGGCAACGGCAGCAGCAGGCACGGCGTCGGCCTGAGGAGCAGCGGCGAGCAGCAGCACCGGCGGTGTCGGCGTCGCGCGCGGGGAGGGGCGACAGCGGCCGCGGTGGCGTGAGGCGCGATGCCGGCGGGGGAAGGCGGCACCACGCGGGCGCGACGGCGGTGGGAGCCGGTCTCCTTCTCCCTCTCTCTTTCTCACTCTCTTTTTTCTTTCGCTCACGTGTGTCTCTCGTGCTCTCAAAAATTCTCTGCTGTGAAAATTGTGTCTCTCCCCCTAAAAATCCTGACCTAATAATGTATATATAGTATTAACCTAGGTCAATTAGATGGGCTTTTAGTCCTAATGGGCTTAGGCTTGGGCTTTAATTTAAATGGGCTGAATTAATGGGCTGAATTAATTAATGATAATGGGCTGAATTAATTAATGAGAATGGGCTGAATTAAGTTCAAATTAAAACAACCGAGCCCATTTGACTTGTAATTCCCGGCCCATGCACTTCAAGCGAGCTGAGTCACATTCGATGAAATTTAAGCTCGTTCGTCACCGCCAGTCCGATGCAAAATGCAATTAATCTAAAATGAATTTAAACTACATGTTATGTAATTTAAATATTTTTGTTTAGGGGTTAAAGATTTAATCCCTAATTTTCTATGCAAATTATACTAAATGGTTGCTAAAATTTAGGTGTCAACAGCTGCCCCTCTTTGAAGGTGAGCTCGTAGAGGTTGCATTCAAAGACTAAATGATACCTAAATTTCAACCATGCTAATGCAATGAATGTTGTTTTTGTCGGGATTATGAGTCCCATTTTACAATGCATTAAGAAATGATGCATGCTGACATGAGTAGAAAACATACCTGGAATTACTTACCTGACAGGAGTGAGATAATGCAATTCGAGGTACAACTTTAACTTGTATACTGTTTTGGCAAATGCATGGGCTCAGTCCCATAGGTATTGCCTGATATACATTGATGAACTTCGGTGATCTGCAGTTAAATCAAAACACACGAAGAAACCTCGACGTACCCAATCATCATTTGGATTCGTGAGAACAGTTCCGATCTTTACGAACTACCTATATATTTCCATAGGTGTTTGCAAAGATTTGGCCGCTTCACTTATATCTGCTCATAAGTGAATTGCGGGGGAAACTTTTGAAATCAAGAGGATATTCCGACCTTTACATATACCTGTTCATATGCAAAGGTTTGGCCGCCGCACTTATACCTGCTCATAAGTGAACTGCGGGGGAACACCTGGGGTTGAGAGAATATTCCGACCTTTACATATACCTGTTCATATGCAAAGATTTGGCCGCTTCACCTATACCTGTTCATAGGTGAGTAGCGGGGGAACATCTGGGATAAAGAGAGTATTCCGACCTTTACATATACCTGCTCATATGCAAAGATTTGGCCGCTTCACCTATACCTGTTCATAGGTGAGTAGCGGGGGAACACCTGAGATTTGGGAGAATATTCCGATCTTTACATATACCTGTTCATATGCAAAGATTTGGCCGCTTCACCTGTACCTGTTCATAGGTGAGTAGCGGGGGAATACCTGAGATTTGGGAAGAATATTCCGACCTTTACATATACCTGCTCATATGTAAAGATTTGGCCGTCATGGCTATATCTGCTCATAGTCATGTAACGGGGGAATCTTCTCGAGATTGTATAAAAATCTGTAATTTGATGAACAAAGGGGTTGGCCCAAGTGTTCAAGAGTTCCTTGACAAAGTACCTGGATATCATCAGAGGTACCTGAAAAGGTTTGATCAATAGATACCTGAACATAATCAAAGGCATCTAGAGATCGCCAAAATGATCAAATGTGGGACCTGACAATTGCTTGAACAGGTTAGGGATACCTAGATAGTCATAGACATCCTAGGGATAGAGACATACTTACCTGGTGACATCTCCAACTCTGAAGGTGTGTCTCCTGTTAGACACGATTTTAAGTAACATGTAATATGCATTCGCACACTGTCAAGAATACATATACACATGAACTATGATTTCAACTGATTTTCATGCACGATGGTTTTGTCAAATCGGCATTACAAACTTCGCTGGGGAAAAATCATGACAAGACAACCCGAACTCAAGCGGATATCTTGAAAATGTCGAATGAGGGACTTCCGGTCCAAAAGGGCTTTCTCTCATTCTCATCGAAAGGCTGATCTATGGAGAATCGCTCCATCTCACCGTCATCATGTTGACAAGGGTCCGAGTATTCTCGCAAGCAGTACGACTTTACCAATCTGAGAGGTCTTTGTTAGGACTGTAACATAGGGCTTGGTCAATGGCTTAGCAAAAGAGACTCTTCGAGTCGAGGCTATTGAAAGAAAATACTCTGCAATTGTCTCCGGGTTTACAAGTCAAGAACCTGCAAAATGAGATAGAAATGGACTTGCTCGCACTTCTTCGAGCTAAGCTTATAAACATCAGAAACTCTACGTTAGTTCAAGTGCCCTAATCTGAAGAGACTTTGCAAGGGACGTAACGCAGGCTAGGCTCATGGGTTGAGAAATGAATGGATCATAAGGCTCAAAATGTGTATAATTGGGATGAACAAGTTGGTGATCATCTTGGCATTGTCACCGGTCTTCTTCTTCACCAGGGATTGTCTTCTCAGTAGATGTTCCATTGGCTTCAAGAGTTTACCACCTGACTCCTCAAGACTTTGGATACTTTTGTGACTTTGACACATCTAAACATTTTCTAAAGTCGTCACTTTTCTCCATTTTTTTTTTCACGGGCATCGGCCTTGCTTTTACCAGGCACACTGCTTTTCCATGCCCTCTAGGTTTTTTTTTTTTTTTTTTTTTTTGACATACACTGTCTACAATGCATACATTGGCTAGCCACACTTTGGCTTGTTTTGACCGAATGACTAACATTTGGACTCTCGGGGTCTTGTCTTTTATCGGCGCTCTGGATATGCTGCTTGAACAATGATGACTTTTGCCTTGCCCCAGTGTGGGGGATGATCACCAACTGGGTTTAAGAAATGAATTTGCAGGCTCAATTGGGCTTAGCAAAGGATAAAGTGTGTATAGGATAGAGAAAGAAATGCTCTTCGTCATCCTAAGGCACTTGAACTTCACGTGAGTTCATCTGAAAAAGCAACACTCGAAGATTGATGCAAGTGAGAGCATGAAAATTTCTACTCATTTTTCACCTTATGATGTTGACTTACCTCCAGTTTGCCCCGATGTGGGGTGGTTCTTGACAGGGGTAATTTGAATGAATTTCTCCAAATATTTAGGCTCAAAGTGGCAAAACAATGGATAACCTGTAGTGTTTGGGATAGAGAAATGAACCGCCTCTCGTCATTTCGGTTGCCGTACCTTTTGCGAGATAACCCTTCGCCTTGCCGACATGGAATTTTTCCACTTAACTCACTGGGGATTAGTGAACGGGACTGTGTATAGGATATGGCTTGCCTTTCATCACCCCGATGTACCTCATTCAACACATTCAATTCATTTCACGTGAGTTATCATATCGTCTAAATAGATTCCCCTTTTGAAATCGATAATGCAGACTGACAAAATGATCAAACATAATTTAAAGCCAAGGCACACATTCCATTTTTCAATTGATTGAAACCATTTATTCATAAATGAGATGTTTGCAATTCAGAATATAAAACCGAACGTTTAAAAACTTTCGCCGCAAAAATGTTAGATCTTATCAGGGATAATAGATCTTCACAGCATCAGAATTAACAGGAGTGGAGAACTCACGACCATCCATTTCTGCGAGGATCAGGGCACCTCCGGGAAGCACCTTTTTAACCACATATGGACCAATGTAGTTTGGGGCAAATTTTCCTCCAGGAACAGGAAAGACTGGCAGTACCTTTCTTAGGACTAGATCATTTACCTCGAAGTGTCTTGGACGCACCTTTTGATTGAAAGATCTAGCTACCCTCTGCTGATAGGTTTGACCGTGGCAAATGGCTCTCAATCGCTTCTCATCAATTAGGTTTAACTGCTCATGCCTTAGTCGCATCCATTCTGCCTCGGACAACTCCACTTGAGACAATACTCGTAAGGAAGGGATCTCTACTTCGACGGGTAGGACTGCTTCCATGCCATATACTAATGAAAAAGGGGTTGCTCCGACAGAGGTTCGGATCGAAGTTCGATATGCCATTAGCGCAAATGGCAACCTTTCATGCCAGTCACGATAGTTTTCAGCCGTTTTGGCCAAGATCTTCTTGATGTTCTTGTTGGCGGCTTCAACTGCTCCATTCATCTGTGGACGATAGGGAGATGAATTCAGGTGCCGGATTTTGAACTCGTTGAACAACTGATCAATGAACTTGTTGTTCAAATTTGTCCCATTGTCAGTGACAATAGCCTCAGGGACACCATAGCGAGCGACTATGTCCCGCCTGATGAATTTTACAACATTCTTTGCGGTGACGTTTGCATAAGATGACGCTTCAATCCACTTAGAGAAATAGTCAATCGCGACCAAGATAAATCGATGTCCATTTGATGCCTTGGGATTAATCGGGCCAATCACATCGATGCCCCACATTGAAAAGGGCCATGGCTCAGACTGCTGATGTAATTCCGTCGGGGGAACATTTATCTTATCCCCATGAACCTGACAACGATGACATCTTCGAACATGTTGGATGCAGTCATTCTCAAGACTGAGCCAATAATAACCTAACCTCATAATCTTCTTAGCTAACATGTGGCCATTCATGTGTGGACCACATATCCCTTCGTGTACTTCTTGCATGATTCTGGTAGCTTCAGCTGCATCCACACACCTTAATAGGACCGAATCATATGATCTTTTGTACAGCTTTTCACCACTAACAAAGAATTTTGAAGCCATTTTCATTATGTACTTCCTGTCAGCCGGGGTGCTTCCCTTAGGAAATTCTTGTCTCTGAATGTAACTCATGATATCGTAATACCATGGCTTTTCGTCAGGCTCCCCGATCACAACCATACAGTAGGCTGGCTTTGTCAGGACTTCAATCTTCAGGGGTTCTACCTCTAACCCATCAATCACTTGCAACATGGATGATAGCGTAGCTAGCGCATCAGCAAACTGATTATGAGACCTCGATAAGTACTCAAAAGAGACATCTTCGAATTCCTTTATGATTTCTTCGAGGTATTCATGGTACGGCACTAGCTTGGTGTCTCTTGTCTTCCACTCTCCCACAGTTTGGAGAATAATCAAAGCAGAATCACCAAACACTTTTAACTTGGTTATCCTCATTTCCACTGCGGCTTGGAGTCCGAGGATGCAAGCTTCGTACTCGGCTATGTTGTTGGTACAGGGGAACACCAACTTTGCTGCTACTGGATAATGTTGCCCATCTGGGGATATTAAAACTGCCCCAGTGCCGGAACCGGCCAAGTTTACAGCTCCATCGAAAAACATGGTCCACGTGTCTTCCTTTATTACCAAAATACGATCTTCTGGAAAATATCTATCATCATCAGGGACTCCAGGATTTTCAGCTAACACATCAGCAATTACTCGACCTTTAACTGACTTTTGTGGCTTCATCTGGATATCAAACTCTGAAATTAAAATCTGCCACTTGGCTAACTTTCCTACCAAAGCTGGCTGATCAAGTAAATACTTAATGGGATCGTTCTCAGTCACAAGAAAAGTTTGGTGATGCAGTGTATATTGTCGCAGCCTATGGAGCACCCATACTAGCGCAGCGCAAGTCTTCTCGGTTTCAGAATAATTCAACTCTGAGATAGTGAACTTCTTGCTTAGGTAATAAATGGCTCGCTCTTTCCCATCTTCAGGACTTTCCTGGGCTAGCATCGCACCTAAAGATTCACTATGAATCGTGAGGTAAAGGATCAAAGGCTGGCCCGGCATTGGTGGGACTAGCACTGGTGGTTTCATCAGGTATTGCTTTAGTTCGTTAAACGCTTCCTGACAATCCTCATTCCATTTCACTTGAGCATTCTTCCTTAGAAGTTTGAAGAATGGCTTAGCAGTTGCTGAGAGTTGAGAAATAAAACGGGCTATGTAGTTCAATCTACCCAGGAGACTTCGCACTTCTTTCACGGTCGACGGGGGTTGTAACTCACATATAGCCTTCACTTTGGAGGGGTCAATTTCAATGCCTTTACTGCTTACTATGAACCCAAGTAATTTACCCGAGGTTGCTCCGAATACGCACTTGGCTGGATTGAGACGGAGTTTAAACTCGCGGAGCCTCTCGAATAATTTCCTCAAGGTATCAACGTGACTCTTCCCAGGTCGAGACTTGGCGATCATGTCATCGACATAAACCTCAATCTCCTTATGCATCATATCATGGAAGAGCGTCACCATTGCCCGTTGATATGTTGCCTCGGCATTTTTAAGGCCGAAGGGCATGACCTTATAGTGGAATGTCCCCCAAGGAGTGATGAACGCCGTTTTCTCCTTATCATCGTCCTTCATTTTTATCTGATTATAACCCGAGAAACCATCCATGAAGGAAAACAGCTCGAACCCTGCTGTACTATCCACCAAAACATCTATATGTGGCAATGGGAAATCGTCTTTAGGACTGGCCTTGTTTAGATCGCGATAGTCGATGCAAACCCGAACTCGACCATCCTTCTTCATGACTGGGACAATATTGGCCACCCAGTTGGGGTATTGGGCGACTTCGATGAATCCCACTTTCAAAAGTTTCATGACCTCCTCCTCTATTTTCTTGGAAAGTTCAGGCTTGGTCCTTCGCAACTTCTGTTTCTTGGGCGGCATGTCTGGATTAGTGGGTAGACTATGCTCCACGATAGAAGAATCTAGACCCGGCATATCGACATACGACCAGGCAAAGATATCCTGGTAATCCTTCAGCAGTTGGACCAGGCGTTTAGCTTCACCTTCAGGAAGGGTTGCCCCTATCTTCACCTCTTTGGGTTCTCCAGAATCACTCAAGTTGACAGTGATAGTTTGGTCTATCGTTAGGACTTTAGGTCTTTCATGATGCTCTAGATCACGCTGGAGGTCCAAGGAATCTTCGAGTTCATTGGCGTCATCGAGATCAGGTTCGGTAGCACATAATTCATCAGATTGGACCATTCCCATACCCTTACATGTCACAAGATTGCCCCTGAAACATAAAGTAAGGGGTTCAGTAGGACAAACAGGGCTAAACAGTGTATTCCTATCGATTTCTTTTATTTTGAAATTCTTTTTAAAAGGTTTTAACACGAGGAAGCATGAAGAAGCCCAGGCCTCAGAATTCTCCTTGGACTATATTTTATTTTATTGGTTGGATATCATCACCGGGCTGGTTTGATGTACCTCAACATGCCCTCAAAACAAAAATAACTTGTAATTTTATTGATTATCACCAAATGAATTACATTTATTGGAATGGAAGTTGCAACAATCAAATCCTAGAAATGCAAAGTACTAAAAAGTAGCTCCCGAGACGGGGCAAGTCCTAAAAAGCAGTAAAAATTCCCGCGTAGGGGAATGTGCGAAAAAGGTAAATGTGTTACTCTTGCGGGCCAATGCCCATTCCCTTCAACGGTCCTTCCTCGATGGCTCCAATTAAGAAATTATCGAACAGGGCGGTGATTCCCTCCATTGCATCATCAGAATCTTCTGTCACTAGAGGTGTTGAATCATCCATACCTCCCCATCCATCCGGGACAATGTCACGGGGGTCAACATAGAAGCTCGGGGGTGCTGAGTATTTGACATAATAGTCGAACTTGCCGCTCGGCTGCCCCAGAGTGTCGATCACCTCTTTCTCTTCATGCATCATTCTTGCGGGGCCTGGAAATGTGGTGCGGATGTGTGGAAGCGACCTACCACGCCCACGTTCTTCACCATTCGGCTCTTCTTCGGATCGCAATCTATTTTGACCATTTCTTCGAACTTGACTTCGACCACGTCCACGTCCACGTGCCACATTGTTCGGCTCACTTGACCCCAGGTATCCCAACCCAGTAATGCGGGGCCTCTGAGAAACTTCCACCGGTTGGCGGATGCCTTGACTATTTCTACCAAGGCCTTCACCTGGAGTAAAGCCGTGAGAGATCATTACTCTTCCAACCATGACCGCAGCATTTGACACCTCAGGAATAGGCGGTGATGATCCTCTTGACGCATGTATGGTTGATACGAGCTCCAGCGACTGATAGCTCGATTCTCTTTTGCAATCAGGCTCAACATAGGGGATAGCCGTTGCGTGGTAGATTGGGTGCTCTTCTTCAGCGTGAACTGTGATTAACTTTCTCTCCACGACGAACTTCACCATCTGATGTAGACTGGATGGCACAGCTCCGGCAGTATGAATCCATGGACGACCCAACAGAAAATTGAATGCAGTGGGAATGTCCATAACTTGAAATAGGACATTGAACATCGTTGGTCCTATCTGTATGTCAAGGTGTATTTCTCCCATCACTTCTTTCTTCGTTCCGTCAAAGGCTCGTACGGAGGTTCTTGCAGAACTTATCCTAGAAGGATCTATCTTAAGGCGGTGTAAAGTCGCCAAAGGACAGATGTTTAGGGCTGACCCGTTGTCAATGAGTACCCGGGTAACATGTGAGGCCTTGTATTTGACGGAAATATAGAGTGCCCTGGTATGCCCCCTCCCTTCTAGAGGGAACTCTTCATCTGAAAAGGCTATGAGGTCCTTAAGGAGTATAGAGCCCACAAATTCCTCTAATTTGTCATGATCAATCGTTTCTGGCACGTGGACTTCACTTAACACCTTCATTAAGGCCTTCTGATGCATGACAGATGTCTGGAGCAGCTCAAGCAGGGAGATTTGCGCGGGCAGCTTGCGCAATTGTTCAACTATGTTGTACTCGCTAGCCTTAATCACAGCTAGAAATTCCTTGGCTTCTTCATCAGTAACGGGTTTTGCAGGTCGGGCATTAGCTTGGCCGTAGGAACGCCCAGATCTGGTAACTAAGTCGACATCGAGACTGTAGGACCAGGGAACCGCCTTATTGTCACTGTACTCATACGGTTGAGGTATCTCGATCACTATCCCTTCATCAGTTGTAGGCGTGCTTACAGTGATTTCCTCATTATCGGACGCGTCTTCAAGCGGAGGCATGTCTTCAGGCAGAGGGTCGCCCTTGTCGCTCCTGATGTTCAATGTAGCAAACTCCTCCTCCCAATTAATAACCACTTCGGAGATAGTGGAAACGATGCCAGTGTGGTCAGCATAAACAATCATCCCAGCTTCTACCATTCTTGAGATTCTCTCTTTCATGAGAGCCAGGGGCAGGTCTTCATTACTTGGGTAACAACCGGTCTTCACTAACTCACCGTAGACGTCGGTTGTACACACCTTAACATTCTTGATTCGACCAGCATTGAAGCTAAATATGGCATTCACATTGCCTGCGTGATCAGGGAGTGGGTTGCTCTGAACATTCGGCTTAGCAGGTTGAAATGAGAACGCCTTCGTGTCTAGGAGGTTTTGGATTTGGTGCCTGAGGGCATAGCAATCATCGGTTGAGTGTCCCGGCTCACCCATGTGATAATCACATTTCTTTGACGGGTCGAAGTTATAGAACCGCTCAGGATTGGGCCGCTTTGGCTCAGTAGTGAGCAAACCTTTCTTCTGGAGCACCGTCAACACTTGAGACAACGATCCGGGGAGGGGAGTGAATTGCCTCTTATTGTTCCTCCTCTGAAAAGGTTGACGACTCGAGTTTTGTCGCTGAGCTTCTACTACTTGGATCGCTGGGGCGGAGTTAGCATTCCGCCGGCTCGGTTGGTTATAAGCCACATTCACTTCAGCTGCCGGTTCTTTCTCTTTTCTCGCACCAAATCTTCTGGTCGAGGAGGGCGGCTCGACAAACCATCCATCTTTCAACCCTATTTCAATTTGTTCGCCCATGGGGATGAGTTGGTTGAAGTTGTCAGTCGGAATGGCAACCATCCGATTACGGTATTCGAACGGGAGAGTTTTCATGAACATCCTCTTTAACTCACTATCTATGGGTTCTGGGACAACCTGAGCAGCTAAATTTCTCCATCTGATAGCATAGTCTTTGAAGGACTCAGTCTTTTTCATCTGGGCGCGTTCGAGATCATCACGGGTAGGAATGATGTCTGTTATGAATCTGTACTGCTTCAAGAATGCTTCACTGGCTTCTTTCCAAGTTTTGAGGCCATTTATCTTCTTCATGAGATACCAGCTCAAAGCAGGACCCGTCAAACTTGCTTGAAAGGCATGAATCATCAGGAGTTCGTTATCAATGTACGAAGTCATTTGCACGTGATAGAGCTGTAGGTGGGCTTTCGGACATGTGGTGCCATTGTACTTGTCGAAATCCGGCATTTTGAACTTCTTTGGGATTTTGATCTGTGAGTAAAGGGACAGATCAATCGAAGGTGAATCCTGCGAACCTTCCAGCTGCTTCACTCTTTCTTCAAGTTTATTGACCCGCTCATCAGGTTTGTCCTTGTTGACGATGATCTGGACAGGGTCATCTTCTAAATCAGGAATATCGTCATCTCCGTCAACATCGACACTTTTCCTGATTTTCTGCTTTGGGACAGACGCTTCGGGAGGTGTCGAAACAGGAACCGACCGGAGAGCTTTGATCTCAGCGGACATTTGTTGCATCGCGATGACAAGCTGCTTGATGTGGTCTTCCACACCAATAACACGTTCTTGCAAGTCGGTTTGATCGGCCATTCTGGCTCTCGACCGTGTACGAATGGGCGACCGTGATCGGTCCGTAGCTACCTAATTTCGAAATGAAACAGGCATACATGAGTGTTAAGCGAAATGATACGCCAATCCATGACATTGGTCTAACCGCTTTGAATTGAAAGGACCTCTTTATTGAAATGGCGAAAATTTTTACACCAATTAATGACTTGAAATTGAACTGAATATAAAGACAAATGACTCAATTCCTAAACAAACTTTAAAACTGAAACTGAGATAAGAAAAGAACTTCAAGCTTTTTTATTTAGCTTGATCTATAGACATATGGGAGGCGACTTCCTTCTTCAGTTGCTCATAAGCTCGAGCTATCTTGGATGCTTTTTCTTCAGCTTCTTCGGCCTTCCTTTTGAGGCGATTGTTCTCTGAGCGATTGGCGGACTTGAGAGGCACCTTAGGTATCTTCGGGAGCCAATCTTGCGGGATTTTGTGCCGACGAATGTACTGGGTTGTCGCGAAATAGGACTTCTGTTCTCCCTTTAGTTCTCTTTCGGGCCGTGCTATCTTCAACACACGACACTTCCTCCACATCTTATTGAGCTGGGCTACAGTCGCTTCGTGGTCTTTATCATCATCGGCGAAGTCAACTTGCAGGAGTTCTGGTTGTAACGCCGGAGGGAGTCCTTGGAGAATCTGATACTGACGAGACACTCTGGCGGGGTAGTATTCGATCGCACCAGTGAAACCTAATAGTGGAACCGGCCCGATACCATTACATGTAAGCCGAGCTTCCTCGACTTTGAACCAATTAGCATGCCATTGGAAACCTTGGGGTCTAGCATTTTTCATGAAAATGATCCATTCAGAGTAATGATAATCAGGTGCATCCCCTTGTTTTTCTTTGTACCTTAAAACTGGATGGCTAGAATCACCAAGCTCGGATATTGTGAGTAAATTGCCGCACCTTTTTATATGAGACAAAAACCAGATTTGCAAAAGTTCGAGGGGGGCATGAAAAGTTTTGTCAACATGTTGCTTAAATTTAGTGAGGGAAATGAAAGTCTCTGCTAAAATGATGTTGATAAAATTCTTTTCAAGACAGACCTGTTGGACCAACCATGCGATTGACGGATTACATGCATTCTTACAGTGAGGAAAAATCACGAACCCGAAAAACGCTAGCAAAAAGATTCTGCCTTTTTGAAAAGATGTGGCTTTTTCAAAACACTGGCTCAGGAATGAAAAAGGACATGTGCCACGATTTGCTTTTAAAACTTTTCCCAATTCATCTTTTCCGACATTCAAAAATTCAGCCAACATTAAAGTAGAATCAATTCCCAAAGGTGGTGTGACTAAATCCGACTCCAATGGTTTTCCAATGAGCACGCTATATTCTTCCAATGTCGGGGTGAGCTCGTGCTTACCGAATATAAAGGTAGAGGTTTCGGGACACCAGAAGTGCGCTAATGCTCGAACGAGGCCAGTACGGACCTTGACCTCCAGTAGGGGGAGGAGCCTCCCGATGTGGCCCTCAACTAACCTGCGGTTGGTCGGACTGAGTAGATTCCACCAGGCACGGAGCTCGTCCTTAGAAGCATCAAGAATCCGGATGTCTGCCCCTCCCATAGTGTATAGACCAAGACTCGCGACCGACCTAATGTCATGGACCGACCAAAGAAAAAGACGAAACACAAATAAATTGCGAGATAAAGGTTCAGAAATCTTACTTCACCGGGTAGAATGATGGCAATCACATAAACATGCGCATGAAACGTGAGGTTCGATTTCTACCTAGACTCTGGCTTGCAAAATGGAGACACGAGGATTACCGAGCTAAACCAGTCATGGTGGTGGTTAGGCTGGGATTCCCCTGATTCCGGCTTAGTCAAAGAGCCGACCCGGGTTGCAAAGGGTGCAACCGTGGTAGGTATTCAATGACACCATGAAAGAACTTTCGGGACCAAGAAAGGCGACCCGTACCACACGGGTGTGGTCGGGGTGTCCGTTTTCCCAGTACCATCCTAAACCTGTGCCGCCCAGGTCCGGCAGCGGGTAGTGTGTGCGGTGTAGTGTAAATGCAAAGCATGCACAACAAGTTATATCATACAGCGCTTCGTGCATAAAATAAATCATTCATCCAAACACCTCCCTGCAAAACAAGGGTTAACAATCACGCCTCCCCTTATACCTCCCATACTGCAAAAACATTTAACACCTAAAATGTTAGGGACGTACCTGGGATCCTTGCTGCCAAGCAAAAATATTTTTTAAAAGAAAAACTGGCCTAAGTCCACTAAGAGTTTTAACTCAATTCCCCAGCGGAGTCGCCAAGCTGTCGCAACCTAAAAAAAATTTCCTCTCAGGCTAATGGATTATTAGGACTAAACCTAACTCGAGCCCTCCCAAGCCCTACCAATTCGCAACTTTGGGTTTAAGTTTTTAACATGCAAATGTTTTTATGCTTGGAGTCGCCACTAATCAATTTGTGGTAGGTCGATTAGAAACCTAAATAAAACATAGGGAGATATGTTTTATTCCTACGAACCAGAGATTCTAAGCCCGGGGACTTGATTACGCTAGATCTAGTCTAACGCCCTTTCGGTACCTTTTCTTTTCAAAAATATTTTGGCAAGCAGTTTGGATCCATTTTAACTTAGTCACTAACATGTGAGGTGTTCATGCGGGTACGCAAACCACCAATTTAACACTCAAGAAAGCATTAAATAAATTGCAAGATTAGGAGAATTACTTACCTCGAAGCAACGTAAGCATCTGCATGGTTAGCTAGAAAATCACATCAACAACCTAATATGATTTCTAATTAACAAGCAGTTCACTCCACATTTTTTGATTTTCACTTATTTAAATGAAAGCTAACCTACGTGCAATGACGTACAAGAATTGACATGCGAACAATGCAACCTAACATGCAAACTATATGTCATGCGACGACGTGACCTGATTCTGATGACGGGCAAACGATTTATTTTTGGTATTTTCTGGTGAAATTCGGAATAAAAATATGCCTAAATTAACATGCAACCCATAATGACTTAACATATCCTAACACGACTTATTTTTTGGGATTTTTGTTAAAATTCGGAATAATAAATTACCTAAATTAAGAATGCAATCTATCCTAATCTACCATAACACAATTCATTTTTAGGGTTTTCTTGAAAATTCGGAATAAAAAATAACCTAAATAATCTATCAAGACTAGAAAATTATTTAATTTAGACTAGGAAATAGATTATCTCAAATCCTAATTTAAATTGAATAATTACTCTATCGTGTAGATATATTTAAGATTCCTAAACATGCAAAATTCAAATTCTAATCCTAACTGATATTTTTTTGAATTTTCTTTTTATTTGAAAAGGAAAATAATCTAAACAGAAATAGCATCCACATTTAAAGCAACCATGCAATCCACAAGATTCGTTTCAAATTCGGATTAGGCGCAGAAATCGAATTACCGGTCATATCTACAGGGTTATAGATATTAATGGAAAGTCGATCGTTCAAATTTGGAAAGCAGATAAAAATCATTATCGTATCCAAGGGATTAGGGATAGGATAATGATCTTCCGTATCGCCACGTATCATACCTTAGGGATAAGGTCGGATAATTGTCCAGATACGTTACTGAATTAGGAAAGATTCCTAATTTTGAATATTTTCAAATATTGCGAAAAAGGCAAACATTATCCTAAGATATCTAGCAATCCACGCAATATTCACAGAATATTCAAACACTCAAAAAATAAGAAACGAAATATTCTAAAAATATTAGATAATGTTCAATTACCTAATTTGCGGATAATTTCCAAATTCGAACTTGCGGATTGGGACGAACGGTGAACGGCGGATTTGGCGGCGCGGTGACGGGAACGACGACGGAGCGGCGGCGACGGAACAGCAAGGCAGCGCCGGCGTGTGACGGCTCCGGCGAGGACGGCGGCAGCAGCGTCGGGCTTGGCGGGGACAGCGGCTGGGACGTCGGCAGGGCGCAGCGACGGAACAGCAAGGCGGCACCGGCGTACGACGGCTCCGGCGAGGACGGCAGCAGCAGCGTCGGGCTCGGCAGCAAGCAGCAGCGGCGTCGGCGTTGGCGGGAGAGGATCAGCGGCAGCAGCAACGGCAGCAGCAAGCAGCAGCGGCGTCGGCCTGAGGGGATCAGCGGCAGCGACAACGGCAGCAGCAAGCAGCAGCGGCGTCGGCGGGAGAGGATCAGCGGCAGCAGCAACGGCAGCAGCAAGCAGCAGCGGCGTCGGCGTTGGCGGGAGGGGATCAGCGGCAGCGGCAACGGCAGCAGCAGGCACGGCGTCGGCCTGAGGAGCAGCGGCGAGCAGCAGCACCGGCGGTGTCGGCGTCGCGCGCGGGGAGGGGCGACAGCGGCCGCGGTGGCGTGAGGCGCGATGCCGGCGGGGGAAGGCGGCACCACGCGGGCGCGACGGCGGTGGGAGCCGGTCTCCTTCTCCCTCTCTCTTTCTCACTCTCTTTTTTCTTTCGCTCACGTGTGTCTCTCGTGCTCTCAAAAATTCTCTGCTGTGAAAATTGTGTCTCTCCCCCTAAAAATCCTGACCTAATAATGTATATATAGTATTAACCTAGGTCAATTAGATGGGCTTTTAGTCCTAATGGGCTTAGGCTTGGGCTTTAATTTAAATGGGCTGAATTAATGGGCTGAATTAATTAATGATAATGGGCTGAATTAATTAATGAGAATGGGCTGAATTAAGTTCAAATTAAAACAACCGAGCCCATTTGACTTGTAATTCCCGGCCCATGCACTTCAAGCGAGCTGAGTCACATTCGATGAAATTTAAGCTCGTTCGTCACCGCCAGTCCGATGCAAAATGCAATTAATCTAAAATGAATTTAAACTACATGTTATGTAATTTAAATATTTTTGTTTAGGGGTTAAAGATTTAATCCCTAATTTTCTATGCAAATTATACTAAATGGTTGCTAAAATTTAGGTGTCAACAAACTTCAAAGGCATCTTGGATATGAAATCGAAGACCATTCAAGTACTTGTTCACAAGAACCTCTTCCAGATTTTAAATGTTGTTGCGAATCACCAACTCATTGAATTAATTGGTGTATTGGTCTACCATTTTCACACCTTGTCTCAGATTTTGATAACTTTGATAGAGCTCTCTCTTGTATCCTTTGAAAAGGAAATACTTTCGAATATTGTCCTCTATTTTTCTCCATGAAGTGATTGGAGTCTTGTCAACAAATTAGCGAGGTTACTTCTTGCGTCTCCACCAAGTTTTGGCGTTGCCTCGGAATCACATAGCAATGATGCCAACTGGGTGATCATTCAAGACATTCCTATCCTCAAAAACTTCATTAACAAGTGTCAACCAATAGGCAATTCCGTCATCAAAATCGGTATCTAAAAATTTTGGAATGTCTCTCTTGATTTCCTTTTTCCAATCCGGTTCATGAAGTTCTTATGCGTGATATGGACCATTCCTCCTTTGGGGAAAAGATTGAACATTTTTTAAATAAGAAGAATCACCATTGGATTCTCAAGTTCTTGAATGAGGTGAAGGGTTGTTTGCTTTAGCCCTCAAAATGCTGAACTTCTCGACTAAAGTCATCAATTTGTTGTTGCATATGCCGCTGCAAATTCTCAGCAAGTGTGTGCACTTTGTTCAATGGAATGGTTTTATCACCTTGACATCTTGCTTGTCTTAGAGGCATCGTCCTCTCCTCCAAAGCTTTGACACCAAATGATGTAGCCCAGGGCTCGACTACTCAAACAATTGGATCGGAAGAATGATTTACACACACGGAAACTCCGCCACAAAACGAGAAAAAAATTTGTTCTGTGCTAGCTTAGGAAAATGGTCATAACTTCTTGAATATAGATCAAAATGACTTGATTCCAAAGCCAAAAGTATGAAGACTCTTTTCTTTTTTGAGTTTCCTCATATGAGTACTTAGGAAGGGCGAAATTGGGAAGGAAGTGGGCGAATGTGAATGGACAGAATGAGAAAAAGGATAGGAACTTCGAATGGCATCAATTCTTGTAGATTAATGGCTGCAACTCTTCAAAAACGTAGACTTTAAAAGCTCAAACTCTTCAAGAACGAAGTAAAAACTCTTCTAGGTTTTCAAGGGGTAGAACTCTTTGAGATTTAAGAGAATTGCTCTAAGAAATTTTATTTATCAAATCCGGTCTTCATTCTAAAGAAACTCGACGGCCTTTTAAAGAAAAACAAAAGAAGAGCAAAAGATTAAAGTCAAATATAGAAATTAGAAGTTATTAAAGTACATAGAAACTAGAAGCACTTAGAAACTAAAAAAAGCTATTAGAAGTACAATAATTCCAATACTTGTGGTTGTCCCAAAGTGTCTTGTTGCACGCTTTTAATGCATAAGAAATGACAAAGTCAAAGATGAGACTCTTGTCGGTGAGGGACTTGCTGATGAGGCCTTATCGATGAGAGACTCGTTGAACTTGAATGCGAGACTTGCCATTGAGGGCTTATCGATATTGGGCTTATTGATGAAAGGCTTGTTGAGCTTGAATGCGAACTGATCTTCTTGGTTGAGCGAGCTAATCTTGAATACAGGCTGCATCAACGTACCTTGGATATTACCCACCCATCGGTGGCCGCGTTGGTTTGCGCTCAGTTTCTTTCACGATAGATCCTGAGTTCAAACTCGCCCATCGGTGATTTAAGTGGGGGGTCGTGGCGGTGGGATGCTGCGCTAGCCCCCCTCGAGGACTAGTCGGGCATCACTGCTGGTTTGAGCCCTAGCTCGCCGGCCGCGCAGACACCTCGGTTATAAAAAAAAACGTACCTTGGATATTCATAAAGGTCTCTCACCTCCCGGTAGAAATAAACATCTGAAACTTACTCTGGAAGTTTAGAAATTTTGGAATATTCATAACGTTCCTTGGATATTCGGGAATGTTTAATTGGTAAACACTTAAAACTTACCTTAAGTATTTAATGATTGAATTAATATACACTTGGAAGTCAACCCAAGATTTAAAATCGCATGGAGGGTCCTCGCCTGAAGAACTTGAATAACGAGTAAGCTTACCTAGGGTTCCTTGCCCAAGGATTCGATAAGTTGCTTGGCGAGTCCTCACCAATGAGCCTTTGAAAAGACTGAAATAATGAGCACTTGGGGGTCCTTGCCTAAGGATTTGCTATGTTGCCTGATAGGTCCTTGCTAGTAGGGCTTGAAAATAGTCAAATAATAAGCTCTTGGAGGTTTGTGCCCAAGAATTTGATGGGTTGCCTAATGGATCCTTACCAGTAAAGCTTGAAAATATAATGAGTACTTGAGGGTCCTCACTCGAGGATTTGATAGGTTCCCTAATGAGTCCTCGTCAATAGAGCATGAAAATTCTCAAATAATGGGTACCTAAGGGTCCTCGCTTGAGGATCTGATAGACTACCTGATGGGCCCTAGCCAGCAAGGCATGAGAAAACTCAAATAATGATGAGCTA
This sequence comes from Syzygium malaccense, assembly GCA_031216405.1. NCBI lineage: Eukaryota > Viridiplantae > Streptophyta > Magnoliopsida > Myrtales > Myrtaceae > Syzygium > Syzygium malaccense. The sequence goes on from CM062254.1 coordinate 19,081,646, forward strand.
GGGGTCCTCGTCCATGGATTTGATATGTTGTGTAATGGGTCCTTGTCAACAGGACTTGAAAAAACTTAGATAATGAGCACCCGGGTCCTCACCCTAGGATTTGATAAATTGCTTGGAGGGTCATCGCCCAAAGTAATTTGAAAATACAATAATGTTTAAACAAATCACAAGGTTTCAAAGATCAACCCAAACATTAGGAACTCTTTGGTCTTCAAACAAACATTACCTGTCAAACACGATTAAAATATATATTTATGCATTCACAAAGGAGATGGACAATCAACACTCTTCTAGAACGCACATTTCAAAGTTCATTGAAGTTTTTTTATCAGTTCAATTGAGGTTTGTTCATAATGGTTTCACTATGCTTGCATCACCAAATTTCCACCGGGAGAATCATCATCGAGAAAACTTTCACTCATAACGTGGATCTATTAAAATTGCTAAATGAGAGACTTTTAGTTTGAAATGGCTTTTGATCACTTTCATTTAGAAGGATATTTTGTCCCAACCATTGATATGGGAAAAAAGAAGAATAATCACTCGATCATACCATTGTCATATCGACAAAAGTTTGATTTTTTTCGCAAGTGTTATAACCTTACCAATCTAAGAGGTCTTTTGATAGAACTATAATGTAGGCTTGGTCAACTATTTAGTAAAGGAATAATTCAATTCATGGCATTGAAAAGAATATGCTTCATTCATCATCTCCGCCAGGGTTACAAGTCAAGATCCATCCAAATGATATGAAAAAAATCTTACACGCACTACTTCAAGTGAAACTTTTAAAATTCCTACTTTAATTTATGTGTTCTAATATGAAGAAACTTCGTAAGAGACGTAATGTAGGCTTAGTTAATAAGTTGAGAAGCAAAAGGATATCGTTATGCTCAAAGATTTTTTTTATTGAAGGGGTTTTGAAGTTGGTGATCATCTCGACATCATTATCAATCATCTCTTTCACCGAGGATTGTCTTCTTGTGTCCAACACTCATTTTTGAAATTTGCGCGACATAAATATTTTTCATTCTCATCAACAATTGGGCATTGTACAACATTTTTTCACTTTTTTCTCTCTTTTTATTGCACTTGTTTTTTTTTTCCATTTTTCCCTTTTGTTTTTTCTCTTTTTTAACACGTCTTACAGTGCACTTATGGACTAGCGAGACTGTGGCTTTTGCGGTGCCATCTTTTTTTTTTTTTTTTGGTAAGGTAAGATATGTATTACTTTTCAAACACCATTTACAGAAAGAAGCCAAAGGCAACCTCGAACCAAATAGGACATAGGAATGTCCGAATGGGGTCAAGGGAGCTAAAGCGGATCGATATAAAGCCTACAGCCGGCAAAACAAAAACAGAAAACCAAGGACAGAAAAAGACTAAAAAAGGCCGGACTCCTCGAAGATGGATGGAGGGAGATCCCAGTTCCTTTGTAATCTCCGGTTTCTGTGAGTGTTAGCAATTCTACCAAGAGAGGTAGCTTTGTCCTTCACCACTTTGATGAGGTGCTTGCGCATACCCAGGATGTGAATGCTCTTGTTCCTGAAGATTGAGTTGTTTCTTTCAGTCCAAATGATGTGGCATAGAGCTCCGAATGAGAATCTCGAGAGCCGGTGTGCAAAGGAGGATCCTCTGCAGAATTTCATGGCCCATGATAGGTGGTCATGCCAGGGTCTATTTCTTTTGCGGTGCCATCATTTTTTGAATAATTCAACATTTTTGGACACTTAGGGTGTTCGTCTTAAGTTGATATTCCGAGTTATGCTATCTTAAGTGGACAATTCATCTGCCTTGCCCCAATGTGAAGGCTGATCACTAACTGAGTTGTAAATTTATAGGCTTAATTGGCCTATGCAAGGGATAAAAGTGTGAAGGATGAAGAAACAAATGTTTTTCATCACTTGAAGGCACTTAAATTCTTGTTTGAGTTCATTTGCAGTAAGACACTTGAGATTGATTCAAGGGAGAGAAAATCCATTTGACTTTTCTCACCTTGTAATGTCATCCTTATCTCCATTTGCCCCGGTGTGGGTGGTTTTTGATGTGTGCAATTTGAAAGAAATTCTCCCAATTATTCAAGATCAAAAGGATTAAAAAATGGTTTACTTGCTATGTTTACAATAGAGAAACGAAAAGCCCATCACCATTTACCTTTCGCAAAAATCCCTTTATCTTGTGGATATAGAATTTTTCCACTCATTCCATAATATATAAAAAGAGATTATGTATAGAATAGGGCTTGCCTTTCATTATCCTGACACGTCTCATTTATCATTTTCAATTAATTCCGCATCATTCATTAAATTGGTAAATCTTGACAATCTTTAGTGAAATTAGTGAATTAAATAGGTAAAATTATCTTGCAAAATCTCCTTTCATAAAAATGAGCTTATTGGCTTTAAGCGCGAAAAGTTTCTAACTTTAGAACAGATAATTTTTCATACTAAAAAATATCATCAAAAGCATGAGAAACAAAGCTTTGAACAACCATTTAAAGAATTATCCTAGATCTTAAGAATATAAAACACAAAGTGAAATGAGTGTCTGCGGATTGCTCATATTTGAAGGGGAAATGACACAAGAATTGATCTATCGAGATTGAAAGTTTGATCTTCGATTTGATAAATGCTTTGTTTTTGCTCTTGCCCTTGCACAAGAGATAGAGCATGAATAGGATACTATGCAATACAAAGCAAATGTAATCTAAGACTCAGGAAATTCCATTAGTCCATTTTGGCTAGAATCAAGGCTCTATCTCAGTTGGATTAGTTGGTTCGCTATTGCTTTTAAAACCTGACATGCCTCTCAATTCACCATTTGTGAGAGAATGAAAACAGTGTCATTTCCAAAATTGGTTTTGGAGAACGAGGTGCACCTTTTTTCTCTCAAAGTTGGGTGATCCCTTTTTTGAATTGCACCTACCATCTTATTGGTGTGCAGGGAAGGAGGTTGCATCACATATGTGTCATGGGTCGACAGTTCCTTGGCCGCAGAATAGCCCGTGTGACGCTTGGTGGGTCGTTAACACCAAGTCAACCTTCATTCTATAGTTGTTTTAAAGAATCGTATGGCGAATGACTTCTTCATATCAGATAGTACCACACCCAGCTAAGCTTAGGCGTCTAGTCTATTAAGAGAGACACACTAAATACTTTAGGTACAATAACTGATTTTGGCCTACCATGGCCCCATTAAGATAGCAGTATCAGTTCCCGACCAGTTTGTGCACAAGAGGCCAACCCTACCTTTAGAGCTCCATAGAGATTTAGCTACTCTATCCTAGAACTCTTAGGACCAATAGTCATGACGCCAATCCCACGAACCAATTGTTTTTATTTTTTCTACATCTTCACTCTTCGCTCAATAACCCCAAACTCCACTCACAAGAGCACACAAGTATAGGAGAACCCTAGCGTCCCTTCAGTCCATGACATTCTTCCCAACTCAATTCTGTAATGCCCTCGTTGTGGGCTATTCTATTGCTTCCATGCGTTCTTCCATTATTAATGCGCCAATTGAGGGTCATACATTGAATAGTCTTCAACCATTGATGTGCCACTTTGGATCATACATCGAAAGGCAATGCTCGCCCAACATAACATGCCACTCCAATCCACCACTAGCTTCTTTTGATCAAATTTGTTTGGGCATTCCTGGTCACTTGTACTTTCCCTGACAAGTGTGACATTTTTCACTAAATGCACCTTTTGCCAACACCCTCTTTTGCCTACTAAGCTTCTCCTAATCTAAGCATACCAATGGAGGTTTCTCTCCTTGTTGATAACATGATAGCAGACCTATCTTGAGATTTGCCAAATTGATCCAGGAACAATTTACCTATTCATTAAAAAATCAGTTCTTTCCTATGCTGCAATTGTCATTCTAGAAGCATGTCGAGGGCTACACTTTGTCCGAGCACATTTTCCCCTAGCGATTCACTCTCTACCCTCGTAAGATCGAGTAGATTATAGATTTTGTCAAACTCTAACTCAGCTATCGGAGGGATTCTACTCTTATACCATTTGTCACGGGCCTACAGTTCCTTGGCAGTGGAATAGCCCGCATGATGCTTGGTGGGTTGTTAACACCAGGCCAGCCTTCGTTCGATAGTTGTTCCAAGAACCGTATGGCGAACAGCTTACTTGTATTAGATTATACTATGCCCAGCTAAGCTCAAGCAGTCTAGTCCATCGAGTGAGACGCGCATAATACTTTAGGTGCAATAATTGGTTTCGGCCTGCCATGGCCTCATTAGAAGAGAGGCATCAGCTCCTAACCAGTTTGTACATGGGAGGTCAACCCCACCTTCAGAGCTCCATAGAGATATAACCATTCTATCCTAGAACTCCTAGCACTAGTCGCCCCAACACCACTCTCATGAACCACTTGTGTTCATCCATTTGGCATCCTCACTCTTCACTCAATAACCTCAAGCTCCACTCACAAGGGCATACAAGTACAAGAGAACTCTGGCATCACTTTGGTCTGTGACATATGAAAATGAGAACTGTTGAACACTTGTCACGCCCCGCACCCTATGGCGCGCCACATCCCTGCCACGATCAATTCAAGTACGACATCTCAGGATGCGTCGCCGACTCAACGTCCAACACAGAGATTAAAGTACACGCGGAAGCAATATGATACCCGAATAATTTAAAACCACATAACCATGGATAGCCACACAACAACCAACATGAACAAATATAGACTTGCATTAACATCGGGAAACATATACAATATTCATTTATAGCATACGCTCAAAAAAATCAAAGGCGAGTTAATGGCCACTATTGACAAAAAGGGGTAAGTGGCCCGGGCGATCAAGGGCACTAACACTAGAAGAGGCTCCGGTCAAAAAGGTACAGGCCCGATCTATTTAAGACTAAGGCTAAACGTACGGAACCTAGTCCGGATCGGATCCCGATGACTCAAAGAGCTATTAGACAGCTTAACCTCAAAGTCTAGGGAATCCAGCTCGGACTCGACCTCAGCTAGCTCCTCCTCAGAATCCATCTGCTCGAACTCGCCCTCCTGCTCCATGGTTTCCTGTTCCTCATCCGCCTCTATTGGCTCCAGCTCATCTATTTCCTAGGCAACGGGTTCGACGCCAGAACTCGAACTCCCATCAGGCGTAGATTTGGGGCTGGCTAGGTCTCCGTCGGGACATTGCGGGTCCACCTCACCTAGTCTGTTAATCGGGACATCAAAAGTCCAAAGAGGTCCATGCTCTCAGAATCGGTCCCTAAGACACCAGGCTACATACTTGTGGCGTTGGTAGTACACCTCTCCCACATCAACTAATACTACAGAATAGTACCTAACATATATATCCCCATTCCTTAAGGGATACTCAGTTGTCGTCCGCCCCAGCTGGTGCGGAATCCCAAAACGCACAGGAACATCTGGCATACTCAGGACCGGGGGTCTGAAAACTTAGGTTTATACAATAGTGAGAATAAATCTCAGCGAGCAGGCCCCCTAAATCCAAACTAGGCTAACATGTACCTCCTGACGAGTATCAAACAACACACAATCCAAAATATAAAAGACTTATGCCCTCGGGCCCAAATCCAATACTTACCTGGTCTTGCAGGTTAGGCACTTTATAATTCACAATAATAACACAGAACCAAATCGTGGCACAAGCACAACATCACTTGGTCACAACGCATGTCAAGAATATGCTCATGCTCATGCTCATACTCGTGCTCATGTCTCATCAATGCACTTTCGCACACTTGCACTCTTGCACACTTGCAATATACCAATTTCACCGACCCACGTAAAACGTATCAGGTCTAACACTTTGAGATCGATCTCCGGCCCGCGTAAAACGCATCAGGCTCATGGCACAACCCGCGTAAAACATATCAGGTTTGTCATCTTCTGGTAGTCCGGGCATCGTCCCGCGTAAAACGTATCAGGACAGGTGCAATACCCCGCGTAAAACGCATCAGGGCTTTATGTGATCACACGTACACAATCACCAATTATTATCTGAACCCCGCGTAAAACGCATTATGGCGATTTAAGTGATCACATGCTCATGCCGTTCGTGCATACATGCATAATGCACATGTTATGCCAATACTCAGTATGCACGCTTATGGTCACAATATCCACACTCGGCATTCGTGAAATTCACACTGGGCACTCAATATGATTTGGCTATTTATTCCAAATAACGTCACAACATGCTCAATTCACAATTCAATATACCCAATAGACTAATTAGTCCAAATCAATCACGATATGTAATTTGGCATCCAATTTCACGCAATTAAAACACCAAAACTACTTATGCCGATAGTCTACCAAGCATCTCATGAATTGGCCACGCCGAGCACATCATAGGGCACTACACAATCACAATCAAGCCATGCTTAATTAAGCCTCCTCATGGGTCGATCACAATTCCCTTAGCGATTCACACTAAAACCCCGATTAACCGATTATAGCCCAAATCCACCCAATGCCAAATCAGCTATGAATAATCCACCCTAGGTCACTAATTCACTTCCAAATCACCACATTAGACCATCAAAAATCACCATGGAAACAGCCACCATTCGGTCCACAAATTACACTCGCCTAATCCACATTTTTGTCTAAATCAAGGCGCCTATGCTCAGCCACCACACAGCACGATATAGACCACTAAACCTTAATTAAATTATCACACTAAGCCACAAAATTAGTCATAAGATCAGCCCTAAACATTCTCCACAATTTAACCCCTAAATTACCCTAAATAATCTCTAAAACTCATCTAGAAATGTACATTAGCCTAATTAGGGTTTAGGATTGTACTCACCAAATCTTAAGCTCATAATGAAGGCTGGACAGGTGGCGAGGGCAGCTGAGCAATGGCAGTTCCACGCCGGACCGGCGGCGGCGAGCGGTGACTCCCTCGGCGACGCTAGGCGGTGGCAACGGCGATGGCAGTCCTAGGCGGGGGCTAATCCTCACAACCAACAGGGAAGGAAATGAGGTGGAGGAGAGAATGGGGTGGTCGGGATGGTGGTGGTGCAAGGCGGCGGTGGCACCGGCGTGTGGCGGTGGCAGCTCTCTAGAGGGCAGCGTGCAGCCGAGAGAGAGGGAGAGCTCGTAGGAGAGAGAGAGAGAGGAGGGGATGGCCGGTGATGGTGAGGGTGAGAATGAGGGAGAGAGAGAAAGATGAGAGTGTATATGGATTTGGCTTAGTGGGGGTTGGTGACCAACTTTGTAACAATGACCATCTTACCCCTATTCCAAGGGTTGAGGTTGATCCAAGTCCAATAATGGAGGGGCAATCTTATCCATAAAATTCTGAATTATTGGGGCTGATTAGACCATAATTTAAACCCCAAATATCCCCCAAAAATTTGGAACATCATAATTTGGCCTAGGGGCAAAATCGTAATTTTCCTATCCTGGGTCAAATTTCAAATTTTTGACTTTACTGATCCCAAATATGAGTGGCCACACTAATACAACGTTGTCCTTGCAAAATAGTCGCATACGCCCACGAAATTCGACACCGAAGTCCGGACTCAATTCTACGATCGATTTCGCTGCGTCTCTCACTAACGGGCGGCTATTTAGGATCGACCTAGGGTTACTTGAGTCATGACGATCTCGATCTCTTAGAGAACGCGAGGGTTTATCGCTAGTTCCAGGGGTCGCGATCGTTCGGATTAATTTCGAAATCGTTTGCCACGCGCACTCTCGATCGTACAGAATCACCCGCAATCTGATCGTTCGTCGTTAGCCAAACTAAATCTGTCACTCTCCTCGGATCGGCCCACATTGGCACAAAATATTCCCTTGTCGTTCCTTGGGTTCGGACTCAATTCACAGTCGAGTTCCCGGGTCCACGTACCGTTTTCCTAGTTAGCCATTCCCTATTGGTCAGTATCCCGAGAATGATCAGTTCCGGGCGAGACTTACTAAAATGAAATGAAAAATAACATCAATTTCATTGATCATGAAAGTGGGTCGAATTCAGGACGCTACAACACTCCTTTTGGCTCTTCGGAGATGGCGTCACACTTAACTAGGAGATGATTTTTTTCTCCCATATTAATCTTGTCTTCCTTTGTAATTATTTTCCCTTCGAAGGTGGGTTCTCAATTTTTTCCTTACCAAGTCGGCTCTTGAAGGTGAAAATGGTCCTAAACAATATTGCAAAAACAAAGGAAAGACGAGAATCACTGTCGATATGGTTCGACCTTTTTCATATTGTATGCAGAATGTTATGCAAAAACAAAATCAAGTTGCGTCTTGGTTTGCATAGAACATGGCTTCTCAGAACATCTATAGCTATAGGGTTGAGGGTTTTATTCCTCAACCAGATCATCAGAACGTGTTTGCTCTTAATCTGCCATTTTTTTATTTGAAATATGCAAGATGTATGCACGTTATTTTAAAAATGTTTTTGCAAAATTTTGGAGGGAACATGAAGAAGCCAGGCCTTCAGAATTTTTCCTTGCCTCACGTTTATTTCAATGGTAGGATTTTATCACAAGGCCAGTTTGATATACCAAAGCATGCCCTCAAAACAAGAAAAACTTTTCATAAACTTTGTGTTATTGAATGAAGGGTAATGAATTACATCACTTGAAAAGGGAAATGAAAGTAATCAAATCTTAAGAGTCAAAACATATATAATAATTGAAATCCTGGAAAGCAATGTATTGTTACGAAAGCAACGCTAATAAAACGGCGTTCACGGCACTAATCTGGTTGTCCACATCTCAAACGACGTGCCGGATTCACCAGGCTAATCGGGTTCTTATTCTCTTCAGATTCACACCACTATGGAATCCAATTTCAGCCTCTTCTTGAGGAGGAGGATCCTTCGCAATCTATATAAACCCCTGCATTTTCCCTTGGCCAACTCACACACTTCTTACAATATACCAAAAACATAGTCTTAGAGCCCTCTAGAATAAAGAGTGATCCATGGCTTCCACACTCGAGGGCAAACTTGTTCTTGTCATGGTGATCACACTCGAGGGAATGCGGAACTGAGTTGGACCATGTTGTCAGAACGGAATCAAGTACAGGTTGTTTAAGAACGTGGGGCACTGGATAGGGTAAGGAGAGATATAGCAGGATGCAAAGGGATATCAAGGCCGAGGAAGGTCTTTGTGGCATTGCAATGGAAGCTTCCTATCAACTTCTTAAGTGGTTGGGACAAAATATCTTTCACTGAAGGTCATTCTTCAGTTTTTATTAGAGGAGATAGGTTCTGTGGCGATTTTGAACTAAAAAATATTACAGGTAGATAAAAGAATCAATAACTTCACTTCAAACAGAATTTGACGCACACAAATTGTGCCGGAATTTAATTGATGACAAATCTTGGGAATGTAATCACTTCAAACAGAACCAAACGTAGACAAACTATACTGGAATTTAATCAACGATAAGGCTTGAGACCGTAAAGATACAGCACCGAAATTTAATCGACGACGAGACACCTAGGATATACAGTAAAGATACACATCATAATTTAATCGACGGCATGAGTCTAGATAACGAGTTTGTGTGTTTATGTGCAAGGGGTATATAGTAGACAAACCTGGTATTTATAGTTTTAATGACATAACTGTCTGGGAGCAATCCTCCTGCATTATAGCCATGCCTCCACATATCTGAGAATCTTGGGTCCATGTTCTCACGATGCCATGATCTCATCTTCAGGCGGCTGCTCCCTTAAAATCGCTTTGTGATCCTTTCTGTCTATATTCTTACTCCACGATTTACTAGAGTTCGTTGCTTCATTCACTAGTGATTTCAAATTCAAAATTTCATAACTGCATATTGATGCCCTCTAGGTATTAAGTCTTCTCTTGGTGTTTCAATCGATAATCTATTGAGCTATTAAATCGATATCCTTCTCGACTAACTATATTACAACAATCACCAACCATACGCCGTCATATATTGACGGCTTATTAATGGTCATCAATGTATGGGTGTGTTGGTTCAGCATTTGGGGAAATGTAAAGGCCTTTCGCTCAAAGGAATTTGGTGAAATGCAAATACTGTTTGGTAAACTTCAATTGAAAAGTGTAATAATACCAACACACTAATACCAATACATAGAATACCAAGCCAAGCACAGAAGCAAACAAACAGATGAAACCAATTTGAGCAAAGAGAATTAGCAATAATACATCCAATAACAGCACTCTCAATTCATTGCTCGAGAACTTCATCTAGGACAACAAACAATAGGCAAAGGAATCAAGCTCTTACAAGTTATGTCCTTTTAAGTTATGCTGAACACGAAGTTATCCAAAAATTGTAAAAACCAACATACATTTAGGGAAGAGAGGCAAGCAGTGTCGAGAGCTGGCGTGAAGGAAGAGAGGCAAGCGGTGTCGAGAGCGAAGAGGCAAAGTGAGATGTCTGTGGAGAGCGAAGAGGCAAGAGTGAAGATCTATGGAGAGCAAAACAAAAAGGAAGGGTTTATTTTAAAAGGGGTAAAAATGGAAGTATACTTAATAAATGAGGGTAACATGGGAAGTTTTGAAATTTTCATTAAACCAAGGCTCAACATTTCGAAAATGTAACTTCTCAAGGCATCTCAAGCCCTGTATTCAGCTAAAGTTCTTATGAGAGTCTTGGATATGTAACTACAGCTCCCAAAAGTGAGTCAAAAAAGTAGCCAAACACCATTTGCATTTGGCCAAGGGACTTTAGAGCTCCAAAGCCCATTCCAATGCTGAAGCAAACGCACCCTATATCAATATCGATAACATTTCTTATAGTCGTCGACAATTGCTCACGTGTTTAATAATAACTTGTACTCTAGTCGCATCCTTATCCATATCGATAACCTGGTTAATTTTTGGTGCAAACATATTCCGCTTTGAATTCTTTTAAACATTCAAAATGTATGAGTCTCGATTCTTTAGGTAGTACAGGGTGCTTATTGCACCTTTGACGCTTCATATTCTCTTTGACAACTATCTTGTAGTATCATGACACGTCACTTTGATGGTTACGATTCATGAATTGTCATCATTATGAATCATATCTTTACGGATCACCGTTCCTTGAATAGTCTCCCTGCTTCAAAAAATAAATAATTGGCCAAGATTTTATTTTTATTCTCCTCCTCCTTCGTTCTTGACTTAAACCCTATTCTCCTTTTGGACTAAACCCTTGGCCTCAAAGTTCCGCTTGTCCTCAACCTTGCCCCTTCCATGGCTCCTAAGGCCTCCAGATTTCCTCAATGGATTATATAGCGAACTTCAACAAGTTGCAAGAGGATGAGTACTGCGATAATTGCTCTTTTGAACTCTAGAACTACCCTCGAGAATATCCTGACAATGTTCTCTTGGCCCCCCTGTTTCAAGCAGCATTTTCAGATTTCGATGAATAGACTGTTAAATCCCAGCAATTCAAAGGATTTCCTTCACTTTTATGAATGGTATATGAGGATGAAGTCCCAAGACCGAATATTTTCTACCTGGAACGAGGCTGGTATTGATAACAATACTTCAGTTTAATTGCTTTGATTGGAATCAGCTTTTGGTCTCCATCGACCAGCCGTTTCTTTTTCCCTTAGGGACCAATGTCGATCACTCTTCTAGATGTTTATGTCATAGCTGGCTTCCTTCCTTCTGGCACACATATAAGGGATGTGGATTCTCCTAAACATCTCAGATTTGTCAATTATAATGCTCTTTCCCGTGGGAATTTTCTGGCTAGATCTTGCCGAGCGTCTGGCATAATCACCAATGTCAAGCACGTGGCCTCTTGCTATACTGGCTTTCAAATTAGGTTTTCTTTCTCCTTTCTCTCAAAGTGTGTAGGGATCTTCTAAAGTATCCCTTCCAGTCTGGCAGAAGGTACATCGATTGCCTTCAGCCTACTCATCCAATGTTTTGTATAGAGGTGTATAGAGATATTACACATGCCTCTTTGTCCATGCATCAGAAAGGATTTGGTACCTTCTTTAGTTCCTTTTGACTACTTCAAGCTTGGATTGCTCTATATTTTCCTCCCTTTTTTATTTTTCAAATCAGATTCATACATTGCCCAAATATCATAAATTGGATCTTCAGCCTCATTTTCTCAATTCTATAGGTTGTCAATTGCTAAGTCGTTCTCTTTTGCTGATCCCAAGGAACATTTCTTCTTTCAAACATTTCCTTCGAAATTTCCTTCGGTTCGATTTAGAAGACATCCATTTCCGTTCCTTCAGTTCTGCAGACTATTCTTATCTCTATTACTTCATTCCTTGAGAAAAGTCTTCTGATTTTTGGATCAGTGTGCTCACTCCTGTTGACCTTCCATTAAGGTTGTCAAAGAAAGGGAAATTTTACCATCGATTTGAGATGTATTCTCCGCAATATTGTGCCAGGCAATTCAATTTGACCCAAGGTGTGCCATGTCAATCTCATACTCATTAGAATTTCCTTTCATGACAAAGCATAAGTCAACTGACGGTGATCCCTTCTATTGATGTTTTGAAATCACCAAACTAGTCCATGCTTGACATTCCATCGTTGAATTTTGACCTAAACCACGTCCAACAAATGAATGTGTTCAAGACTTTATCTTGTGGAACCCTTCGCTGAGGCTGTTGAATCTTTTTTTGAAAGAGTAAAGGTATGTAGTCCTCCCGCCAAAGGGAAAGTTATCAACCAGACAAATCAAGACGAATCGTCTAGGCAAGGGACTCTAACCATTTCTAAGCAACTGACAGTGTCGCGATCTCCCCTAAGCACTCTAGGGCCCAAGGGTTTTTGTCATGCCCCGTACCCCACGAAGCGGTAACATCCCACTCGGTCGATTATGGTGCAACGCTCCCAGGATGCGTCGCCGACCCAACGCCCAAACAGAGAGCAAAGCAGAAGCGGAAGCAAATAAATAGATAAACCCTGACAATAATATTAATACAAGACAATAGATAGCACGGCAACAATCAAACAACCACTGAAAATACGTATTCTTTATAATACTTATCAAAGCTCTTTTTTTACATGGATACAACATAAACCAAAAGAGTCAGTGAACAGCCACTACTAAAACAAAGAGAGTAAGTGGCTAGGGTGAGTCTAACTAAAATTGAAAGGAGGACTACAGTAAAAAAGGTACAATTCTCCCTACCAAACTCGGATCCTGCTTACGGCTCTCAGTTAGGGTCTGAAGACTCCGAAAAATCTTTTGATGAACTCTCAGAGGGCTTAGACTCTTCTGACTCCATATCTTGCGCTGCAGCCCACTCGTCCTCGGAATCCGGCTCCACCTCCGGATCTAGGTAAAGACCTAACTCGTCATTCGCTCCTAACTCTTCATCGGATCCTATCTCGGCGACTTCTTCGTCCTCATTCGGGTCTAGGTCCATTGACTCCGGCTCCGACTCCTCATCTTCCATCGGCTCGGGGTCTTCATACCAAATCTCGAGTATTGGATTCACATCGACCTGCTCATCTATGGTCTGGGGATCCACAATCTCGCCATCGGCCATTTGTGGAATCATCACCCCACCTATATCTACCGGAACGTCGAATGTCCTAAGGGGTCGCCCAATATTTCCATCGGCATCTTGCAGGCACCAAGCTACGTATTCTTGAGTCTAGTAAAAATACTCACCCACGTTCACAAAGACTACGGAATGATATCTCACATACGCCTCCCCGTTTCTAACGGGGTACATCCTCGAAGTCGAATGGATCCGCGTAGAGATCCCAAAAAGAGGCGGCGGCTTCGGCATACTCAGGGTTGGGGGTCTGAAAAGGTGGGTTATTACAACCATGAGACGAATCTCAGCGAATACAACCCCTAAACCTAGGCTAGGCTAACATGCATTCTCCTGACAGGTATATTGCAATCAGCAAAGCAATACCAATCACAGTCATCCTCCGACCTAGGCCCTCGAGCCCAGATCACTTACCTAGCTGACCTTGCAGGTTAATGTTTTAATATAATGCTCAACTCACATACACGAATGTGCTATCCATACGTACATCATACGCATGCTCACACTCATTAGTGTTCGGATCACATGCCATTCACCGAGCCTCGCATATTCGCACACTGGCCCATGCATTCTTATGCATGCTTATGATATCCTTATGCCATAATCATATCTCGGCCCACCAGCCCACACAAGCACACTGGCAAATGCTCAATTTATTATTACGACCCGAAGGCCACGACCCGAAGGCCCACAACACTCCGCGGCCAGTGTAAAAACGCATCACTTGGCCCAGTGTCTCTAGCTTGCTACAAAGTGCATGAGGCGCAACACCGATCTCCTTACGAACCAAAGCCTGCTACAAGTACATGAAGCTAGTCGTCTTCCAGACGTACTAGGCATCGTCCTGCTACAAAGTGCATGAGGATAGCACGATCCGATGGCCTTAAGTGATCACACGACACACTGTCAATTTTTATCTGAACCCAGCGTAAAATGCATCGGGCAATTAGGTGATCACATGCTAATGGCAGGCACATATTTCCACACAATTTCATCACATGGCCCACTCTCGGCATACACAATGCGTGACCATGAAAAATGCAACATGAGCATCAGCAAAGTACAAGCACTCAATCAAATCCATATCACCACACAGTGTCCACTCTACAATTAGCATGCTTACTTGGCCAATTAGTACCGTGCGGCCCAATTCACAATACACAATTTCATACTCAATTCAAGCCATCAATTGGCCAATCACACTCCGCACGATTTAGCCACATGAGCATACAACATGGCATTTCACAATTAAGCACAATTAATCACCAATCAGTCAACAGCCAATCACTTTGGGTCAAAAGGGTCATTTTTCCGATCTCGGGTCGAAATTTCATTTTTCACCCGTACCAACCCCAAATGGGTGTGGCCAACATAATATGGCGTCAGAATCGCGAAAATAGCCTCTTAAGCCTTCAAAAATTTACTGTAAAGTCCCGAGGAATAAAATAATATTATTTTTCGCTTCCGAGCCAAAATTCCTTTAACCTTAACAACTCTAAATGTGCGTGGCCACCCTAAAATGACATCGGCCGTGAAAAATAATCTCATACGGCCTCAAAATCGACATCGGTAACTAGAGAGGCAAAACCGTAATTTTTGACTTCCGAGTCGAAATTCCATTTTCCGACCGTACTATCCCCAAATGTGTGTGGCCAGTGTAATATGATGTCAGAATCGTGAAAATAGCTTCTCAGGCCCTCGAAGATCGATACCGAAGTCCGGATCCAATTTCGTGACCAAAACTCGCTAACTTTCAATTTTCAAGGTCTCTCGCTAACGGGTGGCTGTTTAGAGGTTACGCGTATCGACTTAGGGTTATCTGAGTCATGACGATCCTGATTATTGAGAGAATGAGAAATTATCACTAGTTTCAAATATCACGATCATTCGGTTCAAGTTCAGGACTGATTAACCACGTGCACTTTCGGACGTGCGGAATCACCCGCGATCCGATTGTATATCGTTGGCCTTGGCCAAACCAAATCCATTACTTTTCTTAAGATCGGCCTGTATCGGTCCAAAATAGTCCCTCATCAATTCTCGTGATTGGTGTCCGATTCACGATCGGGTCCCTGGTCCACATACCTTTTCCTAGTTAGCCATACCCTATTGGTTAGTATCTCGAGAGTGATCAGCTTTGGGCGAGACTTACTAAAATGAAATACGAAATAATATCAATTTTATTGGTCCCGGAATTACATCGAAATTCAAGCTGTTACAGTTTTAGGCTAACGTATTGCTGAGTCTAAACTTAGAACTTAGCTCGGGCTCTCCTAAGCTCATACCAACTCGTGACTTAAGATTCAAGTTATTATCATGCAAATCAATTTTATCTAGGAGTCACCACTAATTAATTTAGGATGGGTTGATTAGAAACCCAAGTAAGGCGATGGGAGAATTGCTTTAATCCTACGATCTAGAGATTCAAAGAGTTCGAGGACTTGATTACACTAGTTACTCAACTATGCCCTTTCGGTACCTAACCTTATTCAAACACCACCTAAAGTGTTCATGTAGTCTTCTTATCGATTGTGAATCCTAGAGTTCTAATCCTAACCAGGCTAAGGAAACAATAATCAATACATCAGAAGTGCACATGCAATAGCCCAACATGCCTCTAATAGTCCATGTGCAAGATCGGATTAAACACACAATTTGAAACATTCGAACCAAACGACATTTAATCAAGCATGGCATTAATCACGCAAAAAGGCAAGAAAGGTCAATTCCCTAGCACAATCCTACTTTTTTAATTTTCGAAAATTTTTTAATATCTTTATAAAAAAATATTTTTTAATATTAAAAAATATTTTAAATATTATATAATAAACGGACCTAGGTCGGATCTCCACATCCGGCCCGGGCCCAACACTAGACTGGGCTTCGCAAATGAGCCCAGTCCGGCCAAACTAAAAAACCTAAAAAACGAAAGCCCAGCTCAGACCTAAAATAAAACTAAACTAGCCCAGCCCAAAGGATACAAAATGGAACTAGGTCCGCTCTGGCCCGACTTTCCCCTATAAATCGACACTCCTCCTCCTCTCGCCCCGAGTCTCTGCATCTCGCGGCCATGCTCGGCCGCGACGGACATGGCCAAGCCACTCGTCTCGACCTGGCCCCGCCCACTTTAGCACCATTTCGGCCTTAGTTCGGCCAGGGACGAACTCGACTCGGACTCCGAATCAACTCATCCACTCAACCCCCTAACGATGACCTCAGTTACTGCCCATCGATCGTTCAAAATAGTCACGTCAGTTGCCTCCGCAGATAGCCACAATGGCAGCCATGGGCACACCAGCTTTTGGCCACGCCTACGACACACGTCCAAGCCGCCATTCCCCGACCAGCTCTGACACCACCAACCGAGGATACCCCTCTTGGGCGAGCGCGAGAACAAAAACGGGACACGACAAGGACGCGACCAAATAGCCAAATGGCCAACACCCAAAAGCGCCAACATCATCGGGATACCTCGACCGGATGACCAAATGTCGGCCAAAACAACTAAATAAAAATCGGAGCTCATTGCAGCATTTTAACAAACAGATGGTGGACAATGTTGAATGAGAGGCTCCTAGCTCGATTGAGACTCAGACTCACGTCGAACCCCTCAGCATACGACATGCCAGACTAATAATGCCAAAACACGGGAGCAATGGGGGCTGGAGTTCGTGTGAGCCGAATATAATTGGTCTACGTTTGGTTCCATTTGAAGTGATTATGTTCCAAGGCTTTATCGTCAATTAAATTCTAACAACCTTGGTTTCTCACAGGCTTTTGCTTTGGCCTCGAGCTTTAACCATTCAAAGATTTTCCCTAATTGAAGTTTAGTGGGCTGATTTAAGCTCAAATTAGGCCAATTGAGGTCCCTTTTCTCTTGAAAATTTCAGCCACGATCCCTCTCTAGCTTGGCCAAATTTTGGCACCTTTCATGGGCTAAGTTCGTCTAATTAAGCTCAAAACCATCCATCATCGGTCCAATGCAAAATGCAATTAATGAAATATGCTCCTAACAACTATATGCTATACAATTTAAATATTATATTTCTACTGGCTAAAGATTAGTCCCTAATTTTCTTAAGCAATTAACTTTAAATGGTTAGCCAAAAATTATGTGTTAACAGTTGCCCCTCTTTGAAAGTGAGCTTGAAGAGGTTGCATTCAAAGACAACTGATACTTAAATTTTGACCATGCAAATGCGATGATTGCTGTTTTTTTAGAGTATGAGCACCATCTTTAAAATGCAACATATCATGATGCATGCTAAAGCAAATAAAAACATATCTTGAGTTACTTACCTAATGAAGTAATTTAAGGTGTGGGGTCCGAATCACCTGACAAGTATCTGGGCACCTAGCCTGATGAACTGATAATAGGAATTCAAAGTGCCTATATATTGTTAGAGGCACTAGAAAGTGTTCCGAATATCTTGATATCGTCTCAATTTATGTATGTCCAGCTCTGTTTGAAGTAAAGTTATCGATTCTTTTGTCTACTTATGATATTTACAGTTCGGATCGCCGCAAAACCTATCTCCTCTAATAAAATCGAAGAACGATTTTCGATGGAAGATATTTAGTTGGGGAGTCAAATTCTGGCGAAACAAACATCAAATGAGAGCGCTGTGAGGACCAAAAAGTCTTTCATTCTATATACGCACCTGTTACCATGTGCTGATCTGTGTATTGTCCCAACCACTTAAGCAGTTGATAGGAAGCTTCCATGGCGGTGCCACAAAGACCTTCCTTTGCCTCGATATGCCTTTGAATCCTGTTATTCCCTCCTCGTCCCATCCAGTGCCCCACGAATTCTTAACCGACCAATACTTGGTTCCGTTCTTGCTCGTATCCGACTACGGTGACACTATGGGCGTCCTTTGCTTTGGCCATGATACTCTGCTTTTCTTTTATCTTTGCTGGCTTTCGAGCTTGACATGTGTATGGTCTATCAATCACCATCTTAGCCATAGCTATCTCAACGATTTCTATTTGACCCGCATTATCATCAAGTTAAGAACCATCGATAAAATTCACATCACCTAGCCTACCATGTCTTTTGTCATTTTCCTTCAGAAAACTTTCATGCTTGACTGCCATAGTTTCTAACTGCAAAAGATCATAATAGGGCTAACCCACCATCCTTTCTCTTATGTCGAACTTCAAACCATTGAAAGCCAAGTCTGCAAAACTTTTCTCGGGTAATGGCACAAGATACTTATTTCATGCTTTCTTAAATCGATACATAAACTGATTCACCAATTCATTGTTTTTCTACTTTATTACTGACAAATTTGCCACAAACATATCAAGAACAGCTCTCTAGAACTTATCGTGAAACATCCTCTCCATTTGTTCCCTAGAGAAAATAGAATTGGCCGGTAACGCAGTGTACCATGTGAAGGCGGTTTTGGACAATGATTACGGGAATAGTTGTAAATTCCAGTGATCACCATGCGTAGCGTCACCACATAATGCAGCAAACCGGCTAACATGCTCGAACACCGATTTATCATCTTCTCTCGTGAAAATATGAAATTCTAGCATCTTGAAACCTCTTGAATAAGGTATTGTGTCCATCCATTCTGATACGGTTTCTTGTAAACAAGTCTGATGTACCGCATATCACATCCACTTTGCCGCATCCCTTGGTCTATTAGAAATTAAACCAAATTTATTAGTACTTGTTTCCTTTTTGAGTCTGTTCGTATTTCTATATTTTGATTTTTCATATATATGGTGAGATATTAAGAGATAAGATAAGATATTGTGAAATATTGTTTCTAGTTATATTTTAGGAAAGTTTCCTAAGTCAAGTAGGTTTCCTAATTAGAATAGGTTTCCTAAAAAGAAGTTTCCTATTTCAAATCAAACTATGGCCTATATATAATCTATTTCTCTTGTAATTGAGACATGCAATAGAAAGGCACGAATTACAATCGTTTCACCTTCAAAAAATTTCTTCCATCAAATCAATATTGTTGCCGCGCCTCTAACACTCAACAAATTGGTGTCAACTTCCTCTTTAATACCCTCATCTTACCAAAGAAAATTATAGTAACTGGGCTGTTAGAATGAAAGCTCTACTCGGCGCCTACGATATGTGGGAATTTGTTAACACTGACTATGATGAGCCAGAGGATGAAGCCACGTTGAACCAGAACCAAAGGAATGCTTTGGAGAAGGTTCGAACGAAAGATCAATATGCCCTGTCGATCATCTATCAAGCGTTAGATGATTCCATGTTCGAAAAAGTTTCGAGCGCCACTACCGCTAAAGAGGCATGGGAGATTCTTCAAAACACACATCAAGGAGTTCAGAAAGTTTAGAAGATTCGCCTTCAAACCTTGAGAGGCGAATTCGAGGTAATTCATATAAAAGAATCTTAATCGATTGCTGATTATTTCATGAGAATTTTGGCAATTGTTAATAAGATGAAAAGAAACGGAGAAGACGTTTCCGATGTTCGCGTTGTCGAGAAAATACTTCGGTCCTTAAACAATAAGTATGATCATATTGCGGTTGCAATTGAAGAATCCAAAGACTTGGATGTCATGACAATCGATGAACTTATGGGTTCATTATAAGCCCATGAAGAAAGATTGAGGAAGAAAAAGATTGAACTAGTGGAGGAAGTTCTCCAAATGCAGCTAATCATACGAGATGAGAAGGAGCAAAGAAGAGATCCCGTCAAAATCGCGGGACAAATCAAGATCGTGATCGAGGTCGTGGCCGAGGTCACTTTCGAGGAAGAGGTCGTGGACGAAGCAGAGGAAATCCTACTCGAAGTGATGGAGAATACCAGTACCAAAAAGGTGTTCGTGGAAGAGGAAAGAACTCGACAAGCCAATGGTATGATAAATCTAAAATCCGATGTTATCATTGTAATAAACTTGGCCATTATGCTTCTAACTGTTGGAATAAAGAAAGTAGCAGACCGGACGAAAAGGCGAACTTGGTAAATGATGCTGATCAAGTTCTCTTATTGGCATTTAAAGAAGATGAAGAAGGTCAAAGCGATACGTGGTATTTGGATACCAGCGCAAGTAATCACATGTGTGGGAGAAAGGAGATGTTTGTCGAGTTAGATGAGACAATTAAAGGGAATGTCTCATTCGGTGATAACTCTAAAATTCTTGTTAAAGGGAAAGGTATAATTTTGATTCGCTTAAAGAATGATGCACGTCAGTTTATTACTAATGTTTCTTATGTTCCAAAAATGTCAAGCAATATATTGAGTTTGGGACAACTTCTGGAGAAAGGTTATACTATTCGCATGAGAGATCTTAATCTTATGTTGAGAGATCGAAATAATAAACTGATTGCAAATGTGAAGATGTCGAGAAACAGGATGTTTATTCTTAATATAAAGAGTGAGATGTCTCGATGTTTAAAGGCGTGCGTAAATGATCCTTCATAGTTGTGGCATTTGACGTTTGGCCATCTCAATTTTGGCAGACTCAATTTGCTTTTTCATAAGAAGATGATTTATGGCTTACCACATATTGATCATCCCGATCAATTATGTGAAAGGTGTGTTATCGGCAAGTATTCCGGAACTAACTTTCCGAAGGAGACGACTTATCGAGCGAAGAAGCCACTTGAGTTGATTCATTCTTATTTGTGTGGCCCGATCAATCCTTACTCATATGGTAATCATCGATATTTTGTTACTTTTATTGATGATTTTACTCGGAAAACTTGGGTGTATTTTTTGAAAGAAAAGACAGAAGCGTTTGATACTTTCAAACAATTCAAGAACCTGGCTAAAAAGGAAAGCGGCTATTTTATCAAGGCTTTGAGGACTGATCGTGGTGGAGAATTCACCTCATCCATATTCAACAAATTCTGTGAAAATAATGGTCTTCGGCATTTTTTGACGGTCCCGTATTCTCCTCAACAAAATGGTGTGGCTGAACGGAAAAATAGAACCATTCTTGATATGGTTCGAAGCATGTTGAAAAGAAAAAATTTGTTTAAGGAGCTTTGGGCTGAAACTGTTTCGTGTGCCATCTATCTTCAAAATAGATGTCCAACATATGGACTTGAAGGCGTAACTTCATAAGAGACATGGATCGGGAGAACACCAAGTGTTTCGCACTTGAGAATTTTTGGGAGCATTGCCTATGCTCATGTCCCGGATCAAAAAAGATCGAAACTTGAAGACAAGAGCAAAAAACTCATCTTTATCGAGTATGACTCATCATCCAAAGCCTATCGATTATTTGACCATAACACTTTGAAAGTGTATATAAGTACAGATGTCAAGTTCGATGAAGATGGAATGTGGGAAGAAAATTCAAAAGAAGAAGCGAATGTTCGTGGTGATTCCAATCAAACGGAGTTGAAAGATCAACCTTCACCTTCTTCTCTAACATCTTATTCAAGTTCATCAACACCATCCTCTTCAAATAGTGTCGATGAACCGCTAGTGCCAAGATCAAGAAGATTGTCTAAAATTTACGAAACTACTAAAGAGCTTCATCTTATATATCTTCTTGCAGATTATGAACCACTTGCTTATGATGATACGGCCAAAGAAGAAAAGTGGAGGAAAGCCATGAACGAAGAAATTGAAGCCATCGAGAAAAATCAAACATGGTAGCTTGCTAATCTTCTGAAGGACAAGAAATCAATTGGTGTTAAATGGGTGTACAAGGCCAAGAAGAATGAGAAAGGTGAAGTGACAAAGTACAAAGCTAGATTAGTCGCAAAGGGGTACAAGCAAAAAGTTGAAATCGATTATGATGAAGTTTTTGCCCCTGTCATCCGCATGGAAATGATTAGATTGATTATTTCCATTGCTACTCAAAATAATTGGCGGATTTGTCAAATGGATGTCAAATTAGCATTCTTGAATGACATCCTTGAAGAAGAAATTTATGTTAAACAAGCCGAGGGGTTTGTTGTGAAAGGTGATGAAGACAAAGTGCTGAGGCTGAAGAAAGCTCTATATGGCCTTAAACAAGCATTGAGAGCATGGAATTCCAGAATTGATGCATATTTCAAGGCAAATGGATTTTCTCAATGTCCATACGAGCATGTACTCTATTTGAAGCAAGAAAAAGACGATATTCTGCTCGCCTGTTTATATGTTGATGATCTTATTTTTACAGGAAATAATTCGGCGATGATTGATGCTTTTAAGGCATTGATGGTGAAAGAATTTGAGATGATCGATAAAGGTCTCATGAATTATTTTCTTGGTATCAAAGTGAAGCAAAGTGCCAATGGAATTTTTATTTCCCAAAAAGGATATGCAAAAAATATCCTTGAAAAATTCAACATGAAGAATTGTATGTCGGTCAATACACCAATGGAGTGTGGAACCAAGCTTTCGAAGTTTGATGATGGTGCCGATGTTGATTTAACATATTATAGAAGCTTGATTGGGAGTTTGAGATACTTGACATGCATGAGACCGGATATTATGTATAGTGTTGGAATTGTGAGTCGATACATGGAGAAGCCGAAATCATCTCATCTTAAAGCTGCAAAGAGAATACTTCGGTACATCAAAGGTACTATTTCTCATGGCTTACACTATTATTACTCTGAATCTTTCAAACTTAGAGCTTATTCGGATAGTGATTATGATGGAGATATCGACGATCGAAAAAGCACCACAGGATTTGTATTTTTCTTGTGCGACACTGCTTTCACGTGGTCATCAAAGAAGCAATCAAGTGTTACTCTGTCGACATGTGAAGTTGAATATGTAGCTGCATCTTCATGTATTTGTCATGCAATATGGTTGAGAAGACTACTCAAAGATATTTTTATGGAGCAGAAGAAAGCAACGGAGATTTTTATTGATAATATTTCTGCTATTGCTTTGGTGAAAAATTCAGTTTTTCATGAACGAAGTAAACATATCGATGTTCGATATCACTTCATCCGAAAACAGGTTAAAGAGAATGAAGTTGAAGTATTGCATGTGAAGATCGGAGATCAAGTAGCAGATATTTTTACTAAACCTCTCAAGATCGATGCTTTTCGAAAGTTCAAGAGCCTGCTTGGAATGATCGATAGAAGAGAATTTGGTTTAAGGGGGAGTGTTAGAAATTAAACCAAATTTGTTAGTACTTATTTCCTTTTTGAAAATGTTCGTATTTCCATATTTTGATTTTTTATATATATGGTGAGATATTAAGAGATAAGATAAGATATTGTGAGATATTGTTTCTAGTTATATTTTAGGAAAGTTTCCTAAGTCAAGTAGATTTCCTAATTAGAATATGTTTCCTAAAAAGAGGTTTTCTATTTCGAATCAAACTATGGCCTATATATAGTCTATTTCTCTTGTAATTGAGACATGCAATAGAAAGACGCGAATTGCGATCGTTTCACCTTCAAAAAATTTCTTCCATCAAATCAATATTGTTGCCGCGCCTTTGACGCTCAACATGGTCGAGTACCAACTGGTTTTGCCCAGAAGCAATTGTGGCAGGGACTGCAGCATGTTGAGCCCCAAAGACAGGTTGTGGAATAACTTGTTGTGCATATTATGACAAAGGTTGTGGTGGTTGTTGTTGTAATGGCTGCATGACTTGCGACGTAAAAAAGTTGAGATGGTTGTTGTTATAATGGTTGCTTGACTTGCTGCGTAAAAAAGTTGTGGTGGTTGTTGTTGTAATGGCTGCATGACTTGCTGCGTAAATTTAAGTGGAATATCATGTGGAATTGGTTGCACTTGTTGTTGTGGAATTTGTGGTGGAACATCTTGTAGAATTGGCTGTGGGAATGAAGGTGGCACGTTTTATGGAATTGGCTGTGAAAATGGAGGCTGTATTTCTTGCCCCCTAGGTGAAATTTGAGGTGCACCCTAGTTGTCGACAACAACAATAGGCGCGGGCATGAAATTGGGTTGAGGTATAGTACCCAGTGGTTGTATATGTTAGAAGTATGCCCTAAAGTTACTATGTAATAGTTACATGTTAGGAATTTAAGTTGTACTTTCAATTACATTATTTATTTAATGGCAAGGACGCATTCATTCATTTGTCCAACTATTTAAATATATGAATGATTCCATAAGATCAGTTGTGACTGGATCTATTCTTGAGACGTTAAGAATATGTGTGACAGGTTCACAGTTAGACTAAATCTTTAAATTGTTCTCGGTCGATGGATCATTGAGTGGATATTAATAATCCTGTTGAGATCGGTGTGTTCGTAACTTCACCAATAAGTATTAGATACTTAAGGGAATGATCAGTCACGAGTCATTGGATATTGCGATACCCGAGTTAGAACACAGGTGCTTATATCAGACCAGTTCACTGAACGTGACATGTATAGAACGATTAGCAATATGGAAACTTTTAGCATGGTCAATGTCTAATCGTTCGTGCTCTGGTCTTGTGTAAATAATCCTTAGACCTGAGGTACAGTGTTGACTTGTATGTTGGATGGCTATGGTTCACAGGTGCGCATATTGCCGCTTCGTTGATTCATCTCTATACTTGATGGCCATAGTTCGTTCACATACGAAGTTACACGTGTGTGCAAAATGGAATCTGTCTCCTTGTTATATGCAAAGTATAATAATGATGTCCTATGCAATCTAATCTTGACACTGCATTGAAATCCTCGGCCGGGGTTGTAACCGAGAATGAATTATTCATGTCTCATATAAAGTGCATGTCAATTAGGTTTGTGCATATGATCGAATTGGTGGCTTGACAAATATTCCATGGTCTTTGTTCGATCGGGACATAGTAAGGCAGAGGGATTGAATTACAATGTAGTCAAAGCTGACAGGTTCATTATATTCTTAAAGCATTCACACTGTCTGGGTAGCCATGACATATTGCTAGATGTCAATCATGGCTTGTAGGACCTAGAGGTTGATCGAGACAATCAATTCTCTTGGGAGTACTAATGTGTTAGTGCAAATCTTACTACCAGCTCAGTGATGAACCTAAGGATGTCACACACCATAACCAATTTTGGATGACGTTGTACGGAAGAGACGATATTGCAAATATATTTGCAATCGAATTGAGTCGGACTGAAATTTAATTTAATTCAATTTTTTTATGAGCGTGTGTGCATATGTTGCTCACAAAATACACATATGCTGATCATGCACTTCTATATTTGTATATACACGTTTATATTTATTTATATAAATTGTATATACAAATTTATATTTATTAAAAAAAAATTGTCGCATGCACATGGCCAGCAAGTGCTGACCATGTGCATGGCACACGGTCAACAAACAGTTGCTGACCGTGTGCATGACACACACGATCAACAACCGTTGCTAATCGCGTGCAACGTGCACACATGCGATTAGCAACTGTTGCTGATCGCACATATTAATGGCACGATCAGCAACTGTTGCAAAAACGATAAAAAAAATGCATATGCAATTATAATGTGTGCGTGAGAGTTAAAAGAAAATAAGTTTTCTCTCTTCCGACGCCGTGACTGAAATATTGAGAGTGCGGAGAATTATCGCCAAAAATTGCTAGCACAATTATATTGGTGATTACCCGCAAGTTCTTCCTTCCGTTTGTCGTGCAATTGGTGGTGTGTCTGAACTAGAGGTCCGACGCTTGTGGGGCTTGAACTGAAGAACATCCGAACCGAAATCATTTTGGGCACGCTACGAAAGGTAATTCGTTTAACCCCCTATGGTCTTTTCGATTTTTGATTGAAACGCACGAACAACGCCTTTGGAGATACATGTATGGTTATAATTTTCCGCTGCGTTTATATTTAATTTAACTATGCATGTTCCGTAGAAAACCAACAATGGTATCAAAGCCAATCCTTAGGCATTCTCGTGCGTTTAATTGATTTTGGTTCATATATATTTTTGCGATCCAATGGCCAATTTACTTAGTTGAGAGAATTGCTTGCTCTTAAATGGCCTATAGAAGTTGATTAATTTATATGACAAATTTGATCAACTAAGCAAAAATCGGAACTAAATCAATTTTGAATCAAAAATCCGTACCTTATTTTCTTTTTGCTTTTTTCTTCTGCAAAATGATTCACAACTATGAATCTAGAGGTGACAACGCTACCGTCACTTGGAATCACGCACGTGAAATTTGTTTCACCGGCTTTGATTTATTGATGTGGCTTATGTTGCTCAGCCATGAATTTGATTCAGTGCAGAATTTTATTTGTGCCTTCCAAAGCTTTAAATTTAGAATTTATGGTTCGTGAGGAAAGGTGGTGATCATGGAAAAACCTCTAATCAATATGATTGATGTATGGATGAATGTATGATAATTATAGGTATTTTTGGGGATGTAATTATTAAATGGAGGCTGCGTCCTTCTTTTTATTTCCATGTAATGTATTTTTTTTGGGTAAAGTTTAGTATTATCAATTGTTGATGTAAACATTACACGAGGAGGAGCCATTAAGCCGGAGAGCTCTATGGGCCCGGTCCGTGAAGAGTTCAAGGATCCAAAAAGAAGTGAAGAGCGGATCTCCATTATTAAAATATTAAAATGGCTAAATGGGACTCATTGGCTCGAGACCCATTGAGCCATAATTCCATGATCATCACGTAGGATAGATTTTTATGCATTTGATATCTATTTATTTATTCAATTGTTATGCACGTTAAACCGGTTAATGTGTAAAGTGAGACCATTAATAACGACCCAAACCTCCGTATTAATTATTTTAAGTCGAAACGGGTTTCGAACTCATGGCCTTCCATCGTCATGGTTTGGTCCAACATTATAGTGGTTGATTGACCGGCTATGGATACATAGGGGTCAATCGCCATTTATAATATTGGATCACTCCATTATGCATATGATATTGTGGGGTTGGAAGCAAACGATTTCCAATAACTGTTAGGTGAGGGGATCATTTGTGTTTTCAATACTTACATAAGATGATGGGCTAGACTTAACTATGATCATGATGTCAATAACTGTCAGGTGAGACATTCATGGTCTAGAGGCCAAAGTTATGATTGGAACTCGCATATGATGCGTTGAACAAGTTAGTTCACTCACTAAGTTAATGGAACACCAATAACTGTTAGGTGAGGTGGGCTATGGCCTGGTGAGACTCCAATCCCCACTAGTAATCTTTACCCAACAAAGATTACCGTTTTTCTATTTTAAGGAGTATGGGTTTCGAAAAATTTAGTGGGAGGCACTATTTCATTTAAAGGCCAAAATGAAATGGTTATTTTGAAAGACAACGATTAACAATTTTTTTTCTGCACAGATATATTATTACTCTGAAAATGGTGATCTCAAACCCACTCGCTTCTATACTTAATAAGAATTGTTTGACTGGACCTAATTTCACTGACTGGGTGAGGAATTTGAGAATTGTTCTTAATTCGGAGAAAATCGGGTATGTGCTTGATCAAAAGATGCCAAACTCCTTTCCTGAGGGTGGGACCCAAGAGGAGCGCGTTACTTATGATAAGTGGCATGATGATGACCTAAAAGTTAGGTCATACATGCTTGCTTCAACGAACAATGAATTGCAGAAGAAGTATGAAACTATGGAAGATGCTAGGTCGATCATCTTGTACTTAAAAGAATATTTTGATGAGAATGGTCGAACCTCTAGATATGAGATATCTAAAGCATTGTATCATATGAGAATGGCTGAAGGATCATCGATTAATGATCATGCTTTGAAAATGATATGGCACATCGAAGAGTTGGCTAGGCTCAATCTTATTATGGATAATGAGTTAGCTGTGGATTTGATCCTCCAATCTCTGCCCGATTCCTTCTCTGGTTTTGTCCAAAACTTCCACATGCATAAGATGGAGAAAACTCTTGCTGAGTTACATAGCATGTTAGTAGTTTATGAGAAGGAAATGCACAACACGAGGCCCAATGTGGTGGCTATGGCTAAGGCTTCTTCTTCAAAGAGTAAGACTGTTTTGAAGAAAAGGAAATGGAAGAGGCCTGTGAAACATGATGTGCAATCAAAGCCCGATGTTGAAAAAGGGAATTGTCATTACTGTGGTGTCAAAGGGCACTGGAGGAGGAACTGTAGGAAGTACCTCGTGAGCTTGAAGGTCAAGCCTAAGGACCAACCTTGCGAAGGTATGATGTCTATGCTTATTGAAACTAATCTTATGGTTAGTGCTGAGTCCAACTTATGGGTTCTAGATTCTGCTGCAACCTCACATATTTGTATGTCTTTGCAGAATCTAGAAATAAGCAGGATGCTAGGGCAAAATGAAATTGTCCTAACATTTGCAAATGGAGCAAGAGTTGCCGCGTTAGCTGTAGGGACTTTTCGTTTATGTTTACCTTCTAAACATGTATTGGTATTGAAAAATTGATTGCATTATGAAAATGCTGTTAGGAACATCATCTCTATACCTCGTTTGAGTAAAGAGAATTATAAATTTTCTTTTGCTGATAATGTATGTTCTATTTATCATAATAGGAGATGTGTTGGTTCTGGCTTATTAACCAATAATCTTTATACCATTACAATGTCCGGTAATGCGATTACCAATGCCAATAAGCAACAAAATAATGATATAAATGTCATAACTAATAAATGCCCTAGAGATAGTCCAAACCCAAAGTATGTTTGGCATCTTCGATTAGGTCATATTGGAGAAGATAGAATTAACAAGTTGAGTAATGATGGGTATATTGATCCATCAATGTTTAAGCCATACTCGGCTTGTGAGGCATGTCTTCTAGAAAAAATGACCAAAGCGCCCTTTGTGGGACATAGTGCGCGAGCTACTGACATACTGGGATTGATACATACAAATGTATGTGGACCAATAAATGAAAATGCTAGAGGTGGTTATTCTTACTTCATTACATTCACTGATGATCAGTCACGGTATGGTTATTTGTACTTAATGAAGTATAAATCCGAATCTTTTGAAAAGTTCAAGGAATTCAGGGCTGAAGTTGAGAAACAAACAAGTAAATGTATTAAGGCTCTTCGATCTGATCGAGGAGGTGAATACCTTAGTACTGAATTCATAGACTATCTTAAGGATAATGGCATTGTATCACAGTGGATACCTCCTAGAACTCTAGAACACAATGGTGTATCTGAAAGAAGAAATCGCACTTTATTAGATATGGTACGATCTATGATGAGTTACACCGATTTGCCTATATCTCTTTGGGGATATGCCCTCGAGACAGCCGCATATGTACTGAATAGAGTGCCATCCAAATCTGTTCCAACTACACCTTATGAGACGTGGCATAGTAGGAAACCAAGTCTTAATCATATTAAGATTTGGGGTTGTCCAGCTTTTGTCAAGAAGCTGAAAATGGAAAAATTGGAGGCTAGGTCTGAACAATGTTGCTTCATTGGATATCCAAAGGAGTCTCTTGGATACTATTTCTATTTTTACTTTGACCTAAGAATTTCGGTCAGTGGACATGCTTCTTTTCTGGAGAATCAGTTCATCTAGGAAGGTGGTGCTGGGCGGAAAATAGTCTTACAAGAAAAGAACAATGAAGTACCAAATAACCAAGTTCCAACACCGATCTCTGATTCAGTAGGAGCTTCTGATACACAACCTCTTAGGAGGAGTGCGAGAACGTCTCGTCCACCTGCTCGTTATAGACACTTGGTTGAACATATTAAACCATTATTTATTGTAAATGATGGTGATCAACCTAGTGATCCAAACACCTATGAGGAGGCGATGTCGGACATCGATTCTGATAAATGGCTAGACGCCATGAAATCCGAAATGGATTCAATGTATTCTAACGAAGTTTGGACCTTAGTTGACCTACCGGATGGTATTGTACCAATTGGTTGTAAATGGATTTTCAAGAAAAAGATGAATGCTGACGGTCAAATTGGAACTTACAAAGCACGGTTGGTGGCGAAAGGATATCGTCAAAAAGAAGGAATCAATTATGACGAAACTTTCTCACCTGTAGCCATGCTAAAATCCATTCGAATTATGTTGGCTATAGCTGCACACCTAGATTATGAGATATTCCAAATGGATGTCAAAACAGCTTTTCTAAATGGTTTTCTTGAGGAGGACATCTATATAGAACAACCACGGGGTTTTGAATCCAATGGTGAATGTCGGAAGGTGTGTAAGCTTAAGAGATTCATTTATGGACTCAAACAAGCCTCCAAAAGTTAGAACATCCGTTTTGATGAAGTAGTCAAATCGTTTGGTTTCATCAAAAACCCGGATGAACCTTGTGTATACAAGAAGGTCAGTGGGAGTGCAATTGCATTCCTAGTTTTGTACGTCGATGATATACTTTTGATCGGGAACGATGTACCTATGATATCATCGATCAAACTATTCTTGTCACGGAAATTCTCCATGAAAGATTTAGGAGAGGCAACCTATATTTTAGGTATCAAGATCTATAGAGATAGATCGAGACGATTGATTGGCCTTTCACAGTCTACGTACATAGAGAAAGTGTTAACATGTTTTAACATGCAATGTTCTAAAAGAGGATTATTGCCTT
The DNA here is from genome assembly GCA_031216405.1 of Syzygium malaccense. Classification (NCBI taxonomy): domain Eukaryota; kingdom Viridiplantae; phylum Streptophyta; class Magnoliopsida; order Myrtales; family Myrtaceae; genus Syzygium; species Syzygium malaccense. The sequence continues at coordinate 19,112,573 of CM062254.1, forward strand.
TTAGGCATGGAATCCATCTTTCCAAGGAGATGTGTCCCAACACTTTTGAAGAAAGAGAACGGATAGCAAAGATACCTTACGCATCCGCTATTGGAAGCATAATGTATGCTATGCTATGTACGAGACCTGATATTACACATGCTGTAAGCATTACTAGCAGATATCAGTTTGATCCAGGGGAAGAACACTGGATAACAGTCAAGAATATCCTTTAAGTACTTGCAAAGGACTAAAGATTTATTTTTGATATATGGAGAAGGAGAGTTTAAAGTTGAAGTTTATACTAATTCCAATTTTCAATCGGATCCTAATGATTATAAGTCGACATATGGGTTTGTCTTTACACTTAATGGTGGCGCAGTTAGTTGGAAGAGTTCCAAACAGAGCATAACTGCTGACTCCACCACTGAGGCAGAGTATGTAGCCGCTTCAGAAGCAACGAAGGAAGCCGCTTGGATGAAGAAGTTCATTCCTGAACTTGGAGTCGTTCCTTCCATTAAACAACCAATAACATTGTTTTGTGATAACAATGGGGCAATAGCTCAAGCGAAGGAACCAAGGTATCACCAGAAATCCAAGCACATTGAGAGACGCTTCCATCTCATTAGAGAAATTGTTGCGAGAGGTGATATCGCCTTGCAGAAAATTGCCTTAGCGGAAAACGTGGCAGATCCCTTCACTAAGGCCTTACCTCGTCTTCTTTTGAAAGACACATTGACAAGATGGGTTTGAGGTACCAAACAAATTGGCTTTAGTGCAAGTGGGAGACTGTTAGAAGTATGTTCTAAAGTTACCATGTAATAGTTACATGTTAGGGATTTAAGTTGTACTTTCAATTACATTATTTATTTAATGGCAAGGACGCATTCATTCATTTGTCCAACTATATAAATATATGAATGATTCCATAAGATCAGTTGTGACTGGACCTATTCTTGAGACGTTAAGAATATGTGTGACAAGTTCACAGTTAGACTAAATCTTTAAATTGTTCTCGGTCGATGGATCATTAAGTGGATATTAATGATCCTGTTGAGACTGGTGTGTTCGTAACTTCACCAATAAGTATTAGATACTTAAGGGAATGACGAGTCATGAGTCATTGGATATTGCGATACCCGAGTTAGAACACAGGTGCTTGTATCAGATAAGTTCACTGAACGTGACATGTATAGAACGATTAGCAATATGGAAACTTTTAGCATGGTCAATGTCTAATCGTTCGTGCTCTGGTCTTGTGTAAATAATCTTTAGACCTGAGGTACAGTGTTGACTTGTATGTTGGATGGCTATGGTTCATAGGTGCGCATATTGCCGCTTCGTTGATTCATCTCTGTACTTGATGGCCATAGTTCGTTCACATACGAAGTTACACGTGTGTGCAAAATGGAATCTGTCTCCTTGTTATATGCAAGGTACAATAATGATGTCCTATGTAATCTAATCCTGACACTGCATTGAAATCCTCGGCCGGGGTTGTAACCGAGAATGAATTATTCATGTCTCATATAAAGTGCATGTCAATTAGGTTTGTGCATATGATCGAATTGGTGGCTTGACAAATATTCCATGGTCTTTGTTCGATCGGGACATAGTAAGGCAGAGGGATTGAATTACAATGTAGTCAAAGCTGATAAGTTCATTATATTCTTAAAGTATTCACACTGTCTGGGTAGCCATGACATATTGCTAGATGTCAATCATGACTTGTAGGACCTAGAGGTTGATCGGGACAATCAATTCTCTTGGGAGTACTAATGTGTTAGTGCAAATCTTACTACCAGCTCAGTGATGAACCTAGGGATGTCACACACCATAACCAATTTTGGATGACGTTGTACGGAAGAGACGATATTGCAAATATATTTGCAATCGAATTGAGTCGGACTGAAATTAAATTAAATGGGATTTAATTTAATTCAATTTTTTTATGAGCGTGTGTGCATATGTTGCTCACAAAATACACATATGCTGATCATGCACTTCTATATTTGTATATACACGTTTATATTTATTTATATAAATTGTATATACAAGTTTATATTTATTAAAAAAAATTGTCGCATGCACATGGCCAGCAAGTGCTGACCATGTGCATGGCACACGGTCAACAAACGGTTGCTGACCATGTGCATGACACACACGATCAGCAACCGTTGCTGATCGCGTGCAACGTGCACACATGCGATCAGCAATTGTTGCTGATCGCACATATTAATGGCGCGATCAGCAACTGTTGCTGATCGCACATATTAATGGCGCGATCAGCAACTGTTGCAAAAACGATAAAAAAAAATGCATATGCAATTATAATGTGTGCGTGAGAGTTAAAAGAAAATACGTTTTCTCTCTTCCGACGCCGTGACTGAAATATTGAGAGTGCGGAGAATTATCGCCAAAAATTGCTAGCACAATTATATTGGTGATTACCCGCAAGTTCTTCCTTCCGTTTGTCGTGCGATTGGTGGTGTGTCTGAACTAGAGATCCGACGCTTGTGGGGCTTGAACTGAAGAACATCCGAACCGAAATCGTTTTGAGCACGCTACGAAAGGTAATTCGTTTAACCCCCTATGGTCTTTCCAATTTTTGATTGAAACGCATGAAAACCTTTGGAGATACATGTATGGTTATAATTTTCCGCTGCGTTTATATTTAATTTAACTATGCATGTTCCATAGAAAATCAACAGTATATTCTCAAAAGCTGGCAATGGTATATTCCGTTGATGATTCTGGTTTGCCATACCTGTGTTATCACCCTTAGTCAAGTTAACTTGAGTTGGAATAGGCAAATTACCCCGTCGGTGAAAGTCGACTCGCAGGTCTAGGTCGTGCCAACAGCTTCACTCCTTGATAAGATCCTAAGTGGAGGTGAAGGCGGTAGGCTCTGTCCGATAGTACCAAAAGTTATTTGAGTAGTAGTAGGCGTAGGTCATACCTGGTAGATAAAGCAGCGATTGGGTTGGCTTGCGATTGAACTGAATTGCTTGACGATCCATGTTGCCCATGCGTACATTCGTAGGAAGTGTCGACAATCAATGGCCTAATCATGTCGACGAGATGTTTCGTCATGTGATTGGTCGATTCGTTTTGATGTTCATCTAGCATTCTCCGTATGGCAGACAACATCACTGAGCTTGGCTCCATTTGTCTCCTTCGCTCTTCAGTAAGATGCGTTGGTACTCCCTGTTCATGATCTAATGCTAATGGCGTTGTGGATGATTCGCATGTCCCATTCTTTCGCCGGTTAGTGGTGGCGGGGAATTACCACCAGCATTATCACGATCAAGTTGACTCTTAGTACGTGACAGAGTTTTCTCTCGTCGGATGTGCCAAAAAGATGTTATCGCCAGATTTTAATCCCGCGACGAAATCTCCTTCGTCGAAAGTCATTTTTCGGCTTTTACCTTACCAAAAAAAAAAGTCATTTTTTGGCTTTTGTAAAGAAATCAAGGGTCTCGTAACAACTCCGAACAGAGAATATCTCATGCGAAAGGGAATCAACTTCTCCAATTCAAACAACATTGTATAATTCCAAACCAAGCCGGAATCTAATTGACGACAAGACCTAAAAGTTACACACTCAATGATGTAACAGGATATAAAAAAACTATGTCGAAATTTAATCGACAACACAGATTGGAGATATAAATGTATCACGCCATAATTTAATCGACGACGTGGCACCTAGAAAAAGATACACGCGAGAATTTAATCGACGATGCGAATCTGGAAGCTATGACTAAGGAAAGTAAAGTGCAATATAGGAAGTAAAGATACTGAAAGATAATAGACTTGCTTGATTTGTGGCCCCGGGGGGGGGGGTGGTGGTGGTGGTGGTGGTGGTGGTGTTCCCGGCGAACGATTGATGGCATTATAATGGTCCTCGTACCCACGTTTTCAAATAGCTGTTTTCACCTTGTGTGACCTATCCCATGATCGTCGATTACTGTCCCATGATCCTGTTTTCAAGCAATAATCGATTCCTTCGATCCCAAGTGCCTTGTCGATTCCAAATTCCAAAATGGCGCTTAAATGTTCCTTTCATAATTCGTTGCCAATGCCTATAGTGGCGGCTACTAACCATTCGTCATTGTATTTCGACAACTGGACACGTATCCTATTAATATCGACTAACACATGTCCACCTTTTAGACTTGCTAACTTATGTGTGATGATACTCATGCGCTATGCACGTGATCATCTCAATTCGGGCTCCAATTACGTGTTTGCCTGCATCCTCGTGCTAGGTATGTGCTTTGCCACTGACAAGATTATTTTGGTGTCAACAATCCAGTTCCGTTTGGAGTGAAGTTATCGATTCTTTTGCCTATTTGTGATATTTCCAGTCTGGAATCGTCCCAAAACCTATCTCCTCTTATAAAAAGCAAAGAACAATTTTCGGTGAAAGATATTTTGTCAGGGAGTCAAATTCTGGCGAAACGGACATCAAATGAGAGCGCTATGAGGAGCAGAAAGTCTTTCATTCTATATACGCACCTGTTACCATGAGCAGATATGGGTATTGTCCCAACCAATTAAGCAGTTGATAGGAAGCTTCCATGGCGATGCCACAAAGACCTTCCTCAGCCTTGATATCCCTTTGCATCCTGCTGTATCCCTCCTCGCCCCATCCAGTGCCCCACGAATTCTTATCCAACCAGTACTTGGTTCCGTTCTTCCTCGTATCCAACTACAGTGACACCATGGTCCAACTCAGTTCTGTTTTCCATGGTGAAAATGAACTGGAAAGTTGAGTTGCCAGCGTCGATGGCGATGGAGACCGGCGGATGAGCCACGGCCTTCAAAGGGCAGACTCGCCGTCAGAAGGCACATATTCGTACCCGGTGATCTTCGCTGCACAAGAGGCTTCCTTATGCACATTTTAAGTGCCATGGACTCCTTCGTAAGGGTAATTAGTTTCAGTCGTGAGGCCACGGTTTTTCTCGATTAACTCGAAAGCATTGTCCATGAGACCACCCTCGCAGCCTTGGTCTTCGCTTGTGTCGCAATCCACTAATTCTTTGCTCAGATAAAGAGATGAGCTTTACTGTTGTGACTTGGTTGATTCCCTCCACGGCTGCCACAGCAGAAAAGGCCTGATAACACCCTATGATCCGAACAAGAGACTCATGTAAAACCTGATATGACAAAAAATTTTCGATCGTTGACTTTTCACGAGGCAAATGGAGTTGGAAATTTCTAGTATGATTGAAGAATATTATTAACGGTGCCACACCACATTAGCCTTCGTCTTTAACGGGCTTGACGGCTCCTTTCTTCGTCCAATCCATGTTCGATGGAACCGCACTGACGTTTTCGTATCTAAAGGGCTTAACGCTCAATGACGGCTTCAGGGAGGACGGGCACTTGCATCCATTCCCGGAGGCCCGGAACTCCTTGTTCGTTAGGTCAGTGAAGATAGCTTGTACGGTTTATCCCCGGCCTTGTTGAAGGACTGTATAAATTCGAGTTGCTTTTGAAGATAACGAAACGGCGCTCTTTCTCAGCGTCGTCCTCATACACCTGCCCATGACGAGCCATCCATTGTTGATGTCTCTCCCGCATGGTTGCTTTGTGCAGTTCGCGCGAGCGGGCTTAGGAGGCCCAAAGCCCAAGAGTGGCCACCATCACAAGAACAAGTTTGCCCTCAAGTGTTAAACCACCTCGTCCTAGGTCTTGTGTGTGTATTTGGAGAGTGAATGAGTGGCCAAAGAGAGAATTTTTTGCGTGTATTTATAGATGGGTTGGGAATACTATTACTCAAGAAGAGCTTGAAATTGAGTTCCCAATGATTATCGATGTCAATCAATGGAATCGATGTGAACAAAGTCCCTAAAAGCATGGCGAATCTGGCAAGTCGTTTGTGACGTGATGAGCCAAACAAGTTGCGTAAACGCTGCTTCGTTTTCAGTTGCTCTTTCAGAGCATAAAATATGGGTTCATAAGGAAGAGAGAGATTGACTTGAGGTTTTGAATGCAAATTTTCCCTTTGCTTGATTGGAGTTTTTCGTCATAGTAGATAATATATATTTCATTCCGTTTGTAAGCATCTGAAAGGATTGTTTTTGTTTTGAAGCTTTGGTCAAAGCATAAATGCGTCGTTTGGTTTGTCTCCGCCGTTCTCATCAACCTTCATCATGTGCAGTTTTCCAATGCATCTCTCGCTTTTACATCCCTTTGAGGAGTCGAAAAATGTGGTCTAGAAAAAAATTGCATAGCCATTGAACTTGTGAGCTCCAATAACAGGAACCATATGCTTAATGATTACGATGATGTCGGTTTACATAAGCTAAGTCTACTTAAGAAATTATCGTCTCAAATGATGGTACAACAATTGCTTAGAGTTGATTGGTGTTAACTTGAAAGCGAGCCTTCCATGCTCCTGGTGCATGTGAGCCAATCAGGTGGGTCCCACGTGAGGTGCATCTCATCCAATGATGCTCAAATCATCAAATTAGAGCCAAGAATTTTTCTTAATCTAGTTGATCTTTCAAAGGGTTTTTTTTTTGTCTGCCGCCCGTGTATTCACTGTTGAAAGTTTTTCTTTCGCTAGGTAGAATTTAAAACATACTTAAAGAGTTCTTTACCAAAAAAAAAACATACTTAAAGAGTTAACATAATATAGGATGCACACTAGGATTCCCTATGCATTAATAGTAAATTTGTTGGTCCTTGTTTATTCAATTAGAAATTGATACAAAAATGGGGGAAATGTGTGACGACAAAACCACCTTGATGGTCCTTGTACTCCAAAGTCGTTTACCATCGTGAGTGGAATCAAAGAATAAGCAACGGGTTGGTAAAAGAGTATGCTATGTGCACTTTCAATGAATCTTACTAAAACCTTGTTACTAAATTAAATGTCCTTGTCATTGATCATACCTTACGCGTATAAATCTTGCTATTGACCTCAGCAGATGATGACTGATGTTATCCTTAGATATATCTGTGATTTTATTTCGATTGATACTAAAATTTCCAAATGAGTTATTTCCTCAGGATAATTCAGGAGATTTGGTCCTCTAACTGGATTGTTTGTGTGATTTGGTCCTCCAGATAAATGGAAAGACGACCCTTATCAATGTGACTGAGGTCCAAGCAAAGCCCTCGTCTCGATCTGTATATCTATTGTGTATGGTTAAATCGGAGATGACAAAGTATTCGCTTCTATGCTCGCCGCGCCGTACGTGACTGACTCTTTAATTGCAACATGGCCCAAATTCAACCAATAAATATTATCTTTTCAATTTATCATCCACAAACTTCTGCCTCTTAGTGTGTATAAATTTCAAAAAGTGAATAAAGAGATAGAATCTTCTTTAAAATCTTTAAATGATATAGCTTATTTATTTTTGTTAATATTTTTAGATGGGATAGAGAGAAAGATAGTTTATTTTGAACATAGTTTCTCGAATATGATCTTTAATGATAGTGCTATTCAATTCAGCATATATTTTTCTAACTTAGAACAAAATAATTGAATTACTGATAAATTGAAATATAACTTATTTCAATCATTTAGTGTAATAACATATTGCACTTAATAAAGAAATTTATTTGATTTAAAGAATGAGTCACAAAAGGTAAAAGAACATAATTGTGATGGTTTAAAATAAAGCTTATTGTATCTCGTGTTATGTTGACATAATAAAATAGTAAAATACACATAATGTTGAGTTTGACTTTCAAATTGATGAAAAGGGTATTTTGGACCATGCACATTTATTTTAGGTTTTTTCTAAGGGAGACTATAAAAGGGATGTGTTGCACAACACATCTCTAACCCTAACCTCCACATTCGCTCCCTTCATTGTTCTTTCTATTTTCTTGTTTAATCATTAGATCTTGTGGCTCACCAAGAGGTTTTTTGAGCTTTTCGGTTATATTCGTTGTTGAAGATAGTGAAACTCTTCTCCCTACCCGTGGTTTTTCCCGTTTTGGGTTTCTACATATATCTTGTGTCTCATGCGGTTCGATTTTGCTTTCATCCTTGCTATTTATCCTTCAATTTGTGCATCTCTTGGTGTTGTTCCACAACAAATTGGTATCAGAGCGAAGGAATTTCGATCTTTTGTTCGAGATGGCATCTATCAAGTTCGAAGTGGCACCCTTCGATGGCCAAAACAATTTCGGGCTATGGAGGATCAAGATGATGGCATTGTTGCGTCGCGAAGGTTTGGTTAGCTAGACCCTTGGAGGGGAAGTACCCCGACGACATGACTACGGCTGAGATCGAGGAGTGGAAAAGAGGGCGCATAGCGCCATCCAATTATCGTTATCTGACAAGGTGCTTAGTGAAGACGTCGATGAAGAAACAGCTTCAGAATTGTGGAATAAGCTCGAGAGTCTCTACATAAAGAAATTTCTTACAACAAAATTATTCTTGAAGCAGTGTTTTTGCACGCTAAAGATGCAAGAAGGTACTCCTATGCAAGAACATGTAGATGAATTTTATAAGATTGTGATGGATATGAAAGATCTAAATTTGAAATTAGATGATGAAGACCAAGCCCTAATTGTGCTATGCTCACTACCAAGTTCACATGAGAATTTTGTGAATTCTATGCTGTATGGGAGGGAATCCATAACTCTTGAGGATTTGAAGGCCTCGTTGAATTCTGCGAAGATGTGTACAAAGTTGAATGCGAGTGGTAGTGGTGATAAAGCCGATGGCTTAGTTGTCAAGGAAAGGTCGAACCATTGTGATAAGCATAGTAGTAGTAAAGGACGTTCATAGTCTAGGTCAGGCCGAGACTAGAATAAGGTGGAGTGTTACTATTGTCACAAATTTGGACACTACAAAAATGAGTGTCCTTTGCTTAAGGCTAAGGGAAAGAAGTCGATGGAAAGTTTCGATTCAACTAGTCTGGTGAAAGATAACAAGTTAGCTCGTGCAAACAATGTTCTTACCGTTTCGTCTTCGAATTGTCGTGTTGACGATGAATGGGTTTTGGATTCAGCATGTTCATACCACATGTGTCTAAATAGAGATTTGTTCTTCACATATGAGAAAGTAAGTGGTGGTTCAGTTTTGATGGAAAGAAGATAAAGCGTGTCAGAACAAACAATGATCTTGAGTTTTGCGGAGGTGATTTCAACAAGTATTGTGAAGATTTAGGGATAGTCCGACATTGAACAGTTAGGCACACACCTCAATAGATTGGGGTGGTGAAACGCATGAACAGGACACTTTTAGAGAGAACTAGGTGTATGCTCTCTAATGTTGGACTTGGGAAAGATTTCTGGGCCAAAACCGTGAACACAGCGTGTTATTTGGTGAATCATTCTCCTTCGATCGCAATTGAATGTAAGACTCCAAATGAGGTATGGTCAGGTAACCTTCTAATTATTCTGGTTTGAAAGTATTTGGTTGTCCCGCTTATTATCATGCAAAAGATGGTAAGCTTGAACCTAGGGCCAAGAAATGTATATTCGTTGGTTATGCAAACGAGATTAAGGGATATAGGTTATGGTGTTCTGACCCTCAGTCACCAAAGTTTATAATCAGTAGGGATGTTGCTTTTGATGAAAAATCAATGCTTGATCAAAGAAAGGTTATTATTGAGTTTACAGGTATTCAAAAGGAGAATGTTGGTAAAGAGGTGGAGCTTCTTGTGCAGCATCTACGAAGAATATTTGAAGATATTTCTATCCAGCCGAAAAGTGATAGTGAGCAACAAGACTCGGATTCGGTCAAAGATGACGTAGAAGAAGTTAAGCAACCTCAGACCTTGGCTGCAGGGAGAGCTAAACGGCAAATTAAGCCTCCCCAAAGTTATGACTTTGCTGATTTGGTAGTATATGCTCTTATAGTCGTTGAAAAGCTTGGTATTAAAGAACCTTTTACATTCCATGAATCTACCATTTGTTCTAAATCTGAGAAGTGGCTTGTTGCGATAAATGAAGAAATTGAGTCTCTTCATAAGAACCAAACTTAAGATCTTGTGAAATTACCTAAGGGTAAAAGAGCTGTTAGATGTAAGTAGGTCTTCGAAAGAAAGAACGGAATTCCAAGGGTTGAAGATAAAAGATTCAAGGCACGTTTGGTAGCAAAGGGTTTTAGTTAGAAGGAGGGGATCAACTTTAATGAAGTATTCTCTCCAATTGTGAAACATAGCTTGTGCGTTGCTCACATTGGTAGTACTTTATGATTTAGAACTTAAGCAACTTGATGTCAATGCCACTTTTATGCATGGCAAGCTTGAGGAGACAATCTATATGTCTCAACTCGAGGGATTTGTTGTTAAGGGTAAAGAAAATCACATTTGCAGGTTGAAACGCTCTTTATATGGTCTCAAACAATCTTCACGACAATGGTACAAGAGGTTTGATAGCTTTATGTTGAGTCATGGCCACTCGCGTAATGCACATGACAATTATAAGTACTGTAGGAGATTATATGATGATTCATTTGTTTATTTGCTGCTGTATATGGATGACATGCTTATTGCAACAAAGAACATGTTAGAGATACAACGGTTAAATAGGCAACTTAGTAGGGAATTTGAGATGAAAGATCTTGGAGCTGCCAAGAAGATTCTAGGTATGGAGATTCGCAGAAACAGATGAGTTGGGAAGTTATACCTTCCGCATAAGAGGTATATTGAGAAAGTGCTTGAGAGCTTTGGCATGAAAAATGCCAAATGGTAAGTTCTCCTTTGGAGTCCCATTTTAGGCTTTCGGCTTCTTTGTCGCCTATAACCAATGAAGAGGAAGATGAGATGTCTCGAGTTTCATATTCCAGTGTTGTGGGTAGTCTCATGTATGCTATGATTTGCACTAGTCTAGATATGGCACATCTGGATAAAACTCACTAGCAAGTCGTGAAATGGATTCTTCAATACATCCGGGGTACATCAGATGCGGGTTTGGTCTTTGATAGAAGTTGTGATATAGGACATTCGGTTGTTAGTTTTGTTGATTCTGACTATGCAGGTGATCTCAACAAAAGGACATCTTTGACAGGTTATGTTTATATGCTTGATGGTTTCGCGGTTAGTTGGAGAGCAACCTTATAAAACACGGTTGCCTTGTCTACCACTGAAGCAGAGTACATGGTAGCGATGAAAGCAGCAAAGGAAACTCTTTGGTTGAAATGTTTAGTTATAGAACTTAGAGTGAAGTAGGAGGGAGCCTCTGTTATCTTTTGCGATAACCAAAGTGCGATCTAGTTGACCAAGAACGCAATGTATCACAAGAGAACGAAACATGTCGACATCCAATATCACTTTGTGCGTGATGAGGTTGCTAAGGGTACAATTACGGTGAAGAAAGTACCCACGGCAGATAACCCAATAGATACGTTGACCAAACCATTTTCTTTGACAAAGTTCAAGCATTGCTTAGACTTGATTGGCGTTTTCACCATTTAAGTTTCCTAGGCAGAGTTGGTGGCATTTCATCCCTTGTTTCTTACATCGAGTATGCTCATGTAGACTTAGGGGTGTACGTCATCAATGCCGCTGTTTTGGGGTGGCCTTGTGTAATCACTCTTGGTGGTGAGGAAGAGAGGTCTTGTGTGCATTTGATATAATGCTCTTTTGGAGATTTGAAGTCAAGGTGGAGATTTGTTGAATTTAAATTTCAAGTTGATGGGAAGGGTATTTTGGACTATTCACATTTATTTTAGGTTTTTTTTAAGGGAGACTATAAAAGGGATGTGTTGCGCAACGTATCTCTTACCCTAGCCTTTACATTCTCTCCTTTCTTTGTTCTTTTTATTTTCTTGTTTGATCATTAGATCTTGTGGCTCACCAAGTGGTTTTTTGAGCTTTTCGATTATACTCATTGTTAAAAATAGTGAAACTCCTTTCTTTCCTCGTGGTTTTTCCCGTTTTGGGTTTCCGCGTATATCTTGTGTCTCGTGTGGTTCGATTTTGCTTTCATCTTTGCTATTTGTGCTTCAATTTGTACATCTCTGTTCCGCAACATATAATGTTAGTTATTTACGAAAGTATTTATAAATGCTTTTATCATTGAAATTCACTTATGTCCAACTTGCAATTCATCTTAAATAATGGATAAAGAGAGAGATTTGAAATGAAGATTACAATTAAAGAATATGACGGTAGATAAGATGACCATGCACTCTTAAATAACATTAAATTAACTATAAAATTAAGTTTAAAAATATATTATTGAATCAAACTTCCATTTCATTAAATTTTATTTGAATTCACATGCAGCATTTGTATGTCCGACTATTTTCTTTGCATATTTATTCAATCAATTGACAACAACACAAGTAACATGTAAAGGACTCTATGCCCGATATAGATAGAATTACGTTCGACGACATTTGTCCGCGCAAAACCCGTGCCATCTAAATAGTATATACTAATTAACTTGGATGGTAATTGTAAAACTCAATAAGATAAGATGTAACATAAAAAAGTTTATTAGCCTTCCATTTTGAACATATTTAAGTACGTTTTTTGGATTTCAAATTGAACTCCTTGTTATAAGGCATTTCTATAAAGATCCTCAACTTCAGTCGCATGATATATTTAATTCAGTATCGATTTTGTTCATTAAGTCTGGCATCTTAAATAACTGAAAACATTCACTTGCATTCATAATGAGGGTTCATATACAACAGGAGACCAATGTCTTCATGCACATGCAAGTCTACGTAGTACAAGCATTCAAAAGAAATAAGAAAGTTCACAAACCTAGACATATATGCACGCATAAACACACACAGACACGTACACCATGACCAAATCTCTTTATTAACATGACTGTGCTTTGTCCCAAGCAATTATGCAGTTGGATATGAAGCCTCCATGGCAATGCCACAAAGACCTTCCTTAGCATCAATGTCCCTCTTCATCCTAATGTATCCCTCCTCGCCCCATCCGGTGCCCCACGAATTTTTTACCAACCAGTACTTGGTTCCATCCTCACTCGTCCCGTACCCGACTGCGGTGACCCCATGGTCTAGATCAGTCCCACATTCCCCAGTGAAGATGCCGCTGGAGTAGAACTGGAAAGCCGATTCACCCGCATCAATGGCCACGGAAATCGGCTGGTGGGCTACGGCCTTCATAAGGGCAGACTCGCTGTTGGAAGGCACGTCTTCGTATCCGGTGATTTTTGCGGCACTAGAGGCTTCTTTGCGGGCATTGCAGGTTCCATCAACAGCTTGGTAAGGGTAATTAGCCTCGGTCGTGAGGCCGTGGTTACCGATGATGAACTCAAAAGCGTCGTCCATGAGGCCGCCCTCGCAACCCTGGTCTTCGCCACTCGTGTCACAATCCACTAGTTCTTGCTCGGACAATGAGATCAGTTTTCCCGTCGTGAGTTGGGTAATCCCTTCCATGGCCCCCACAGCAGAGAAAGCCCAGCAACTTCCTATATTCCAAGGAAGATTCGTGGAAGAAGAAGAAAATTGAATGATTGAATGTTGTAATTAAACCACAGAAGATCCCAAATACATATTTGATTCAATGCCTTACCGCATTGGCCTTGGTCCTTAATAGGCGTGACGGCTCCCTTCTTTCTCCAATCCATCCTTGATGGAACCGCGGTCACGTGTTCATATCTGAATGGCTTAGCGCTCACCTGCCTCGGGGACGACGAGCGCTTGTATCCGTTCCTTGAGGCCTTGAACTCCTCGATTGTTAGGTCAGCGAACGCATTGATGCGTAGCTTGTACGGTTTGTTCCCATCCTTGTTGAAGGACTCAATGAACTCGACATTGTTCTTGAAGATCGAGAAGCGTCGCTCCTTCTCGGCGTTGTTCTCGTACACCCGCCCATGGCGAGCCATCCACTGCTCGTGCCTCTCTCGTATGGTTTCTTCGTGCAGCTCTCGTGAGCGGGCTTGGGAGGCCCAAAGTCCTAGAATGGCCACCATCACAAGAACAAGTTTACCCGCAAATGTGGAAGCCATGGTCTCGCTATTGCACTCGTGGGTTTGGTGTGTGTGTGTGTGCGTGTTTTGGAGAGAGAACGAGTGGCAAAAGAAAGAAGTTTTTGCATGTATTTATAGATGGTTGTAAATACTCTACTCAAGAAGAGCTTGTAATAAAGTTCTTAATTATTATGGATTTGAATCAATGTGAGTGAAGTCCCTAAGTGCCTGGTGAATCCGGCAAGTCGTTTGGAATGTGATGAGCCAAACAGGTTCCGTACACGGTGCTTCGTTTTGAGTTGCTCTATCGTAGCATAAAATATTGGGTTCCTAAGGAAGAGACTGATTTGAGGTTTTGAATGCAAATATTTTCTTTTCGATTGGAGTCATTCTTCATGATACATAATATATACCATTCCGTTTGCCCCAAGCAATGGATGGAAAAATATTAGATATTCATTTATTGTATTGGGCCTCACAACAGGAGCAAGGAACCATATGCTCGATGGCTGCAATGATGTTGGTCTACATCAAACTCCATATGTGGGACATTTATTTTGTAGATAGAGTGCACACATAACAGCGTCACCCCAAAGCACCTTGAGCAAATTTTTGCCTTTCAAGATCCTTTGAACCACGTCAAGAATGGTTATGTTTTTTCATTCAGCCCCTCCATTTTGTTGAGGAGAATATGAATGTCAAGAAACGGCAAATACCATGATCTTCACAGTATTTGTTAAATATGGTAGAAGCGAATTCTCCTGCACAATCTATTCTCATAGCTTTCATGAAATAGCCACTCTCCTTTTAAACTAAGTTCTTGAATTGTTTGAAAACATCAGACACTTCTGACTTTTCTTTCAAAAAAATACAATCAAGTTTTTCGAGTAAAATTATCAATAAAAGTAACAAAATATCGATGATTACCATATAATTGAGAAGTGATTAAAGTCACACACATCAGAATAAATCAATATAGGTGGCTTCTTCGCTCAATAAGTTGCTTCCTTTCGAAAGCTAGATCTGGAATGCTTGCCAAGAACACACCCTTCACATTGTTGATCGGTATGATTAATATGTGGTAAGCCATCTTCTTGCAGGAAAGCAAATTGAGTGCACCGGAAATGAGATGGTTGAACCTCAAATGACACAACCATGAAGGATCATCCACACATGCCTTTAAGCATCGAGTTATTTCATTTTTATATTGGGATAAACATCTTGTTTTTTTGACATCTTCACATTTGCAATCAATATATTATTTTGGTCTCTTAGAACAAGGCTAAGACTTTTCATGTGGGCAGTATAGCCTTTCTCTAGAAGTTATCCCAAACTCGAGATATTGTTGGATATATTATTAATATAGTCTAAATAATATGTTCACATACAAGCTTAATAGGCTTAAAGCATGATTATTTTGGACTCATATGGATTGGAGCCCAATAGCTTACATAGAAACTCTAGGGTTTACCTACGCTAAAGGTAACACTGTTGAGCGTTTCAAACTTGACGTTTCTTGGTGTAATACTTCAAACAAAACACTATCTACTCTCTCAAACCCATAACCTTCAACAATCTTGAAGTATTATATTCGTGTGTTGGATTTGAGCAAGAAAGGTGTCTACTTGAAGATCTCGTTGAGACGAACTCGCAGGTATTATTTATTTTCGATTTCGACGGTGGGATCGGCCGAAATCTTTGATTCAAGAACCCAGAAATTATAGCCAATTTCATAGGGTGAAACCACTTGGGTCTTGTTCTACTCATCGATACAAGCGTTTTGAGTGGTCACTTGCATTAAACAGAGGTCGGACGACTAAGATACAACAACCGGAAATCCGACGATTTTTCGGCTTCCAGCGAATTTCCGGCGACTTCTCGACTTCCAGCAACAAGAGCAGTCCATCTTAAGGTTTTTTGGCACTCTGGATTTGTTTTTAGGGTCTGTTTTGGCAAACTCCACCTCTACAGAGCAGTTTGACCAAGGTTAGGGGCTTTATTCGACTTTGTGAGCTCCGAGGACTTTAAGGTGCACTCTTTCTACATCTTTGCTCTGATTAAAATGGCAAAACATAGTTCCTATGATATTATCAAGCTGCAATCATTTGATGTCACTAAATTTCATGATTGGAAATTGCATGTTCAATTTGGCATGAAAGAACGTGAAATATTCTACACTGTACTAAGTGATTTTGCATCTACCACTGTAGATGTTGATGAATATCAATGGAATAAAGATGAAGATTTTTGTAGAGATTACTTATTGACCTCTTTAAATCCTCGTCTAGCTATGACTTATAGTGAGTTTAAGACAGCGAAAGAGATATGGGATTACTTGAATGCTCAGTTCCAAAAACAAGAGGGGCTCTCTAAAACTCTTCTAGCGGAGAAGTTCTTTGACTTTAAATTCAATATGAATTCGAGTATCACCTCTCAATTAATTGAACTTGAGAACATGAGGAACAGGTTGAAAGAGGATAACTCTGATATGTCCGATAATCTCTTTATTGGTCTTATGTTGAGTAAGCTACCTGCTGAATGGAGTTCTTTCAAGACTGAAATGCACAGACAGAAAGAACAAATGAGACTGGATGAATTAAAGGGGTATATTCACATTGAAGATCAAAACATATCTAGAAAGAGTTTGGAACAAGAGGGACAACAAAAGTCAGTTGCCAACTTAGTCTCACATTCCAATAAACCTCAGAAAAGGTTCAAGTCATTAAAAGGTGAATCATCTTCACGGTTAGAGGCCAAAAAGACTATCTTCAAAAGGAAGAAGAAGGGCAAGTGCCATAACTGTGGAAAGTGGGGTGGGGTCATTGGGTAGCGGAGTGTAAGCTACAAAAGAAGCCAAAGAATGACACACCACAAACTGCGACTAATATGTTAATTAGTAAATCTGAGCCTCAAGCCTTCATTGGAATGATGAAGAATGGAAAGGCCAGCGTCTCCTCTAAGTGGTGGTTAGATAGTGGCACTACTTGTCATGCTACAAATGACAAGAACTCACTCACTGAGGTCATAGAAATGAAAGACATCGTAGAAAATTGTAATGGTGGTGAGGAACTGCAAATTTGGTGCTTTCTTCAAGTAAATTACTAACTCTGAAACATGTTAAAGTAGTACCTTTACTTAAAAAGAATTTGATATCTATGAGTTTACTTGATAAAGTTGGTATGTCCTTTTCAATTATGAATAGTAGAGTAACTTTATCTGTTAACTCGTTATTTCGGTTGTGCATTCATGGTTAATGGTATATATAGGTTGAGTTTAGTACTGATAGCATCAACCATATGAATCCTACTTTGATTGATCCAAAGTTATTACACAATAGACTTGGACATGTGAATTACAGGAAAATGCAACATCTAGCTAAAACTCACAATATTCTATTGGATACTTCTATTCGATTTGACAAATGTGAAGTATGTACACGGGCTAAGATCACTAGAAAACCTTTTAAGTCGGTTTCTAAAAGCACACAACTTCTTGAGCTAATACATTCTGATCTTTGTGACTTCAGAAATTACGTTACTAGAGGTGGTCGGAAGTATCTACTAACATTCATAGACGATTTTTCTCGATATTGTCATGTTTATTTGTTGAAATTGAAAGATGAGGTTTTTGAAAAGTTTAAGATTTTCAAGTCTAGAGTAGAAAATCAACTCAACTTGAAAATTAAGAGGTTTAGAAGTGATAGAGGAGGAGAATATACAATGACAGGGTTCAAGGACTTTTGTGCTTCAGAGGGCATAATACTTGAAACCACTGCTCCTTACTCACCCCAATCAAATGGTGTTGCCGAGCGTAAGAATAGGACATTAACTGAATTGTTAAATTCCATGTTACTTACAGCTGGCATGCCTTCCTCCTACTGGGGAGAAGCAGTTCTAACTGCTAATCACATCCTAAATAGGTTACCGCACTTTAAGTTATCTATGACACCTTATGAGATATGGCATAAGTGTCCTTGTAGATATTATACTCTTAAGACTTGGGGCTGTGTTGCTTATGTAAGAATACAAGATCCTAAAAGACCTAAAGTGGGACCTAGAACCATTACTTGTGTATATCTAGGTTGTACGGAAGATAGTACTGTAAATAGATTTTTAGATCTATCTACTAATACAGTGATAGAATCTAGAGATGCAGAATTTTTTAGAACAAGTTTCTCAGAGATCATGACTTGAATGTTTCTAGATCTACAGATAGAATTTCAGAGTCTCCTGTAGAATTTGAAGTATGCTCTTCTGACACTAATTTCCCATAGCTGACTGTTGAACGAGTTCCAGTTAGAGTATCTACAAGAGATAGAGTTCCTAAAAGTTTTGGTGAGGACTTTGTTACTAACCATCTAGAGGATGATCCATTCTCCTATCAGGAAGTAATGAGATTTAGGGAATCCCTACCGTGGGCAGAAGCCATAGATAATGAAATGGGCTCTCTACTGCAGAACAACCCTTGGCAGCTAGTCCATTTGCCAAAGGGGCTAAGGCTATAGGCTGAAAGTGGGTATTAAAGAAGAAACTGAATAGTGATAGATCAATAGCCAAAATACAAAGCACGTTTAGTAGCTAAAGGCGATAAACAGCTGAGTGGAATAGACTATTTTGATGTCTATTCACTCGTGTGTCATCTATCAACTATAAGAATTCTTCTTGCTTTGGCATCTATTGAATACTTTGTAGTGCATCAAATGGATGTAAAGACAGCTTTCTTAAATGAAGAGTTAAATGAGGAAATCTACATGGAACAATCGAAAGGGTATGTCATGAAAGGTTTTGAGGACAAAGTTTGTAAATTGAACAAATCTTTGTATGGTCTTAAACAAGCACCTAAGATGTGGCATCTTAAATTTGACAAAGTGATAAAGAGTTATGGCTTTCTATCTAGTTATTCAGATAAATGCCTTTACCATCGTTCTATATCAAATAAGATAGTCATCATTTGCGTGTATGTTGATGACATGTTAATTCTTGGTTCCGATCATTCTGTAGTGAGTGACGTGAAAGCTACTTTAGCTAAAGAATTTGACATGAAAGATCTTGGTATTGCTAATACCATTCTTGGTATGAAAGTAAGCTTTGAAAGGCAAGTCATCTCCCTTAGCCATACTCATTATATGGAGCAACTACTTTCTACCTGGGGATACAGCGAGTATAAATCGAGTGCGACACTATGTGATTATAATAAAAGACTGAGTCCTAATGAAGGGACCAGTGTCAATTAGTTAAAGTACTCGAAACTGATTGGTAGTCTCATGTATGCTATGAGTTGCACTAGACCTGACATAGCCTTTATAGTTGGCATGCTAAGTCGTTTCACTAGTAATCCCAGTAAAGAGCATTGGGATGCCCTCAGTAGGCTGATGAGATACCTTAAAGGTACTAAAGATTATGCTCTATGTTATTCTGGTTATCCTCTAACTGTGTGGATGGATATTCTAATGCCTCATGATGCTCAGAAATTGGAAATAGTAAGTCCACTAGTGGATATGTATTCACTTTGGGTGGAGCTACTATTACTTGGAAATACAAAAGACGGACTTGTATTGCATTGTCATTTATGGAATGAGAACTTTTTTCTTTAGCCTCAGCTGGCGAAGAGGTAGAGTGGATAAAGAATCTGATTATGGATATTCCTTTGACTCAGCTAAAGATTAATTCTTTAAACTTATCTGTGATAATCAAGCCGTTGTCCAAGTCGTCAAGAATGTTCTCTTTAATTCCAAGAGAAGGCATGTGAGACTGAGACATGCGTTATTGAATTATCTGCGTGAACAAGGAGTTATCACCTTGATTGATGTGCGATCGACAGATAACATGGCCGATGCTCTCGCGAAGGGTATGCCTACAGATCGATTATTCAATACAGTGGGGGAAATGGGGTTAAAGACTATGTAGATACGTCTTAATTACCATTTACTTACCTTCTAATTGTATGTTTTGCATTATCGAATCTTCCTTTGTTGGCCACAATGATAAGCACAGTTTATGTGTTTCATTGATGTTCATGGTTGCTGATGAATTTGAAAAGGGTGAGTTGTCTTATTCCAAACTTGATGAAGATGACGTTAACCTAATTCAAAGGTTCTATCTAGGGAGCTTGTGTCATTCCAAACTTGATGATACAATCCAACTAGGTTGGACTATCCTTTTGGTTAAATGATCTCATTCCAAACTTGATGCTAGATTATTTGACTTTAAGGAATTAGTAATTGTGACATTCCAAATTGAAATATAGAGATAGTTATTTGCATAAGAAGCCTATTGGTTATTGTAAGTGACATGACTATTGGTCATGTTCTTTGAAACTAGACAATGGTTATTCACTTACAAATAAACCGAAGTTGATGGCTCTTTGTAATTCAAACTGTTTAGGCCTTGTTCATAATTTATGAAACTGGCTTGATGCTTATGAACATGATATTATGGTGCTTTATGACATTAATATATGTTCTTCTCTGCTTGATTGAATTCATAATAATATGAAATTCATATTTGACATTCTACAGGGGATGGCAGAGATGAAAGAGAGTTTACCAGGTGGGATCCTGACCAAGATGATCTACTAGACGAATGAATATATCATTTAGAGTATGTAGGGACTTGACAAGTCACCTGTTATTGCCCATTTTGATGGAGTCCATTTACTTGAGACTTCCATTTTGCTATCTCTATTTTGTGAACATTATTGTGCTTGGTTCTTGTATTTATAAGGCTTTGGACTATTTTGGATGGCCTATTTATAATTGATTGTTATGCATATGTTGGTTATGAATTGATTCTGAGATTTATTTTGGATATTGGGATTTGGATGAGTTTAGACTGAATCTGAAACTCTCCATATTTAATTTTATGTGCTGATCTCAGAACAGATTCATGATAAGGATGATTCACTTATTTAGATTGCAAACTATGATTGAGTTTAATATTTAGTGCTAAAACTCTTTGATCGATCCAAGTTGATTGTCTTGGACTGAATGTGGATGATTCATATTTGTTTGAACATTACACTGATCACCGTATTGGATTGTGTTGTATGGTGAACATAAGAGGAGATTGTTGGATATATTATTAATATAGTCCAAATAATATGTTCACATACAAGCCCAATAGGTTTAAAGCATGGTTATTTTGGGCCCATATAGGCTAGAGCCCAATAGCTTACATAGAAACTCTAGGGTTTACCTATGCTGGAGGTAACACTGTTGAGCGTTCTAAACTTGACATCTCTTGGTGTAATACTTCAAGTAAAGCACTATCTACTCTCTCAAACTCATAAACTTCAACAGATATTACTTGACATTTTTGGAACATAATAAACATTAGTAATAAGCTGATGTGCACCATTCTTTAAACGAATCAGAATTGTACCTTCGCCTCGATAAGAATTTTGGAATTATCATTGAACGAGACTTTCCCCTAGATTATCTCATCTAACTAGGCAAACATCTTCTTTCTCCCACACATGTGATTGCTTGCACCAGTGTCCAAGTATCAAGTATCATTTTGTCCACCTTCATCTTCTTTAAATAACAATAATAGAACTTGTTCAACAATTCACCAAATTTGCCTTTTCATCTACTTCGCTACTTTCTTTGTACCAACAGTCAAAAACATAATGGCCAAGTTTATTGCAATGATAATATCAAATTTTAGATTTATCATTGACCTCTCAAGTTCTTTCCTCTTCCACAAGCAACTCTTTGATTCTGGTATCTATTGTAATTTTGAAGAAAAATCTCCTCTACTTCATCCACGATCTGTACCTCGAACGACATCAGCCTCAACCTCAACCACAATCTCTACTTTGCTTCTTCTCATCTCGGATGGTTAACCAAGTTGAAGTACTTCCTCCACCAACTCATGATTGTTTCTTTTGAGTCTTTCTTCATGGGCTTGCAATGAACCTGAAAGCTCATCGATCATCATGGCATCTAGATCCTTGACTCCGA
This sequence comes from Syzygium malaccense, assembly GCA_031216405.1. Taxonomy (NCBI): domain Eukaryota; kingdom Viridiplantae; phylum Streptophyta; class Magnoliopsida; order Myrtales; family Myrtaceae; genus Syzygium; species Syzygium malaccense. Next base: position 19,134,390 of record CM062254.1, read on the forward strand.
TTGCAATGCCAATGTGATGTGCTTCTTGTCTAAAGACCGAAGAATTTTTAAACTACTCGAACATCTTGAACATCTTCACTATTTCTTTTCATTTGGTTGACGATTGCCAATACTATTGTGAAATAATCAGCAATCGATTCAGATTTTTTCATATGAATTACCTCAAATTCGGCTTTTAAAGTTTGAAGGCGAATCTTCTTAACTTTTTGAACTCCTTGGCGTGTGTTGGGAAGGATCTCCCATTCTTCCTTAAAAGTAGTAGCGTTCGAAACCTTCTCGAACAAAGAATCATCTAAAGCTTGATAGATAATTGACAGGGTATATTGATCTTTTACTCGAACCTTCTTCAAGGCAGACTTCTAATTTTTACTCAAGGTGGCTTCGTCCTCTGGCTCATCATAGCCAGTGTTGACAAGTTCCCATACACTATAGGCGCCGGGTAGGGCTTTCTTTCTAACAGCCCAATTACTATAGTTTTCTTTGGTAAGACGAGGATATTGAAGAGAAAGTTGTGTTTGTTAATGCCATGATCACAAACGATAAGCTCTGATACCAATTTGATGGTATAATTTGAAGGTGAAAATGCTAACAATTCAAACAACTCAAGGAAGAGAAGAAGGCGAATAGGCTTTTTGGTTTTCTTTATTTCACCTTATCTTACCTCGCTAGAAATAATTACAAGAATCGCCTTTAAATAGGCTTGTTGTGACATTCCCGAATTTGGGACCAAGATAGCCAAAGGTAAATGGTGATAGAATGGGCAAGCAGTCGAGCCAAGGGTCGGTAATGGAACGGACAATATGATCGGAACGAGTGTACTAAGGGTTGGTCATGGTTCAATCGCAAAATTATCCATGAATTGGCCTAGGAATCAATAGTGGAATGACTCCCTGATCACACAAGTCGATTAGAGTGATATGATTGTGGATTGACCCTTTAACCATAAGGGCCGTTAGTGGTATGGTCCGAGATAGCTATGGCTCAGTCCTGTATCGGCATGTGCCAATCGCGGGTGATTCCGTACGGCCATGCATTGGTCACAAATGACCATGAGTTAATTCCGGGATATTGGATTCCACGAGACTACATGACAACCGAGGGTCGATCATGAATCGTTGATACTCGAATGTGGATCAATCGCAAATCGGTCACGGATCGTCGCGTTGAGTCGAGTAGGTCATGGACGAGTCACGTGCCAGGCTATGAACCTAACGGCTTGGCTGCGGACTAGGCTATGTGCCAATCGTGTTGGCCAAGCCTTGTGCCCAGACGTGACTAGCCATTATGCCTATCAGCTAAGCCACGGATAGACTACATGCCTAGCCATGTGCCGATCATTGTGCCGACCCTTATGCCAGGCAATGTGCCCGTCAACTTCAACTCTAATCTAGTTCCGTGCCTAATGAACTTGGCCATGAGCCATGCATTGTGCCCATGCATGAGCCAATGAATGTGCTGGACCCATGAACCGGCCCCTTGCCCGTGCGGATTGGCGTCGTGCTCGGCGCACCGCTCGTGTAACCTGGCACCGCACCCGTACGCTCAGCCATGCGCTCGGCCATGTGCCCATGCTGCCCGACAGCGTGCCCAGCCTTCAGCCCAGCCAAGCTCTATTGCACAGGCCACGCGCCTGGGCAACCTGACCGACCCGAACTTGCAAAGTTAGACTTGGACTTTTGCATGGTTCTACTTGGTCATATTTGGAGGGTTTCCTACACCAAACCTCGGATCAAACGGGAATAATAAGTATGCTTGGTTGCAAAAAACTCTTGGAAAATAAGTGGAATGGTTATGATGCGGGGTTACAAGTTAGCCATCGATTAGTCGGTATCGTGTAAGCCGATTGATCCAAGCTATTTGTGAGCAAAACCAGCACTTGCAAAGGACTAGAAGATGGCCTCAGGCTTTAGAAATAGAGGGAACTAAGAGACAAAAAGTTGACCAAGTCAAATTTCCATTAAAAGCCATCATTATTGGAACTTAGCTTACGTGACCAGCTGAGTTGTCCACCCCATAATGGGAGCATGGTGACTCATGGTCACCAATAATTAGCTTAGGACAAGAGAGAGAGTCGGCCAAGGAAGGGGGGAAGCCGAGAGAGAGAGAGAGAGAGAGAGAGAGAGAGAAAGAAGTAAAACCACACTAAAAACCCCTAATGGCTTAGATATTGGCAAGATCACTTCATCATGCTCTTTTGGCCATTGTTCATAAATGTCATTAATGCTCACTTGACTTTAGGGGCCATACAATTATGGCTTTGCCTCTTCTTTAAGTTTGGACCATACAATTATAAATAGAGAAGGACCCACTTGAATGGGAGCCCCCCCACAAACACACGCCCACACACACACCAACCGACCATCCTCTTCCTCCTTGTTGTTTGGCCATTAGGAAGTTCGCGTCCGAGACCCCGCCGTTCACGTGCTCAAACCACACGACACTTGCTTTCTTTATTTCTCATGTGTTCTAGTTCTACGTTGTGCAAGTGGATTCCATAATATTGGAAAAGGAAGTTGAGATACGTTGTGACGTGATAGCTTGGACCGTAGCTCAGTCACTTGATTGATCATAGTTGATTCCTTCCATGGTTTACTTATGTTCGTGTTTGATGTTCATAGCTTGCTTATGTTTTGTATTTGATGTTCACATCTCGATATGAAAATGGGGCTTAGCTGTGATATCCATGTACGGTAGACATGCTCAATGTTCTTTTGTTCTTTCGTAGCATAACCTTTGCTATTGATTTGCCATCGATACCGGTACAGTAAGAGCCAACTCATGTTAACGGCGATCGATTCCTCCTCGCTTGACATTAATGAGTTTACTTACTGAGTTTCCCCTACTCATTCCCCATTATTTTCTCTTTTCAGGACCATAGAATGGCGTCTTCCCCAACCCGATTTGGCAACTCCATAGATATGCAAGCAGAGTTGCTCACCGTGATTGATGCCCGTGAAGGTCGCGCCTATTGTCGGATTACAACGTACGTGATGGTGGACGAGGGCCCCGAGGAATTGGTCCCCCATACATATGTGGCATGGTACTGTCTGGCTAACGGAGACTGGATTGGACCCCTACGCAGATTCAATGGTCCCTTCGACGGTATGGCCGGGTCAACTCCTGGGCATGTTGCAGGTGGGGTATGAGATGGCCAGGTGGACAGGTCGTGGGGAGGAGTAGCATGAGTAGGCGGGAGCGCGAGGAAACAGAGTAGTAAGAGTAGGATCACCCCAAGCCGAAATTTTGTTATGCATAGTCGACCTTTGTTCGGAAATGCCTTTAGAATAAGCGTGTAAAATATACGCGTGGCTTACAAAGGCTCGAAAAATGGCCTTGTCAAAATAAGCACGAATCATGTAAATATAACGTGCAATATTTGCTTATGATGTTTTGTGATGTCTTGTTTAATGTTGCTTCCGTTTGCACATTTAAAATAAACGGGACGTACTAATTCTTTTCCGCCAGTCATGAACTTGAACAAGTCCGAATCGATCAACAAGTATCGATCTTGATTCCGAGTCGAGGCGTGACACTTGTTACATGACTTTTACTCTTAAATAACTCATAAATATATCTAGAATTTCAAGGAAATAGGTTCTCAAAAATTTACGAAACATTAATTAGACATGGAAACACGAAGAGACTCTCGAAATAAACACTACAATAAGGACTCTTCTTAATTCGTCCACCAGTCTTGAAATCTGAACAAACATCGACATTGAACTTATAAATGATAACTAGGTAACCAATCAACAACTTGTCGACTAAATCGATAACCTGTCCACATAATTGGCAACTTCAACCTCTTAAACTATAGCCAAAATGGATTTGGTTTAATTGCTAACAATTCGCAATCTCTTTTGATTTGGACTGGGATGAGGGCGCGACGACTACATGGAGATATAGAGGATTCTTCACAGGAACTGTGCTAGAGTATATATTTGGCCAATTGTGCAGAAACAGAAGAATTTGGTCAGCCAATGAGGTAGAATATGTATGAAAATCGGTTAGAAAAGGAATGATCGCCCTAAAGTTTTGCTCCAAAGTTTCATGAAAGTTCATGATGATTTTAAATGATATTATAGCAATACATTATCTAAATGGTCAAAGATGTGGCTTAAAATTCTCAATATAACAGTCATGCAATTCCGTACATTTCTTGTCGCACATTTCTATGTACCACCAAATTGAATTTCAATCCTACTATCATAGGACCATTCAAATCAAATTTCTAAATGGAAATTATTTTATTTTGATTTACATATAAAAAAATTTCGTCTTGCATTTATAAAACTTCTAGTGGGTAATTTTAAATAGGGTTAATACCACGAAAAATCCCAAACTGGTACACCTGTAATAGATTTAGCCTGAACTAATTTTTTGATCACCAAAAACTTTAAACTGGTACACCTATGATAAATTTACCCTAAACTAAATTTTTGACCATCAAAAACCTCAAACTAGTACACTTATGACAAATTTATCCTCCATAAAATTGGATTAATACCATAAAAAATCACAAATTGATATACATGTGACAAACGGAGGGCTAAAACCCCAAACTAGTGCACACGTCAACTGTTACATGTCATTCAACTCGGCAATTTGACAATAAAATTTCAACGGAAACTAATAGAGGATAAATTTATCGCAGGTGTACCATTTTTGGGGTTTTTATGGTCAAAAAATTAGTTTGGAGTAAATTTATCACAAGTGTATCAATTTGGAATTTTTCGTGGTATTAACCCTTTTAAATATATTAATGGTGATGAGGGCCGCCTGCGAAGATATTTTTAATCCACCGGCAATGTTGTTAAGGATAATCCATCTTTCTATATAACTAGATATAATTTTAAAATGTAAAGGAGGGGTCTCTATGTTTAATAAGCATACTATGCAAATTGTAAAGTAGCATTCATTTCTTGCATAAATTTTATGCTATGTGTTTTGGCATCATGACAACCATTCCAAAATAACATGCTTGGTCGCAATAGTTAGAGCTGTAAAATTGGGTGTTGTAGCTTTTATAAGGAATTTGTTACACTTCTTAAAGTCGCTGTAGCTGGTGAAACTTTTAAAAACTCGATCACCCAATTTTGAGGTATCGCAATAGCTTGTAACAGTTTTTAAAAAGCCGCGTCACACAATTTTGAGGTGTTGCAGTTTTATAATATGCGATCACCACACACAGTTTCACAACATAGCCATAACGCAATATAGTAGCAGCACAAGCACCGCTACACCAAACTGACAATAAGACCTACCGGATACAATACTATCGTTAACTTGGTTCGCGTTGCAACTGTTGGAAATATGGGATAAATTGATGGGTGAATGAATGAGAAATTGATGTTTAAAGAACACCCTTGAGTTGGAAGTGGGAAGTGGAAAAATACTAGTCCCACATTGAAAAAGAAAGAAGATTATGGAGTGCTTTATATACAATTACACTCATTTGAAGTGATAACTATCATAGCACAAATACTATGCCTCGTGCGTAGGCGCAGGGGGGGTGCAAATCCGACGCCCAACAAGCTGAAACTTGAGTGCGAGCGCACATTCCACGTACACGATTGCAGGACCGAAAAATGGGCCTCACGGCGAGCCCAATTTTGCCTCAACTCAAACTATTACGAATTTCATAACGTGCGACAGATTTAATCGTCTGTTATTCCCATGCGTATTGATTTTGTAATGGCAGATTTAATCGTTCGTTATTCGTATTGATTTTATAACGGCAAATTTAATCGTCCGTTATTCCCATGCGTATTGATTTTGTAATGGCAGACTTAATCGTTCCTTATTTGTATTGATTTTATAACGGCAGATTTAATCATCCGTTATTCATATTGATTTTGTAACGATAGATTTAATTGACTGTTATTATTTCCGAAATGTAACGAATCTGTTTTAAGGAAACTGTGCCGAACATAGGCCTCGGCATTCATTTGTATCGATTCCAACTTTGTTATTGCAATTTCGTTTCTTTACAATTCTGAATTGTTTGTAATATTTATACTAATGCCGATTTGAATTTCGCAACAATCTTAAAACAGATCTCGACCTTGATTTATGCTTTTAAAAAATTCAAATGGTTAATGGGAACGAAGTCGTGGATGTGGCTGCTGGAAATGATGGTGTCGATGTGGCTGCTGACAACATCACCAAAAACTCTGCCTATGTCTCGGCTGTCCAACTACTTGGTTTATCCTCTGTTCCTTTTGCGGTTTCTGTCCACCATGGTGAGAAACCTGAAAAGTTTGACGGATCGAACTTTAAAAGATGGCAACAAAAGATGTTGTTTTATTTAACAACTTTGAATCTTGCAAGATTCTTGACTGAGGAAGCTCCTAAGATATCCGATGGAGAAACGGATAAGCAAGCTTTCAACGTTATTGAAGCATGGAAGCGCTCCGACTTCCTGTGTATGAACTATGTCATGAATGGTTTACATGACTCATTGTACAATGTCTATTGTGCAAAAAAGATGGCAAAGGAATTATGGTAAGCCTTGGACCGGAAATATAAAATAGAGGATGTCGGAGCAAAGAAATTTGTTGTCGGTTGATTCCTTGATTATAAGATGGTGGACTTTAAGACTGTGATCAGTCAAGTGCAAGAAATTCAAGTGATCTTGCATGAAATTCAAGCTGAAGGAATGATCTTGAGCGAAACCTTTCAAGTGACTGCTATTATTAAAAAGCTACCTCCTGGGTGGAAGGATTTCAAGAACTATCTCAAGCATAATCGAAAGAAAATGAACCTGGAAGAGCTAATTGTTAGACTTCGAATTGAAGAAGACAATAGAGGATTTGAACGCAAAGGGTTCAATCCTACTACAACTAAGGAAAATGTTGTAGAGCTTAGGCAAGGCCACAAGAACAAGAAGATTGCTAAGCCAAAGTTGGGACTAAAAGGAGGAGTTTCCAAGAACAAGTTACAAGGAAAATGCTTCAACTGTGGCAAGATGGGGCATAGATATGTGGATTGCAAACTTCCGAAAAAGAAGAATTATGAGGCAAATATGGTGAATGGCATCGCTCAAGACGTGTCAAACATAAACCTTTCTGCAATGATCTCTGAAGTAAACTTAGTTGGGTCCAATCTGAAGGAATGGTGGATTGACACTGGTGCCACTAGACACATATGCTCTAATAAGGACCTATTCACAAATCTTAAACCAATTAATGGTGAAAAGGTTTTTATGGGAAACTCTGCCTCTTCTGCTGTCGAAGGCCAAGGGAAGGTGTTGCTGAAGATGACCTCTGGAAAAGAGCTTACTCTAAACAATGTCCTATATGTGGCAGAAATCTGAAAGAACCTGGTTTCTAGGTTTCTGTTGAACAAGCATGAATGTTGTATGGTGTTTGAGTCAGATAAAGTTATTTTGTCTAAATCCAGAATGTATGTGGGGAAGGGATATGTAACTGATGGGCTTTTTAAGCTCAATGTAATGACAATTATCAATAAAGATAATAAGTCTTTCGTTTATTTGCTTGAGTCTTCCGATTTATGGCATGGTAGACTAGGACACGTTAATTATGATACATTGCATAGATTAATTAACTTGGAACATATACCTTCATTTCAAATTGATTCAAAACATAAATGTGAAATTTGTGTTGAGGCAAAATTAACGAGATCATCATTTCAAACAATTGAAAGAAACACCAAACCCCTTGAATTAATTCATAGTGATGTTTGCGATTTGAAATTCGTACAAACAAGAGGTGGTAATAAATATTTTATTACCTTTATCTATGATAACACTAAATACTGCTATGTGTATTTGCTTAAAAGCAAAGATGAAGCCTTAGAGAAATTTATTCTCTATAAGAATGAAGTTGAAAATCAACTTAATAAGAGAATTAAAAGATTGAGAAGTGATAGAGGTGGTGAGTATGAAGTACCAATTGGTGAATTCTGTGCACAACACGGAATTATACATGAAATAACTGCGCCTTACTCTCCTCAATCAAATGGTATTGCTGAACGTAAAAATCGCACATCGAAAGAAATGATGAACGCGATATTACTAAATTCAGGTTTGCCTCAAAATATGTAGAGAGAAGCTATATTGTCAAGCAATTACCTTTTAAATAAGGTACCTCGAAAGAAAGAGGATAAAACCCCTTATGAGTTATGGAAAGGTAGGAGACCATCCTACAAACACTTGCAAGTATAGGGGTGTCCTGCAAAAGTAGCGGTTCCAACACCAAAGAAGACAAAGATAGGTCCTAATATGATGGACTGTATCTTTATAGGCTATGCACATAATAGTAATGCATATCAATTTCTTGTGCATGAATCTAAAGTTTCAGATATACACAAGAATACGATCATGGAATCTAAGAATGCATCATTCTTTGAAAATGTATTTCCTTGTAAATCCAATGATGAATCAAGTTCATCTAAACAAAAGAATAAACTATGAATGAAGAAAGTCACGATTCGGCTCATGAAATTCATGACTCAGATCATGAACTAGAACCGAGATGTAGCAAAAGAGCAAGAGTGGAAAAATCTTTTGGAAATGACTTTCTAACTTATTTGTTAAAAAAGGAACCATTAAATTATTGAGAAGCTGTGAATTCTTTTGAGGGACTTCTATGGAAAGAAGCAATAAAAAGTGAAGTTGATTCTATTTTGTAGAATCATACTTTGGAGCTAGTGAATCTTCCTCCTGGTTGTAAGCCTTTAAAGTCCAAATGGATTTTTAAAAAGAAAATGAAAGCAAATGGCTCTGTTGATAAGTACAAAGCCAGACTTGTGATTAAAGGATACAAACAACGAGAAGGCCTAAATTACTTCGACACTTATTCTCCTGTGATGAGAATAACTTCCATTAGGATGATACTTGCAATTGCAGCATTATGAAATCACGAAGTACATTAAATGGATGTAAAAACAGCTTTCCTAAATGGTGATTTGGATGAAGAAATCTACATGGAACAACCTGAGGGTTTTATAGTTCCAGGACAAAAAAGGAAAGTCTATAAATTGGTGAAATTATTGTATGGCCTAAAACAAGCACCAAAGCAGTGGCATGAAACGTTTGATAATGCAATGATTACCAACGGTTTTAAGATCAATAAATGTGATAAATGTGTCTACATTAAAGAGACAACAAATGGCTATGTCATTTTGTGTCTTTACGTAGATGACATACTAATTGTTGGTAGTGATGATAAAATGATCAAATCTATCAAGTATATGTTGAATTCAAGATTTGACATGAAAAATATGGGACCTATTGATATGATTTTAGGAATTAAAATCACAAGAACGTCATAAGGTCTTATTTTAAACCAGTCACACTATGTGGACAAAATTTTTGAAAAATTCAACGTGAATGATTCTGGTATTGCTAGAACACCATTAGACAATAGTTTTCATCTGTCCAAGAATAGAGGAGAGGGTATTTCTCAAGTAGAGTACTCTAAAGTTGTTGGAAGTCTAATGTACTTAATGAGTTGTACTAGACCAAACATGACCTATATGGTTAGTAAATTGAGTAGATATACGAGTAATTCGAGTGCTGACCATTGGAAAGCAATAGTGAGAGTATTCGGGTACTTACAATATACTCGGAATTTTGACCTGCAGTATACCAGATATCCAGCTCTTCTGGAAGGATATAGTGATGCGAACTGGATATATGATATAAAAGACTCAAAATCTACTAGTGGATATGTATTCACACTAGTAAGAGCAACCGTATCTTGGAAATCCTGTAAACAAACTGTTATAGCCAAATCCATAATTAAATTTGAATTTATAGCTTTAGATAAATGTGGTGAAGAGGCTGAATGGCTAGGCCATTTCTTAGAGGATATTCCAAAATGGCAAAAACCTATGCCACCAATAAGTATACATTGTGATAGTCAATCTGGGATTGGAAGAGCACAGAGTAATATGTATAATGGTAAGTCTAGACATATACATTGTAGACATAATACCATTAAACAACTACTCTCAACAGGAATTATCTCAATTGACTACGTAAAGTCAAGGGATAATATTGTGGATCCGCTAACCAAAGGGTTAAACAGAGAGTTAGTTAAGAAATCGACAAGAGAAATGGGACTGAAGTCCATGACAGAATAATTTGGTATAAAGGAAACCCAACCTAGTTGACTGGAGATCCCAAGATCTAGGTTCAAAGGAACAACCTAATTATATAAACTTAGTGATGTCACTGTGGGGGTTATCCCTAAAACCATTCCTATATAAAATAACAGTGATATTGTAAAGGAAAGGGTAGCATTTTGCTTTAATGATTCTTAAGTTGAGTAAACAAATTACTCAAAATTAAGTAATCACCTGTGTGAGAGAGAAGTGGGGCCGCTTCAAAGGAGAATTATTTAAGGGCTAAATTCTTTAGAAATTCTTGCAGAACCAAGTTGATGTTCATGGCCAAAACGAACATAACTATGAGAACTGAACAAACGTTTAGATGATTCTTGTGTGAAGTGTATGGTTCATTTACATAAGAAAGCTAGACAATTCAAGGACATCATGTCTACTGGACAACTAGTAAAGTAAATATACTTTCACAAGGGAAAGTTCAAAGGGGGACACCTACCTATCCTATGCAGGTTTCAATTGTTGAATATTATCACAGAGTCAAAACTAAAACAATTTTCATTCATGTGTGGGACTGTTGGAAATATGGGATAAATTAATGGGTGAATGAATGAGAAATTGATGCTCAAAAAACACCCCTGAGTTGGAAGTGGGAAATTGAAAAACACTAGTCTCACATTGGAAAAAAAAAAGAAGGCTATGGAGTTATTTATATACAGTTACACTCATTTAAAGTGGTAACTATCATAGCACAAATACTATGCCTCGCGCGCAAGCGCAGGGGGGGTGCAAATTCGACGCCCGACAAGCTGAAACTTGGACGCGAGCGCACATTCCGTGTACACGATTGTAGGATCGAAAAGTGGGCCTCGCGGCAAGCCCAATTTTTCCTTCTGATTTAATTTTTCAACTCAAACTATTACGAATTTCATAACGTGCGGCAAATTTAATCAACCGTTATTCCCATGCGTATTGATTTTGTAACGGCAGATTTAATCGTTTGTTATTCGTATTGATTTTATAACGACAGATTTAATTGTCCGTTATTCGTATTGATTTTATAACGACAAATTTAATCGGCCGTTATTATTCCCAAAATGCAATCCCCTCTATTCTATTTTTTATCGAAATCATTCTTCCTCTGTTTTTTACATTCTCTGCATTTGCACTGTTTTCGATAGTGTTTGGTTTCACAGTTTGTTCAAGTTCACCAGAAGCTTTGAAGTGTTGATTACTTCTTAGCCGTCAACCGTTGTATCCTGGGAGACAGACGTTCACAAAACTTCAATCGCGTACCTGAGGGAACGAATCTGTTTTAAGGAAACTGTGTCGAACACAGGCCTCAGTATTCATTTGTATCGATTCTAACTTTGTTATTGCAATTTCGTTTCTTTACAATTCTGAATTGTTTGTAATATTTATACTAATGCCGATTTAAATTTTGCAACAGCAACAAAAGCAAAGATGAATTAAATCATGATTTTACCTTCAATCGAGAGCATCTTTTGCGATATTCTGAAATTCGACCCACTTGGGATTTATAAAGTGAATAGTTTATGGACGTGCTTATAGTTAGATCTCGCCCGGAATTGATCACTTCAGGGATACTACCGTTAAGGAAAGGCTAATTAGGGATTTAAATTTCGCGCGACCAAATAACTCGATCGTGAACCGACCTTCGACCACGAAAATTGTTGATGTGACATTTTGAGCCAATGTAGGCCGATCCAAGGATAGCTAGGGATCAGTTCGCCACTGTCATATTAGTGGATCGCGGGTGATTCTGCTAGACCACGAAATGAATTATTAGTGGATCGCGGGTGATTCTGCTAGACCACGAAATGAATTGACGAATGACCCTAAACCTATACCAAACGATCGTGTCCTTCGGATCTAGTGATCGAACCTCGCGATTAAGTGACAACCAAGATCGTCACGACCTAAGTAAACTTGTACGTGGCATGATTCAATATCAGCCACGGGTCAAATGTGCGAATTTCCTCAATAGCCACCCGTTGGTACTAGATATGTACAAGTTACGTTATTTAGAACTTAGTCATTAATTAGAGACCAAGTTGAGTATTGAAAATTTAGAAAGTCACGACAGATCATTTGGACGATGTCGTCATTTGCTCGGGTAGCCTCGGATTTATTCGAATCCTTCAGAAAAATTAAATTTCGGTGAGAAATGGAAAATGACCATTTTACCCCTGGAAATTTGTTAAGGCCAATGTAATTTGGGAATGGCATTTTGATAATTTCTCCCTACCCTTAGAATTAGAGATTTTTGGATAATTTCGCCCTTGGACTTTTTAAGAAATTTCCAAATTGCCCTTGGATATTTTGGAAAAGAATCAATCCGGACCGTCGATCTCAAGATAAAATCAAGTCTAGGCCGTCGATTGGAATTGTGAGAGAAGGGCAAGATGGTCAATTGGAACTTCAATTATTGGCCTTGGGTTATTTAAACCCAATTTTTCTCTCTCTCTCCTCACTCTCTCTCTACTTCTCGGCAAGCCCCCCCTCTCTCACCGACCGACCACCCCTCCCCCTTGCTGCGCCGCCACTCGCCGGCCACCGTCCGCCGTGCCACCGCCGTCTCACCACCGAGCCGCACCACCACCCTTACTCCGTCCTTCTCAGTCTCTCTCTCTCTCTCTCTCTCTCTCTCTCTCTCTCTCTCTCTCTCTCTCTCTCTCTCTCTCTACCCTCCCGTGGCCGTGAACCGCGACCAAGGAAGCCGCCGTCCAGCCAACCGTCGCCGTCACCGAGCCTCTCGCCGCCGCCAAGTTCCGTCGTGAGGTCGCCGATCAGCCGCCCCCTTCCTACTCTAGCCGAGCCAATCTAGAGTTTGTATAAGTCACGTCCTAAACTCTATTTAAGACTTCGGGTATCGACGTACAAATTAGGGCTAAATCGGATTAATTAATGTCGGTTTAGGGGTTAATTGGGGCCGTTTAGGGGTTATGTTGGTATTCTGATTTGGGGAATTGATATGGGCTGATTTGAGGATGAAATTGTGATGTTTCAGGGCTGAATTGATGTCGGAATGAATGCTGAAAATTGGGACTCGTATTGATGAGCATATGGTTCGATTTAAAGGCAAATTATGTCGGTTTGGCGTGTTGTGATGTGGCTGTTTGGTAGGGCTTGATATGGCTTGAAATGAGCATGGAAATGTTGAATTTGCGCCTATGAATGTGGCTGTGTTTGTGGGCCCGTTAGTGGCCTTGTACATTTGTTGAATTGTGATTTGACTGATTGAAATGTGAGTCGTTATGTGCGCGCGTGGGCCGAATTGATTTGATTGGTAATTTGCCACGATTGAGTGTTGATTGAGCTGGAAAAATGTGTGGTTTGATGTGTGCATGGGCCAAGTGTGATTGGCCAAATTGTTGGCATGTGGATGTCGAGTAAGTGATTGAGTGAGGAATCGTGTGGTAATGTTGTATGTGCGGTGACAAAAATCCCTGAGTCGGTACCACTACGCGGAGAATCAATCCGTCCTGAGGCGGTACGACTATGCAGGACGATGCCCGGTATTACCGGAGGATGGCCAACCTGAGGCGGTACCATTACGCGGGTGTGTCGTAGGTGGTGGGTGTTGAGCCTAAGGCGGTACCACTACGCGGGCAAGATACACGGCCTGAGGCGATATCATTACGCGGATCCTAAAGTGTTGTTATGAGTTAGTCGCAGTGAACCGGAAGAAGTACTACTACGCGGGTCACTGGCAAGTCGAGTGTGAGATAGTCGCAGTGAACCTGAGGCGGTACTACTACGTCGGTCACTTGCGAGTTGTGTGGAAATAATGTGATGAGGCAGGAATAAGTGCGTGAAATATAATTAGAACATGCATGTGATTGGAAATTATACTACTGTGGCTAACGTGCAAGTTGCACGCTGGAAAGGCCCAAGTAAATATAAATTGTGTGTCTGCTATGTGATGGCTGAGTATGGTTGTGTTGTGGTTGTCTGGAGGTACGTGATAGCCTAGATGGGGTTTAGGATGTGTACTTATTGAGATGTAATCTCATGGTTATTTCAAACAATAATTTCAAAACCCTGGCCTGAGCAATGAATCTCCCACCGCCGCCACCTGAGCGTTTTGGAGTACCGATGCACACCGATCATAATGTTGTAGAGTACCCGATAGACGATAATATGACTTGGATCAAGCATACTACAGTAGTCTGGGTAGACGTAGGGTTACCCTTTAGCAGGCCCATACCTATACCGCTTGGTTCTTTCGAGACGAGGTAGATGTGTTTGGCCCCGTCCATAGATTTGATGTCCCCTTTGACGGAGTTGGAGATTGGGACCCGGCAGCCATACCCCCTCCCGACAGTGAGATGACGAACCTAGAGACTAGCTTGGCGCAGTCTGGACTTCAGCAAGCGCCTGTAGCACATGAGCCTTCGGAGGCCGAGCATGAACCAAAGCCAGAAGAATCCCAGGCAGGGTACGATCCGATGGACGTGGACCTCGAGGTAATACCCAAAGAAGAACCAGAAGATGAAGACCCTGAGGGCGAACCTGAAGAGGCACCGGAAGAAGAGCCTGAAGAAGAGCCTGAAGAGGAACCAGAGGACGTACCCGAGTATGAGCCATGGTTCGACCCCGAGTTTGTGCCAGAGGACGAGTCTGATGAGGAGCCAGTCGAGGAGGAGCGGGATGAGGTTCCAACGGAGTCGAGTGATATAAACAACCCGATCGAGATCGAGGCCGAGCCAAAGTCTTCAGAGGAGCAAACAGTTCAGGGAGACTCAGACTCGAGTGCTGAAGAATCAAATTCTGAGTGAACGCCAAGCAGAGGGCGTAGGGGCTAGCGTAGGGGTTGGGAATAGGCTTTTTAAAGTGTACCATTTTTGGTGATAAGGTACCCAGGCTATCGATCCTTTTTTATATCGATGGTTTATGGTGTAGAAGTTTGCTGTGCTTGTTTATATTATGTAAATTGTGAATATTATATAAGTTTGAATCGATAATGGATATGTTTATTCTCCTTATTTACCCCAGTTGTTATTGTCTGGGTATTGGTGACTTTCGCTGATCGTTTTAAATCTCTAATAATTTTAATTGGGTCGGCGATATCCTGGGACATCGCATTATTCGACCAGAGAAGTGTGTTGCTTGCTCGATGGGGTTCGAGGCGTGACATCTTTTCTAGTGACAGACAGCCGATGCTTCAGTGTGATATAGACATTCAAAGCATATAGCCATAGATAGAGACCTCATTGGTGCAATATGATGGGGTATGGAAATAAGATATGTTGGAATTTTGTACATGTTTAATTGAGAAGGATTGCAAAGAACCAAATGACAATTCGACATGGCCATTTAATTCTATTTATCAATCAATGCCATTTAATTCTGAACATTGCTAAGTTTGTTGAAAGACAACGAAAAGAATGCTTATCAAGAAATATGAAACATGATTAAATGCACCTTCTTATAATGCAGATGTTTATGTATTATTGTATTGTTATGAAAGCAACAGTAAGGAAAGAGCGTTCACGGCACTAATTCGGTTGTCCACATCTCAAACGGCGTGCCGGATTCACCATGCAAATCGGGTTCTTATTGTCTTCAGATTCACACCACTGTGGAATCCAATTTCAGCCCGGTCTTGAGTAGGAGGATCCTTCGCAATCTATATATAAACCCCTGCATTTTGGCTTGGCCAACTCACACACTTCTTACGATACCAAAAACATAGTCCTAGAGCACTCTAGAACAAAGAGTGAACCATGTCTTCCCCACTGGAGGGCAAACTTGCTCTTGTCATGGTGACCATTCTAGTACTCTGGGCCTCCCAAGCATGGTCTCGCGAGCTCCACGAAGCTACCATGGAAGAGAGACACGAGCAGTGGATGGCTCGCCATGGGCGGGTGCACGAGGACACCGCCGAGAAGGAGCGACGCTTCTCGATCTTCAAGAACAACGTCGAGTACGTTGAGTCCTTCAACAAGGATGGGAACAAACCGTACAAGTTAGCCATCAATGCGTTTGCTGACCTGACCAGCGAGGAGTTCAAGGCAACAAGGACCGGATACAAGCGCTCGTTCTCCCCGAGGCCAGCGAGCATTAAGACATTCCGATACGAAAGTGTGACTGCGAAACCCATCAAGCATGGATTGGAGAAACAAAGGAGCCGTCACGCCAGTTAAGGACCAAGGCCAATGCGGTAAGGCATCGAGTCAAAAATATACTCAGGATCTTCTTTGGTTTTTACTATAACATTCAATCATGCATATTTCATCTTTCGTTTTCTTACGTGAATCTTCCTTGGATTATAGGATGTTGTTGGGCTTTCTCTGCTGTGGCGGCCATGGAAGGGATTACCCAACTCACGACAGGAAAACTGATCTCTTTGTCCGAGCAAGAGCTAGTGGATTGTGACAGGAGTGGCGAAGACCAGGGTTGCGGGGGTGGCCTCATGGACGACGCTTTCGAGTTCATCATCAGCAACCACGGCCTCACGACCGAGGCCAATTACCCTTATCAAGTTGTCGACGGCACCTGCAATGCCCGGAAAGCATCCTCTAGTGCCGCGAAAATCACTGGATATGAAGACGTGCCTTCCAACAGCAAATCTGCCCTTCTGAAGGCCGTGGCCCACCAGCCGGTTTCCGTGGCAATCGACGCAGGTGAATCAGATTTCCAGTTCTACTCCAGCGGCATTTTCACCGGGGAATGTGGGACCGATTTGGACCACGGGGTCACTGCAGTTGGGTACGGGACAAGTGAGGACGGAACCAAGTACTGGTTGGTCAAAAATTCGTGGGGCACCGGATGGGGCGAGGAGGGATATATCAGGATGCAGAGGGACATTGATGCTGCGGAAGGTCTTTGTGGCATTGCCATGGATGCTTCATATCCAACTGCATAATTGCTTGGGACAATACAGCAATGTCACGTTAATACAGAGATTGGGCCATGGTAAACGTGTCTTGGTGTGTTTTATGTGTGCATATAAGTCTAGGTTTGTGAACTTTCATATTTCTTGAGTATGCTTATACTACGTAGACTTGCATGTGCATGAAGACATTGGTCTACTGTTGTATATGAACCCTAAGTTTGAATGCAAGTGAATGTTTTCAGTTATTTAAGATGCTAGACTTAATGAACAACATCGATACCGAATTAAATATATCATGCAACTGAAGTTGAGAACCTCAATAGAATTGTATTGAAACAAGGAGTTCAATTTGAAATCCAAAAAGATACTTAAATATGTTCACAATGGGAGGTCTCTAAAAGATTGTATATTACATCTTATCAATCTTATCGAGTTTTACATTTACCATCCAAGTTAATTGCTATATACTATTTAGGTGGCATGGGTTTTTGCGCTGGCATATGTCGTCGAACGTAATTCTATCTAAATCGGGCATAGAGTATTTCTTTATGTTATTTGTGTTGTTGTCGATTGAGTGAATAAATATGGCAAAGAAAATACTTTTTTCTGAAGTCGGACATCCAAAGGCTGCTTGGGAGTTCAAATAGAATTTTAACAAAATGGAAGTTTGATCGAATAATATATTTGTAACCTTAATTTTATATTTAATTTTATGTTATTTAAGAGTACATGGTCACCCTTAAATTAGTGTCATATTCTTCAAATGTAAATTTCATTTTCAAATCTCTTTCTTTATCCGTTATTTAAGATAAATTGCAAGTTTGAGATCAATGAATTTCAAAGATAAAAGCAATTATATTTATCTTAGTAATTGTTGAAACTGTTTGCGGAAAAACAATAGACAGAACACAGAGATTTACGTGGTTCGATCACAACGTGATCTACGTCCACGGGCGAGGCAAGACAATGTTCCACTATAATCAAAGAGAGTACAGTTTTCGAAAGTCGAAACAACGACAAAAGCTCACGGCTCACAAAACTCTCGAAAAAATTCTCTCTGTACATCAATGAGAAAACCTAGCCGCAGTATAAATAGCGCTCCCAAAAATATCGGCCCAACCCTTCGCGTCGCGAACCAAATCTCAATTTTCTCTCCACTTTCGGGTCGCACAAAAATATGTCGGGTCGGGTCATAAACCGGACCAAGTACATAAAATTCAAGACATATTTAACAGTAATTGACTAACATGATATGTTACTTTTCTATTATCTTAACATAAACTGAAATACGATTAGCTTTATTTTAAGAAATATGATCCATGAACTTTAACCCAATGTATAATGTGCTCCCTAAATTTTTAAATTGTTTAATGTTATCCTTGGACTTTTGGTATATGTTTAATTTAGTTTAGAAACCACATTGAACAAATTAAAAGTTCAAAAATAGCATTGCACATTGGGTTAAAGTTTAAGGATCATTTGTGTAATTATTCCTTTAAGAAACTATGTTCAAAATTTGACCAATTAGCTATCAAAGATTTTTATGAAGATTCTCTCTTTATTCACTTTTTGAATTTTAAACACAATATAAGAGGCAGAAGTTTGGGGATGACAAACTAAAAAGTTAATATTTATTGGTTGAATTTGGGCCATGTGGCTATTTAGAGTCAAAATTAAGTATGACGTGTTTGACCAAAAAAAAGCACGACGTGGCGAGCATAAAAGCGAATACTTTCTCATCTCCGATTTAACCATATACAATAGATATATAGATCGAGATGCGGACTTTGCTGGGACCTCAATCACGTCGATGAGGGTTGTCCTACCATTTATCTGGAGGACCAAATCACACAAACAATCTAATTAGAGCACCAAATCTCCCGAATTATCTTGAGGAAATTACAGATTTGGAAAGTTTACTATCAATCAAAATATAATTACGGAATATATCTAACGTAAACATTAGTCATCGCCAGCTTAGGTTAATAAAAAGATTTATTCGAATTAGGCATCACCAAAGACAAGGGCATTTAATTTAGTAAGAGGGTTTTAGTAAGGATCATTTGTAGTACACATAGCATACCAACCCGTTACTTATTCTTTGGTCCCACTGACAATGGCAGACAACTTTCGAGTACAAGGACCGTCAAGGTTGTTTTGGTGTCACACATTTCCCCTGTTTTAGTATCAATTTCTAATGGAATAAACAAGGACCAATAAATTTACTATTAATGCATAGGGAATCCTTGTGTGCATCCTTTACTATCTTGACTTTTTAATTACGTTTTAGATTCTATCCGGTGAAAAAAGAACTTACAAAAAGCTCTTTGAAAGATCAACTAGATTAAACAAATTTCTTGGCTCTAATTTGACGCGTGTGAGCATCATTGGATGAGATGCACCTCACGTGGAACCCACCTAATTGGCTCACATGCATCGGGAGCATGGAAGGCTCGCTTTCAAGTTAATGATAGGCTAATTGTTAGCTCGGTTAACACCAATCAACTCTAACCAATTCTTATACTTTTGTTTTGTCGGAATTGCTCCTGCAATGAAATATCTTTTATCGAAAGTCGTTCTTTGGCTTTTAATTAAGGAGATTAAGGTTCTTCACCGACTCCAAAAAGAAAATATCATAGGCACAAGCAAAAGGAATCAACACCTTCAAATTCGGACCGAATCTACAAACTAAAACTGTGCCGGAATTTAATTGACGACGTGGTTCGAAGAGTATAGACTCGATTAAGTAACTAGACGTAACCAAATTCTACCAGAATTTAATCAACGACACAAATCGGAAAGCTACAACTAAGAAAATTTAAAGTATAGTACAGGAAAGCTAAAGATGATTGAAAGATAACACTGTGTCTGATTTGTGCGAGACGCTCCCTGACAGACAACTGGCAATATCTATAATGGTTTTGAGTTAACTGTCTTTCGACTGTTTCCAACGATTGCATCTCTTTGAATAACTTCCATCGATAGCCTTCAAGATCCTATATCTCCACCAACTTCACATCCATGTTCTTAAACGATTGTCCTTGTTGTATGTGAGTTGTTCTACGATGGTTGTTTTCAATTGATAACTGTTCTTTCCAAAATGCACGTCTTTGACCCAACTACCCCGTCAATTTCAATTTTCAAAACGGTGTTTCAATGTCCCTCCAACAATCGTTTACCACTGAGGCTCATATCAGCGGCTACCGACTATCCATCACCGTATTTCAACAACTAAATATGCAGCATTGATGAATATCAACGATGATTAACACATGTAAATCTTTATGTCTGTCGAATGAGTTCGCATATGTGCAGTGGTGCCCTATGCCATGCACACGCTTGCCCTTACTCATGCGCTGGGCACCTGCTTATTGATGACGGGATTAATTTGGTGTCAACAACCTTCATTTAAAATGATAAGTTCTTAAGTAGACTTAGCTTAAGTAAACCGACATCATTAATCATTAAGCATGTGGCTTCTATTACGGGGACTCACACGGTCAATAGTTGTACAATATTTTTCAGACCACATTTTTGGACTCTTGAAAGGATGTGAAAGCGAGAGATGCATTGGAAAATTGCAAGTGATTAAGGTCGATGAGAACGGCGGAGACAAACCAAACGACGCATTTATGCTTGAGATGCTTACAAAAGGAATGACATATATTATATACTATGAAGAATAACTACAATCAAGCAGGGAAAATTTGCATTCAAAACCTCAAATCTCTCTCTCTCTCTCTTCCTTAGAAACCCTCATTTTAAGCTCTGAAACGGCAAATTTAAAACGAAGCAGCGTTTACGCAACTGGTTTGGCTCGTCACAACACAAACGACTTGCCGGATTCACCAGGCACTTAGGGACTTCATTCACATCGATAATCATTGGGAACTCAATTTCAAGCTCTTCTTGAGTAAGAGTATTCCCAACCCATCTATAAAATCATGTAAAAAATTATCTCTTTGGCCACTCATTTGCTCTCCAAAATACACACACACACACACACACAAAAAGACCTAGGACAAGAGTGCTACACCATGGGTTTAACGCTTCAGGGCAAACTTGTTCTTGTGATGGTGGCCATTCTAGGACTTTGGGCCTCCCAAGCCCGCTCGCGCGAGCTGCATGAGGCAACCACGCGGGAGAGACATGAACAATGGATGGCTCATCATGGGCGGGTGTACAAGGACGCTGCCGAGAAAGAGCGGCGTTTTGTTGTCTTCAAGAACAACGTCGAATTCACAGGGTCCTTCAACAAGGCCGGGGATAAACCATACAAGCTAGGAATCAATGCGTTCACCGACCTAACGAACGAAGAGTCCCGGGCCTTCGGGAATGGATACAAGCACCCGTCCTCCCCGAAGCCGTCCTCAAGCACTAAGCCCCGTTCAGATACGGAAACATCAGCGCGGTTCCATCGAGCATGGATTGGAGGAAGAAAGGAGCCGTCACGCCTGTTAAAGACCAAGGCCAATGATGCGGGAGCATCCGAGACTACTGATCAATCCTTAAGTCCTGAGCAGATTCCTTCGGCAAAACAAACACTATCGGTACTTATTCATACCAAGACTAACTTTGGTTACAACTTGCTTTGATGGGTTAAGGAATGCTGATACCAATATCAAAATTCGTTGCTGATCGATGCTATATCAAAAGGGAGTTATTCAGAATAATTTCCGTAGTGAATTAATGCTCTTTGGAAGTGGATATTTGCTGGTTATTATTGGTGGACGAATTTTGAAGGCTGAAGAGTTAAGACTTCTAGTCCCCATGCTGTTTAATGCATTCCCTAGTTCGACGAATTTTGAAGGCTGAAGAGTTAAGACTCCTAGTCCCCATGCTGTTTAATGCATTCCCTAGTTCGACGAATTTTGAAGGCTGAAGAGTTAAGACTCCTAGTCCCCATGTTGTTTATTGCATTCCCTAGTTCCTAGACCTTTAATGCTTTTTCAGTCTTGTTTAGTCTTTAATGTTTGGGTAGTTCCCATGTTGTTTTCAATTCTGAGTCTAATATCTATATAATGAGACATATTCTCATTTGTAAGGAAGGAAGTTGAACAAATGAAAATTCCTCTTTGTGAGTTGAATTATTATCTCGATTCTTTATCCAACGTCGTTGGTGGTGAATCAAACAGTTCTTTATCCTTGGTCGGTGGAATTTCCTTTAAGCCTTGGTGGTGAACTGCAATTATCTCGGTCCTTTATCCTTGGCTGGTGGCTTGTGCCTTTAGGCTTAGGTGATAGACCTTCCATATCCTTCGAGTTACAAACATCCCCACAAACACAGTGCCTCGTCCACTTCCTCCCAGAATTGCTCACTCCACAGAGGTTATTTGTGGAAACTCAAAACACGAAAGTTGTAGATCTACGAGTCCTTGATCTGTGGCTTTTGGAATCGGGTCAATCCGACCTGTATTGAGGAAGTTACGCCCATTTTTCCAGAATCATGCAGTCCTGAAATTTTCTGTTCAGAGTCACTCGCCCACGCACGCATCAAGTTGGTATCAAAGCTCAAGGTTGAACTTATCTTGAGTGATTCCTTTGTGCTGTTATTTTCTACTTATCATGGATGACGAACAAGCTCCACGAGGCTTGACTTTGGAGCAAGCGCACAACGTAAGGCGAGATCGTGCTATAGAGAATCTCCAAAGGCAAATGGAGCGAGTTCTCAATCTCCTAGAGAACCCGGCGAGACAAGAGCAACCAGCAAGGCGTCCCGATGTTCAGCGACACCATGATGATTCAGATTCGCATCACAATTCTAATGATGATTCTGATTTCACTGGAGGCAACTCTAGTGCCTCTGAGCACCGAGTTCGAAGAAGAAGAAGACACCATGAGCATGACCGTGAGATTAAAACAGATGTACTTGAATTCGAGGGTAGTCTCAATCCTGATAACTTTGTTGATTGGCTCCATGCCATTGAACGAGTTTTTGACTTCAAATCCTACTCGGATGAGAAGAGGTGCAAAGTCGCTGTTCTGAAACTTACTAAATATGCTTCTCTATGGTGGGAGAATTTAAAGCATCAGCGAGCTAGAGAAGGGAAAAGCCGAATCAAGTCTTGGGATAAACTCAAGAAACTCATGAAGAAGAGGTTCTTGCCCGATACCTATAAGCAAGATCTGTTTCTCAAATTGAATTCCCTAAGACAACAAGGGATGAGTATTGAAGAATATATTCGTGAGTTCGAACAACTCATGATGAGATGCGAAGTTCCAGAAGTTTCCGAGCAAACCATCGCTCGATTCCTTGGTGGCATGAATCGGGAAATTGCTGGTTTGGTTGAACTTCAGCCTTATTGGTCCTTCGAAGATGTTTGCAAGCTAGCAATGAAGGTTGAGAAACAACTAAAGAGTAGCAAGAGGTTTTTCTCCAAAACCTCCTCGAAGGGGACATCCTACTTTAGGGGTGCTTCCTCAAGCAAATATGAAGGTGTTTCGTCGAAAGCTAAGGGTAAAGAGAAGTTGGTGGAACCCGTCAAAGAAACCAGCAAGAAAGTTGATGGTGACACAAGGAAGTGTTTTAAGTGCCATGGCTATGGGCATTTGCAAGCTAATTGTCCAAATCGGAGAGTTATGACTCTTCAAGAAATTGAGAAGATCGATTTGGAACTTCAAGAGGCCAGCGAAGAACATGACCAGAATGATTCTGAAGCTGAAGAATCCGAGAATATCGTTGAAAAGGCTGATGATGGCGAGCTGTTGGTAATACGGAGAGCATTACATGCTGAGATATCTCCCGAAGAGAATGAGCAAAGGGAGAACATCTTCCACACCCGTTGTACTATTAACGGGAAGGTGTGTACAATGATTATCGATGGAGGAAGCTGCACCAATGTCGCCTCGACAACCATGATTGAAAAACTGAAGCTACCAACATCGAAACATCCTCAACCTTACAAGCTTCAGTGGCTTAGCAAAGGAAGTGATGTGAAGGTAACCAAACGAGCCTGTATATCATTTTCCATTGGGAAGAATTATCGAGATGAAGTTTTGTGCGATATTATTCCCATGGATGCTTGTCACTTGTTGTTAGGTAGACCTTGGCAATATGATAGAAAGGCTGTACATGATGGGCATAAAAACACATACTCTTTTCACAAGGAACGAAAATGCATTACTCTTGAATCTTTGAAACCAAGCATGATACATCGAAATCAACCTGGGGAGGGAAACACTAGTAAGGAAAATCTTTTCTTGAGTGAAACACAGGTTGAGAGAGCCATTACCAAACAGAAAAATGTATTTGCTTTGCTTATGGTTGAGAAAAGGAGTGAGAAAGAGATACCTATACAGCCGAAAATGCATTCCTTGTTAAAAGACTTTGTAGATGTGTTCCCCGAAGAATTGCCATCTGGATTACCTCCAATAAGAGGTATTGAGCACCAAATTGACTTGTTGCCCGGTGCCCCTCTACCGAACAAAGCAGCATATAGATGCAACCCGGAGGAAACAAAGGAGTTGCAAAGACAAGTCAATGAACTTATCGACAAGGGATATGTTCGAGAAAGTATGAGCCCATGTTCTGTTCCGGCTCTACTCGTACCAAAGAAGGATGGAACATTCAGAATGTGTGTCGATAGCCGAGCCATCAACAACATCACTATTAAGTATAGGTATCCTATACCTAGACTTGATGATATGCTTGATGAATTATATGGTTCTACTGTGTTTTCGAAGATAGATTTGCGAAGTGGCTATCACCAGATCCGAATGCGGGAAGGAGATGAGTGGAAAACAGCTTTCAAGACTAAGGGAGGTTTATATGAATGGTTGGTTATGCCATTCGGACTTTCTAATGCTCCAAGTACTTTCATGAGGCTTATGAACGAGGTTCTTCGTTCCTTTATTGGTCGATTTGTTGTTGTATACTTTGACGATATCCTTGTTTATAGTCGAAGCAAGGGGGAGCATATTTCTCATTTGAAACAGGTCTTTAAAGCCTTGAGAGAACAGAAGCTTTATGCCAAAATGGAGAAGTGTGAGTTCTTCTCTTCCAGCATTATATTCCTTGGATATGTGGTTTCGAAAGATGGAATTTCCGTTGATCCATTGAAGGTGGATGCAATGAAAACCTGGCCGGTTCCGAAATCCATCACCGATGTAAGGAGTTTTCATGGCCTTGCTTCTTTCTATCGTCGTTTTGTGAAGAACTTCAGTACAATCATGGCCCCTATCACTGAATGCATGAAGAAGGGTTCTTTTGAATGGACAAGAGCTGCTCATTACGCTTTTGAACTCATCAAACAGAAGCTATGTGAGTCTCCCGTTCTTGCCCTTCCTAATTTTGATAAAGTATTTGAAGTTGAATGTGATGCAAGTGGAGTTGGCATTGGAGCTGTTCTTGTTCAAGAACAAAGGCCATTGGCATATTTCAGTGAAAAGTTAACTGATTCGAAGAAGAATTACTCAACTTATGATAAGGAGTTCTACGCCATTGTGAGAGCTCTTGATCATTGGAGTCATTATTTGAGGCCTAAACAGTTTGTACTTCATTCTGATCATGAGGCTTTGAAGTTTATTAGTGGCCAACGCAAGCTCAACTCAAGGCATGCCAAATGGGTAGAATTTCTTCAATCCTTTTCTTTCGTTTCGAAGTATAAACCTGGCCATACTAATGTTGTTGCGGATGCTTTATCAAGAAGATACTCTATGCTTGCTGTTCTTGATTCTAGAATTCTTGGTTTTCAAACCATGAAAGAACTATATTCTGAAGACCCGGAGTTCTCTACTATTATCGATAGTTGCAAACATGGAATTCAAGGTACATATTCTGTTCAAAATGGTTTTCTTTTCAAGGGAAATCGATTATGTGTGCCGAAGAGCTCATTTAGAGAATTGTTGATCCGAGAAGCACATGGTGGAGGTTTGGCTGGTCACTTCGGCATGAACAAAACTCTTGAAATCCTTCAAGAGCACTTTTATTGGCCAAAGATGAGTGGAGACGTACGTGCTATCATCTTGAGGTGTGCAACTTGTCAAAGAGCAAAGAGTCATTTCCATCAAGGGCTGTATACTCCCCTTCCAGTACCATTACAGCCTTGGGAAGATGTGAGCATGGATTTTATTGTGGCTCTTCCAAGAACTCAGAGGGGAAAAGATGCCATTATGGTGGTCGTTGATCGGTTTTCTAAAATGGCTCATTTTATTCCATGTCACAAGACGGATGATGCATCTCATGTGGCTGATCTTTATTTCAAGGAGATCATTCGCCTTCATGGAGTACCGAAGACCATTGTATCTGATCGTGATTCTAAGTTTTTAAGTTATTTCTAGAAGACCTTATGGAGAATGCTTGGGACCAGACTTCTATTCAGCACCACTTGTCATCCTCAAACCGATGGCCAAACGGAGGTAACCAATCGCACCCTCACTACGTTACTTCGAGGAATGGTTAGTAAATCTCTAAAAGATTGGGATTTGAAGCTTGCACATGCTGAGTTCGCTTATAATCGATCACCAAGTTATACTACTGGTCGATCACCCTTCGAAGTTGTGTATGGAATCAATCCGCTCACACCGATTGATTTAATTCCTATTCCATCCAATTCACAAGTGAACTTTGATGGCAAAGAGCGAGCTGAATCAATAAAAAAACTCCATGAGCAGATTCGAAGCAAGATCGAGAAGGCTAACGAGTTTTATAAAAAGAAAGCTAATAAACATCGGAGGAAGGCTCATTTCCAACCAGGTGATCTTGTGTGGTTACACTTAAGGAAGGAAAGATTTCCTTCTCAGCGGAAGAATAAGCTTATGCCTAGAGCTGACGGTCCATTTGAAGTTCTCGAGAGAATTGGCGAAAATGCTTACAAGATTGATCTTCCTGGAGAATATGGAGTTTCGGCAACTTTTAATGTAGGTGATCTTTCTCCCTACTTGGAGGATGATGACTTGCCAGATTTGAGGACAAATCTCAAACAACCCGGGGAGAATGATGCGGGAGCATCCGAGACTACTGATCAATCCTTAAGTCCTGAGCAGATTCCTTCGGCAAAACAAACACTATCGGTACTTATTCATACCAAGACTAACTTTGGTTACAACTTGCTTCGATGGGTTAAGGAATGCTGATACCAATATCAAAATTCGTTGCTGATCGATGCTATATCAAAAGGGAGTTATTCAGAATAATTTCCGTAGTGAATTAATGCTATTTGGAAGTGGATATTTGCTGGTTATTATTGGTGGACGAATTTTGAAGGCTGAAGAGTTAAGACTCCTAGTCCCCATGCTGTTTAATGCATTCCCTAGTTCGACGAATTTTGAAGACTGAAGAGTTAAGACTCCTAGTCCCCATGCTGTTTAATGCATTCCCTAGTTCGACGAATTTTGAAGGCTGAAGAGTTAAGACTCCTAGTCCCCATGTTGTTTATTGCATTCCCTAGTTCCTAGACCTTTAATGCTTTTTCAGTCTTGTTTAGTCTTTAATGTTTGGGTAGTTCCCATGTTGTTTTCAATTCTGAGTCTAATATCTATATAATGAGACATATTCTCATTTGTAAGGAAGGAAGTTGAACAAATGAAAATTCCTCTTTGTGAGTTGAATTATTATCTCGATTCTTTATCCAACGTCGTTGGTGGTGAATCAAACAGTTCTTTATCCTTGGTCGGTGGAATTTCCTTTAAGCCTTAGTGGTGAACTGCAATTATCTCGGTCCTTTATCCTTGGCTGGTGGCTTGTGCCTTTAGGCTTAGGTGATAGACCTTCCATATCCTTCGAGTTACAAACATCCCCACAAACACAGTGCCTCGTCCACTTCCTCCCAGAATTGCTCACTCCACAGAGGTTATTTGTGGAAACTCAAAACACGAAAGTTGTAGATCTACGAGTCCTTGATCTGTGGCTTTTGGAATCGGGTCAATCCGACCTGTATTGAGGAAGTTACGCCCATTTTTCCAGAATCGTGCAGTCCTGAAATTTTCTGTTCAGAGTCACTCGCCCACGCACGCATCAGCCAAGGTGGCAGATTTTACATGAGTCTCTAGTTCGAAACATAGGATGTTGTTGGGCCTTTTCTGCGGTGGCAGCTATGGAGGGATCAACCAACTCACAACAGGAAAGCTCATCTCTTTATCTGAGCAAGAATTAGTGGATTGCGACGCAAGCGAAGACCAAGGCTACGAGGGTGGTCTCATGGACAATGCTTTCGAGTTCATCGTAGAAAACCGCGGCCTCACAACCGAAACTAATTACCCTTACGAAGGAGTCGATGGCACTTGCAATGCGCGTAAAGAAGCCTACCGTGCCGCGAAGATCACCGGATACGAAGATGTGCCTTCCAACAGCGAGTCTGCGCTTCTGAAGGACGTGGCTCACCAGCCGGTCTCCGTCGCCATCAATGCGGGCGATTCCACTTTCCAGTTCTACAAAGGCGGCATTTGCACCGGGGAATGCGGAAATGAGTTGGACCACGGGGTCACTGCAATCAGGTACGGTATGAGCGAGAACGTGTCGCGCCACGCTCTAGCGTGCTAGAATGGAGGTATTTTTCTACACGGGTCTCTCCCAAACCATACCTTATGTGACAGCGGGATTTATTTGATCTAAACTTGAACTTGGAGTCGCCACTAGCTATTTACGGTAGGTTGACTAGAAACCTAATCGAGGTACGGGAGAAATATCACGATCCTACGAACCAGAGATTCTGAATAAGGGACTTGGTTACGTTAACGATCCCAAATTGAGACCATTAACGCCCTTTCGGTACCTAAGAACGATATGACATGTCTAACGTGTCACACGGATTCTTAAGATCAATTCACTAATCTAATCATGAACAAACAATTAAGCACCTAAGAATTAAATGCGCAATCAATGGCAAATCAATCATAGCAATCCTAATTTGATCACTAAAAATGAAAATCAAGCAAAACATCCAAACCCTAATGAAATCCTAGAGGCTTATTCATTTAATGGTGTCTTTTTGGGTTTAGGGTTTTTTAGGGGTTATAACCCTTAAATTTGAAATTTTTCAAAAATGCCACTTAAGCATTTCCGAAAATTCAAATTTCACTTTTTATGGCTGGCCACGATGATTTTGAATCATTCTGTGGATTTTCAAAATTTTTTATTTTTGATTTTTTTAAAAAAATGACATTTAGGCACTTCCAAAAATTCAAATTTCACTTTTTATGGCTGGCCACGATAATTTTGGGCCTTTCTGTGAATTTTCAAATTTTTTGAATTTTGATTTTTTTTCGAAAAATTTTTTAAACTGAGAATTGGTTTTTTTATGGTTTTTTGAAAATTTTTATGAATTTTTCAATTTTTAAATTTTTATTTTTCTGAATTTTTTATTTTTTTTATTTGTATTTTCTGAATTTTCTAAATTTTTTTAAATTTTCTGAATTTTTTATGAATTTTCTGAGAATTTTTTTAGAATTTTTATGAATTTTTCTAAAATTCTCGAAATTTCTAATTTTCTAAAAAAATCTAATTTTTTATGGTTTTTTTAATTTTTTTGATTTTTCTGATTTATTATTATATTTTTTTAGAATTTTTGGATTTTTTATTTATTTTTTTTCTTTTTTTTTTAAATTTTCCCATCGGGGAATTGAACCGGACCGGATCGGTTCGGCCGAGACCAAACCAGCCGGCATCGATCTTCTTCTTCGGCGGGCACGGCACGCCAAAACAGCGCCGTTTTGGCCCAAATTCATTGAGGCATTTTTACAAACGGTTGGTGTGCATTGTTCCACATTTAACATTCTCGAGGTCACTAGTTCAGGCTCACCGCCGACTACCTTCCGGCGACTATTTCGCCGTTCCACTTACACCATCATCATGTCCACATGTTCTATTATCAACTTAGTCCTATTAGAACGCCGTCGGACGTTCGCCGACGAGCGAAAACCGATCGGAAAAACCTAAACCATCTCTAACCTAAACAACATTTCCATATTTCAAATCACCATTCAAATCGCCCTAACTATCTAAATCAACTCAAAATACTAGAAAAACATCAATCAATGTCAAAGAAAACTGACTTGGATGACCTATGGTCATGGCGACGTTCCGGTCAAGTCGGGGAAGCTCCGGCAAAGTTCAACAACCATGGCCGACTCGGTTTATGCAAGATTTATCGTTCAAAATGTAAACAAATAATGAAATATGTGATCAGAACATGTTTTAATCATCAATCATAGCTAAAATCGAGAAGCACATACACGATTGAACTAAAAACCTATTCTGGAAAATCGGGAAAACTGTAACGACGAACGAAGTTTATCTGCTTCGTCAGAGGGCAAATAGGAGTCTCTGAGCTAATCTACCGCCGTAGGACTATTCTTCGACAATTGATCTCTTAGTCTGTGACCTCTGCTTCACTGGACAATACCTAAATTCGCCAACCGAGCCTGATTTTCAGGCCTTGACGATCAACTTTGTCTTTGAATTCTCAGGTGCAGAGGTCCACGATCGGAGCTAATTTGCCGGCATTTTTCGCTGGAAAAAGGCCGGTCGCTCAACTCCTGAGACCTCTACGCACAACCTCTCTCATTCAGGCTTTCTTTTGCGATCGTTTCTCTCTCTCCTCTCTCTCTGAAATTTTTCTAAACACCTTCCGTTCTCCTTCTTCAGTTTTTCTCCTTTTTTGTTGATTGATTTCCCGCTCAAATTCAGTTGGAACCGACTTCCGATTGGTTGGGGTCGTTAACCGGTGCCAGCTGGATATTTTCCAGCTGGAAAAACCAATTAACACGTGCTAGTTTGATCGAGAATGATCGGTGAAGTCGCGCGCACAAGTTGTTTTTCTGGGTTTAGTTTGGTCTGGGCAAAGTCGGGTAAAGAAGATGCACTGTTCGGGTCGAGTCGACTCGCTCGACCCGACAGTTCCGGTTTTGTATAAATTTGCAAATTAAGTCCGATTTCGACCAAATCTTCAAAATTCGACCCCAAAATTGAATTTCCCATCACATTTTGAAACTAAACATATGTTTTTCCCCAATTTTTGATATAACCATGTCCAAAATTTTCCAAATTTCATATCCGGGTTAATCGGATTTTTCTCAATTCGACGTCCTAATGACCTAATTAGGCAAAACCGATGCCGAAATTGAATTACCTAGGTCTGATTAACCCTAGAAATGATAGTCTCATATTTCGACAATTTCATATTGGGCACGATTCCCAATTTGGGTTCAAAATTCTTAATTTTCAATAAAATTTGGGGATTTTTTATTTTTATGTCAAATTGTGCAATTGAACCGACCATTGTGCAATTCAAGGTCTCGGATTCAATTGTTGTGAAGACACTATGACTTAAAAATGACTAGAAAAAATTTAATTGCATTTTTGGTTCAATTTGAGTTTAATTTTGCCCAATTTCGGGAAAACATATACCCGATTGAGATTTTTCAAAATTGACAATGTATTTATGAAATTGGATTTAAAATAAGACTAATGACTATTTTTATGGAATTTTCTGATTCCATTTGCTATTTGTGTTGATTTTCTCGCTTATTTTGACTAAAAGAAATTAAGGGAAAATGCTAGAAAATTATTTTTTTGGTTTAGAAATAGGTTTCTGGGCTTGGCCAAGATTCCTAGACCTAATTTTGAAATTTTTGAAAATATAAAAAAAATCAGCTAAAATTAGGTGTCAACGGGACGGAACCAAGTACCGGTTGGTTAAGAACTCGTGGGGCACTGGATGGGGCGAGGAGGGATATATCAGGATGCAAAGGGATATAGATGCCGAGGAAGGTCTTTGTGGCATCGCCATGGATGCTTCCTGTCCAACCGCTTAAGTGATTGAGACAATACACAGATCTGCTCATGGTAACGTGTGTGTATATAGAAGGAAAGATCCTTATAGAAGGAAAGATCCTCTGCTCCTCACGACGCTCCCGTTTGATGTCTCGACAAATTCTCAACATCTATTAACAAATGAGATATGCATCAATGATAAAGAATAGGAGCATTCTGCAAGATAGAGGATCCACGTCCGTGAATACATATATCTAGGTTTGTGAATTTCTTATTCCAGTTAATGCTTTCAGTACGAGAACTTGCATGTGCATGAAGACAATGGTCTTGTTGTGTATGGAACCCAAAAATGAATGCAAGTGAAATTCTGATTTCTTCAAAATCGTAGACTTCATAGACCCATCGATCATGAATAAAATATATCATGCAAGCGAAGTTCAGTACATCGGTCGAAATGTATTTCAACAAGGAATACGTTCTGGAATCTAAATTGGATCGTTAAAACGTTTCGGGTGCCATAGAAAGGTTAAGAAGATACTTTTTACATTTTGTGAACTTTTAGTTTTATACTTCAAGTTTAGTATATATACAAGCCGAGACAAGGTTGTCTTCTATTAGACCCTCTTGATCACGTCGATCAGGGGTCTTAGCTTATATTCAGAGGACCGAATCACACAAATAACTAAGTTCCACGACCAAATCATGAATTACTCGAGAAATTTACTGCCCTTTTCATAAGTTTTTAATGCATGTCATTTGCTTATCAAACGCGGGAGAGTAACATTATCTTGGTACGATTGCATCTTATGATTTGCAAAATAAGAGAAGAATAATACTTTGTTTGTTCATACTAATAAATTCGAACATTTATCAAAACTAAAATTTAGCACTATCACATTAAGTAGTTCACTTGAAATTAAATGAAGCTAATTAACTATGAAAAATTAAATATTAAGCAGAACAATAATTAAGTAAAGCATAAAATTAGAATTGCCACATAAAAAAGTTCATATGAAATATTGATTTGGAATAGTTTAATAAAAAAAAGTTGCTGGATATGGTTTGGCGGCTTTGGCCCAACTATAACCAAGTATAAATGAATTAAATGCCATGTAATTTTAAAGATGTTTTTGTGTATTTATTTTGTACATATTAAATCTTCTTCAACAAGTAATGAAGGCTTAATTAGTGATTCGAGCTTAACTTGACTCGATGTTCAAGTAAGCTCGAGCTTGACTCGACTAGATGAATGACTAATCTCAAGTCTAACTGAACTAACCATATAGTTGGCCACAAGCTACTTACGAGTCGCTTGATTCAATTTCTCACCCCATATGTGATCGTAAATCTACATAATTTACAGAATTGAATCTTGTAGTTGAAATATACAAGGTTTCAAAAGTGTATATGTACCTAATTTTTGTTTCATAAAAAATTGCAAACTCGTATCGCTTTTGCTTCTATCCAATATCATTGTGGCTTTTGTACAATTTTATGATAAGGAAATTAGTTTTTGGGTGAATATAGCACGGGTGTACCCTTCCATACAAGTATATGATACGGAAATTAGTTTGAGGGTGAATATGGTACGGTATACAGGTTTGAATTTTTTGTGACACTAAAATTAGTTTTTAAGCAAATGCCACATGAGTGTGCTGTTCAAGATTTTTTTTATGATATCTGCCCCTTTTTTTTTCTTTAGCAATCAAAGTAGAATTGTGATTTTGGTTTTACCTAAACATTAAGATTATCAAATTTGCCTACAAAAAATTTATGATTTTCAATTTATTTGAGAAAAAAAAGGAAAATTACACATATGGTCCATGAACTTTGGCCAATTGTATATTGTCGTCCATGTCTTAATTTGTTCAATCTGGTACCTGAATTTTATAATGTTAATTAGATAATTTGGATCCTACTTCCCATACCAAACCAAGTTATCTCATCAAACAATGGATTCATTAGTAAAAATTGAGTTGGTTGGATTTAGAACTACTATTCTCTGAGGGATATAAATAAGTCATATAAGCCAAACTATCTTATTATCTAATATGATCTATGCTATTAGAAAAACACACCTTCAACGTTGAGAGGGCAATTGGATGTTGGTACATAATTCTTTATGTTTCCACATTTGATTCTGATTATGCATAGTTTTTGTTTATCCCGTTGAAAGGCATGCTTATAGAAAAGTTTTTTTTGTGCCAATTATAAAAGTTCAACAGCATGATTTTCATTCATAGAAAAAAAATATTATGTTGGTTAATTTTTGGAATTTTATAATGTTTGATGAAAAATCTTGCTTTCAAGACCAAATCAAGTCAGCTCCTCACAATGGTTTGATTTTTAGCAATATAATTTAATGAGCTTTCCATAGATGTTAAAATTGAGTTGTTGGATACAAAACCGTAGCTCTCTAGGGATTATCCAGTTGAAAAACATGCTTATAGAAATATGTCATTTAACTTTATAAAAATCAATCATCAAACATAAGATTTTACTTATGAATGAAAATCGTTTTGGTTGGATGTAGAAATGTAGCCTGCAAAGCATGCTTATAGAAAAGTTCAACAACAAGGTAAGATCTCATGTTCTTTGGTTCTTGAACCTAATAATATCAATCATATGTTTTCTTCCGGTTGTTATGATGATTTTGCTTCCTAGAACAAACAAAGTTAGCCCCTCCGCCAATAATGGTTAGATTTCTAGAAATGTAATTAAATGAGCTTTGCATAGGTGTAACAATCGAATTGGATGTATTAGAACCGTAGTTCTCTAGGGAAACATGCGGTTAAAGGCATGCTTATAGAAAAGTTCAACAGCATGATTTTCATTCATAGGTAAAGTATTATGTCCGTTGATTTCTTGAACTTTATAATGTTTCAAGACATATTTTCAGCCTACTTCATCGACCAAACCAAGTTAGTTCCTCGATCGATTGTTTGATTTTTAAATATATATTCAATGAGCTTTCTACAGGTGTAAAAATCCAGTCTGTTGGAATAAGATTGTAACTCTCTAAGGGATAATTTAGTTGAAAAGTGTATGGAGAAGTTCAACTGCGTGATTTTCATTCATAAATTAATTTTATATTTGTTGATTTTTTTAACTTCATAATATTTAGTGAGTTTCCGTAGGTATAAAATTCTAGATGGCTAGCTTAACCGTGTAAGTCACCAAAAATGTAGAAGATTCTTTTGCTCCAAGCATCACAGAACGAACTTGAGTTTAAGAAACGTCGGAGTGCATGCGATTTTTGTAGAATAATGCGACAATCGAAAGTATATACTTAGAAATCCAGAAAGCGAATTCTATGTTGTGAACATAGAAGCCATCGAGACAAAGCCAGATGCGGGAAACCGACATCACCAGCCATAGAAATTAAAAAACACAAGAAAAACAATTCTCCATTTAATCATGCATGCCTCTCTAGAACAATTAAAATTAAATTAAATTAAACTTGATAAGGCATAGTGGCAAGTCACAATTATCGTTAACCCTCAGCCTTAACTTCACAGCATAAATAGATAAATTGTAGATGGCGCGTTTTCAATGCGCCCCGGTTTCAAGAACCAGAACGACAACTAACAGACATTAATGGTCTAGAGAGCAAAATCAAGATTTTCTAAATAACTTTTCACGGTGTGTTTTTACATTACAGAATGACTATAAACTGACAAATACATTACATGGTTCAAACTTATCCTGTTTCTTGGACCAAAACAAGTTAGCTTCCAGCCAATTGTTTGATTTTTTAAATGTAATTTAATGAGCTTTCCATAGCTCTAAAAATCGAGCTGGTTGGATTTAGAATGGTAGCTGTTAAAAACGTGGAGCTAAAGATCTTTCTCTAAGGATGATCTAATTGAAAAGCATGCTTATAGGAAAGTTCAACGGCATGATTTACATTTACAGGTAAAATCTTTATGTTCCTTTATTTCTTGAACTTTATCGACATAATTTCGGTCCTGCTTCTCGAAACAGACAAAGTTAGCTCCTCATGCAATGGTTTGATTTTTAGCAATGTAATTTAATTATAGCTATCCAGGAAAAATCGAGTTGGTTAGATTTAGAATTGTAGCGTTGAAGGGGTTGATCCAGTTGAAAAGTATGTTCATTAAAAAGTTCAATAGAATGATTTTTATTCATAGGTAAAACCTCATTTTCGTTGATTTCTTGAACCACATAATTGTTAATGAGGATGATCTTGCTGTGTCGACCAAACCAAGTTACCTCCTCAGCCAATTGTTTGATTTTAGAAATGTCATTTAATGAGCTTTCTATAACTCTAAAATTGAGTTTATTGGATTTAGAATCTTAGCTCTATAGGCAATGATCCAATTGAAAAGCATGCTTATAGAAAAATTAAACACATGATTTTCATTCATAAGTTAGGTTTAATCCAAAAAAAAGAAAACTTGAGCCAAAATTAAATAAAAAAAACCATAATTGAGGGAAAAGAGGCGATGTGTACAATAAAAGAATGATAAACTTGTTGATCTTTGTAAAATTAGTTCTTAGATATAATCTTAATGATCTAGCAGTGTATAACAATCATCAAATCCATCTGAAGAATCCTCCAGTGAACAATGAGCTTGGCTCTATGATTGACTCATTTTAACTTTTTTGGGCCATGCCTCATTAATAGACTAGATGCCAATGTGGAGACGATGAAATGTGTCCTGCCCTTAGGCTATACATTGATACATATGTTGTATATAAATAATTTTGGACATTTAATTTTTATCGATTTGTCTTTATAGTATGCTATTTTTTCACATTGGATAATGACACATATGGTCCTTGAACTTTGACCCAATATGCAATGTAGTCCCTGAACTTTAGCCTAACGTGTAATGTGGTCCATAAACTTCTAATGTGTTCAATGTGGTCCTTGGACTTTTAGTACATGTTCAACTTAGCCCTTAGACACCATTGAACATTTTCAAGTAGTTTAACGACTAAATTGAACATATACCAAAAGTTCATAGACCAATTGAATAAATTGAAAGTTCATGGACCATATTGCACATTGGGCTATAGTTCAGAGACCACATTGTACATTGAGCCAAAGTTTATGGACCGTTTATATCATTTTCCCTTTTCACATAAAGGTATGGCCAACAAAACTATAAAATAGTTGGTTTGTGTAATATATATTTTTATAGGGTTATATCACAAAAAACCCTAAACTATTACACCTGTGACAAATTTGCCTCGAACTAATTTTTTTACGACCAAAAACCCTAAATCGATGCACCTGTAATAAATTTACCCTCCATAGTTTCCGTTAAATTTTACTGTCAAATTACTGAGTTAAATGACACGTGACAATTGACAAGTATACCAGTTTAAGGTTTTACCCCTCTGTTTGTCACTGGTTTACCAATTTGTGATTTTTTGCGGTATTAATCCAATTTAGAGGAGAGTAAATTTATCACAAGTGTACCGGTTTGTGATTTTTGGTGGTTAAAAGATTAGTTCGGGGTAAATTTGCCATAGGTGTACCGATTTGGGATTTTTTGTGGTATTAACCCTCTTTTTTACTTACCTAGCCAAAACACTGTCACTCAGTATCTATGTTCAGTATACTTATTCACTATGTATAGGAGCTTATTGTGTTATTGTCTGATGCATTTACCATTTATAATCATAGAGCGACATATTTCTAGTTTATTGTTATGATTCGTTCAATTTTATTCATTTACAATGCAATCTTGCAATTCGATTTTATACATCCCTCAACGATATTACTCTAAAAAGCAATTTTAACGAGGCCGTTACACCAGTAAAAAGCTAACCAGCGCATGTGGTAAGGCACCCATGTGTTAGGAACATGTTCTTTCCTTTTTCTTTCCTTTTTTTGTTAAGGGGCATGAGGGTAGACGTATTATTACCTAATGGCCCATGAAGCATCCTTCGAACCTCACAGATTGATTAAGTCCATATCTTTAGCCTATCCAAATGACCCTTGTCCCGAAGTAGTTTGCACCCAATTAGTAGAATCTACACAACCGTTAAATGGGTAGATCGAGTCGAAAATGGTCCGACCCAAATTGACACATTTAACCCGTTTTGACGCATTTATATACAGCACAAATTCAGCGATACATACCTAACCCAACTCACATTACTAAAACACATAGATATTTAAAAACAAGAATTTTTATGCTATGTGTGTAGTGTAAAAGATAAAAATTTTAATAGCTTTGTAAGGCTTCAAATAAGATTTTCAACTTGTTTGTAACTTTTCCTTTATTGCAACTTTTTTGTGTTTCACAGTGAAGTATCTATTATCTCTTAAAATCATTAAGTCAATAAATATTGACACGTAAAATCATATACTAATTTTCACGATTTTCCAAAGTTTGAAAGATCATTTTTTACTATTTTTCAATATTGAAAAAAAAAGAAGATCATAAGTAGAAGATAAAACTAGAAAATAAGTTTCCCTATCCTCGTGCAAAAAAAAAATTGCCCTACCCAGAAAACCCCACTGAACCTGAAGACAAGTGAAGAGAGACTGCAAGTGGGTTGCAGCTAGGGAAGGAATTACCCAACTCACAACAAGAAATTTAATCTCTTTGTCCGAGCACAGACTTACGACCGAATCTAACTATCCTTAACAAACAGCCGGCGACACTTGCAATGCTGCTAAAGAGGCCTCTCATGCCGCGACAATCAGCAGATACGAAGACATCCCTCCCAACTGCGAGTCCGCCCTTAGGAAGGCGGTGGCTCCCCAACCAGTATCCGTCACCATCGATGCGGGTGAACCTGCTTTCAAGGTCTTCTCGAGTCGTGCCTTCACCGAAGACTGCAGAACCAATTTGGACCGTGTGGTCACCATGGTCTGGTATGGAATGAGTGAGGCCGGAATTAAGTATTGATTAGCTAAGGATTCGCGGGGCGCCGGATGGGGTGAGCAAGGATTTGTTAGGATGCAGAGGGACGTGGATTCTGCAGAAGGTCTTTGCGGCGTCACCATGGAAGTGCTTCCTATCCAACTACATAATTTGTATCAATCTATTAGGTCGGATCATGGTGGTAGCACTTGCATAATGGTGCTTGTGAACTCTTATTAGAAAGTTTTAACACCGAAAGACGGATCACCGACCACGTGTCGTTTCGCTTCTCACACCGTGTGAGACAATTTCCCAAACTCGAATATAGAGATAGCAAACGGACCATCCCAATGCAGGGCGACATGGCACGGCACGCAACGAGCCGCGCCGGCACGGCACGCAACGAGCCGCGCCGGCACGGCCGTGGCCGGGTTCTGAGTATGCTTCAAGCAATCATCTCACCCCCTAAGCCTCCACCCCCATCGTTTTAGGCCCCGCAGAGGCCCTTAAGCAAATCCTGTGGATAATCATAATTAGCCAGTCAAAACGGACAAAAGTGGAAAACGATGGCGTCACCAACCCCCCAAAAGTCTAAGAAAGTAGCAATTATCTTTAAGACTACCCCACTTCAAATATTCAAGAATTTCAAAGGGGGATGAAAGGTGAGATGACGTTAAAGTCAAATTGGCAAACTCCTTTTCCACCCAATTTGTCCATCGTGACCAACACCCACGGTCTTGTGCGTCGTCCAACACAAGTCTTCCTACCTTTTTTCTCGTGCTATGGAAACCAAATCTGATTGCACAACCCTTTTCCTCCCCATTTTCTAATTTTTTTATTTCATTCTTTATTTTTCCTTTCCCTGCCCAATGATGGACCACAGCAAGTGGACAATCTTAGAGAAGAATCTAGGGAGATAAGTAGACTGAATAGTCGTCAACCCAACAGATACGTAGAGACCAATGTCTCCGTGGAAACAATGTATCCACCCAAAGATGAAGGTTACTTGATTCAACATCAATTTTTCTGCAATTGGGTACACAAGAAGTCTTAACAACTGACCCAAAATTTGTTAGTTGGTCAAAGACAGCAATTACTCGTTACCAAAACCAGAATGAAATGTGGTAACTAGCAACTCATAATGATCCTTTGGAAAGATGAATCTAACCTAATTCAAAACCGGTTAAGATTTCATTGAGCACTTGATGGGCACATTCTCTTACAATTCACCACTTTTGTCCTCCCAAACTTGGAGACTGAGGCATCTAAAGGAACCAGAATCTTGACATGATGTACACATTTGTTGCATCACTTGTTCAATGACCAAAACAGAGCGAAACCGAAAGAACAAGAATCCCCATTCAGAGTAGAAAAGGCGGCAACAGAAATTTACACAAGCATAATTAAAATAATTCTTCTTTTTGCTCTCAATTCGAGTGAAGCCGCAGCGAAGAGGTGGCAAAATTCCCAGCATCACTTTTCAAACGGTATGAACTAAGAATTTGCACTCCCTCTCACCTAGTTTTCCTTCCTACCTCGAGTTCTCTGCACAATTCTCGTGTAGATCGGCAAAGACAGTGAACGCCCAAGGAAACTTAACAGAACCATAGAAAACTAAAAATATAGTACTGCTTGTATCATGTATAGCCATAGTTAGACGACAAGCATGCACTACCCAATTGGACCCTCTCAAGAAGCCACATATTCCACCTCAATACAAACTGCATCTATAAATTGGTATGAATCATCCAACCCAGACCCAACAGAGCATTCCTAAGTAATTATAGATTGAAGTTACCACAGCATAGCCACTTTCGCTTACCCTTGGAGAACATGAAACTGTTACCTTTAATTACCAGAAAAAGTTCTTACAAGCAACAAAAAGATCCCCATTTCCCGACTTTTCTTGCTCAAGGCTGAGATCAAATCCCACCCGATAGTAACCAAAAGGCCTTAACTTTTCCTTTTTTCAGCCAATCACTGCTCCATCTATATCCCATGATTCGGGCCATGAAAAATATGTACAGGAGCAATTCAAGCCAATTAAAAACCTAAGACTCTGAAAACTCTGAGGGCTCGAAAAAGCGATCTACATGAAGCATTCCACGATTTTCATGTATTGGCAGATTGTGATGGCACCCTGGGGTGGTTATGTTCACCTTCATAAGTGACAATAAGCATAGACGAGTCCTCCAAGCACCTTTCCACATGCTTCCTTGCAGGGCAACCTCTCATGCTGCTACATTTGTAGTATCCCCTGCAACATAAAATAGAAGATTAGAAGGAGCTCGCATAACAAGACCTCCCCCTACTTCAGAAGCCATAGCAGAGAGCCTTGATTATCAAATAGATCACAGTTGCTAACTCACAAGAGAAACTCAGAGCACCTTCAAAATCCCAGATGCAAATTTAGCAGCCGAATAACGAGATGTTAATCTTTTTCATTTTAAGAATGACAACTCTACCAGAGTACCGTATCTCCAAATGAAAAACCATCTAATAGTTGTTCTAGGGAATTCTGGGAGTCTTAAAAGTAAGCCAACGAAAATACAATAGGTAACAACACCATAGCCGAACTCTACTCCAATTGTCCCAAGCTCTTCCACCATTTATTAGCCAAGATAAACAGAATGCCAATCAACGAATCAGATAAGCACAGGTGAGGGCAAATTAGGGAAATATAACTCAACTTGCAAGTACCTCGCATATGTTAAAGCAGAGGCAATCATACCTAGGATGAGGAGAACCCTTGATGGGCTTCTGCCCGTACTTCCTCCACGAGTACTCATCGGGAGGAATATCTGCAAGCTTGTTGCTTATAGCAGGTACCTTAATCGACCTCTTCACTCTATGTTTCCTGCAACAAAGTATAAGTGGATAAGCAAAGAAAAAGTGGCCAATGTATCCACAACCAACAAAGGAAGTGAGTACATTGCACGATGAATTATTCAAGCGTAAGCTAACCTCTTCTTAGAGCAATGACATCTACTGCTGCTGCCGCATTTCATGCTCCCATCCTCTCCTCGGCCAGAGCACTTCCTCTTATGCTGCGAGTTCTGATCAGATGAGCGAACCGCCCCGATCAAATGGAAAGCATTTGCATCCAAGTTAGCCACGCTCCCATCTATACTCAGCGAAGAAATGAAAGACCTCGTAGACGACATGGTGGGCGTGCAGCTAGAGCTATCGAAATTCAAGCTTATGCCACTATTGCTCCTATGGTACATCATCTCAGCTTGGTGTTTCATTTGTTGCTGGTGCTGTAACTTCTGCTGGTGCTGGAGAAAGTGATAGTGTGCTGCTGACGGTGTTTGCTGGGCTAAATTTAGAGGGCTTTTACCATTGGAGCTCAACTCCAAGTTCGGGTTACCTAAAGAAAGAGAGGCTTTGGGATGTGTATTGAGTTCTTGAATTGCATTTTCAGGGTAATTAGGAGGGAGGAGTTGGAGACTCTTTGAAGATTGGTCAGTTCTAACAATAGGGTTGTCCAAGAGGGCCTTCTGGGGCAAAGGGGTTGGGAGTTTCTTCAACTTCCTAACTCTAGCATGACCCAAGCAGGTATTGAGAAGAGAAACCACTCTCTTGAACCTGAATACAGCATCACCAGTCTCGAGCATCAGATTTCTACACTGAACCTGATCTTGCGGCTGAGACAAGAGGCTCAGAACCCTGTGGCAGCTCTCCACAGCTGCTCTATTAGCTTCTTCAACCTCCTCCATCTCAAACCCGCCACACAAAAAATCCCTAACTTACCGAAACTTACAAGCTAAACCAACTCGAAAGCCACAGCATAATTTCCTCACAGCTCTGAAGGAAAAAAAATCAACGCAAGATCTTGAATACAAAGGCCAGAGACCCACAAAGTCAGAGTCCCATTTCAGCAAAGCTGAAGACCCAGATAGACAATTTCTTGTGAAAATTCTAAAAACAAAGAAGGCCCTTTTTTTCCAGAAATAGAGACGAACCAGGAGATCATGCCGAGCTGGGCATAGCTATCTTTGACAAGAGAAAAAGGACCTTAAATCCAAGCACAGAATCCACCATACCCATCTCTCATCAGATCAAACTTGCCAGTTTCTTCAAT
This sequence comes from Syzygium malaccense, assembly GCA_031216405.1. NCBI lineage: Eukaryota > Viridiplantae > Streptophyta > Magnoliopsida > Myrtales > Myrtaceae > Syzygium > Syzygium malaccense. The sequence goes on from CM062254.1 coordinate 19,176,977, forward strand.
CAAGAAAACACCCAAGAAGAGGCATTTTTTCCTGGTGGGCACCCGGTGCCTAATCAAACCCTAGAGTCTCTTCATCCACACTCGAGAGGCAGAACAAGAAGGAACAAGAAGAAGTAGAAGAAGAAGAGGTGGCGTGAAAGAGAAGACTTTTGCGCTTCCTACGCCTGAAGAAAATTCACACGCCCACAAGAATATTAAACAAAACTCCCCCTCCCTCTTCCTCCCTCCTCCTTCCTCCTCCTCCCCTTCGCTTTTCTTTTCCTTCTTTTCTTTTTCTTCTTTTTTGGTCCCTACAATAGTTTTCTTACAAAGCTCGTTGTTTTTTCTCTACAGGGAGAGAGAGAGAAAGGGTGGCATTTAAATAAGCTGGAAGATCAGAGGGAGAGAGATGGAAACTGCCATCTCTGTCACAGATATTGAAGGCGGGGCCCTCCATACGACCTTTGCTTTCCCACTTCTCCCTTCCCTCTCTCTCTGTCTCTCTCTTTTTTTCCTTATTTTCCGCCCTTTTCCTTTTCTCTTTCTGCCTCTTCTCCTGAATTTCTTTGCTTTTTCGATGGAATTATTGTCTTGTCTGCATTAATGGGACTTCCCCATTTTAAAGCTTTGAGTTCTGTGGATGCTAATCAATGCTCATGGTCTTTTCATCTCTTCTTTTCATTTATGGGGTTCTAAAAACTGCAAATTGGGTTTGTTGAATTTAGCTCTTGCTACTAGAGGTTGGACCATTCTTGCGCTTCTTGTATGTGGTTGAACTACTCTCACAAAGCTTGCTTTCGGCACCAATGCCTCCTCTCCTTGTAACGGATCTTTACTCTCTACTTTTGCAGCAAATTTGCCTCCCTTTCTTTTTGTGAGGCAAAGCCTAAAAATTGAACTTGAGCCCATACTGTTGAGGATTTGAGATGACCCTTTTAGACATTTGCTTAAGAAGCCGAAGGACTAATCCGGGTATTGGTGAAAGTTAAATCACAAAAGAACAGAATTCGGTCGTTTATTGAAAAATTTTGAAGTGTGTGTATGGTATGAAATTTTGTGTCGAAAGCGTTATAAAATGGCCGAGGATACAACGTTCTTTAAGACGGTGGAACGGTCAAAGGACCTTATAGAATTTCGTCCGTTTTAACTCAATTCGTGATTAAGACATGAGAAGCGTGATCGCAAATTCAAATTTCAAATGAAACAACTATTCCATGGCCATATAAGGGGAATATTTTTGCTAGGATCATAGTCTAGTGGACTAGATCAATAATAACTATTGGTCATGTCCGTCTCACCATATTAACATCCCTCATCTTATTTGGTCCGTAAATCGAGTTCAGGTAAAAAAAATTTCTTACTTTAAGGTAACTAATAATCCTCAATTACTATGAGAAAGTGAGATTGATATGACATAATCGATGAGATCACATTGGGTATTTAAGAGACGCTCTGCGTATGAATATCGTTAATGCTATTGTGTGAGAAATTGAATAAAAAAAAAGGTCAAATTTCAAGATAGCGGCTATTTGATTATAAGTGTGATCAATATTTTAAAAATCAAATATTATTATATTAAATAATTTCCACTAGTTCTTTAAGTGAGCTCCTTTGTTAATATAACCGATTTGCTCACGCCATTTTCATGTATAAACCCTGAAAATCCGTTGTCAAAACTTTCAACGTATAACGGGGTCCCCAGAAAAAAAGAATTAACAAACCAACTGCATGTAAATTGTTATAGGTCGGGATCACTTGCATAGATCAAAAGTTCATACTTAACAAGTTCATAAAACTTGCCAGGTGTCGTATAAACCTCCCGATAATCATATCCCCACGTCCGTACTCTTCAATTATAGTAAGAAAATTACACTCCTCATGCATGAGCTCGTTCGATAATGCGATTTGCCACGGTGAATCAATCACTATTACGAGCTTCGTTTGTAGAACTATCCTAGATCAATCCGAGCAGCCTCATAATGACTATTCATCAAGGCTACAATAACTATATTTTCCTTTTGGAGCACCTTCTTAATGTGTCGTTAAGTACTTAGTTAGGAGCACTAATTGATTTGAAGACAAAAGAAAACATGCTTATTAACCAAAGGGTTAATATCACGAAAAATCCTAAACTGATACACCTGTGATAAATTTACCCCGAATTAATTTTTTGATCATCAAAAACCCCAAATCAGTATACATGTGAAAAATTTACCCAAAACTAATTTGTTTACCACAAAAAATTCCAAACTGATATATTCGTGACAAATTTACCATCCGTTAGTTTCCATTAAATTAGATTATAACCACGAAAAGCCAACTTGGTGACAAACAGAGGGTAAAACCCTAAATTGGTATACCAGTCAATTGCCACATGTAATCCAACTCAACAATTTGATAGTAAATTATAACGAAAACTAACAGAGGGTAAATTTATCGCAGGTGTGCAAATTTTGGATTTTTTGTGGTCAATAAATTAATTTTGAGATAAATTTATCATGATTGTACAAATTTAGGGTTTTCCGTGATATTAACTCTTAACGAAAAGCTATGGAATCTTACGAAAGAAAAAAGAAGAAGAAGAAACTTGTCATCTCAATTTAGCATGTATTCAAAGGACACTCTTTTTACATTTTCTTTCTTTTCTGAATAGTATCGTGACAATTGAAATTTGATTTTTATGTGATGCGTAAAATTTTAAAATCGTTCGAAATATAAAAATATTGGACCGTAGAGTCATTTCTCTTGAAATCATTTTCGTGTTTCGGTTAATTTGTAGGGAAAAAATCTTATATTCCGCTTCGATGTTGGTCCATGCAAAGCTTGGAAATAGTTCCAAGTAAAGTTACTTTCTTATCTCTCAGCTAATGATTAAACGAGTACTAATCATATTTAGCACGTCGTGCTACACTTGAATAAAATGTCACTTCAGCTTTCGCTCGTTCTTTCATGGAATATTTGACGCAATGATTGGACCAAAATCCACTTAAAATTTTATCTTAGGATTTCAGTATATTTTTTTTGGTAAAGTTGCGCCCACACGGGGTCTAACCAACCCTCGTGCGCCTTGATCAGCCCACCTTTCCTCTCGATAACAAGGGTGAATACCCCCGCTCGGCATCGTGTATTCGGAATTTTATTTTTTTTATGTAATTCTTTTAATAACTAATCTATAAGTTTAACTTATGCAAAAAGAAATCTTTTAAAAAATCACATAAAATAAATGAATAGTGCTAGAAAACTCTTTTTTTTCTAGGGGTGGGACTCAGAGGCAAAGATTTTTTTTTAACGAGTTAATATCACGAAAAATCTCAAATTTATATATTTATGATAAATTTCCCAAAAACTAATTTTTAGATCACCAAAAAACCTAAACTGGTACATTCGTGACATATTTACCCTCCATTAGCTTCCGTCAAATTTTACCGTGAAATTACCGAGCTAATCTATGTTGATATACATATCGGTTTGAGGTAAAATTTTCATATGTATATCAATTTGGGGCTTTTGATAACCCAAAAATTAGTTTGTGGCACATTTGTCACAGGCGTATCGATTTTTATTTTCTGGTGATCAAAAAATTAAGTCGGAGTAAATTTATCACAAAATATATTAGTTTTGGGGTTTTCGTGATACTAACCCCTTTTTATTTAGGGATAAGTAAGTGGTATTATGAGTTTTTCTTTTTCTTTTCTTTTTGACTTTTTTCTTTATTCCTTTGGAGTGTTTTTTTTTCTTTTTTAACTTCTTTTTTTCTTTTTTCGAAAAAAAAAGAAAGAAAGAAAAAAAACACTCCTTTTTCTTTTCACGGCTTGTGAGAAAGTCGGCCAGGAGGCCGGAGACCCCACAAGGGGGACGCCGCCCGAGACACGGCCGAACGGGGTTCCCATATAGCCGTTGCGGCAGCGGCCAATAGCCTCCCGCCACGTGTCCGGTCCCCCCAACCCCCGGGGGCGGACGGGCGGACACGTGGACCGGGGCGTGCCCCCGTTTGACCGCCACACGGCGGGAGGGACGAAAGCGCTGCCGCGCGCTAACATGCGCCGGGCGGGGGTAGGTTAAGATTCGGTGACCGACCGGGTCAAGCCACGTGGGACCCCACCGCGGGCCCCCACTGCCGTTGACTCCTTCGCTATGCGTGGATGGAGACACGCATCCCACTGTCAGTTCGATTTGGTTTTTTTTTTTTTATCTGTAATTGCAAATCTATTTATTTTACGGTTAATACTACGAAAAATATTAAATTAATATATTTATAATCATTTTATTTCGAACTAATTTTTTGACCATCAAAAATTTTAAAATAGTATATTTATGATAAATTTACCTAAAACTAGTAGACTTATGATAAATTTACCTCAAATTAATCTTTTGACAACCAAAAATCCTAAATTAGTACACTTTGTAACAAATTTACCCTCCGTTAAATTTAATTAATATCATGAAAAATCACAAACTGATAAACTTATGACAAGCAGAAGGGTAAAACCCCAATCTAGTACACTGATTAACTATCACGTATCATCAAACTTAGCAATTTGATAGAAAAATTTAATGAAAATTAACGGAGGGTAAATTTATCACAAATATACCAGTTTGGGATTTTTGTTAGTTCAGGATAAAATTATCATAGGTGTACTGGTTTGGAGTTTTTGGTAATCAAAAAATTATTTCGGGGTAAAATTATCACAGGTGTACCAGTTTGAGTTTTTTGTGATCAAAAAAATAATTTGGGGTAAATTTATCACAAGTATACCAGTTTGAGGTTTTTCATGGTATTAACTCTTTATTTTATGCATGCTTGGAAAAAGGGATAAAAAAAGTAGGTTTATTCTTAAAAAAAAGATAATGACACAAGCAATTCCCAAATTTTGACTCAATATTCAATGTGGTCTCTAAATTTTTAATTTGTTCAATGCAATCCCTGAACTTTAACCGAATATTCAATGTGGTCCCTGAACTTTTAATTTGTTCAATGTGGTCCATAGACTTTTGTTACATGTTCAATATAGTCCTTGAACCATATGAAAATATTCAATATAATCGCTAAACTTGAATAATTGGAAAGACTTCATTGAACATTTTCGTATAGTTTAGGGATTAAATTGAACATGTACCAAAAGTTCATGAATGACATTGAGCAAATTAAAAAAAATTCATGGACCACATTGCACATTCAATTAAAGTTTAAGGACGAAATTGAACAAATTAAAAGCTCATGAACTACATTGCACATTAGGCAAAAATTCAGGGACTGTTTGTGTCATTTTCCTTAAAAAACCCTAATTTTAGCGCTAATCTCAATGCTATCCTAAACATTTTTTTTGTCTCAAAAAAGGCTATCAATTTTTACTTGAGTGCCAAATCTACCCCATTAACCTTACGTCCAAAATCTCTCATTGACAATTGAGAATTGAAAAACTCCCAAACGCAAGCTCTTCAAGTGTTTTGAACTGAGTATCCCAAAGTGCTAGTTATTCGAGTGTGATAGATGGAAGACTCTCGAGCGAGAGGAGATTGAAGACTAAGCGCAAAATTGAAGATCCTCGAGCAAGATGAAAGAAATTAAGAGAAAGCCAACCCTAATTATTCTAACTTTTACCCAAATATCAGATCCAGAATAAGTCATTTGGGCTAATGTGGAAATGCCACATAGGATCACTAAGGGCGAATTTGGACAAAGGGTTAACTGGGAAAATATATAACTCAAGTAAAAGTTAGTGGTTTCTTATAAGATAGAAAAAACAATTTACGGTAAAATTGTGACTGAACCTAAAGGTGGAGATTATTTATGAGACCAAAGAAAAGTTCAGTGTAAAATTCAAAATCAAGGATTTTTTTAGGGCGTCATGCCAGAAAAGTAGGGAGTGTTTTACTTTCCATTTACTCTCTTTTCACAATTCAGAAGTATGTTCAATTCTTAAAAATTATTTGGAAAATTACATAATTTTACGCACAAATATCTATATATGTTATAAGAGTCTTGAGACTTAAAAAAGTAGAAGTTAAAAAGTAAAAGTTATTTTCGACAAACCATGCATGGCGATTCGATCTTCAGGACATGATTTTCTTTTGCTTTTTCTTTTTGTCAAATCTTATAGCTCGTATATATTCAAAATTTTTATTAACATATAAAGGTTGACACGTGCATTTTGCAAATAATATCTTTATGTAAAAGAAAAAGGCACTTTTTACTTCTAAAATCTAAACGGCAATGCATAAAATTATGTATATTAGATCACGTCATGGTATTTTTTTTTTTTGATATTATAGTGGGGTACCCTACTCGGATATTTGTAACTTCACTTCGATAAAATTTTATTTTCATAAGAATATATCAAATGGATCTCAATTTCGAGCTAATTAATTAATGCATTTTCTATTTTGTAATTAATTCATGCTAACCTGGATTATGCTAAATCTTAGTAAAGTACTAAAAAAGTCATAAACCAATTGCATTAGTATCATTTCAGTCATGAACCTTTTAATTCGGCCAATTAAGTCATAAACCTTTTACATTTGTTCCAATTGAGTCCATTCAATCAATTTCGGCTGAAAATTGTTAACGTAGATACTAACTTTCCTACATGGCACGATTAGCGCTGATGTGGATAAATTTGAATAATTAAAAAATTTTATTTTTTAATTAATTTTTTTCTTTTTTTCCTTTCATTATGGCCGGCGAATGTCATCGGGTCGCCTTGCCCGTGATCGGTGAGGCAATCCCAACCTCGCCGACCGCAAAGGCCTTAACTGGCCAAAATGAAAGAACAAAGAAAATGTAGTTGATCCACTTTGAAAATGAAAATGAAACCAATCAAATTATTGGTATGATCTTGCTAACGAGTGACCCAATTAGCACGGGAGAGGCGGTGTATCGGAAACGACACTCTTTCTTTATTTAGGTGTTTAACAAAGTGCAAGATGTTTGTTAACAAATTTTTGAGTGTCCATTTGTAAATGCTACACAAAATAATTTTGGCCTCTCAAGTGTCTCGAGTAAAAGCTATGGTGCTTGGCAAGTAATTTTAGACCACTTTTAGTCAAAATTTGCCTTGGCAAAGCCCATAGAAGGTACACGCCTTGCCTTTTGGCATTGGGACTTTTAATGCAACTTCTATCCATTAATTAAACTTTTGATCCCCACTCTACCCACAAAAGATTTTCGCAATTTCGAAATTACTTTCATCTTCTTCAATCTGCATCGAGATGCGTCGGTTGCGACCCTACCACCCCACGCTTGTTGAGTCCCCCTTGGGAAGTCATAGTGCCGGGGTTGTGTGACCCAGGGAAGCTGACTCACAATCTATGTACATAATTTCATAAGTTCTTCGGTGGTTGAATGAACTGAATATGATCAACCTCTTATCCTGTTTATCAAAAAAAAAAAACAAATATCGTATCAAAATCCCTTTTTCTGCCTTTAATATGAGGACAAAAGGAATAACAAAAGAAAAAGAAAATCCAGGAAACGTAGTGAAAAAAAGTGAAGAATTCTACTTGCTTTCATGTCGCGTGTGAAATCGAGGCTTTGCTTTTTGCTTTCTAATGACAAAAAAGCACAAAAAAGCAAAAGAAAAAAGTGGTGCTGTGGGATCTGCGACGACTCGTTCACCCTATAGCGTTTGAGTCTCTAGCAAAAAAGAGCAAGTCATCATTATCTTCTTTACTGGTGCGATGCCGTGATATCTGATATGACATTTCAATCAATGGTTGAATTTCAGTTTATTTTTGTGAGCAATAGACTATTGCTCGTAATGAACATTGAATCAAAATTAAGGATGTAGGCACATCGAGAGTCCCTAAATTATCACAAATTGTTCAATATTGTCACTTAACTATTTTGTGATACTTGAATTCCCAAGCTTATATTTTTTGTTCAAGATGATCCTTCTATTGAAATAGAAACAGAAGTGCTCATTGTCAAGATAAATTGACGCTTCGTGTAACTTTCTTGTGCTGATTGAATAAAATTCTAGGAAAGCAAAAAAAAAAAAAATCATCCACCAAGCCTTTGCTGGGCTACCTTTGCAAGGGCTGGATTTGGACTGAGATCGCGTGACTCGATCCAAGTCTCACCTAAGGTCAAGCGACCTAAGCCAAATTTGGTATTTGGTCATCCAAACCTGACCAGGTGACACCTTGGGTTGCAAAACCTTAGTTGTTGCTCGTTGGGTCCCGCAAGGCGATGCCGGGTCGAGGTCGTGCAATCTGATTGGGCTTGTATGCCCCCATGTTAGGTTTATCCGAGCTCGTGTGACCTAAGTTGTCTCTTGTCGGGGTCGAGTGATCGTCGGCATCGCCTCCTTGGGCTTGTGGGATCCTCGACCAACAGTCGTCAGGGTTGTTCGACCCAAGCAACAATCTCGCCTCCCTCCCTTGTTGTCTCTCTCCTTTTGGTTCCCAAATATCCTTTTTTAAGTATTTATTTTCAATATTTATTTTATAATTTCCTTTTTAATTGTGTAGGATGTCGTATCATCATTTAACGGCAACTTTACGATCACGTCAGCAATTTCGCCCCCACTTTTTTATGAAAAGACCAACTCAAACAAAAAAAAAGCATATAGCTTGGAGAGTTGATTGAACAAGGAAAAGTTAGAGATATTATATTAAACGACTTACAATAATTGAGGAACCTCCGGTGCCTTTATTCCTTAAAAAGAAATCACGTGAAGATAAGCTAGGTGAAATTAAGAGAATTTAACAGGGAAAAATTACTATTTGTGACATATTAAATTGATATATTGGTTATTGAATTTCTTCTCTCTCTTTTTTCGTGCTTTTGCATCTAGCTCGGCTCCTATGCGGGATGCAAGTTGCCCATGTCTTCGAGCATGCATTAAATAGTAAATAATAGTAATTATCTGCTTAGGTGACCAAAAAGATAACACGATTTATATGACTTTTCGGAACGTTTATGTTGGCCTATTGTTATTAGGATTAATGCCACGAAAAATCTCAAATCAGTACACTTGTGACGAATTTACCAAAAACTAATTTTTTTACTATCAAAAACTCTAAACCGGTATATCTGTGATAAATTTACTCAAAACTAATTTTTGATCACCAAAAACTCAAAATTGATAAACTTGTGACAAATTTACCCTCCGTCAAATTTAATTAACACCACAAAAAATCACAAATTGATAAACACATGACAAATAAATGGGTAAAATCCCAAACCGATACATTCGTTAACTAACATATGTCATCAAACTCAGCAATTTAACGGTAAAATTTATCATATGTGTATTAGTTTTGGGTTATTCGTGGTATTAACCCTTGTTATTACGGTGGGGCCAGAAAAAGTATGAAATCCTAATTGAAAAGTGTCAAATTTTTTTCATGTAAAATCTGTCAATCTAACGTGCAAAGGCCATGTTTGAGCTTTTAGGAGTCTCTTTTTTGAAAAAGAAGGTGGACAAAAGTGAAGAACAAATGGAAGAGGGCATAAAAAAAAGGCAAAGCATATTATATGATTTGATTCCTCGGGTACCAACAATTCTATATTGGGTGACGCACCCGAATTTAACTTAGGGTTTTATCTGGTTCATCATGTTCATAAGATGTTCGACAGATTCGAAATTTTGCATGCCCTAGATAGTATTTTTCTTCTAGTTAGAAAAGAGAATATTTCGAGAATAAGCCGTGAATTTTCCTACTTTTGTGTTGCATTGGATCCTTGCGTTGTTTCTCTTCCTAGGCAGATGCTGACAGAATCCAAGTAGTGTGGTGATGGTGGCCAAACGCAGCTCGAATATGTTCGCTCTCGAATTAGAAAATTTGACTATTTGCAAGTGATTTCAATTGGAAAAATTGTTCAAAAAGTCATAAATCTATTACATTTTTGCCAATTTAGTCTTAAATATTTTGATTTTGCTAACAGAGTACTAACCTTTTCACCTTTTGGCAATTGAGTCCATCCAGCCAATTTTAGCAGGAAATTGCTGCATGGATACCGACCATCCTATTTGGTACGGCTGGCACTAAGATGGAATTTTTTTAAAATAATTTTTTGATTTCTTAAATAATTTTTCTGATTTTTTCTTTCTTTTATATCCCTACTCTTTTTGTTGGTGGCTTAGCCATTGGCCACGGGCTAGCCTAGTCGGCTACTACCTATGGCCGGTGGTCGTTCTTCAGCCACTGGCAAAAAGAATAGGGAAAAAAAGAAAGAAAAAGAGGAAAAATAAAAAGATTATAAAAAAAATCAAAATATTATAGAAAAAGTCAATGTCAATGCCGACCGTGTCACGTAGGGCGGCGGGCATCCACATCAATGATTTTAGGCCTGAATTGACTGAATAGACTCAATTAGCAAAATGTGAAATGTTTGGTCAATAAGAAAATTTGAAAGGTTTATGGCTAAATTGGCAAAAGTACAATAAGTTTATGACTTTTTGAATAATTTTCCCGATTTCAATTCATTGCAATCTCGAGAAGATTTGACTCGAGCCAAGTCCAACATTGTACTGCATCGATCTCAATTGACTCAGGTGGAACACACATACTCGATTGAGAGATCAATTTGATTAGCTCGAGCGCACGTTTGATTAGCTCGAGTACATAAGACCATCTTGTTCGAACATAAGTTTATCTCAATTACAATAAGTATCCACACTTTTCTATGTATATTCTATAATTTCGATAGCTCTCACTTTGCAAATTGAAATTTCGAAATATCTTACAAAGAAGTAATACACAAAACCAAAGGGCAAAAAAGGTAGATTATGAAATTGAGGACAAATTAGACAAACTCCTCATGAAGCTTCTGACTCGCACATGTTTGCTTTCGAACTTTCAACTATTACATAATCCCCCTAACCTTCATTTTTGTTACTACCACTATTTCTATTATTTTTTTTCATTAGCATGTGTAATGCACCTGACTTTTATGGGTAAAATATATTTTCGTCTCTAAATTACTCTTTTCCCCTTAATTACTGTAAAAAATGAAATTACAAAGAAAATGAGGGAAAACTAAACTATCAATATACTAATCGTATAAAAAGTAAATAGCAATAATATTTAAAAAAAATAAAAATTTGTTAAAAATGGGTAAATATAGTGACTTTTTTTTGGGTTGAAAATATGGTGACTTTAATAGTACTAAATAAGATAATTACAGAAAAAGACTAAACAAAAGTTAAATAGAAAGGGAAACTGGTCGTTATATACATTTAAGGGTTAATTAATGTATAATATTATTGATTAATAAAAATATATAAGAAACTTAAAAAGAAATGATGTCCGTAACTGATAGAATGAAATAACTAACTGAAATCCAAATATTTTTTAGTGATCAAACATTTTTTTGCATTAATTAACCATTAAAAAATGCATAATGCGAATCCAATTTTTTTGTAATTTGGCACTTTAGTTATTGAAACCTTTTTCCCATTTTACTTTACTGTAATTATTTTTCTTAAAATATCATGTTAATTCCACTAATATATTTTTCTCCATTTTCTTTAATTTATCGTTTTTATATAAATCAATGGTAAAATGGAGGTTTCCATAAAAGATGAGATGGAAATACACTTTTATCCTTTAAAACTCATATGGGTTGCGCATACTAATGGAAATTTAATAGAGGATAAACAACCGTAACAAAATAAAAGTCCAAGGTATGTGTAACAATGAAAAGTTTAGGGCTAAATGTGTACTTCCCCAAAGTTTGGAGGAGTTTCATGTTATTTTCCCTTGAAAATAGAGGTACAAATGGCAGACAAAGGAAAACTTAGTCAGTTTTTCATGAGACTTTTACCTAGCTTTCCAGCATTAGAAATATTTTTTTCTTAGTCAGAAAATCACTATCTTCTTCCTAAATCAACTGAAAAAGAGGGAACATGGGTGGATGTGCTAGTGTACCATCAAGTTCAAGAAGGCCAGCGGAGTCCCCCCGGAGCCCGCGATGGAGGAGTCAATTGCCGCCCTTGCCCTTGTTGAGGAGCAGAAGACAGCCGTGGAGGTGAACATGGAGGTTGAGGAGACCAAGGAAGAAGAAAATGCCGAGATTGAGAAGAAGGCGGAAGACGGGAAGGATGCTCCCTCTCTAGGCACATTGCTCGATAAGGTACAATCACCCGACTTGGTTGATATGCGCAAGAATTCACAGACACATTGAATTCGATATAACAAACCATGAAGATGATATTCTGAAGATATATTCACGTCGAATTCTGTCATCGCCTTCGATGAGGCATGGTACATAGCCATTGAGCACCGATTAATTATGTCAGTAAGGGGAACTAATGCTCTTCATATTTCACTTTCCCCCTTCGTCAGGATGGAGAAAAGAAAGAGGAGAAGAGCGAGGGAGAGGCTGCTGGTGCAGGCGAGCCCAAGAAGGAAGAGGAGACAGAAGTAAGAGGCTTGGGGAGGCCAGGAAAGAGTAGAAGGAAACAGCAAGTGAAGAAGGGAAGCCTAGGTCAAACAGATTATAAGTCAAATTAAGTTGAGAAGGTCTTCTGATGATGCGGATTATTCTTGAATACACCCCAAATTTATGCAGCAAATTTTAAGAGTCTCTAATCAAGAGATGAATCACCTAGTTTGGGAGCCAAATCCATTCTTTCTGGTGTATCAAATTGATGTTTTCTTTTTTCCACGTGAGAGTGCTCAAAAAGGCACATGTAAGCATTCCTAATAGGGTTAATATCACAAAAAACTCCAAACTTGTACACTTGCGATAATTTTACCCTCCATTAGTTCCTTGTAAATTTTACTGTTAAATTTCTGAGTTGGATAACAAGTGATAATTGATGGGTGTACAACCCTCCGTTTGTCACGTGCACCGGTTTATGATTTTTGTGGTATTAATCTAATTTCACAAAAGGTAAATTTATCACAAATATATCAGTTTGGAATTTTTGATGGTCAAAAAATTAGTTTATGATAAATTTGTTACAGTTGACTAGTTTGGAATTTTTCGTGATGTTAACTCTTCACAATAACAACGAAACATAGAGAACCAACATGCATCTACTCATTAACGATTAATGTAGTCCAACTTGCCTTTCAAAGTTAAAAATGCTTCTGCTTTTGTTTTGTAAGACGGAGGCATATCTAAGATCAATTGTCTTCTTTTAATTCAAAACATATCTAAGATCAATTGTCTTCTTTTAATTCAAAACACCTGAGACTTTCACAATATACAAATATTAATACATATATTTACATGAAATTTTTTTCACGACTTTTCAAAAAATTAGATAATATTCTTAATTTTAACGGGAAGTACCAAAAAAAGAAGATTTTTTGGTGTTTCAAAAGCTTAACCAAGCAGGCCCGTTCAAACAATGTGAGGTAATATTGCCCCATGAAGCTAATCAAGCAACTTATTGGGTCGCGAAGACACATCGAAAAGGATTTCTTTCTTCCAATTGGCTTACCAAGCCCCTACCTCTTTGGGATTTACTCTGTTCAGACACTCACAGGCTTTGTTCCTATTTTGTGACTAGTTAGATGAAACTCAGCACGTTTCGACAAAGAAAATAAACGATGTGAGGTACTATGAAATGTAATTCAGCATTTCCAAATTAGTCTTTGCTCATCAAGGGAAGGATTCCATAAGCATATGAGCTTTGTCCTTTTGTAACCAAATCGAGAATTGTTTTTTAACCCCCAAAGTATCAAAAAAGGAGTCGTGGAAAGAAAGAGACATCTCATCCGAATTGGTTTTGATCGTCTCCCCATCGTTTTCAAAAGTGGTCTCCATTTACAGAGACATGAAGCCGTACCGTGAACCTCATGCCAAGAGAAGCCAAATGAGCCAAACCCAGCAAAATCTGAAGTAGCAAGATCATTATCAACACACTCTTTCAGAGTAGATACCTCTATTTAAAGGGGAGTAAAGAAAATAATGCCGACAAAAACAGTCGCATCCTTTTCCCATATCTTGACTTCTCTCTCTCTTCGCTAAAGGGCATTCTAGCGGTAAAAACGAGATGTCGAATTCATGGTCCTTTTCCCCTTCACTGGGACCAATTCTCATGCACGAGTCCTGTAATGAAAAAAGCCTACTCATGTTTATCAGCCAAAGAAACTATTGCTTTCTTCCTCTTCCTTTCTTTGTGGCCTGTGCTTCTGTTGGATCTTTGCCCGCAGCTTCCGCCACATCCGCTGCAAAACCAGATAGATAGGGAATATGGGAATATGAGAGACTTAAGTGCCCGTAAAAGAGATTGGAATATCGCAATTTCAGCTCATGCGACGCTCAAGGTTCACATTTTGATAGCGGTCTCAGGCCCATCTACATCTACCAAAACCATATGTAAAGATCTTCATGCTGAGATGTGTACCAATAGACGTTTTGGAAGCAAAATCAAAACCGAATGTAAGATTTAGTTGGATAGATGAAAATACCATCGGGACCACGAGCCATCAAGGTAAAGAATATGTTGTTGAGCTTCTCCATCTTTTTAGCATCTTGTGCCTGGTCTGTTTTGAACTTGAGACACTGATATGAAGCAAGCACATCTAAATTAGACAATTCAAATTATAAATAGGAAAACTTATAATTGCAGTGGCCATAGCCACAGAGAAAAACACAACATGAAATAAAGAGTGCGCATCGCAGCACAGATATTCCAAACTGATGCTCACTAACAAACTCTAAGTTTGTACGATAATTGATCATTCTTCGTTCTCTTGGTCCACAGACATTTTTTATGGAATTGGCTTTAAATAAGCACCTATTTCTGGAATAGGCAAATGAATGCCGACAAATTAAAAGCACAATTTGGCAGTATCATTCTAAATGGCTACCATTATAAAAGCAAGCATTTAAATAAACCTAGTAGCATAGATCAGGCTCCACTACGGAGTTATACAAATGCAACTAGAGATAAAAGTGACTGAGATTTATGCTACTGAAAAGAGGGAGGGATCTGTGCTCTAGAATCTTAAGACAGAAACCTCATACTATGTCATTTCCAATTTGAGTCCCGATTCTAAAATAGTGAAAATAACTGATGTCATTATGTGCACAGTCAAGATGTTTAATTCGGTAAGATTCTTGATAACAGGCATCCCTGCAATATACAGCATCAAAGTGGTGTCTCTAAAAGTATTTTAGTCATTCAATCGTTAAAAAAGTACTTAATTAAGTAAGCCATTCAGATGCATCGCAATTCTCTAAATTCAGATATTGCCTCTCCCACCTAAATACGGAGACAGGATTCTCTCCGCTATATGAATTGGAATGCTCAATGGTGAAAACTGGTTAATAGAACATTTGCCCTCTTCAACTCTTAAAGCAACCATCAACACCCATATCCCTGCATGCTCGAGGTGTACAAATTCGCCCCATTACCCGGCCTAAGAAAGGTTTTTGGGCCGGTCGACGTTACCGTGTTTCAGATAGTGAAGCCCGAATAGGCCCAGATCCGCTCGAGCCGTTACTTGAAAAAAGGACAGGGTATAGCTAGGGGTGTTCAAAATAAGGGGAACCCTAGCTTTTTTTTTTAATTTAATCTAATTATTTCTATCCCTCGGATTCACTCTCTTGCCTCTTCGTTCTCCGTGTTCTCTCTTGAGTCTGCTCATCTAACTTGTCTTCTCACTCGTTATCCACCCCACCAGCGCCTCAACCACCACCAATCTACCTCTCCATCTCCACCTCTCAGCCTGCATGCTCGGGGTGTACAAATTCAGCCCACTACCGGGCCTAAGAAAGGTTTTTGGGCCAGTCGAGGCTACCGTGTTTCAGATAGTGAAGCCCGAATGGGCCCGGATCCACTTGAGCCATTACTTGAGAAAAGGACAGGATATAGCCAGGGGTGTTCAAAATAAGGGGAACCCTAGCTTTTTCTTAATCTAATCTAATTATTTCCATCCCTCGGATTCACTCTCTCGCCTCTTCGTTCTCTGTACTTCTCTCTCGAGTCTGCTCATCTTCCTTGTCTACTCACTCGTTAGCCACCCCACCGGCGCCTCAACCACCACCAATCAACCTCTCCATCCTATCTCTCAGCCTCTCTCCTTGTCAATCTCTCTGTCACTCACATCTGACATCTCTCGTCTCCAATGCCACCATCACCAGGGGTCCACCTACAGCCCACTTCCTCAGGTTCTTTTTTTCATTGCTAAAGAAGTAATAACTCCAAAAATTGCTAAAGTAGTAATAACTACAAAATACCACTCCATTATGAGATCATGATTTCTTTCCATTGCACAGTGGAGCAACTGGGTCATCATTTTCACCTGCGGATCTTTCTACTTTTTGGACCAATTGTACATCTTCATTGCCAGATGTAAGAAGCAAACTTGCAAATCTCTGCTTAAGTTCAGTTTCCAATGCCATGGAGTAGTAGATTTTTCGAGCTTCACAACTGATTTGCTAGATTTTTTTCTTCAAAGAAAATTAACTTGAAACTTCAGGCTTGGCATGTACCAACTGAATAGGCCCAGTCTAGTTTGGTCCAGGCAAAAATATTTTGCTACAGTATAAGCTAGTGTTTCATACCGACAGCGAGCAGGCCTGATATGTTCAGGCAGGGCTTTCATTTGACACATGACTCTTTGTACCTCAAAAAACCCATATTTGACAAGGATTCATATGGATAAGGATGATGCAAAGTTGACTCCACATCAAGCTAAGAAGACCAATTAGTTCATGAAGCATATCTAGTTCATTGTGAATGCTTCTTGTAGGTTATAATCATAGAAATAGTGAAAAAGGGGTCAATCCCCAACATTTTGGGCTACTAAAGAAGGACCTGATTGTAAGCCAAAAGGAAACTAAACAAATGAAGAAATGGTTTAATATGAAATTGTAAATATCCCCATGCGTAGTTGAGGGCTTATCCTACACTTAAAGCATCCAAATCAATGTTAATGGAAAAAAAAGAGAAACATAGAATTCTGAACGTAAAACCAATTTCACAGCAATCTGAAAAGGTTAAATTGGTATAATTCAAACGCAAAAATAGTGCATATCCATCTGAAAAGCTTAAATTGGTATAAAGAGGCATAATTTGATCTTGTGGCCCCTCATACTAATTGCAAGCATGGTTAGCATAAAAGATGAACGTTGACTGATGAAACAATGTTTAAGCAGGCAGCAAGATTATCATCGATATAAGTCTAAAATTTCCATCTGTAATTTCATCAGCTCTAAAATATTAATCAAAAGATAAATCTTGGGAACAGATACATGTTATCAATAGCTCGTGAATCTCGTGTTCAAAACAAGAGATTTGTGGTTTTATGACATTGTCGGTGATGTGGGAAGATAACGTTTCCTTCTCTTATACCGAATTCACCATAAAAAAGACTACTGTTCAGGCTCTGCTCAAAGAGCACTGTTGTTATATGGATTTTAGATCTATATGATAGGCAAAATGAGATAGTTGATGACTATAATTTCGTTAAAAGAGAAGGCCCAACAGCAGTTGAACAAGGAAATAGAGCCTCATTCAACTTAGAAACTTGTGAGGGTTTCCAAGCACATGATGCTAGAACACCAATAGTCAAGAACACAATAATTGCACCCCTCTCATTTCCCTAAGGAACAATAACTTTTTTCCTATTTGATGAAGGAATAAACAAGATGTTTCGCTGACAACATGAAATACTCAAAAAATATATAGTTGCAGACAGCAAAGCTGATGAAGCTTTTCAGTGGTACATCATGTTACATACTGGGAGAGAATCATTAATTCTTTAAAGAAAACTATGATTGTATCTTCAATTTCCTACGTAATCATTCTTCCACTCTCCTTTCCCTTCATGAATCACTTGGCGATAGAAATCCACACAAAATAGGCCAATAACAAAACAAGGAAAAGCCAGAACAAAGGAGAAAGGAAAATAAGTTCACTTTATTTTGATTCAGAACTTTCCCTCCATGATTCCCTTTCTCTGTTCTATATAGTAAACAGGTTAATCCTTATTGTACATTCCTTTTAGAACATGGGAAGTCCCAAATTTCCAACTGCTGACAGGCATAATATTGGTAAAACAAAGCAAAACACCAATGCAGTTAAAGATACAGCTACACAAAATCCTACCAGCTAAATAAACATAATTATAATAAGAAACGGCTATACGTATTGAACGATCTCGTCACTACCTTAAAGTCTAAAGACAGCTAAGAAGCTTGTCATATTCAATTCCTTTATCGCATATTCTATGTCTTCTGCAAAACTATCTCATAACAGCAGCCACTAACGATTGAGAGATTGTTCTCAATGCAGCCGATAATTTGACATGACAACCCCCAGGACAACTGCACAATACCCTCGGGGCACTTTTACAGATGAAGCTTCAGGGTCAATTCAGATTACAGTTGCTGAAATTAAACCACATACCGACTTGAAAACACATAAGAACAGTTTCGACACAACTTTCACCAAGGCTTATTAAAACATCCAAAGGGCATAAATTACGTTGACAATCCGAACCAGCATATTGAGCACCAACATGCATTCCACTTCCCCAGATCCAAAAGCAATAGCATCACATCAACAAGGCACAAATTTCAACATTCTGGCAAATCCTTCTCTTCCATAAAAGACCATCATCAAGCGCAGTCGAAAACTCGAAACATCTCACTCGCCGATTCCAAACACAATCTCACATCACAAGAAACAGCAGGAAGAAAAGAAAAGCAAAGAAGTTAAACAGCATCGATTCACGTACCTCCCGATTGTCCGTGACCTTCAGGACCAATTTCCCATCGCAGTGACGGTACTTCATGCTATACCGCGTCTGCGAAAACCCCCGCAAAAAATCCCATCGTCAGCGAATTAGCATTGTAGAAAACCCAACGAGTGCGAAACCGAAATCGACCCACGAAATTCACACCGCGCGTCAACTACATTATCAACCAAAGATCAAATCTTTCTCCGTTTTCTTCCCGGATCGACCGTTTCTTTAGCAATCACAAGAGGACGAGAGAGGGATTGAACACATACAGATTCTGGGTCGGCGCGGAACAGTTGAACCGATCGATCGACGAACTCGTCCCAGGAAGTTATGTACACCATGGTTGAGAAGGAGTCCAAGGTTCCGGTCGCCCAACGCCGTCGCAGCACGAGAGTTGACGAAGCTTGAAGAGAAGGGTTTCGCACTTCCCTCCTCGGTGCTCGGTCCGCGCTTTGATCGGGGCTTTGTTGGCGTCTACAATTTTACCATCCTAAGAAACATGAATTATAGAATCCCTAGAATTGGATTAAAATAAGAGGGGCGTCTAGGGTTATTGTTGACAATTTAGTATCTATGTATATCTATTATTTATGCTACGTTTATTTTGTAAAAAATAAATAATTTGGAAAATATTTTCCGATGAATGATCGCTCGCGTTGCTTCAAATGTCAATGAAAAATATTTTCATTACAAATAACAGTTTATGTCTCAACATTTTTTTAAACGATAAAAATATTTTTCGTTCTTCGTTCTTTAAGCGGTACTATTGGAAAACCATCCCTATAATATTTTGATGATCATTAAACTATCTGCAAGTTCTAAGTGTTACCATAACGAATGCCAAAAGTGAAATTGGCTATACATTATCGGTGATCTAGCTTGTTAGCAACGACGAGAAACTAATAGTATGAGTCTAAGGATCAGTCATGATAGTATTCTTAGAAGGTCTTAGATATTTATAAGAATTGGAGAATCATTGATCTCAACATCTCGTGTCATTCACCTGGTATCATCACTGAAGATAGTTAGCCAGGTCACTCACAATCAGTATCGGTGATTGTGTTCGTATGATAGTGATGGTGATGCATTTGATCTAATGATAGTGGGATGCGCTCTATAAAGATGACCGTTAATGGTTCAAAATGTAGCCATTACAGGATCGGATTTCGTAGCAGAAAGCTCGGGAAAGTAATTTGAAAAGTAGCTGACTGCTTGCCATTTTGACAAATGCAGCAGGCCTATTTCAAGGAAAATTAAAACTAGTAGAGGGAGCGATTGCATGAGTAGTGCTTATTCTGTCAATGGTCTCTTTAACGACTCTCAACGGCTAGCTAATCTCCGGTGGACACCTTGAGAATCCCAGTATATTAGGAGCAATGATGCTATGAAGAGGGTTGGCCAAACTATCTTTATGATATTTTGATCATCACCAAACTATCTTTGAGTTCTATCTGTTACTGTCATGCCCCGAACTCTACGGCACGCGACAACCCAACCGAGGTCGATTTAAATGCAACGTCCCAGGACGCGTCGCCGACCCAAAATCCAAAATAGAGAACAATGTACATGTGAAAGCAACATAATACCCGTACAAATTAAAACAACATGACCAACGATAGCAATGAACAACAACCATCATAAATATATACTTGCATTAATAACGAAGATATACAATATTCATTTATAGCATAAGCACAAAAAAACCAAAATGGGTTAGCGGCCACTAATATAAATTTCCCCGTTCCAACCGGGGTACTTGGTCACCAAACGGTCTATCCGGTCTAGGATCTCAAAACGAATCGGCACACCTGCCATCCTCAAGGCTGGGGGTCTGAAAAGTGGGGTTTAAACAACAATGAGAATAAATCTCAGCGAGTAAGCTCCCTAAACCTAAACTAGGCTAACATGCACCTCCCGGACAAGCACTAATCAAACACGCAAATCAGTACACAAATGACTTGGGCCCTCAGGCCCAAATCCAACACTTAATAGCGACCCTGTAGGTTAGGCACCCAATAATAGCAATAATGGCACGAAAACCAAGCACGGCACATACGCAATATCACTTGGCCACAATGTATGCCATGCACATGCCCGTGCTCATACTCATGCTCATGCTCATGTTCATTGATGCACGCTTGCACACTTGCCAATGCACACTTGCACACATATGCCATCAATATGTCCGTGCTCATAATCCGGCTCAATTATGCACACTTGCACATTGCCAATTCTCATTTATTAATTGACCTGCATAAAACGCATCAACTCTAACAATATCCAACACTTCTTGGCCCGCGTAAAACGCATCGGGCCCAATGTCTCTAGCCCACGTAAAACGCATCAGGCGCAACACCGAACTCCATATATGGACTGAACCCACATAAAACGTATCAGGTTGGCCGTCTTCCGGTAATCCGGACATCGTCCAGCGTAAAACGCATCAGGATGGGTTCAATATCCTGTGTAACACGCATCGGGGCTTATAATGATCACACGTACACACACCAATTTTATCTGAACCCTGCGCAAAACACATCAGGGCGATTAGGTGATCACATACTCATGTCAAGCATGCATACTCGCACAATTCTTGTATCAAGTCAATGCTCAGCAGGCGAAATGCGTGGCCATGTAGTACGGCACTCGGGCAATAATGCAATTCACAATGAGCATTCAATTTTACCTAGACACATAATCAATTTATGCCAAGACATGCTCAAACAAATGCCATGACGTGCTCAAATAACGATTCAACATGCTTAGTTCAACATATTAACATGCCCAATTAATCAATCGCACCAAATCAGCCATAAAACTTAATCGGCCCACGAAACCACGCAATTAAACTATTGCAATTCACAAGATCATGGCCCACAAAGCTTCTCGTTACTCAGCCACAACAAGCACTCGACCATGGCATCATACAATCAATCCCAAACCATACACAATCAGCCGCATCATGTACAATTCAAGCACACACGGCAAATTTCACGATTAATCCTCAATTTCGCCGAATAAGGCCCGATCAATTCCACTATGGCCAGCCACCAATCAGTCCACCCTAGGTCACTAAACAACTTCCAAATCAGCACATTAAACCTCCAAAATCACCACAAGATCAGCCACTACACGGCTCACACAATTGCGCCCATTTTAATCCACATAACGGCCCAAATCAAGTCCATAAAGATCCACCACTAATCAGTCCACTCTAGTCCACCAAATCATATTTAAATCACCACATTAGGCCTCTATACTCACCACAATACCAGCCTAACTCATAGTCCACACATTGCGCCCATTTTAATCCGCATTTAGACTATGATTAGCCACATAATAATCCAACCAAGCCTACATTAATCGGTCACCAACCAGGTCACTTTAGGCCACTAAATCACCATCAAATTATCACATAAGGCTTCCAAAATTCACCACCAATTCAGCAATTACACGGCCTGTACATTGTACCCAATTTAGTCCGCATAATTGCCTAAATCAAATCCCCAATGAACAGCCGGCATTCAGCCCAGTCTAAACCATCATACCACATTTAAATTATTACACTAGGCTCCCAAATTAGCCACAAGATCGTCCCTAAACATCCTCCACAAACTAACCCTCAAAATACCCTAAATAACCCCTAAAACTCATCTAGAAATGTACATTGGCTTAACTAGGGTTTAGGGTTATACTCACCAAGCTTCCTAAGCTCCAAGGGTTGCCGGACAAGGGGGAAAATAGACCGGGTGGTCATCGGCTCACGGCGGGACAAGCGTCGGCGTCGGCAGCTCCGTCGGGGGGGGGGGGGAGGGAGGGCGATCGGCGGTGGCGATGGTGTTCCGACGGGCGACTCTCACGGTCAAAGGGAGGAGGAGAATGGAGAGGGGAGTGGCCGGTGATGGTGATGGTGATGGTGAGAAATGAGAGGAGAGAATGTGAGAGGGAGTTTTATCTAAATTGGTGAGTGGGGGTTGGTGAACTACTTCCCCAAAATTGACCATCTTGTCCTCATTTCTAGGGCTAGGATCAAGTCTTGCTAAAATATCTTGGGGCACTTTGGTCCACTAATTTCCAGCATTATTGGGGTTGATTAATCCAATTTAAAACCCCAAAATTTGGAACCCATGCATAGGCTTAGGGGCAAAACGGTAATTTTTCGGTCCCGGGCCAAATTTTCAATTTTCGACCCTACCGATCTCAAATATAATTGGCCACACTTATACAATGTTGTCCTTATAAAATAGTCGCGTACGTCCACGAAATTTCGACACCGAAGTCCGGACTTAATTCCACGATCGATTTCACTCAAATGCGATTTTAGCGTCTTTCACTAACGGGCGGCTGTTTAGGGGGCGTATTGACTTAGGATTACTCGAGTCGTATCGGTCTCGACTTCCAAGAGAACACGAGGATTTATCGCTAGTTTCGGGGGTCGCAATCGTTCGGAATAAGTTCGGGATCGTTAGCCACGCGTACTCTCGATTGCGCGGAATCACCCGCGATCCGATCGTATGCCATTGGCCAAACCAAATCCGTTACCCTCCTTAGATCGGCCCACATTTGCCCAAAATATTCCCTTGTCGATCCTCGGAATCGGACTCGATTCACGATCGAGTTCTTGGGTCCACGTACCGTTTTCCTAGTTAGCCATTCCCTATTAGTCAGTATCCCGAGAATAATCAGTTCCGGACGAGACTTACTAAAACGAAATGAGAAATATATATCCATTTTATTGATCACAAAAGTGAGTCGAATTCAGGATGTTACAGTTACCATGACGAATGCACGTAGTGAAATTGGTTATACATTGTCAATGATCCAGCTTGTTAGCAAAGATGAGAAACTAATATTTTGAGGATGAGTCATTATAGTGTTCTTGAAGGTCTTTGGTACTAATAAGAATTGGAGAATCATTGATTTGAACATCTCTTGTTATCCAGTTGGTATCATCACTGAAGATAGTCAACCAACTCACTCACAATCAGCACCAATGATGGTAAGAGTATGATTGTGATGGTGATGCATTTGGTATGATGATAGTGAGATATGCTCTGGAAAGATAATCGTTGATTGTTCAGAATGTAGCCGTTACAGGACTGAATTTCATAGCAAAAAAACTAGGTAAAAGCAATCTAAAAAGTAGCTGACAGCTTAGAGTTCATACAGATGCAGTAGGGCCTACTTTAGGAAACCTAAAAATGGCAAAAGAAGCAACTACATAATCAATATTGATTGTGTTAATGGTCTCCTCCAACAACTCTCAACGGCTAACCGATCTCCGGCAAACACCTTGAAAATTCCAGTAGATAAGGAGCATTGATGTCGTGAAGAGGGTTGGTTACATTGAATACTACAATTATTATCACAAACAACAACTATAGTTAATCTTACTTTGTATTGCTCTCTATATTGGTTTAGCACTAGAACAACTGACAGTTGGGTATACAAGTGTAAGAACAATGTGTGTATCCTAATAGTGTGATCTATTATTTGTAAGGAACAACACTAACTGGTTGTAACTTGCTCTGCTGATCATTAGTGGAATCCAGTCGCCGCTAAGGCTGTTAGTCTGAGAGTGGATGCAGGCTTGGATATAAAGTCGAACCACTATAAATCGCTAAGTGATTGTCTTGATTCACTATGATCTGCTTATCATTATCACACATACTGTTTTATTTAGCATGCTATCGTATTCCGCAAATGCTTTTTTATCATCATCACTCAACCTATTTAACCCTCATTCTAGGTTACTTTGTTAGCCCCAACAAATACAAGCGATCATTTTTGAAAAAATATTTTGCATGTCATTCATCTTTCACAGAACATATGGAGAGAGATGTTCTTTTGGTGTCTTCCGCTATTTTTCATTCAAGAAAAAAATTCAAATAAAAACCTAAAGTGCAACTATTTTTTTCAAAAAAAGGATCCAAATTATAAGGATCTAAGATGCCTAAGTGAGTCTCAAATAATGACGGAACTCACCGATTGCCCAAATCTTCGTGGGCAAGCATGTTTCGGCAATTGAAACGGGGGCTAGGCAAAAAAAATGGGTAAAATCCTAAAAATCAAAAACCCCAAATTCAAATTCTGATTAGTGTTTTTTGTGGATTTTCTCCTTCTTTCCCAGTCTTTTGTTAGCTTATGTCAGAGTAGAATGGAGGTATACTTCTATATATTGTTTGATTATGTAATATGGTGTAATGTGATTTTCAAATGGGGATTTAAATGTGAAAAAAAAATGATGCAACGGGCGCAATGATAATTCTCCTAAGTTTGCTTCACTAGATTTCTGAGATGGATGAATGAGAGGAGTAGTCTCTCTTCAAAGTACATGTGCCAGATCCTTTGATCTTTCTCTTCTTGGTAGCTTTCATGTGTTATTTGATTGAATTTCATTAATTGTTTGTTTTCTTTGACAAAGAAAGTTGGTTTTCGTTTCTTGATTTTCC
Organism: Syzygium malaccense; assembly: GCA_031216405.1. NCBI lineage: Eukaryota > Viridiplantae > Streptophyta > Magnoliopsida > Myrtales > Myrtaceae > Syzygium > Syzygium malaccense. The sequence continues at coordinate 19,202,062 of CM062254.1, forward strand.
CAAGAAAATATGAAAATGGTGGACATCAACTACATAATTTTCGGCGAAAAGGAGTCCCTTTTCTCTTCAATACGTAGATAGTAGCAATTCCGCCAAAATCTCTTCGTTAGTCGGGGGAAGAATTCACTCAAATTGGATTTTTTGAGCATGTCAAAAGTGTGGCATCTCACTAAAGAGGACCATAAGATACTGATTACTACTTTGTTTTGATGATTTTATTTACTTTTTATTTTGATGATTTTGTTTACTTTTTCCTTTCTTAATTGTTGAAACGGTGATTGATGCTACATTCTCACGTGGTGTTTATTAGCTGGTAAAAAGTTAGACTTGCAATCATTTAGAATATGATGAGAAATTTTGATTGCTAATGAAGATAGGAGTAGTAATTTATAGTTTTTGGATGTTTTGGTGTGTGATAATAATCACTGTCAAGGTACTATTTGCCTCTGCTATTATTACTGTTAGGTTTAAAGCTAATATACCTCCAAGATATACAATAAAGCCATAGAGCTTAGTAATTACTCATTTTCCCTCCTAGAATTTCACCTTTCATTGTGTTGTCAAACTTGTGTAAGAAAAGAGAAGAAGAGAGAATTATGAAGAAGAGAAAGTTATTTTTCTTTTACTAACAATTTGTGATTTAGTCTTATTATAGGCACTAAACAACACATTATCTTAGGAATATGCACCTTATCGAAACCATCACAATTTTCGTGATAAACCATCACTTCTTTTCATATCCAATAATCATTTCGTTTCTCTTAATTATTTATAGATAACAAACTATTTCAATGATCCCCCACTAAGTTGATCACATGTACTAATTTACATAAATTCATATGTATAAGAATATCTATTAGGATTTGAACCTCCAATTAGTGTAAATAGTTCGATTAACGAAACCAATGGTAGGTAAAACTTTGAACTGATTCAATTTGTTAATCGAATTATCACACATATGAATTTACACACATTCGGTAAAAAATTTCCTATGCTTTAACACTTTTATAGCCTTATGTTGCTTTCTGGATACATGAACATTTATAAAAGCTCATCCAACTTTTGTTAGAAGTGGTACGACTCTAATGTTCATATAGGTGAAATCCCTAACTTATTACCTTACTCTTGCTTTTCTAAAACCTGAACTTCATTAATAGTGCTTTCTTACATTCATCCTCCTAGCTTTTCATGAGTACTAACCTTGTCCGCTAATACTTGTTCACTCTGAAGATGCAATAGTTTGTTGTTACCTATTGAAGTGTGACAATTTCGTTAGTTGTAAAGTTGTTAACATTGGGTATCCACTATGTTTGGCTATTATCAATTGGTCTAAGATCCATTCCTTTTGCAGTACTGCTTATTAAACCTCTTGACAGTCCCTTAGTGAATGGATCAGCCAATAAATTACTGAAATAATTCCCTCAATAATTAGTTGTGGAACATACTCATATCGCAAACAATTAGGTCTAGATTTTCCATTGTATGTTTTACTGTATGCCTTAGACATTATTGCCTCACTATCGCAATGTAAAGATATGGTTGTCAATGATTGTAGCCACAACTTATATCCAATAGCAAATTCTACAGCCATTCAGCCTCTGTATCAACTATCGATAGTGCTATAAATTCAAATTCCATCGTCGAATGAGCTATACATATTTGCTTCTTTGATGCACAAGAGATTGCACCATTTGCAAGCTTGAAAACCCATCCAGATCTCGACTTGTTATCAATTGTGCTAGTTATCCGGCTAGCGTCTGAATATTCTTCTGGTATTGCTAGTTGTCTTCCATGAAATAGACCATAATTTATTGCTTTCTTTAGATAACCAAGAATTATACTTATGGCCTTCCAATGCACAATACCAGGATTACTAATAAATATAAACAATTTACACACTATAAAAGTTATATCCAATCTAGCGCAATGCATAAGATACAACAAATTTTCAATTACGCTAGCATATTTTAATTGTGCTTAAGATTAGCCAGTATCTGCCATCAATTTGATTGACACATCCTATAGTACAATTGACTATTTAATTCCCAAAGGTTGATATCTTTGAACATTTTTTTTCACATAGTGGCCTTAACTTAAAGAATAACCCTTACTATAATTGATCATTTTGATAACTAAAATTGTATCCAATTATCCCAAATCTCTCATTTTAAAATTAAAACATAAATATTTTTTAGTTTCATATATGTCATGCATATTTGTACCAACAATTAGCATATTATCTACATATAAGCAAATTATAACTTTACACTCTTTAGTAAACTTTGAATAAATGCACATAATTTGCAACTTCTTTCACATAATTAGCCTCACGATCTTAAAACCTTCCTTAATTCGAATGTATTTTATCAAATTATCCACAATCAGATTTTCAATTGTGTGCATAAGTTTCTTTTGATAATCATTCCAAGTTGAAGGCAATTTTGAATCGTAGCATCTTGAAGAGATTTAGAAACTTCAATCATTAGGTTTTTGAGTTTGGTAACATATATTTGAAATTCCCCCACTTGCTTGGAAACAGATTTTCTAGTAAGTATGACAAATTCAAAGTATTTCAATGCAGTAAATCTATAGGCACCTTGTTTGTCAGTATTGTATTTTGTCACACCTCGACCCGGAATCGCTTTCGATACTAATTGATCGATCACGACCTGACCGAGCCCGTGACTTGTGGGAATGAGTTAGTATGTCCTGTTCATTTTATTCAATGCGTAAGCGGAAGCAATTCTAAATGAAATATCACAAGACAATATGAGCAAACATTGCATGTTGGATTCATATAGCTCGTGCTTATTTAACAAGCCTGTCCTTCAGGCCCTTGCAAACAACACACAAATTTTTACATGCCTATTACAAAGGCTTTTTCCACACATAAGCCAACTATAGACAAGCAAAAATTTGGCTTAGGTGATCCTACTCCCACTACTACAGCATGTTGAACCCGCATAGGGGTCCAACTAGATCTCCATTACCACACCACGTAAGTGTGGGATACCAAGTCGTCGAGGCCCTCGTCCACCATGACATGGGTTGTAACTCGGTGGTAGGTGCAGCGTTCACGAACGTCAATCACGTTGAGCACCTCAACTTACATATCCATGGGGGTGCCAAAACGGGTTGGGGGTGTTGCCATTTTGCGAACCTAAAAAGGGAAACAATGGGGAATGAGTTGGGGAGACCCAATAAATGAACTCACTAATATCAAGCAAGGATGAATGGATCGCCGTTAACATGAGTCGGCTCTTACCGCATCGACACTGATGGCAAATCAATAGCAAATCACATGTCAAAAATTAACAATAGAACATCAAGCATGGCTATTACACGTGAGTATCACTAGCCAAGTTCCGGTTTTTGTCATAAGATGTTATTGTGAACATCCAACACTCACACTTTTCACAAGCGTCTGGTACTGTTCATCCGGTTCAAGGGAGACTCTCTCCCGATTCTGGGCGATTTCTGGTACTGTTCACCCGCTTGGAGATCTTCGATTCTGGGCTCCCTGATCGTTGGCTCGTGGTGGTCCTTCATGCTGGGATTCGCCAGCACCTATTCCAACTCTAGGAGAGTGGATTTCGCTTGAGGTTGCCTCAGCAAATCGGGGCAGACTCCCTCCCGTTTCTGGCAATATCTCGCCCTATTCATCCGCTTGGTTGTGCTTCGATTCTGAGCTCTTTGACCGTCGTCCCGTGCTGATCTGCTGTGCTGTGTGTCGCAAGCAGCTGTTCTAGCTCTGGGCGAGTGGGTTTTGTCTGAGATAGCCTCAGCTAATCGGGTAAGCAGATCTGGAATTCAACTCTCTGCTGTTCTTAGTTACTGTTCACCCGATTAGCTCCCTCTCCCGCATCTGTGCTTTGTTTGTCGAATCTTGCTGTGCCCCGGATCTGGGTTTCGCCAGGTGCAAGTTCGCCCCTGGATTGAAGGATTACTCTTACGGAAGCCCCTACTTGTTGGGTTCTCAGATCTGTGTTTCTGGGTTTAGAGGATGTTCTTCGGCTACTGTTCATTCGACTGGTCTATTTGATTCTGATCTTTTAGTCTGGTGATTCTGAGTAAGTTGGTGTTGGGGATTGGGTTAGTTGCTGTGGATGAGCTCTCGTTTGGTGGTTCTACACGGAGCTACACGGTGATTTGGTGCTCAAGATTCTCGGTAGCCTCCTCTCTGCTTGCGATCCTGAGCTCATGGCTTTCCTCTCCTAAGTTTGGTCATGGCTGGTAATCAATGCAATGAGGAGCCTCTCCCTCTAACAAAGGCTCCTATGATGATAGCTGAATCCAAGCAAGGCAAGGGCGTCTCTAAGACCCCCAAGCATCAATCTGGTGCTAAGACTGGCTCTTCCAAAGCCATCCATAGTCTAAACCCTTCTGGGGAAAATGCAGGACTTGATGTCCCGGGCACCTCAACTTGTAAGTCCACTGCAATGACTTTCCAGCCACAACGCCCTGGAAGGCATGGACGTAGCAGGTCCCATTCGGTAGGGAGGAATACTATTCCAGTAATTCCCCCAACTATCTTAGACGCCCCGGGTACTTCCATAGCTAATACCCAGCAGGGGCAGAAGCCTTATAGGCGCAGCAGAAGCAGGGGAAGGAATCGGGATAGGGGTCCCCGGAATGTATCAAATGCTGCTGGACTAAACTCCAGATCTGAAGCGGTGGCAAAACCACCTAGCGGTGACCCAACACAGCAAGCTCAACGATCATGGGCAGCTGTTGCTGAGTCAGCACTGAAGGGGTATTCCCTGTCCTATATTCCCCCATCCGTGGAAAATGGGAAACCGGTTGTGAGAATCTCTGAGGACATCCTGGAGGAGACTAACCCGATGTGGCTAGAATGCATTGTTGGTTATTTTGTTGGTAAGAAATTACCATTTAAATTGATGGAGAATGCTGTTCGGAGTCTGTGGGGAACCCAAGTGGTAGACGTCCTGGCTAATTCTGATGGATTCTACTTTTTTCATATACCAGACGAAGCTTTTCGCAGGAAAATATTGGATAGTGGCCCCATCACCATCCTACGGGTGCCTATGATTCTCCAACAGTGGCATCCGGCTTTGAAGTTGAACAAAAAACAACACCAAGCCCTCCCGGTCTGGATAAAACTAAGGAATTTTCCTTATGCCTTGTGGTCGGCCTCGGGAATAAGTGCAGTGGCCAGTCCAATTGGCAAACCTTTGTATGTTGCCATGCAGACGGAAAAAATGAGAATGATTTCCTACGCTAGGGTATGCGTAGAGCTTAAGGCGACCTAACCCCTTTTAGATACTGTGGAAGTTATCTTGAATGGTGAAACGTGGTCGATAAAAGTAGAATATGAGTGGCGCCCTATCTCTTGTAAGACCTGCGGTACTTTCGGTCATAGGTATGCTGATCCTGCGGAGGTGCCCAATGGGAGTCCTAAAGCCAATACTGCTCCTACTGCTGATAGCATGAAGCCTTCCCTCGTGGAAGGGACTTGGGAGATGGTTAAAAAGAAGCGGGGACCAGCAAATCCATCCTCTGACCTGGTACCCCCTCGGATTTCTAGTGCGCCTGGTCCAAGTCTTACCAATGAGGCTTTAAACAAACTTGTTGTCCATGAACCTGAGCTATCTTCTAAGGAGTCTTCGGAGGCGTCCTCTGAATCAGAGACGAATGAAGAGGATTCAGCAAGCAGTATTGGTAGTGAACAGGAAGGGGATTCCTCCTCCCCTGAACCTACGGATAGAGAGAAAGTCCCCCTTTATGATCCTATTATTCCCACTCCATCCAGGGCTGATCCTATTGCCGAATGCAATAAGCCTTCGAGTGGTGACCTTGCCCAGGGCAACTCTGCAGGCCCTATGTCTTCTCCAGTTGCAAAATCTGCAGTAGCACATAATCATCCTTCTACGAAGATGGCCAAACCGAAACCAAGGAATCGGGGTGGCTCTAAAAGGAGGTAGTCCCTTCCTCTCATCTACATGTTTTTTGGGGTATGGAATATTAGGGGCCTTGGTGAACCCCTTAAGCAGGCCGAAGTTAGAGCTCTGATTAGAGCTCATAATATATCTTGTATTGGTATACTTGAGACGAAAATTAGTCCGTCTCTTTTTGAAAAGATCTCGACTGGGCTTGTCCCTGGATGGGTATGGACTGCCAACTACAATTGCTCTCCTAGGGGACGTATTTGGATTGGTTGGCAACCTAATGAGGTCGAAGTGCAAGTGACTTCGGTTTCCTCTCAAGTTATCCATGGCCTTGTCCGGTTTTTGGCGCTCGATAAGACTTGTTATTTATCGGTTGTTTATGGGGAGCACACCTTCATTGCTAGGCGTGCTCTTTGGGCTGATCTTGTGAGATCCAGCGAAAATTTTGAGGCTGAACCGTGGCTGGTTGTTGGAGATTTCAATGCAATCCGAGATGACTCGGATAGAATGGGTAGTGCTAACAACTGGATACCGGCTTTTGATGAATTTGGCCATTGTCTAGATCAAGCTAGCCTTGACGATCTTAGATATATTGGCCATCGGTTTACATGGGCGACATCTTCTGGTGCATCTTGTAAGCAAAGGAAAATTGATAGAGCATTGATCAATGATAAATGGCTCAGCTCGTTCTCCTTCTCGGAGGCTAACTTTCTAGCCCATGGAGTTTCTGACCATTCTCCAGTTATTATTAGAATTGCTCCTAGTACCCGATCGAAGAAGCCCTTTAAATTCTTTAATTGTTGGATGTCTCACCCATTGTATCCAATGATTGTCGATCAGGTTTGGGACTCACGTATTGATGGTACCCCGATGTATATCTTGTGCAAAAATTGAAATTGCTTAAAGGGCGTCTTAGGCAACTCAATAAGGATTCCTTCTCGGATATATCGTCGCGCACTTCTCAAGCTAGGGCTGCCTTAAAGTCTACTCAAGACGCCTTAGTGCTGGACCCGCTTAACTTGGATCTGGCAAACGTGGAAAAGGAGCAACTCCAGGTATTCTCGGATCTTAGACTCCAGGAGGAAAGTTTCTTTAAACAGAAATCAAGGATTAAATGGTTGAAAGAAGGAGATTTGAATACCAAATACTTTCACCATTTTGTCAACAAGAGACAACTTCATAATCGGATCCTCTCGGTGTCGGATGATACTGGAGTTGTTCTCTCGGATTCATGTATGGTCCACAACCATATTATCTCATACTTTGAGACACTCCTTAAGGCGAACTCTCCAACCGTCCGGCCATCATGTGAAGAAATTCGGGCTGTGGTGGACTGTACCCTTAATGCGGACCAGATTTGCTCTTTGTCCAGAGAAGTTACAGACCTTGAAATTCAGAATGCAATGTTCTCCCTTGCCAAAGGTAAAGCCCCTGGTCCTGACGGCTTTAATGTTGATTTCTTTACATTCTCTTGGGATACTGTGGGGTCTTCGGTTGTGCGTGCAATCAAGGATTTCTTTCGATCAGGATCATTGTTAAAGGAGATCAACACAACGATCCTCACTCTTGTGCCTAAAAAACCTAATGCCTTATCTATGAATGACTATAGGCCTATTGCTTGTTGTAACACTGTTTATAAGTGCATCACCAAGATATTGGCTAATAGGCTAGCCGCTATCTTGCCATCCATCATAAGCAGTTCCCAAAATGCTTTTGTTAAGGGACGTAGGATAGGCGACAATATTCTTCTTGCTCAGGAGCTCTTTGCAGGGTTTCACCATGAGCCTTATCGGCCTAAGTGCGCAATCAAGGTTGATTTTCAGAAGGCCTATGACAGACCGGGGCTTCTTGGAAACGGTACTTCAAACCTTCGGTTTTCCTCAGTTGTTTGTAAAAGTCATCATGGAGTGCGTAACTTCTCCAACTTTCTCCATTGCCATTAATGGAGAGTTACATGGGTTTTTACTAGTGATAGAGGTATACGCCAAGGAGATCCTATGTCTCCTTACCTATTTACACTAGCAATGGAAGTACTTTCTGGTATTCTCAACAATCAAGCGAGATGCCCAGGATTTAAATATTTCTGGAGATGCAAGCCAGTGGGGTTAACTCACTTGTTCTTTGCTGATGATGTCCTGTTATTTGCTGAGGGGAATATTAGCTCTTCTACCTTGTTGAAGGAAGGTCTTGATCTTTTTTCGAAGTGGTCTGGATTGAAGCCTAACGATAACAAAAGCGAGATATTCTTCTCAGGAGGGACATCGGACACGCGCAGCCAGATTCGAAATGTATTTGGTTTCAATGAAGGTATGCTCCCATTTCGATACCTTGGTGTTCCTGTTATTTCTACCAGGCTGAGCAAGACGGATTGCAATTCTTTAGTGAATTCCATCACTGCACGAGCTCGTTCATGGTCGCATAGATTTTTATCTTTTACTGGCCGTCTACAACTAATTAAGTCTGTCCTACATGGCATTCAAGTATTTTGGGCAAGTGTGTTCACGCTCCCACTGTCTATCCTTTCTAGAATAGAAATGATCCTTAGACAATTCCTATGGAAGGGCCCGGATCCTGGAGTTGGTGGTGCTCGAGTCCCCTGGAGTGATGTATGTTTTCCTAAAGAGGAAGGTGGCTTGGGTATTCGTAGACTTCGTGATTGTAATCAGGCGGCAATGCTCAAACATATATGGACTCTATTCACAGATAAGGAGTCCCTTTGGTGTAAGTGGGTTCACTCCAACTTTCTGAAGAAAAAGAGCTTTTGGACAGTACCCAAGCCGACTTTTTGCTCTTGGGGATGGAAAAAAATCCTTGATATCCGTCGGGATTTCCAGATGTTCTTCAAATGGCAAATTGGAGATGGTGCAACCATATCCTTCTGGTTTGACTCTTGGCATCCCAAAGGTCCTCTCTCGGATTTCTTCTCTAGCAGGGACATTTACTGTTCCGGTATCCTAAGGGAGGCTTCTATTCGGGAGTTTTTGACTGGATCGTGGCATAACTCTAATATGCTTCAATCTTTCAATTCCTGGCCGGAGACTACCCCAGTACTGAATGCACAAAGACCTGACTGTTTACTGTGGAAGGGCCACTCATCAGGCATGTTCTCGGTGGCCTCAGCATGGGAACAGATTAGAATATGCAAACCTATTGTTCCTTGGCATTCCTTTGTTTGGGATCAAAACATTGCGCCGAGGTATGGTTTCTTATTGTGGCTCATATCTCTAAATAGGCTCCCTACACAGGTTGTCTTGCTTAATTATCGCAGAATATCGGAAGGTGCTTGTGCTTTTTGCAAATGTAGACCCGATTCTGTTGATCATCTATTCTTTGGGTGCCCTGTTACGGCTTCCCTAGCACGATTCTGGGCTGATAAATGTCATTTATCGTGGAGAAATCAGCCGTGGCAGGATAATTTTCAGTGGGCAGTCCGCTATATAAGAGGTCATAGCTATCATCAACGTATTGCACGCTTCTCATTTGCAGCTCTATGCCACATTATCTGGACAACTCGGAACAATATTCTATTCAAGAATCAACCCCTCTTTGTGCCGGCCCTACGGCAACATCTTACAAAACTCACTAGGGATAGAGGTTTGTCCCTCAAACCGGTGGAGGACAATCCGTGCAACCGAAGGGTCCAAGGCAGCTGGGGCATTTCGCCTACCATATTTGAGTAACCCCCTTGGGGTTAGGCTGGTTCTTTTATGTTGTTCAACGGTTGGTTTTGTTAGCCTTGCCGTTTTTTGCGTTTTGTTGCGCTTACCTTCACACCGTTACACCTTTGCACCTTTTGGAACACCTTAGGTGTTACTTTAGGTACGAGGTTTTTGTGTTTCGGTCACATCTATTGTAAGTATCGCTTTGAAAAGTCAATACACTTCCTTATCTTACCAAAAAAAAAAAACATCCAACACTCAACACAAGCAAGACATGGAAAGAACCATTCACGACCAACCAAATAACTGAACACGGTCTAAGCAAATCACATCACAACGTATCTCATCTTCCTTTCCCGATATTAGGGAATTCATTTACTCAATACAATACAACTAGAACACGTGAGAAACGAAGAAAGCAAGAGATGTGTGGCTCGAGCACTTGAACAAAGTGGGGTCTTGGGCGTGGATTTCTCAATGGCCGAACAAGAGGGAAAAGGGGATGGTCGATAAGGCTCTAGGCGTGAAAGCAAGGGGAGAGGTGGTGGTTGGTGTGTAGCCTCCTAATCCAAATGGGACCTCTTCTATTTATAGTGGTCCACACTCAAATTATTCATGGAGAAAAGACAATGTCATGATTATTTTGATTTTAAGAATCTTGGTTATTAATGAAGAAAAACGAAAGTCATAATGTGATGATCTTGAAAATCTTGGCTATTAATTGGCTTTCTTTCTTTCTCTCTTTCTCTCCCTTCTCCCTCTCAGTTTCTCCTTGGTCGACCTCTTCCCTTTTGTTTCTTGTCCATTATTGGTGACAACGAGTCACCATGCCCTCAATTATGAAGGTGGACAACTCGGTTGGTGAGCAATAATGGTGGGGACACCTAAGCATGGTTCAATTATTGTGGCTTGATCAAGAAGATTGGGCCTTTGACTTGGTCAATTCGTCTTCTAGTTTTTCCCATCTCTTTAGCCATAAGGCCTCATCTTGGTCCTCTACAAGTGCTAATTTTACGCACAATTAGCTCGGATTAATTGGTTTACACGATACCTGCTAAGCGACACCTAACTTATAACCTCGCATCATATCCATTCATCTTGCTTTCCGAGGGTTTTCCATGATAAAACACTCTCATTAATCCCGTTCGGTCTAAGGTTCGGTATGATAAAACCTCTAAATATGACCAAATAGAACCAAGCAAAAGTTTAACTTGAATGAAATAAGTTCGGACCAATCGGGTTGACCAGGCACGTGGCTTGTTCGGCCGGGTCTGATTGGATGCAGGGCCTGGCACACTGCTGGGCCACATAGCATAGGGCCGGGCATGGGGCAGAGTGCACGAGCGCGGTACCGGGCTGCACGAGCAACATGCTGAGCACAATGCTGGGTTGTACGAATAAGGGATCGGTTCATGACCAAACACGTGCATGGGCTCACGTTTGGGCACAATGCATGGCTCGTGGCTAAGTCTCTTGGGCATGGAACTAGGTTGGAGCCGGATCTGATGAGCATAATGCCTGGCACAAGGGTCAGGCACAATGACTGGCACACAACTGGGCGTGTAGCCGGTCCGTGGCTTAGCTGACGGACACAACGGCCGGTCATGTCCAGGCACGAGACCTGGCTAGCGCGACTGACACAATGCCTAGTCCGTGACCAAGCCACTAGGCTCTTGGCCAGGCACATGGCTCGCCCATGGCCTATCTAACTTGTCGCAACAATTCATGATCGATTCGCGACCGGTCCACGTTTGAGTATCAATGACCCATAATCGACCTTCGGTTGTCATGTAGCCGCATGGAATTTAGTACCACAAGATTAATCCATGGTCATCTGGGACCGATGCATATCCATGCGGAATCACTCGAGACTAACACATACCGATGCGATACTGATCCATGGTCGTCCCGGACCTTTCTATTAACGGTCCTTATGGTCGAAGGGTCAATCCACAGTCGCCTCACTCTAATTGACTTGCGTGGTCGGGGAGTCATTCTACCGTCGATCCCTAGGCCAATTATGGACAATCTTTCGATCAAACCATGACTAACCCTCAGTACTGTCTATCCCATTACCAACCCTTGGATTAGGTTGCTTGCCCATTCAATTATCATTCACCTTTGGTCATCTAGGTCCAAATTTAGGGATGTCATATATTTGGTCTTCAAAATTGAGAAAACCTCCTATAATATTTTGAAATTGACAAAATCATCTGATTATATTGATTATTGGATAAATGCAAATGTCGTCTTGTCTTAGGATTGAACAATTATAAGGAAACTCTACTACCACCGATAGAAGGTATAAAGTAGAAGCTTGAAGATGACCGAAAGGAACTTTGTGATAGTAAACAAGTAAAAGAACAGGTAGTTTAAGATGACTTAGAAGTATTGTGATAAGGTGAATAGTTCATATGGCTATATTCATACACAAAATGATAAAGTGGTTAGTAGTATGTGTTGAGAAAACCTCCAAATAGATTTTGAAGTTGACAAAACTATCCATACTTTTTATAAGTATGATAAATGCTTTGAAATATTTTGATTCAGGAAATTATTTTGAAAGAGAATATATGGCAATCTCAACATTGTTCAAGTTTAGATTGTGGAATTTACTTTGAGAAAAAGAAGTTTAGAGTTTAGACTCAAATGAAAAACTTCAGACTTTTTACGAAGAAGTTTCAAACCTAGAGAATAACTTATGTTCCCATCCTGACACAAGTTAAGAATGTATGACCTAAACAAAGTTCAGAACGTAATATCATATTGTAACAAAGTTCAAAACGTATATAACGGCTAGTGATCTAGTTTGAATTTCACATTCATAATGTATTAATTAACTCAATCTTGAAGATTGTTTTACAATGGTTTAATATGCAAAACATCTTAATTGATTAATAAATCAATCTCTAGACAAGTCACTTTCCAAGCGAAGAAGCTCTACTTATGAAAACCTTGACCTTAGTTGTATGGGTGACCAGAATCATTGGAAATTTAGATTTTGTCCCTTAATAGCTACTCAATCTTCTTGATACAAATCTGTCCAACATAGAAATTGGAAGATAATCATCTGGAGACTGTCCAACGGCTATATTAGATATGGAAGATTATAAAAGGAGACCAAGTGCCGAGGAGAAGAAGTAAGAGACAAAGTCCAGAATCTACAATTCCAAAGTCTAAGCATCCTTCGATCATCTATACTTGTTCTCTCTAAGCCTAACATTGTGATCTTGAGAGAAGTACTGAAAGAGTGATTGAGTGAGATAGTAAGACCTATCATACACTGAGTATCATCACTCAAAATTGTAATCTCTAATTGATCATCTAATGAAATCCAGCCAATAGACTGTCAGCGTAGAAGAATGGATAAAGGCTTGATCTAAGCCGAACCACTAGACGTCTATGCAAAATTTTCTATCCCTTAAAATTCCTTGTAATTATTAATTTCTATTGCACATTTGCACACTCACACAATTGCTTTCAAAGATTGTTTAAAATCTAAACGTTGCACTTTAAGTTCAGACTTTCTTCTTGATATTTTGAATTCTGCTTTAAATTTATCAAGAATTGTTGAAATCACATATTCACCCCCTTTAGGTGATCCTTACTAGCCACCTCAGTATGCAAGTTAGCTTGTGGTAGGAAGCCGTGATAGACCTACAAGTTGCTGATAGTAGCAATTCCCTTTATCACTTGAGAAAAACATATGCTGTGCATGAATACGTATCATATTTTGAAGATTTAGCCACTCCTTATTCTTGAGGAATATTAACATCCAACCTTAGACCTGAAATTTTAGAGATATATGAAGAGAAATTTGATCCGTTGTCAATCAATCGATTTAAGGAAGATTATTTCCTGATATAAGTAGGTCTATTCGTGGAAATCACAATATCACTTGAAGATTCGATTGTATGGGCAACTAGATCTCTCGTTGATAGTGGAAGTTATCTTCAACATTTAGATTGATTGTCTTGAAGATTTTCCAATGGTTGGTATGCATCAAGAAGACTATATAAGAGGATCAACATGAGTTGAAGCAATGCACCAACTTCACAAATGATTGAGATTGACTCTTTGAAATACTTATCATTTTTCTTGTGAGAATGCTTCACTATTATTGAGAGTGATTCACTATTTGTAATCTCTGTTGTTAAGTGTACAAGTATTATAGTAGTGCTTGAAAACTAGCATCGTGATATACTAGCTTTGGGTAGAAGCAGCACGAGCGTCATTGTAACCTCTCAAAAAGTTTAGTGGAATCAAACCTATTGGTAGCTTTTAGTCCGGAAAAGTGGACATAGATTTCGTCTAAGCCGAACTATTATAAAGATTTGCGTGCAATCCTTCTATCTATCTTTACATATTTACATATTTGTTTGGTAGAAGTATACAATACCTAGTATCTTCAAATTACATCTGCATCTATTAAATTGATCCTATGTAATCATACTTAATTCTATTAATTTTGCAAAAATTATCAAGTTTTGTTTCATAACCTATTCATCCTCTCTTGTTATACCACTAGCCATAATAATTGGTATCAAAGTTGCTTGCTCATATTTTTGAAGTGTTATATGGTAAGAGCATAAAGATATATGGTTAGTCATATTGGTGTAGGAATTTGTGAAGGGCCATCACCCTCAACACCTCCATACTTCAATGGAACTTACTATAGTTATGGGAAATGCAAGATGAAAGCATTTATCAAATCGACTAATCCAGCAACATAGGATGTTGTCGAAAATGGCGCTCGTATTGCTCCCCTAACCATATCTCTATCTTCATAAACATCCGTTGGCACTAGTGAAAACACATAGGAAACAAGAGCAATGCAAACAACATTATTTGCTGAGGAATTGGCTAGAAGAGGAGTTGGCATCCTAAATCTCTCTACTCCCTAAACTAAGCTTTATCACTTTTCGAATATAATTGTATCTCTATATGTACTTTAGCCAAAGAAATATGGGACAAACTTCAAGTGACTTCCGAAGGAATTGATAGAATTGGACATTATTTGGCTTCGAACCTCAGATTTCTAAATGGGAGGGTCGATCGTTTAAGGCACCTAAAACATTGATTACCTTAGTTCTTTGCCAAGCCAAATTTAGTGAAATTTGGTGTCCGAAGAAGGAAGTGCCATTAGAACTAAGCAATGACCCAATTATTTAGTGTTTTTTGATATAGTCATGTGATTCACGCCTAACATGCTCCCTGGACAAGAAGACAAGATGACTTAGACTATTTGTACATTATTGCTAACTTCTTGGACAAGTTGATCAATAATGAAGACCAACCCCAATAATAGAGCTTTGGACCAATAATGAAGTTGTTTTGCATGAGCCAATAATTGTGGCCTCTAGAAAGTGATTCACGCCCAACAGAGAAGCTATGAGCTAGAGGATAAATTAGTAACTTATTTTGGAAGTTGTCTCATGATTGAAATATAGCACCAATAACTGACAACTTCATTAGAAAGTTGTCAAAGATAAAAGTTGACCAAGAAGACCCCAATAATAGAGATAGGAATCTCGTGGAAGATTTCAATAATTGAGTCTTGATGATCAAGGCCATCATTCACGCCTAACAAGAAGGCTCTCGGCCAAAGGGAAGAGGGAGAGAGAGAGATCATCATGATTTATTTAGGCCTTAAATGAGTTAGTAGGGCCTAATGACCCTAAGGTGGAAACTTGGAAACGAAGTTGAGAGATGTGTGTGGCTTCAATTCAAGGCTTGCATTAGAAGCTTAATTATGGCCAAAGATTTTCAAGACCCCTTCATTATTAACTTAGACTTTTAGGGCCATTCATGATTACATTTGGCTTCATCTTCTTTAAGGACTCTTAGTGGACCACATTATAAATAGGCTTGGTCCCACTTAGCCTCCTTTTTCCTCACACCATCATCATCCATGCCACTCTTCCTCTCTCACAAGCTACCCCGCCGTTCGGCCCTCTCCTCCTTGCTCACGCCAAACACCATCTTCTTCTCATGTCACTTTCTTGGTCCCCACAATATGTCGCTTTTGTTGAGTAGAGTAAGTAGATTCCCTAGTCTCAAGATAGGATGATCTAATACGTTGTTGGCTAAGTGTTTGGTCCCGAACCATGCTTGGACTTGATTTAATGTGGGTTTTGTTTGTTTGGTTGCCTATATAAGCAAAACGTTAGTCGAGACATAGCTTGGACGAAAAAAGGAGAAATATGCCTTGCATGCACGCCATGGTGCATGGACCAAATGAATTTTATGCGTTTGTTGATGTGTACAACATGAAAACACCATGTTTCGTGTTTGTTTGGCAAATTGCATTACCTCATGAGTGATGTTTGGATGGTAAGCATGTCTTTACTATTGATTTGTCGTCGATACCAGGATGGTGAGGTTGAATGCATGTCTAATGACGATTAATTGCTCCTAATTTGAAATTAGAGAATTTTACTTACTGAGTCCTCGACTCACCCCCGTTGTTTTCATGTGATATTCTGAAATTCAACCCATTTTTGAGATTTATGAAATGAATATATCTTCAATGCACTTTTAATTAAATCTTACCCAGAATTGATCACTCATGAGAAGACTAACCATTAGGGAAAGACCAATTATGAATTAAGTACGCACGACCTAAGGACTCGATCATGGTTTGACACTTCGACCATAAATATTAACGAGGGACAATTTTGAGCCATTATAGACCAATCAAGAGATGGTTATGGAATGATTTGGTAATATTATATAATTGAATCGCGAGTAATTCCGTTTGACCATTGTATGGATTTCAAATGACCCTAGACCAATTTTTAGTGATCGTGTTCTTTTGGAACTAGTGATTTACCCTCTCAATTACATAACAACCGAAGTCACCATGGCTTGAGTAAACTTGAACGTGGCTTGATATCGAATCAATCACAGGTCGAATACGCGTAACTACTAAAAGCCGCATGTTAGTTTGACATACACTAAAGTCACAATTAATCGATTTTGGCCATGAATTAGAATCCAAACTTAGGTATCGAACTTTCAAGGATATCAAGACTAATTTATTGGACGTCGCCTCATTAAGCTTATCTGGTTATCGGTTCGCTTGGAAATTCTTGGAAAAGTGAAATTCGATTTGCTTGGTTTGTCTTGAAAGATTAAATTGTGGCCTTTGGATCTAACTTGGAGACCAAGGAGTGACTCTAGCCCTTCATTTTGGATATACTTACTAGACTATTCTCTCTCTCCTCCATTATTTTCAGATCAGTTATTTCACTCACGCTCACTCTCTCACTCTCCCTTTATTTTGGCCAAGCCTACCATCCACCACCATCACCGACCAGCCACCACCATCACGCCACCACCAGCATCACCACACATGGACCACCACCCCTAGTCGCCGTTCACGCAGTGACCAGCCGCCATCGCCACCGTCCTCCGCTTGTGTCGCCGCTTGTTGCTGACCCTTGTTGGCTTAAGCTAGCTTAGTTTAGTGGTAAGTAACTTCCTAAACCTTGATTAGGTTGATGGGTGACTAATGGACTAGTTTAGAGGCTGATTAATGGCTAATTGTGGGCTGATTTAGGGTATGGCTGATTTGGGTTAATCATGTGGCTTAATATTAATCATATGATTTATGAGGCTGATCATGTGTTTAGGGAAATCGTGTGGCTTAGATTGATTGATCATGTGCTAATAAATAATCACGTGGCTAGAATGAATTGATTATGGTTGATCATATTTTTGATTGTTGATCATGTGTTTTGGATTGATTGATCATGTGATCATAGTTAATCATGTGACTTAGATTGATTGATCATGTACTAATAGTTAATCATGTGGCTTAGATTGGTTGATCTTGCTTAGTTATGGTTAATCATGGTGATTGATGGCTGATCGTGGTTGTTTGATGGTAAATCATATAGTTAGATATTAATCATGTGGCTTAATAGTAGATCGTGTGGTTAATTATGGCTAATCATGTGATTTAATGACTAATTGTGATTAGTTAATGATGTTTGGTATTGAAACGGGTGCGATTCATGACATGTTTGTTCGGAGAGATTTGTACGTCATAAACACTCCACTTTGGCTAATCGCGAAAATAAGAATTGGCATTGAGTGGATGATGTGTGTGCATGGTCATAATAGTTCCGTCTAGGTGGGGTTCTAGATGATGCCCGGCAAAAGTTCGGATGCCGTCGAGGCGGGGGTTCTAGACAATGCCATGTCACGGTGGAGGCTAAACCGATGCTCTTTAATAGAATGTTGTATGGTACTCGACTTGTCAGGTGGTGTTCGATCCCAAACGTTACCATGCTCAAAGTAGCGGGACGATACCCGGCTAGATCGAAAGATCGACGGGGGTTCGGTGTGGCCCAAGGGATTGTTAATAATCTGGACAACTACGCGTGTGTTATGCACTAGGGAATGCTATGTGCCTAGAATCGATGTTGAATATGTATGGATTGTTAGTTGTGTTTTGCATATTTATGCCATGGATTGTATTATATGTGCCAAGGTGAGGTAAAGGTGCTTGTGGTTTTTCATGGCATGCTGGATGCTAAATTGCATGTTTAGTATTGTCCGGAGGTACGTGTTACCCTAAGCGAGGCTTAGGGAGTTTACTTATTGAATTTTATCCCATTATCATTTCAGACCCCAGACTATAAATGATCCTTCTCAACGTTTTAGGGTACCTATGGATATGGACCATATGTTAATGGAGTACCCAGTAAGAGATGATAAGGTTTATATTAGGCATGCATCGATTGTTAATGGTCTGCCCTAGGAATCAATCAAGGTTGATACTCTAATATTAGTTGTGGATTAGGTTGTGTCGGAAAATCGATCTTCACTATACTTACGTAGTCATACTATCTTGCTAGAGACCGCTTATGATTTGTGGGCCAAAAGGGTTTTGTGTACACTGCTAATGTTTAGTAAACCTATAGGATCGCACACAATCGTGAACAGACTTAATATTTTTTGTGCGCCTTGATCTACTTAAGAAGTAGATTTTAATTTATTCTCCTATTTAAATTATCTATGTGGTCGTGCGCGTTATGAGATAACGTTACATGTACGATTGGAAGTGGATAGTTTGACGAGCCCAAATCGCCTGACCCACTTCTTTTAAATCCGCTGGATAATGAGGCTGTATAAATAGATAGAGAATCATTCTCTGTCTAGGGTTTTTTCGATAGAGTATCAAAAATCAAAAGGCGTTCAAGAAAAAGGAACTTCAAGATCTTTCGCTAGCACGTGGATCGTTGGAGAATTTTATTCGTGTGTGTGGATACCGGTAGAGGCGTAACACTTGGGACGCTAATCTAGACACAATCGGTTGTCGATTTATCTTCGATCTGCAAAAGGTACGTTTTGAAATTCCTTTTCGATTTCAATATACATATGGATCCTGTCTAGGGTTCTATATTCCGCTGCGTTGTTTTTCGTTAATGAACCCAACAGGTTTGGTGTTGTGAAAGCCACATACCTTATTGGCTTGGTTTTATCGATAGGTAGACGTTTTGTTCGGTCCTCTTCGAGGTTTTGATGTTCCCCATGATGACGATTTGGGAGTTGCTGAGTGGGATCCTATGGAAATAGATCCTCCCGACGGAGCCGTCACTGATCCTGACACTAGACCCGAGAGTTCAAACTCTGACCCGGATTATTTAGAGTCTGATCTAGGAACGCTTCCGGGGTACCATGGGAATTGATGATGGGTTTGGATACCCCATCCTTTTTGGATCGTCCTTGTTGTTAGAGGAGCTAAGTCAACCTGACTACCGATCCCTTTTTGTGTATGCAAGTAGTCTTATAGGAAGTGGCCTTTAGTCAGGCTTGTAAATGGTATTTTCTTGGGGTTGACAGTATTATATATATTGGCTTCGATGTTTGTATATATGGTGTTTCCTTTGCTATCCCGTTTATTTGATTATTGTATGGAGAGTTCGAGTTGCTTCTGCATGTGTTACTCGTAAGTTAGTTACATCGGGTTGGCGACAAATCTTGGAATGTCGCATTTGAAAGACCGAGACGGTATGTTATGAGCTCGTAAGGTTCAGGGCGTGACATTTTCCCTCAGAACCATAGGATGGCCGCTAATCTCGTTCGTTTTGGAACCCCCGTGGAGTTGCTAGTAGATGTGATCGACGTGATCGATGCGGCCGGAGAGAGAGCCTACCGCAAAGTCATTTCCCAAGATATGGTTAATGAAGGCCTTGAGTGAAACGTCCCACATGTATTCGAGGCTTGGTATGAGTGGACCGAGGACGGCGGACTGATTAGACCCCTTCGTGGGTTTAATGGCCCGTTTGGTGGTGCCAACAGATCGGCACCTAGGACTGCCATGGACGGGGCCTAGTCGGCCGACTAGACTTGGGAGTGACCAAGCGATTTTGGAGAATGGAACTTTTTGAAGGAACTTTTTGAAAGATGAATCAGTAGCAAGTTAGGTATAACCCAACCTTTGTTATAACAGGTATGCATGCGTGTATCGGCCCGTAAGAAAAGAAAGGGCATGTAAATAGGCTTGACATGTAAAATGTCTAAGTATCATGTAAATATATGATGTGCTCTTACTGTTTGCTTGAACCCCTTTGTTTGAATGTTGTTGTGACTGTCTCAATTATATGCTTCCGCTTGTTCATAAATGAAAGATAAAAATTTAACGGGATATCACAAGTATACCACGGGTCGCGATCTTGATAGGGACATGACAAACGTAATCATGTGAAGACCTCTATTCAAGAAACACTGAGCATTATGCCTCCCTATGGATGAACTCATGGAAACCTTTTTGGCCTATGAAGTAGAACCATTAGATGAAGGTGAACAAAATGATAAGAAATCAACTGCATTCAAAGCTAATGCTTATAATGCAGGTGACTCAACATCATAGGAGAATGATGATGATGAAGAAATAGCAATGCTATAAAAAAGATTCCAAAATTTCATGAAAAAGATGAGAAACTTTAAGGGTTAGAAAGTAAACAAACGAGTCAAATGAAAGAAACTTTTCTAAAATTTTAGAAGACTTGAATGGTAAGAATGCAATTAGTTTTAAGTTTAGGAAACACAAATACATCGAACCAGAATGCCCTCTACTCAACAAATCAAAGAAGAAATTCGAGAAAAGAAAAAAGCTCCGAAGGCAGAAAGTTGGAGTAATACATAATGTGAATCAAGTGGTGAAGAAGATCTTCAAATTCAAAAAAAAAGTTCAAGATATTTGTATCACAGTGGGCATAGTTTAAGATTTTTGTAGTATTAACCATTTTTAATTATGTTTAATATTATTTAGAAAAAAATTAAAATCCATATAAGATGTCACATTATCATTCAATAGTGACTTAAGAGCATGTCCATGTTTCCTTTTTAATTCATTGAAGGATCAATTTGAACAAAATAACATATAGTTTAGGGACCATATTGACCAAAAATAATAATAAAGGAGCGAAAGCACACAGATGAGATTAAACAAATTTCTCGAAAAACACTAAATAGATGAGTAGCACTTGGATAGAAGGGCGTAGGTAACCCAACACAACATGAAAGATGCGTTTGTTTAACAGAAAATATACATTTTGTGGAAAATACTTTCCAGGATTCGTTTTCCAATGTTTGGCTAAAACCTAACAAAGACTTGGAAAGTATTTTCAATCGTTTGGTGAGGAAAATCTTATGGTGAAAATTATCGAAAAATTTTGTATTTTTTAAATTATTTTTAATTTGGAAAAAGAGTCTGGTGACTGACAGAGGGAGGAAGAAGGGAAAAGAAAAAAAAAGAAGAGAAAAGAAAAAATATTAATAAATTCAAGATAAGTAATTCCGGAAAATGTTTTAACCTTCTTAGATTAGGTAATTCACTTTTTTAATTTTATACATGAATGTTTTTATTGACCGAAAGGTATTTTCAATTGACTTATCATTTTCGGACGAACCAAATGGGTGAAAGTTCAGAAAACGAATTCTCAGAAAATATTTTCCCTCAAACAAACGCACCCGAAATTAGGTGTAAATGAGAGGAAGTAAAGTTGCCACCGTAAAGTTGTCACCTTTTGATCTCACCACACTCTTCGGTCAAGAACACACCGACAAGAGCGGGACCGACGGAGTTCGACGCTTGCGTTTCAAGAAAAATGGCGAACGCGATGCGTTTCTTCGAGCTCAACACCGGGGCCAAGATCCCCTCCGTCGGCTTGGGCACCTGGCGGTCCGATCCCGGCGCCGTTGCCGACGCCGTCACCACGGCCGTCAAGGTTCTCTTGAACCTGTTCATTTGCTTTTGTATTCTTTCATTTTTTCCTGATTTTTTCTCCAGAAATTGCTGGGTGAATTTAGTGGGTGCCTGAACCAGTCAAGAGTCGATTGAAGCTTGTTTTTTTCCTCGCTTTTTCAATGTTTTTGTGGTGCAACGTATGTTATCCAAAGGTGGTTTCACGTCGAATCAGAGACCAGAGATTTCGAGATTCAAAGATGGATTGCAACACTAACGTGAAAAGTGATTATCTTTCTTTCATTTTGTTGACTTTCTTTGCTTGGAGACATGGAAATGGAGCGCGGTTTGTGTTGATCGTTGGTTACGCTGTGATCAGGCGTCATGGGTGACTCTGGTTTTCGCAATTTGATGGCTAACTTTTGCAGTTTTTAGTTTTTCCTTCATTCAGTTCAATTTATTTGGTTCTGTGTTAAGCTGCAACGTCTGTTTGGGCATAATTTAGGAGGATGTTAATTGTAGTTCTCTGCGTGTGCAGGTTGGGTACAGGCATATTGATTGTGCTCAATTTTATAACAACGAGAAGGAGGTAATGTTCTGTTCCTAGTTGCCAGTTTGTCGCATCTCAAAAGCCGGTTGTGTTATTGATCGACTTGTGAATTTTTCCCTAAAGTCATTGTCCTGACAATCTCATCTTGTCCTCCTGCTAATGCGCCGAAGAACCAGATTATCGGGGAATGAGTTGTTTTATCTGATGCCATGGAAATGTCTGTCGTATACAAGTTCATGTGGGTGAGACATGCAGTGCACACTTTTCCATTGCTTGCTTGACATTGCATTTGCCTTTTTGTCCGTGTATGAATTGTATGGACATTTGAAAGTTGCCCCTGGAAATCATCAATATGTCCTTGTCCTATTTTGCACCTTTAGTATCTTCGTCATTTAAAAGAAAAAGAAAAGCTTCTCGATTTGTAGGTCGTTCGTTGGTGAATAGAGAGGCAAATTATTATGATTTTTTGAGTTCTTAAGTTCTTTTTTTACCTTTCACTTTGGTGTCTAGGGGATAGGCAAGTATCTCTAATCTGAAATGGTCTCCAAAAAACTATGCACTTTACTCATTCTTAAACACTAAAGCTCTCGTGAAAACTGCGATCTAGCTCTCACTTGAACCTGAGGCTTGTACTTCCAAAAAGGATATCTACTTTTAGTCATTCCAACCCACAAAAGCAAAAAAAAGTTGCCATAGTTGATCACCGCATGTGCTCAAATGCATTAGGTGTTGTTTAATTTTAGTTGGGGGATAGTCAAAAGAAGTCAGGAGAACAACGATCTCCACCGGTAGGTTGATATCGCCCTGTTTCAAACACTCGCTTTCAATTGATCCGGAACTTGATTTTCTCATTAGGAAGAAGTCAACATTTGCTTTCTTGTAGTTTCTTGGTAGGAGATCAATTATTCCCTTTCTTTTCTATTGATAATGTACATTTCTCTTACAAGGGCACAATCAAGATGTGGTCATTTTGCCAGATGGTTAGAAAGCTCTGCTTTTGCTAATTCAGTCTTCCAATTTTCAACAGGTTGGTACTGCTCTCCAGAAATTATTCAGCGAGGGTGTGGTGAAGCGTGAGGATTTGTGGATCACTTCCAAGCTATGGTATGTTTCGGTTCTTCCCTAGGCTTCGAACATATTTTGATCAGTTTATTTGAGTTTTGAATCAGTAATGTTAATCCTAGGACCATGCGACCAGAAAACATGGTAATTCATCACCGGATCAGCTAATCACTCATGCCCTCCTTTTTGTCTCATTTCTTAAACAATTTGCCGCAGGTGTAATGATCACGCACCAGAAGATGTTCCCAAGGCATTAGACAGAACCTTGGAGAACTTGCAGCTAGACTATCTGGATCTTTACCTGGTACAGATTCGACGATGAACTTTTCTGGCTTATTTAAGGACAGAATGCTTTTCCTGTTTTATGTTCATTTCTGTGAGCCATTAGGATGTACATAGAAATACGACTTAGTGTGGTTTACTGTTTGAAGATCCACTGGCCCGTGAGCATGAGGAAGGGCTCAGTTGACTTCAAGCCTGAAAACCTTACCCAGCCAGACATACCCAGCACGTGGAAAGCGATGGAGGCACTATACCGTTCGGGCAAGGCTCGAGCCATTGGAGTGAGCAACTTCTCCTCTAAGAAGCTCGGCGATTTGCTGGACATCTCGGAAGTTCCTCCTGCTGTCAACCAAGTGGAATGCCACCCTTATTGGCAGCAAGGGAAGCTGCGCGAGTTTTGCAAATCCAGGGGTGTACATTTATCGGTAAGTGAATTGTTAAGATATCTTGATAACGATGCACGTGGACTTTAATGCGTCGATTATTGAAAGTGCTAGACAGAAAAATGTTTTTCCTCTATCATCATGCAGTGTATTCTTCAAATTTTATATTGAACTTTTTCCTTAGAAACTCCCTATTTGATGAGTTTCTTGGCAAAAGTAGTTCTTAACAATTTTAAAGGTGTCAACACAACATGCTTGACGTTGATATGAAGCATTCTGCTCTCATCTTTTTCATGTCCATTTTCATCTTCTTTGTTTATGCGTCACGGTTGTATCTGCTGCCTCCTTACCAGTTAGATAAAACAAATAATTAAACCATTTGGATCTATGCACATGCTTTTCACTTCTTATTTACTACTAATCAGTTATTTAGTTTAAATCAAAATTATTTTTCTGTCCTATAGGGTTATGCGCCCTTAGGTTCTCCTGGCAAGGGATCTCTCAAGAGCGATATCCTTAAGAATGCAGTTATCACTACCATAGCAGAGAAACTGGGCAAGACTCCAGCTCAGGTGGCACTTCGTTGGGGACTCCAACTGGGCCACAGCGTGCTTCCCAAGAGCACAAACGAAGCAAGAATCAAGGAAAACTTCAACGTCTTCGACTGGTCCATACCTGATGACTTGTTCTGCAAGTTTTCTGAAATACCTCAGGCAAGTAATTTCTGTTCGCTGTTTCCTTGTCCACTAGCGGTCTCTTCCTATACGCTATGCAATCCAACAAGCACGACCAAAGTATAGCGGAATGAGAGCTAAGAATTTACAAATCCTTGGACTGACAGATTCTTTTTTGTTTTGTTCGTGCAGGTGAAACTAGTCACGGGCACCGGCTTTGTGCATGAGACCCTGGGTGCATACAAGACGGTCGAAGAACTTTGGGACGGCGAGGTTTGAATAGACATAAGCAACCAATCTGAAGCATGAGAGCTGCGTTTTTTGTCAATAACTTAGCTTAGCTTCTATTTTACTTTCATGTTAGCTGCTTATGCCTATGTTTAATGCTGAACAATACATTCGAGCATCTTATTAGCCTTTTAGCTCATCAATCGGGGTAACTGCGATTGAAGATGCTTGAAAGGCGCGACTGTTTGCGTATTCTTGTCTGATATATATGACCTACTGTTATGGAGTCGTATTCAAGAGGTGGTTTAATGGTATGAGATTGACTTGAGTCGAATAGGTGCAAATTGGAGGACTATGCGCATGAAACCATGAGCTTACGAATGCGCAGAACTCCCCATGTTTTCAATCTGTATCTTTCCCTCCTAAGTTTCCCCGTGTCTGTTGCGCTTCTCTATCTGCCCTCTCCGGGACGGAGGCCACTGGCCTTAGGCGACCTAGATCAGAGGTCACCATAGGCTAAGTGAACTCCAATTCGCGAAGGATTCGACCATCGTGCGAACCCAGCCCCTACAGTCATAAAGGGAGAGAGAGAGAGAGAGTGTGTTGCCCATTCTTCAAGGGGACAGAGCGAGACGGGCAGCTGAGGGGTGTTGCGTGCATTGTGGCCATCGAAGAGACGAAAGAGAGAGGATGGATGGTGACGCTCGAAAGAGACTAAATCGAGAAAATCGAGAAAGGGGGCCACGAGTGGGAAGAGAGGACGAAGAAACGGTGATGGAGACGGTGTGTGACAATAGTGAGGAGCAAGTGGTGACGGATGTGAAGTCCAACAGTGAGGCTCAGTGCCATGGAGGCGGCGATGGAGACACAGGGATTTGAGAGGAGAGAGAAATGTGTGTTGAATTAAGGGATAATGACACAAATAGTCCATGAACTTCAATCAAATGCGCAACGTGATTAATGAACTTTTAATTTGTTCAATGCGATACCTAAACTTTAGCTCAGTGTGTAATGTGATCCTTAAACTTTTAATTTATTCAATGTGATCTCAAACTTTTGATACATGTTCAAGTTAGTCCATGAACTATATGAAAATGTTTAATGTTATCATTTCCCTAATTCAAGTTTAGGAATAACATCAAACAATTTCATATAATCTAGAGATTAGATTGAATATGTATCAAAAGTTCAAAGAAGTTCAGGGACCACATTGAATAAACTGAAAATTCAAGGACAACATTGTACATCGGCTAAAGTTTATGGACTATATTGAATAAATGAAAAGTTTAGGGACTATATTGCACATTGAATTAAATTTCAAGGACTATTTGTGTCATTTTTCCTTTAATTAAGTTTTGTGTTGGGGTGAATTAAGTTTTGGTTTGAAAGACTTTACCAGGTAAAGTGACCCCTTAATATAAAGGATCTCTATTCTTCTTATAAATATTCATTTTAAGTGTAAATTACGTATAAGATACCACTAACGACAACTTGCATGAGCATTATGCTTGCTTTTTATGCCCCCTTTCTTTCGAATCTAAATAAAATCGTGTATTCGTCGACCCTATAACCCATCATCAATATTTAATCATATTATCGATCTATTAGGTTTTTCCTAATCTTTTATTGGAAATTTCTAAAGCTACGTTTGGTAGTCAGGATAAAATTTAAGATATGATAAATTTTATCTTCTCCCATGTTTAGTGCTTACCAAAGACAAGATAAAGTCGGATATGAGAGGGATATAGCTCGGATATAATTATTCTATGGGAAAGGTGGGATAAAAGTGATAGGATTTCTAATATCCATAATATAAAAGTTATTTTTCTCGAATAACAAACTTGTTATATTTAAAAAATTAAAATAATATTTTAATATACATAATATTTGAATTTTAATATAAAAAATCAAAATAACAAAAAAATAATAATTTTGTCTTTAGTTATTCTTATTTTTATTTATATATTCAAATTTCTTTCTATCTTATGATATAGATTTCATATATATATATATATATATTTAATATTTATGTTTATTACTTATTTTAGGTATATTAGTATAATTTACTATTTACTAAAATTTTCTTAAAGAATGATAGAAGGGGAAAAAAAGAATTAGCAAAAGAGGGAAATAATAAGAAAATAAGCAAATAAAAATGAATTAGGTAAGAGTATAGTGAGAGATTTTTATTATCTCTGTTTGTGCAATTTTTAGGTTTATTTACACCGATATGACGTTCGTAGTAAATAATGGATATGATAAGATGTGAAAATATTCAGCTTTATTATTATTTTTTTTTGTTTTTTTTTTTTGATAACCCAGGGAACCCCCGCACGGCCGACAGCCGGGGAGTAAACCCTGGGGGCGACACGTGCTAGCCACCACACACGTGCCACCGGTTAAGTCACCCTGCGGCGCCCGGGATTCGAACACTCAACCTTTTGCGAGAGGAAGAGTGCGCGCTCCAGCAGCGCCACCCAGGCGGGTGGTTCTAGCTTTATTATTGCGATTCACTAAATAGTAGATATGGTATATAAAAGGGTTAATACCACGAAAAACCTCAAACTGGTATACTTATGATAATTTTATCCCGAACTAATATTTTGATCACCAAAAACTCTAAACTAGTACACACGTAACAAATTTGTCTGAACTATTTTTTTTACTACCAAAAATCCTAAACCGGTATATTTGTGATAATTTTATTTCAAACTAATTTTTTTACCACCAAAAATCCCAAACCGGTATACTTGTAATAAATTTACCCTCCGTTAAGTTGGATTAATATCACGAAAAATCACAAATTGATAAACTTGTGACAAACAGAGCGGTAAAACCCCAAACTAGTACATCCATCAACTATTACGTATCATCAAATTAGTAATTTGATAGTAAAATTTAACGGAAACTAACGGAGTATAAATTTATCACAAGTGTACCAGTTTGGGATTTTTTGTAGTCAAAAAATTAGTTTAGAGTAAATTTGTCACAGGTGTATCAGTTTGAGATTTTTCGTAGCATTAAACCTATAGAAAACCCCTTGATTTCATTTCTTATCCTATCCGGTCCTATTCAACTAAACGTAGCCTAATGATTAATACCACAAAAAATTTCAAACTGATATACTTCAAACTAATTTTTTGACCACCAAAAATCTCAAACTGGTACACATGTGATAAATTTACCATTCGTTAGTTTCCGTTAAATTTTCCGGTCAACTTGTTGAGTTGGATAATATGGGTATACCAATTTGGGATTTTACTCTCCAATTTGTTATATGCTTACCAATTTATGATTTTTCATGATATTAATTCAATTTAACGAAGGGTAAATTCATCATGTATGTACCAGTTTGGAGTTTTTGGTGATTAAAAAATTAGTTTGGAGTAAATTTGTTACATGTGTACTGGTTTTGGATTTTTCTTGGTAAAAAAATTAGTTAAGAATAAATTTGACATAAATATATCAATTTGAAGTTTTTTGTAATATTAATCCAATCTCCAATGCCTACGTCCGATGTCCATGTAAAAGTGAAACGATCTTGGGGGAAATGCAGTCAAATACAGCAAGAATTCTAAAACTTGTCATTATAAAATATCATAAAGCTTTTATTTCGTGCATTTAAATTCCAATTTTGTCACCATCACCCACCCCAATCCTTCCGTCAACTCCATTAGCTTTACTTGGACGGAAAAATCTAAGCGGTATTTCTTCAAATTCTTGTTATTTTCGCACATGTGGATATGGTGTTACTATGACGCTACCTAGGCAAGGTTAATTAAAAAAAACACCAATTTTAGGTTGAGAGACAATTCTGGCCCGAACTTTTTTTATCCCGTAAAAAGCACCAACTTTAAGTCGAAGGATAATTTTTGCCTGAACCTTGTTTTGTCTAATAAAAAAACATCAACTTTTGATCGAGTGA